>JAHTLZ010000016.1:57255237-57277306 GCA_023846285.1 Phrynocephalus versicolor
AGCGTGGCACCCAGGATTCGAACTGCCGAGCTGCTAACTTTGCAGCTGACTGTTTCAGCGCTCTAGCCTGCTGAGCCACTACGCCCCTCTCGGAAAAAACATAAACAACAGAAAAACATCTTTTTGAAAAATTAAGCACCTAACATGTTCCTTCAGAGTACAGTATGTTTTAAGGGAAACTTTTTCATATTTTTCAAGTCTGCCAATGTTTTGAAGTTTTAATACAGTGGTTCTCAACCTTCCTAATGCCGCAACCCTTTAATATAGGGTTGTTGTGGCGACCCCTTGCCCTGCTTGGAAGAGGCCACAAGCCCCCTTTGGCAGGCCAATGCTGCAGGTGCCATAGAGGACTTCCCTCTACAGGCACCCTCAGCCAATTGCAGCCTCCAGTGCCATTGACTGACTTCCCCTCCAACCTATGAAGCTGTAACTCTCCCCCACCCACCCACCCCGTCCCCGGACCCAAGCTGTTTGTGGCTTTTTCTTCACTAGCTCATGGCAACCTCTGTGAAATGGTCATTCGACTCCCAAAGGGGTCCCAATCCCCAGGTTGAGAGCCATTGCTTAATATGTTATCATGATGTACACAAATGGATTCCCCCTTATTTCAAGATTTGTATTTGAAACTGCCACAGTAGTGCATCTGACAAATTATACGTACATGCAAAATGTTAAGACAGAGGTCTGTAAGCTGCTTTTGTCCTACTTCTCTCTGTTTTTAAGAAGAAACATATTTTAAAAATCTTGTAACCATGTGAACACCTTCCTCCCCTTGTTATGTATCAATCTCCTAATTACAAGCAATGGGCTCTTTAAACCTCCTTCCTTTCTAATAGCAGCTATGTCTGAATACAACATGAAATACGTAAGAAAGGAATTCTGCCATATCTTTATTTTTAACTGGGTTGCAGCCTATGCCTCTTGTTTCCAGTTCATGATAGATAGGGAACAGATAACTCTTTCATTGTGTCATGCAACTAGGATGATGTCATCTCCCAGCAGCAGTAATTTTTAATACAATTGGACTAAACTGAAAGCTTCCTATCCCCCTTTTTCAGGTTCCAAGACTCCCTGGGTTCTCTTGCAACATGGGAAACCCTTTAGGAGACTTGACTGAGGGAAGCCTATAAGAGCCAAGTAGTTTACCAAGTAGTTAAGAAACCTTATCTTAAAGGAATGGATTTCTTGTTTAAGAATATGGCATTGGACAAATATATGCAAATCTCCGGTGACCTACAACCATGACTTGCAAATTGGGAGTCTGCCTCTGGAATACTAGCTGTCTCCCCTCTCCTCCTGCCCCCTGTTTCCTTATGAAACTTAACTCTGGTTTGGCATGATTTGCACACTGATTTATCCCACTGTGCTCCTTATAACAGAGTAAAGAACATTTACCTGGGCCTTTTATGGTATATTTATGAACATGATTCTATGGATAATAGCGTGGGTCCCTCTGATTGCCAAAGCCTTGCAAGGGCATGTGTCACAGAAGACTTGCTGACAGAAATAGATAATAGGTATATAATTATGGTGTAACAGGTGGAATGAAAAACTAGGAATCAGGAGACCTTGGTTCACATCTCCATTAGCTGTGGAAATTAATGGGCAGGGTAGTACTGGCAAAACCACTCCTTAACTATCTCACTTACTTTGAAAACCCTATTAGGAGTACTATAAACCAGTTCTGACTTGACTGCACATAAAAGACGCACCTCAATTATGTTTTCCAGTTCTTCTTCGTGGCCTTCGTGAAGCCACACAGATGGGTTTCCAGCACGCACGTGTGAGGCTCTGGACCTTCCTAGCAACAGAAAGTTCGTTAGTCTCCTCACCCCTTGTACTGAGCATGTATGGGGGGGGCTTCCTGCCCAAACCCTCAGTTCCCTCTCTAACCATCGTGTTAAGAGATTCCCTTCTCAGCAGTCTCCTAAATACGTTTCCCTTCTAAAAAGTTACCCTTTTCTGTTTATGACATTTTTGCCACCCTTTAAAAAGTGTGTGGTTTGTGTGGGGATGATTCCCCTTTCTGATGGGCACACAAAGTGCCTTTATTGCCTGGTTAAGTAACACCGTCCTGAGTCCTGTGACTTCTGCTAGAAGTTTAGTGCCCAGGCAGTAAAGAATTGCAGGCACCATCTAAGTACCTATCTTTTGGAGAAGTCCTTGAGCCCTCAACCCATGGAGAAGAACAAGTCTTCACTTTCTTCCTCCCGGGCTCTCAACTGTCTAAAAAGGACACCAAATTGAAGTCAATTTTGAAAAAGGATCCTGCAAAGAAATCAAAATCAGTGCCTTCAGCTTCGGCTTCCAAACCGGAAGGCAGATCTTCCACTGCTTGATACTGAGCGGCCATCAGGATCTCCCCCCCTCCCAGGTCGACTGTCCAGCTTACGATCCCTTACTTCCATCAGGGTCATCATCTTCATTGTCTGATGCAAGTTGCTTGGACTCGGATTCTCCACCAGAGCTTTCAATATTAAAGAGCCTCTTTTGCAGGCTTCCAAGAGCATCCCTCTCACCTCAGAAGGATGCTTCGATACCAGGAGATGTTTCGGTCCCAGCTCCACCTCACCCCACTGAATCACCTATTCTATCAGTGGTTAAGGAGACATTGACACAGCCACTTCGCTGCAATCTCCTATGCCGAATCTGGAGCCATTTGCCCAGAAGGCAAAGAAACGTGATGAAAAGAAGTTTCATGCTAAGTTGGTTTGTTTACACTCAGAATCCTCCAGATCTCCTCTTACCTCCTTAGTATCGAGAAGCCTTCTGACTTCAGTACTGACAGAACAAACAGCTCTGCCACCTTCGGATTCGTCCATACTGAAGAAAAAATGTGACTGTCATGTTTGAAACATTCCGTCCCGACTACAGTACAGCCAACTACCATGCTGTCCACCTGATCAGATCCATGCACGGCATTGATTCCGATGCCTCCCTTACCTACCTTTTCCCTCCTGTTCAATGGAACTCAATGGGTCCTCCAGATGCGTGCAGTCTCAGCTCCTCTGCAATAACAGCAGCATCCTTCCACCTCATCACCGCCGTCGGATTTGGAACACTCTTCAACACTGTGTGATGAGGCAGGCGAGGACACTTCCCACCTTGTCACTACTCCCAAAGAGTAGTAGGGAGCATCCTCCCCCTTGCTCATCGGAAGTTATGCGAAATTACTGTGAATTTGTCCTCCATATGGCAACATCGGTTGAGATCTCAATACAGTTACCCCCCGCCAATCGCGGGGATTAGGGACCCACCCCACCTGCGATGCATGAAAATCTGCGATATATAGAAGCGGGTGGGGTGGGGGCTGGGGGTGGGGGGCGATCGTTCATCTATCCGAGGCTTCTCGGAAGAGCGCGGGGGCAGCGCAGAATGACCCGATAGCCCCACACCACCACCCCACGTTGCTCCGAGGCTTCTCGGAGGAGCGCGGGGGTGCAGAGCGACCCAATTGCCCCCTGCCGCCCCCCACAGCTCCGAGGCTTATCGGAGGAGTGTGGGGGGTGCAGAGTGACCCGATTTCCCCCCGCCGCCGCCCCAAGTGGCTCCGAGGCTTCTCGGAGGAGCGCAGGGGCAGCGCGAACGACCCGATTGCCCCCCGCCACCCCCTGGCAGCTCCGAGGCTTCTCAGAGGATCGTGGGGGCAGCGCAGAGCGACCCAATCACCCCCGCTGCCCCCCACGTGGCTCTGAGGCTTCTCGGAGGAGCGCGGGGGCAGCACAGAGCAACCCAATCGCCCCCCATTGCCCCCCATGTGGCTCCGAGGCTTCTCGGAGGAGCACGGGGGCGGCACAAGCAACCCAATCGACCCCCGCCACCACCACCCTGCACGGCTCCGAGGTGCAGGTACTGCGATCCTGCGATGTAGTGGGACCGCAGTACCTGAACAGCGAAATGGTGGCGGGGGGGTGACTGTATACCATCCCAAGCCAAGATTCACTGACCACATTTATGGAAAAATATCTTCAGCTCCTCTACATTTGGGAATTATCCCTTCATTTCTATCTATGGCAGAGGAATCTTTCAAGAAAATATCTTCTCAATCTATATCCAGGAGGACTGAGTCACTCTACAAAGTTTTTGATGATAAGGCTCCATTCTTATCTAAACATCCTCACTTTGTAAAATGTTCCAAACTCTTGATTTCTGTAGAATGCAGAAATCACATTGTTGAGCTGGATATGGGGCACTTGATTTTTGGAAATTATTTTGCAAGGATTTGCCTCACAAAATCCACATTAGCTTAGTAGGCTACTATTGTGTGATTTACTAAGCTAGTAACTAGATTTTGGGCATAGATTTGGGGAGTTTCTGGGTTATCTTGTATTTCATCTGTGGATTTTGTTGTGACCTGAAGTAAAACAGTGTTCAAGCTAACACAAGTCGAATGAAAGATACATAAAGTGGCGATATAGGAACATCTAGCTACTTTAAATGAACTCATATATCTGGGGAACTGCATCCAAGAATACTAAAGGATCTTACGGATATAATCTCAGCGCCTCTATAATTTTTCAGAATGTCTGGAGAACTGGAGGCAGGCATATGTTCCAGTTTTCAAAGTGGGAGTTTGATGCAACTGCTGAGTCAGTTTGACATTGACACCAGAAAAGTTTCCAGAGCAGATCTGTTAGCACTTAGAAGAGAATGCATTGATTATTACTATCAAGCATGGTTGATAGTCATGCATACTAATTTTATCACTTTTTAAGCTGATGGTTGGCTTGATCGTAGTACAAGGATCTGGAGGTCTTAGATTGCAAGCTAAATTCAATTGTGTGATGTAGTGATTAAAAATATTAATACAGTATTGTGCTGCATCAAGGAAGTCTAGTATTCAAATCAAATAGTCCACTTCTGTTCTGCTTTGGTGAACACTCACCTGCAGTACTACGTGTAAGAAGCATATTGAGAATATGCCGAGAGGAAAGTAGGTGAAATAGTGAAGGTTCTGAAAGCCAAGTAGCAGGAGGAACATAGTAAACATTCCCACACATACTACTGGAGAGTAGGCCCCACTGAGCTCAATGGCATTAATTGCTTGGTGAATATGCTAAGGTTACACTACAAGTCTGTTCTCCTGTGCACACATACCTGGGAGTTGATATGATTGGGCTCAGGAGAACTTACTTCTAGATAGACATCCTTAGGACAGCCATGTAAAGCCATCTTCTAAGCTAACTTCACTTCATTTTTGGGGGGTTTTGAAAGTACTAATGAAAAAAGTTGAATCTCATTTGGAAAATGCCAGTATTCCCTACAGCAATATATCAAATACACATGGCAATTTGATAATCAAATCTGAACTAGAATGTTTAATAAGTCTTTGATATGCTGTATCAACAGTTCTTTTGGGGGGGAATAGTAGAAATATGTAATATCTAAAGAAGAATTAATTATAATTTTGTTTTCTCTCTTCCTTTTCTCCCCTCTCCTACTTATCAAAATCTCCTGCCATAGAAATTGCATTTGCCTCCGGACTTGTCAGACACAGTGAGCCGAACAAGCAAACAGGATCTGGCAGAATCCACAAAACTGCTGAGCTCAGGATGTAGTACAATGGCCATGGGCAAGAAGCACCTGGACTTCTAGTGATTTCTACTTAGCAGCTTCACTCCAATTTACATGACACTCTAATTATGACTGTTAATGACTTATGTAAATATTTTTCTTAATCACAGTGACCCAGTAGTCCTTTGAAAGAAGGCTACATCCAAATTGTGTGCCTTATTTTGGGTGGTTTTTATGATTGTGATAAATGGGCCGAATTTGTCTACAGTAAGCAAACAGATCTTATATTTTGAGACAGTTCTGAAGTCCTGAAATAGATTGCAATTTTGAAAGCTTTTAGGATTAAGAATCTGTCTCATGGATTATTTTGAGGTGAAATAATGATTGCTTTAGAAAATAAAAATGTGACAAACCTTTGCATACATTAAATAGGCAAATACATTTGAGTGCCAAGTATCTTATACACTAATATCCTGTTATCACTAATAAAAACTTTTCTTTTTAAAATATATGTTTGCATCATGGTTAGTAAAAGCTGTATATTAAGTTGCCTGAGTGAAATTTACTAAACACAAGGATTTTAATAGTTCAATACTGTAATCCTAAGGAACTGAAGTCAGCACTGTGAAATTATGTCAACAGAAATAATTCACCAGACATAATTCAGGACTGAAATACAAACTGACAGCTGCATTAGTGCTAGAAAACCAGGGGAGTGCATTAGAGCTTGGGTAAAAGAGATCATAGAAAGAAAGCTATAGTATAGCAAAAGGGAGGGAAATCAAATCAGTGTCCCATACTATTGTGTTATACTGTTTGTAAATGTAGAAATATTTTCCATCTAGCAAAATATATAAATACTTATTGGGAGCAGGATTTGCATACTTGGTTAGAACTAATATTCAAGCTTCTGGAAGGTAACTGACAGTTTTCATGTAGGGCCTGGACATTACCTTTTATTAACAGAGTCCTGGCTTTTAGGCAGTGACAGTCCTATTTTGAATTATCCTCCATAGAACTTTCTATTAACTCCATTTTCATTAAAAGTTTAAATCTTTTTTAAAGTACAGTTTTACATAGCAGATTGAAAAACACTCCCCCACCAGCCTGAATTGTAAACATTGACTCTAGTAATGTTAATGTATTTTGATGGAATTGAAACTAATGTGTTGGTTAGACAATTTACTTTTTTTAACACTGTGAGAAAAATGGAGAAATAGCTTTTAAAACTGTTTGATATGATGAATGTCAATCATTTAAAAAAGCCCACTGTACCATAAACACATACTGTATGCAGCTTTTATTCTGAATTAGAATAATTGAATCAATGACAGTGATTTGCCAGGATGTCAAATCTATCCATCATATTCTGTCACTACCAGTTTAATTTTTCTGATCAAAATCAAATAGACTACTGTTTTGTCATCCTCTTTTTCATTAGAGGTAACAATTGAGGTTTTTTTCTTTCTTTTCTTTTTAAAGATATGTCTGGGTGTGTGTTTTTTAATTTCTAAAGACACAAATCCATTTTAAAGTCTATTCAAAATAAAGTTTCAGAAGTGAGCTGTCAATTTAATAAAGCTAACAGACATCTACATTCTTAAACCCATATATTGCTGTGTCTTTCAAATAATTTCTCCTTTTGCTTTCTATATATATTATGAGCAGAAATTTTCAACAGAAATTAAATGGTGATTTATGAAGATATTTAGTAGATCAAGTATAAGATTTAACACTTTAATTGCTTCACTTTGTTTGCAGTGTAATGAAGAAATGACATCTGTACTAATTCTGTCTTTTGAGCCTAATTATATTGGTTTGGTTTCTATTTTAATGAGGATGAGAATGAGAATGTTTTCTTAAAAACAAGTGAACACAGCCTTTCAAATACAGTATCACTTAAAGCTATGTATAGTGTACATATAAATTTTAAAAAGATAGCAGTTCAAATAAAAAGCTGCCTGTCATAGAAACCCTAAATAACAGATTTTCAACAGGCTGCAAGCAAAAGGATCTGTATTGGGTTTAAGTGCTCTGATTCTCCCATTTCACCAACCATCAGAACAAGTTGAGGAGCCATATGGCCATCACAAAAAACAAATACAAAAGTAGAACAGGTGATACCTTTAGGCAGGGGAGCCCAAACTTTTTGTAAGGAGGGCCAGATTTGGTGGCTGAGAATGTGTCAGGGGCCGGTTGCTCCCTGACCCTGCCAGCCCACTGCAAGGCCCACCCACTGACCCATAAGCCCCACCCATTGACCACTCATGCGCTCAACCTCACAATGTCCCCGACTATGCCGGTGGTGGCGGCCCGCCCGCGTGCTGCCCTGTGCATGCACGCCTAGCTTCACAAGGTTCCCGGTGATGCCGGTGGTGGCGGCCCACCCGCGCGCCACCCCCGTGTGCGTGCCCAGCCCCGCAAGCTTCCCGGCGGTGCTGGTGGGGGGGGCTTGCCCCCTTGGCCGCCCACCCCACAAGCTTCTGCTCACCGACCGGCCGGCCAGCCCAGCCCCTTAAGCTTCCTGGCGGTGTCAGTGTTGGCAGAAGATTTTTGTAAAAAAAAAATAACATGGGGTGAAGGAGGGGCAGGGAGGGGCAGGCCAGCCAGCCATGGGCCACTCAGAATGGCCTGACCGGCCTGATTTGGCCCCCGGGCCGGACTTTGGGCAGCCCTGCCTTTAGGCTACTAGAAAATTAACAAAACGTTGCTAATATTTCGAGGGCAAAACCCTCTTCCTCAAAGCAGTACCAATAGGTTTAACATGACAAAAGATGGATTTGCCAGGAGTTATTTCTTACATGTAATGTCCTTGACAAGATGGGGGGGGGGGGGAGCCAGGCAGTTTCTTAGTTGAGGCTCAGAGCTTGGATGTGCTTAGGCTGCTTCTGAAATGAAGGGAGAGAGTTGTTTTATTGTCCCAGTTCTTCCATTTTTCAAACAATAGAAGAACTGGGATAATAAAACAGCTCCCTCCCTTCATTTCAGAAGCAGCCTAAGCACATCCAAGCTAAGAGCAAAAGCTGATTAGAAGTAAAGGAATGGTCCATAGGGCCACCTTTGTTTTGATCACATCCTGTAGATGTACCTGGGCATGGACACTCAAGAGATGAATTAAGTCATTCCCTCTAACAGTGGGCAGCTCATGTAGATACAATAAACAAAAAGTGTCCTTATATACTGTCCCATACCACTTCAAGTTGGCTCTGGGTGGTTTAAAGTTTGAATTACAGTATGCAGGCTACACATCTTCTACAAACAGTTGAAGAAAATTGGTATGGATTGGCCTAAAGATGTAACGGTATAAGATGGTAGAATGGGTTATATTTCAGACTACTAGGGAGACTGGGGAATAACATGTTTAATGTTTCCTATGTTATAATTGATTCATTTGTGCTCTGCCTTTTAGGACAAGTCCTCACTGGAAAGCTTGGAGTAAAAACATTAAAAGCACTGCAACAATGGAATAACTAACATGTAATGGAATCTGTCTCAGATAAAAACTATGTATAGGAATGGGAATAATATCAATACAAATCTTAGTGAATTTTTTAAAACAATTGAAAGGATCAGCTTAAACGGCTGAAGAAAGAACACCAGGTGCACAACTAAGGAAGGAAGGAAGGAAGAAATCTCCCTATAAGTAGGAAACTAGTATACCATGCTGAAGGATAGTGGGACATTGTTTTCTTTTTGGAGAAAAGATTTTCTCTCTTTTTTAATGTGGAGAAACATTTAAAAAGATCATTTTTCAATAGAGGATTGAAGTGCAAAAGCTGTCAACCCAAGATCCAGGCAGCTGTACCTTTATAAACTGAATGGAAGAAACCCTCTCCCCATTCCAAACAAAATTCAGGTACTGTACTGCTGAATGGAGTATATTTTTCTGTGTTTTGTCCTGAATCTCTGAACATTCAGTTCCATTTTTCCAAACTAAGAACCAATACTACAATCTTTCCTTGTTGAAAAAGCACTTGACCACCTCATACTGTGCTGTTTTTTGTTTTGTTTATTTTTTGCATATGCCCAGCTCTATAATTTTTATAAGATTAAATGTTATTTTATTTTATTTAGTTTTGAATATTTTTACCCCACCTTTCTCCTCCCAAGGTGGTTTACAACAATGAGGGACAATATAAAGCCCAGAACATTTAAAACATAATTCAAGTTAAAAACAGGAAATTATAAGAGGGATCTTAGAACGTTAAAAGGTAACATTAAAGCTACAAAAATCATGCATAAAGAAAAACATCCATTATGGGGTGGAAATTAACATGGAAAACACTGTTCTTGTGAAATCAGTCAATGCAATCATAAATCGTAATCCATATACAAGTCACATAGTAAGTAGTCCATCATTCAGGGAAAGCTTGCCTGAAAAGGAAGGTCTTTGCCTCCTTCTAGAAAGACAGCAGAGATGGAGCAGTCCTGGCCTCCAGCAGGAGTAAGTTCCACAGTCTGGGAGCAGCAACAGAGAAGGCCTTTTCATGTGTTCTTCCGAGACGCACCCGTGAAGGTGGTGGGATGAAGAGAAAGGCCTCTGCTGGTGACCTTAGCACCTGAGCCAGCTTATACTGCAAAATTTGATCTTTGAGGTAGCTTGGACCCAGACCATTTTGTGCTTTGTAGGTTAAACCAGCACTTGGAATTGTGCCCAATCACTGGCAGCCAGTGGAGCTGCTTTAATAGGGGTGTAATATGATCTCTGTAATTTGCCCCAGTCAGCAATCTGGCTGCTGCATTTTGGACCCATTGAAGTTTCCTGAGACTTTCCATTCTTAACCCCACATAGAGCGCATTACAGTAGTTCAGCCAGGACGTCACTAGGTCATGTGTCACAGTGGGCAGAGCTGGTTTCTCAAGGAACGGGCATTACTGGCATACTAGTTTTAATTGTGCAAATGCACTCCTGCCCACAGCCGTGACCTGGGCATCTAGGCTCAAGGATGAGTCCAGGAGGAAGGAAAGTTTGGGATTAGCCTGGACTCAGTGGTGGTAAAGAGAAAGCAAGGAAGAAACCAAACCCAGTGGAAGACAATTACAACTGACAGTTGGTATGAAAAGTGACATTTGGTCTGAAAAACTGTATCTAACTGTTCAGAACTGTCATTTCATCGGGCGGTGCATGGAAGGAGCATTACTGATTGAGCCACAGAACAAATTCTGAAACTGAGAAGGAAAATTGTAATGTAGCACAGTAGTATGAAATAGGTGCTTGCTCTCGGGGAAAACACAAAGAAATCTTACAAACAGCAGAAATATGCAGCAAAATAAAAAACAGAACGTAGCTCTCAAAACCAAAGAGCCAAAGGGGGTGGGGGCAGAGAGAGAAAATGTTGAGAAAGACATACGTTTTCAGAAAGCACCTATTCTTTACATTGAGTAATGGGAACTTTGGAATAGGTTTTGCTAGTTCCTTCTTATCAGACGCAATGTTGTGACACCTTCTATCCACATTTTTCTAGTTTGCATTTATAACAATAGATTTCAGATTAATAAAAATAAAGAAAGAAAGAAATTCTGTGAGGAAAATGTCTTGCCTGCAAGACCTATCAAAGAAGGGACTAGCATTTGAAGCTGTAACCTTCTGGCCACCTGGAGGTTGTCCAGGGAATGGCCTACAGAAGCTAAGAGATCCCTCTCTACACCCATGGCAAAGGGAGTCCATGGTCTGAAAATATGTCTCCCTGTATCCCTCTGAAATGTATGTGTTGGGGGCACGCAAACTGTCTGCTAAACCTAGGTTTAAGGTCCTTGCTGGCTTTCCCATTAGGACCCAAGGGCAGAGAAAAATAAAGGATTTCCTTCTGCCCACTCTCTCCCCCCACTCAAAAAAAGGAAAAATAAACAATATCTGGTCCCCCCCTTCCTCTCTGCTGAAGGAAGCTTGGGAAATGAGCCAAAATAATGGATAAAAAGCAATCGATCAATGTTCCCCAATGTCCCCTTCCACAAAATGGCAATATATAAAGCATAGGCAAGGAAAAGGAGGTGGAAACCACGGATATAATTGGCATTAAGCTATAAGGGGCAAATGTGATGAAATATATTACCAAAGGATATTGTAAAAATATGTTTCATTGAACACAAATAATTCCAACATGAGATTCACAGGGTTCTGTGAACACAAAGACGCATAAGATTAAAAAAATAATTGAAAGGTGTAGGAGAAATGTGTGGAGAGTCCTGAAAGGATAAGCAACATTTTTAAACCAGAGCAGTAAATTAAAGGGAGTAAGAAGGTAAAATGTCAAGCGCACTTCAAACTGATATTAATGAGTCCCAAGGGACACAATGACATGTAAGGAAGACAATAAAGAAAAAATATTTTAAAAATTAAAACTATTTTGTTCTATAAATAGTGAAGGTAGACAATCATATAAAACTCCTCAGTTTCTCCATCTGTTGGTCTATAGCTCCCATTATGATCCCCAGCTGAGCATGGCTCTTGGTTAGAGTTCTTGCACAGGACAATGGATAGCAACAGGCAGGATAAGTCTGATTTCTGGAAAATGCTTTTCAGTCATCCCATAGTTCAGGACTCATGATCGTGATCTCAAGCCATAGGAAGCTGGATTTAAGCTGAATATTAGGAAAACCATCTTAACAGCTAGACCAGTATGACAATGGAACCAGTTATCTCAGGAGATGCTGAGTGCCCCAACACTGGAGACTTTCAGGAGAAAATTGGACAACCATCTGTCAGGTCTGCTTTGATCTGGATTCCTTCATTGAGCAGGGAGACTTCATGGCCTTATAGGCCCCTCCCCACTCTACTGTTCTGTGATTCTATGAAAAGAGAACATACCCTTGGTAGATCTTTAAAGCAGCAAACACATAATGGCTGAAATCCAGTAGGAAGTCACAACTAGAATGGGCCCACTGGATCAACACAACACACACATGTGTGCCTCACCTGCTTCGCTAAAGCCTATTGTGAAGTACTACTGGATTTCAGGGAAATTGTTGGATCCAGGTTTCAGTGTGAAGCAAGTTTCCCCAGCCGCCTCTTTCCCCACCCCAGATATTACACAGGGGTTAGTATGGATATTTTCTTTCAGGATGAAAAGTTCACTGTTCCGTTAGTGTAGTGAACCCAACCTTGGGTTCCCAGATGCTCTTGGACTAAAATTCCCAAAAGCCTTCACTACTAGCTGTGCTGTTCATGATTTCTGGGAATTTTAGTTCAAGATCATTTGGGGACCCGAGGCTGGGAACAATTTCAGGGTAATCAAAATTTTGAGGTGTCGGTATGTGAACTTTCTGCCCCTAGGATTTTCTGGCAGTTGGTCAAACACCAAAAATGTGATCGTGGGGGCAAGGGAATAAAACTATAAGTGGCTGGAAGTCCATTTGTTTACTTGTATTTTGGCTTTTTTGTTTTTCCCTATCTTCTTAAAAAGGGCCCAAGGCGGTTTGAATCATTAAAAGATAATATTTAAAGCTAAAACCTGTAAGTATGCAAATATAGTACTAAGAAGGATCAAACAAGTGCCCCATTAAAAAAACAATAAACAAAGCAAAATCATTCAAAAAACTCATTCAAAGCCATAACACACAACAATCCATTTTAAAAACTCAGGTGGCCAGTTACTAAGGGAAAGCTTGCCTAAAGAGAAAGGCCTCCCTAGTTATTGTATCTTAAAACCTGAGCAGGCTCATAAAGGGAGATGTGGTCCCTTTAGCTTGAACCTAAGCCCTTTTAGGGCTTTACAGGTTAGAATGAGCATTTTGAAATGTGCTTGGAAAGGGATCTGCAGTCAGTGATGTTCCTATACTGTAATGGGGCCGATGTGATCTCTGTTACTAGCCCCAGTTAGCAATCTGGCTGGCTGTTTGAGAAATGTGTGTGTGTGTGAGAGAGAGAGAGAGAGAGAAGAGCAGAGCAGAGCATACTGTGACCTATTTAAAGGTGAATAGCTACTTTCAGCAAGGGCAATACCTTACTTTCCTGGAAAGAGGGACAAGCTAGGGGGAGTCTTAAGGAGGCTGAAGGCTGCAAAAAAAGCCTTAGGAGAGATCATACTTCACTCAGTGGTGCATGAGTAGAGCCAAGATCTTCACAAAATATTTAATTTGGTGAGAATACAGTTTCACAAGATTTCATAATTAATATTAGTCATTTGAACTATGCGCTTCCTTTTTCTGTAGCAGGCAGTTTAATTGTGCTGCTTTAAAAAGCAGGGCATTTTTTAAAAAAAATTATTCTGAAACATTCTGTGGCTTATTGGAAATTATGTCCTTTAGACCAGAGATGGGGGGAATAGATGAACCCACAGATGTTGTAGTAATGCAACACACATCATCTCTCACAACTGACTAGGCTAGCTAGCCATGTGGGGAAAACATTCCAGAAAGAACTGGGGCACCATCACCTCCACTCCTACCTTAGATTTGCTAGAATAGAGGATTGCCGTATGCCTTCCTATGGCAGAAACCATCACAACACTTCACACATGGGAGAATTTGTTTGTTTCTGGGTGACTTAATGGTGTACAGCCAACACATGGAAATTGTTGCCCATCTGGCTAGTGACTCTGGATGTTGTAATGTTATCGTCCCCTCTGACCTAAGGTGACCCTATGGATGATTGCGCTCCAAAATGGCCTTTCCTCAGCCACCCAGATCAGCTCTTGCAGACTCAAGCCCAGGAGCTCTTTCAGGGAGTCGGTCTAGCTCATAGTTGGCTTTCCTCTTTTCCTGCTGCCCTCTATCTTTCCCAGCATTTTTGTCTTTTCTAGAGAATCCTTCCTTCTCATTATGTGCCCCAAACGGGATAGCTTCAAGTTTGCTGCAAGACCGTTCAAACTTTGGCCCTCCTGATGTTTTAGACCACAACTCCCAGAATTTTAAGCTTAGATTGCCAGTGACAAAGAACTGTGGGATTTGTGGTCCAAAACATCTGGAGGGCTGAAGTTTGGACATGCCTATCCAAAATATCCACAAAGCTCACCTCCAGCATCACATTTCAAATGAATCATTCCCCCCCCCCAACTCCGTTTTCTTAACTGTACAGCTTCCATACCCATGCATTGGGATCAGAAATGCAAGAATGTGGATGATTTTGGTCTTGGTCTCCAGTGGCTTATCCTTACACTTGATGATCCTTTCTAATTCCTTCATTGCTACCCTTCCGAGTCTCAGTCTTCTTCTGATTTCTTGGCCGCAGTCTCTGTTTGGATTGATATTTGAACCAAAGTATAAAATACCTTTAACAGTTTCAAAGTATTCATTGTCAACATGAAAGTTGTGTATTACACAATGTGTAATTCCTCTGTAGTCATATTTGTCTTACTGTTCAACAGCAGTCCTGCTTTGGCACTTGTTTCATTTGCTTTCACTAAAAGTCACTTCAAGTCATTGCTGCTTTCTGCCTTAGCTATGCAGGAGCAATTCAGTGTTATGCGCACTGTAGGTACAGAAACACCAAGGTACAAGTACTATTCATGGATCATTTCTGCTGGCACATTGTACAATGGGAATCACACAAACAATTGTGCAATGAATTGCAATCTTTCTTGTTGCTAGGCATAATGTCTGGCACATTCATGTGGATGCAACTTTATGTTCTGGCTGCACAAACAGGGTTTTTCTCAATACAGACAAATACTAATATTTGGTTCATGATTTTTCATGATAGAATCAGACTTGATGACAGAACTCGGAGATTATCTAGCCCAGTCGCTTGAGTAGTGCATCATACAACTGCTTTCTGCAAAGCAGCATCCACAAGAGATGGTTATCCAACTTCCATTTTATTCCGTGAATGCATACTGTATACGAAGAAGTGGATTATAATCCATGAAAGCTCTCCTTGAAACAGAAGCAGCACTTTTAAACATGCTGTAATGCTTTTTGTTTTTTCAGTTACTTATTTTCATTGTTTCTCATTGTAAGCAGCCTCAGATTACATTAGCTTTTTCAGCAGCTGCATCACATTCCTGGCTCATTATTGAGTTAAAATCCTTCACTGGTGCTCTGGGGCTTTGTATTCCGCAGTGGCTAAAATCCAATACTAAGTAGCAACTTGGCGAGTCAACTCTGTGAGTTCCATTGATTGAAGGAGTGTACTGTTATTGCCACTTACTACTAGATTTCAGCCAGCATCTTGTTGCAGAGTTTTGAATTTTGTGTAAAATTTCTTTTGCAACACAGTAAAAGTACAGAAATTCACAGAGGAGAATAGCTACAAGTTCCACCCCTTTCTCCTTAACTTGCACTTAAAATCTCAATAACTCATATTGAAGTATTTGTAGAAGAAAGAATTTAATGTTTCATTATTTACAGTAACAAACAGATCAACAGCAAACAAACAACTGCCACCAACAGACTAAAGAAAGGGAGGAAAGCGGTCAGCAGAGAAGCAAATCTCTCTTTAAAATCAAAGGCAGGGAGGAATTATTGGTTAATGTTTGGAAGAACAATTTCCCCAGCCCAGAAAAGTTCCTCCCATTCACTCAGCTACAGGCAGCATGTGCGTCTGGAAATAAAACTCCAACATGTCTTGTAGGTTTTTACAAAGTCTCCTTTGAAATTGACCCTTCTGTTATCAGACCTCTGTAGAAATATAAGTTGAATTGGTTGCTTTAAAGGGTAGGTGCTGGACATAAACGAGTATAGCTATTTTCAGCCTCCCCACCTAGTTCTTCTTACAATAAGTATTTATTTATTTATTTATTTATTTATTTATTTATTTATTCAACTTATATCCCACCCATCTAGCCAAAGGCTACTATGGGCGGCAAACAACAGTGTGACAAACATAAGCATAATACAGATACACAATCTCAAACAATATAGGCATTAACCAAAACATATGGGATCTTTACAAACCAAAACATAATAAAGGGTAAAAAAACAGATTAACAAAGTAACACCAAGCAAGAACTTGAACTGTACTTGTGAACCTCAACAGCAAAAGCATCACCAGGAGCAGTAAAATGGGGGCAAAGAAGTACCATAATAAATACCTAGCTTTTCTGTGCGAGCTCAGTACTGAAGAAAGATAGTCAAGTCACCCTGAAGATGTAATTGCTCAACTAAATATCAATATCCTTAACATTGCAGCTGAGTTGGAACCACATCAGACAGCATCCTCCAGGATGCATGGACATTAACAGGCTTACCCAAAAGGAGAATTTTTCTTAGGAGGTCCTTGGCCAATCGTCTGGAATTTTGGTGCTAGGACCAAAAGCCTGCTGCATAGTCAGTAGTGGCTCCCTGCTGTCTCTACTCATGTGCCAAGGGCTGGTGGTTCAATCGGCAAGCAGTTCCACCAGAGAGAGAGAGAGAGACTCATGTTTTGGCATGTCCAGTGGTGTTCGTTTCAATACCACTGGCCCAAGCACAGGCTATCAGGCCTACCTCCTTCTTCCCTGGGCTGTGTAGCCCATACCACTGGGGGAAACTCTGAGTTCTCCTTTCCTGCAGCAGACTACTGGCTTTCGGCCAGCCCACCTCCAAGCTGTCTTTGGCATTCCTGCCTGCAGTCTGTTTCCAGCCCATCTGCCTGTAGTCTGAGTTTCATGTCATTAATAATTTTGGAACTAACCAATGGAGAAGTGGAGTCATTGTCTTCGGATAAAAAGCAGCACTTTGTCTCCCCTCTCCACCCCCCCACCCCACCCCAATCTCAGTTTTGTTTCCTTTCTCAAATTTCGATTATTCTCTTCCCAGAGATGCATTGTCTTGTAGAACAAACATGGCTTTCTCTGGTGTTTTTGGTTCAAGGCAAACAATGAGATGGCACTGATGTTAAAAGGAATAAAAGGAGGAGGTTTTAAAGATGGCCATCTCAGGGAATTGTTAGTGGTTCAAAAGAAAGGTGGCAGAAAAGATGATGATGCTTTTGTACTGGTAGTGGTAATGTTTCTAATGATTTATTAAAATTTAAAAAAGTAAAATTTAAAATTTAAAAATTTATTTATGCCATCTTATATTGTATTATATGTGCATTTATGCACACAGCTAAAGCATCTGTTGATGTCAAGCAGTGTATAAATAAACAAATAAATATCTGTCAAAACAGAGTCAAACTTCAAATGTCCCTTTTGAAAAAGTTTAAATTATCCCTTAGGTACCTTCCCCTAAGGTACCTGAGGGGTACCTTTATTACATTCTGCTAATAAATGTATTATCACTATATACAAGTGTTCTTTTTTTCCAAAAGGAAATGTGACCCACCTCTTTGCCTCTGCTCCAAAAGAGATTAAAAAAATGATTTTGGTTTTGTTTCATTGGCACCTGCACTGCCTGATGGTGCCCTGGAACTTGATTTGGAGGCAATCCCATAATGCAGTGCATATCATTATCACTCCACCTCACCTGACTACCTACCCCATTGCTGCTGGCTGGCTGTGCAAAGCAGTTTCTGCCATATGTGAAGCAGGTGAACATTCCTGCCAGTTTTGTATTTTCCATGCTTTGTCCGACTCTTTAATTTTAATTTTTTTAAAAATTAACAATCATATTTCTGAACATTCCCATAGTGGTGTGTGCTTTTTGTACAGCAACCAACGAGCGTTTACACAAGAGAAGATGGCAGAAAATGGAGTGAGAAGATCCCAGATGAGTAATGGATAGAGGCAGGACCTGTTTGCTACAGGGACCAGCTACAAAATGTTGTGGGTATTATCTCTAACCTTCCCTTCAATAAGAAGTGTAATGTTCTGGGCTGTGTGTGTGTGTGTGTTGTGTCGTTATAGTTGTGACCGACTCTTCGTGACCCCACGTCCATGGAGTTTTCTTGTCAGGAATACTGGAGTGGCTTGCCAGTTCCTACTCCAGGCCTACAGCACCTGGTATTCCTTGGTGGTCTCCCATCCAAGTACTAACCAGGGCCGACCCTGCTTAGCTTCCAAAATCAGGCGGGATCGGATGTGCTTAGGGCATCTAGGCAGCTGTTCTGGGCTATAGACAGCCAAAAATAAGAGGCTCTTGGTGGCTGGGATGGGCTCTGTCTATTGCAGACAGGAAGCGTTCTTTCACATCTTACCATCTCTTCCTGCTGTGCTCCACGGAATTAACTACTGGCCTTGAACTTGAGCATGTTTTAAGGAACTGAGATGGGAGAGGAAGAGGTATACAGTAACCCAAAGCCTAGAAGAGAAATGGGGAGAAAGAGACTGCATGGAAGGGCAAGAGGAAAAATGTAGCAGCCTTCTTATTCAGAAGGAGAATTTCCCAAAATAAAAAAGAGAAGGCATGCAGGGGCAGTGGAACAGTGGCTACAGTGCAATGTTGCTCATAACAAGAAAGAATGGGAGGCATCCAGGCAGTGATGGCAGCCCTATTCCACATGCCTCCTTCCAAAACTGCATTTCCAGATCATCTCTATCTTTAAGCCATGTCAGGATCCCGGTGGTTCTCTGAGCCACAACTCTGTGAGGAAAATCCCTTCGCCCCTCAGAGCCTGGCATAAACTTGGAGAAAGAGGCCTCTCCAGAGAGCTGACCTTGGGCATTGAGCACTATGGTCTATCTCCCAAGGGAGATATCTGTCACACCTCTCTAGGAATGGAGCAGGGGGCATCTGTTTTTCTCAAGGCAAAGAGAATAAATTCTCCAATCTCATCTTCAAGTATCTACCATGGCTACCAAAGATGGAAATTTCAAACTATCAGCCAAGCAATACCAAAGATTCTTTGTCCAATTTGACCACACACACCCCAAAAAATAGAGAAATGCAGGAGAATCTAAAGACACCCTCCACCTATCTCCTAATTTAAATTGTCTGTCAGTGTTTGTTCTCAAAAAGAACTGGAATCTGGGTTGAAATAAGTCCCTATAAATAGTTTCATCTATAAAGGAAGTTCCATGACATAGACACTTACTGGAAGTTTCTGATCAGGTCAGCTGAGAAATACTAGAAGCAAATCGATGTTAGTAAAGAGATGAAACAAAAGCTATTTGGGGTTGCTATGCTATATATGCCAAGACACTAGTAATAATCTGGCTAGATTACATTGCTTGATCTGATCATCACTATTAAGGAGGGATGAACAAAGGGGGGAAAGCAGCAACTTAACAAAGAATTTGCAACAGCTGACATGAGTGAAATTGGAAGAAAATAGACGCCAATTGATAGGGAGATTTAGAAAAAGACATGATAGCATTCAATTACCATGCTGTAAAAATAGAACGGTTGTTCTCCTGGGTAGAAATCTACTTCCACAACTCCAGCAAGGTCTCTGGAAAAGGCAACTGAAATGCACACGGATCAGCCAGAAGAAAACTAATCAGCCATCACATTTAAATTGACATTCCGTCACACAAATCAAGGGGATAAGACTCACATTCTTGCTTCCTGCAGAACAGGAGCCCATTCCTTCCTCCTCCACCCCCAACCAAAACTCGAAAAAACCCACCCCTTATTTAAAGATTCCTTGCCCACTGGGCTAAAACAATTAGTTCACAGGGATTACATTGGTGTAGAGACAATGGCATCACTGACTAGCCACAACCCCAGCTTCCCAGTCACTTCTGCAATGAGATACAGTTTTCAGAGCAGGCAGACCGAGCTTGGATTTCCCTAGGAAGAAGGTATTGGCCAGAATCCTGTTTGTTTTCCCCCCTTAAATAAAGATTCATTATACACCAGCTTCTTTCCTGCCACTTGAACCAAAGGTCATTCTCTCTCCTGTTCCACAAGAAGAATGCCTGAAGGTAGTGGCTTCCAACTTACAGGACTGCAAGCCAGAGATCAAGAGGAGCACATGGGGGGTGGGGAGGGGCATACGTGGGAGAGTTGCATTCTGCACTTCACAGCAGGATATGGTTGGTACTGAATGCTCCCCTGGTGTAACACAAAGCATTTGTGGAATGGTTTGGCCTTCAATACCCAACCAGCAAAACACCAGCTTTACAAAATACCTGCGCCTGCGGTACATGAAAACTAGTAGAACTGGTTTGGATTTGGCTATGAAGGCTCTTGCCAGCAGTGCTTTCAAAATTTACCACTACTCCACAGGAGATGGGTTAGGAGTGAGTTACACAGAGCTCACTATACACTCTAAACATGATAATGGTGGTGGTGGTGGTGGTGGTAGGTGCCTTTTGAAGTGTGCTGGGGTTGCATTCTCCACCTGCTCTTACTGCCAGCATTCGGTGCCTCCCACTGCAGTTTCCACAGCTGCTCTGGTTGCACACGAGATTCTGCTGCAACTTTGGAGTCTTGCTGGGGTTTAACAGGGAAAGCAAGCAAGCACCTGCACCATAAGGTCCTGGAAAGAGCCACTGCAGGGCACCTCCTCCATGCTGAAAGGGAAGCCAGAAAGACATCTCCCAACACAAGCTGTTGCCCTTTTGTCACACTTGACAGCAGCACAATCAACTTCATCACCACTGTGGCAACAAACAGCAGCTTCAGGGTTATGGCATTTGGTGCCCATTCTGACTGGTAGCATGGAAAGCACCATGATCTTTGGTGGGCAAAGCCATGGTGGACAGGCAGAGTAGAGCTAAAAATGCTTATTCACACATGCACACAAGCCAAAGCATGCCGGGAAAGAAGGGGAGAGAGAGGTGACATTCACAGGGAGAGGCAAGCCAGTAAGCAGGCATTCATAGGCAACCCGGAGAAAAGGAGAGAGCAAGTTTGTTTTCCTAGAGGCAGGCTGAGCCTGAGACCTATGGTGCAGCATTGCTCCATTGGCCCTATTGGACCAACCTCTACTGCTAGGAGGGCTGCAAAAACAGCTGAGCAAGGCCACATGTGGCCTGTGGCTGTGAGTTATTGCGAGCAGAAGCAGGGCAGAGGGAACAGAGCTAAGGGGAAACATGAAGGAGGAAACAGTGCTTTTAAATCTATGTATATGCTGAGAATTCAGTGTGGGTGGGGTTTTCCATAAGGCTGTATAAGCTATTGCTTTGCTTTACATAAGGGTAAAGGGTACAAGTTGCTTCAGAATGAAGCTAAACACATTTCCTGACCATACAACTGGTCCACACCTTAACAGCCATGAATGTTCCCTTCACTGGCCTAACCAGGGAGGAGCGGAAGAGTGCATTTGCCTTGGGGCACACAGCAATCTGGGAGTGCCTCAAGGGGGAGCAGGAGGAGGAAGCCATGTGCCATCCCGCAAGCAGTCCTCCTTTCGCCCTGCTAAGGTTTGGCTATCCTCAGTTGGGGGGGGGGAGGAGAGGAAAGTAGGCAGTGTTTTTTTTTTCAAGCAGTACCTCCACTGATTGCTCCCCCCCCCGCTAAGGTTTGGTGATCATTAGCCTGGGGAAAGGAGGAGAGGGAAGCGGGCGACAGAGGTGCTGCTTGGAAAAAAATCCCATCGCCTGCTTCCCTCTCCTCCTTTCCCCGGGCTAACAATCGCCAAGCCTTAGCTGTGGGGGAGGGGGAAGCATGCTATGGAGGTGATGCTTGGGGGGGAAATCACCAGCTTGGCACTATCCACATGATGTGCAGTTTGCACAGGACAGCCTTAACTGGAAAGGAGACCCACAAAGAGGGCATGAGAAGGAGAGAGCCTTCTTCCCCTCCCCCACTGTTCCTCCAGGATCTGCCCCCTCCCCAGCTGGTTGGAAGAGACAGTGTTGGTGGGGGGGGG
>JAHTLZ010000016.1:57280197-57309521 GCA_023846285.1 Phrynocephalus versicolor
TCTTTCTTTCTTTCTTTCTTTCTTTCTTTCTTTCTTTCTTTCTTTCTCAATGAGTTATTTTCTAATTTTTAAAACAAGTCCCTTTCCTTTTCAGTTCCCAGGCTAGTAAGGTGTGGAAAATCACATTGAAAAGGCAAAAGAAAAAAGAGTTTGTTTGTCCCACACCTCTGCATCACCCCTTACTAAATTTGGTGAAGAACAGGTGCATTCTTCAATGAAACGTGGATCCCTTTCAGCGTCCTGTGAAGTACCACACAGAAGTAAAGAAAGGCAAAGGCAGTGTTAAGTGTCTGTCATAATATCAAACTGTAAAAAGAGCTGATCCCCCCAAATTAACACTAAACCCTGGAAGTGTTGTCTGGAGAAAATTAAATTCCACAATATGATTGGAAAAGGGCAAATCAATCAAAACAAAACAGCCAGCAGGTCATGTATGTAGGTGTCTGTCACTGATACTTGGAAATGCCTGTCTGTTCTATTTTGATTGATCTGTCTTTTCAATCACATCGTGTTATTGGTGAGCAATTACATTTTAAGAGAAGTCATTAGTGGACAGCAGCAGTGGCTGAAACTGGAAATTTGTTGCCTTTCTGTACACCACCACACTCCACTCGTTTCTCTCAAACAAAGCAGGTGGCTTAGTTGTTTGCAAAGCAAGCACATAAGAAGAGTCATACTTGAAGCCCATTCAGTGTCTCTCTTTGGGCAACAGATAACATTGCCAGTAATTTTAAGGATAAAATTAATCATTATAATAAACCTAAATAGACTGGCAGTTTAAAGTTTAAGGGTTTTGTGAATATTGTTCACATAGTACCTACAGGTGAGTCAATTTTAACCTAAAATGTTAGTGGCATTCAAACCATTTCCCTGCTATTTCCAATTCTACTGGAGAAATAATTCTTCAGTGCAGTTCTTTTCCTTTGCTACAGTGACATGATGAATTAGCATTTGATTTGCTTGCAAATGAATTCCATTCAGGTTACATTGTGCAGATTCATTCATATACATGATAATGAAAAAAATGCCAAATTTCCAATAATAGGAAGCTGGACTTTTAAAACTCCTATACAGTGGTACCTTGTATAAAGGAATTAATTAGTTCTAAATGAAATTATGTTAAACAAATTTTCCTTTATACAAATTTCCCATAGGAATGCATTGAAAACAGAGTAATCCCTAACCACAACCATTTTTATATTGTACAGATTTGCCCCATAGATGATTCTGTTAAGCAAATTTCCCCCATCTCCAGAATTTTTATGTTGTACAGATTTTATGTTATATAAACCATTTGTTATATGAGGGTCCACTGTATTTCCAGTATGGAATAGTGGTCAGAGCATCAGGCTAGGACTTGAGAGGCCTGGGTTCCGATCCCCAATCAAGTCATGACACTGACTATATGACTTTGGGCTTGCTGAAGTCTCTCAGACCAATCTATTGAACAGGACTGTTGTGAGGATAAAGTGGAAAAGTGGTGGTTGTGGGGGAGCTATGCATACCACCTTCAACTGATTGAACGGAAAGTGGGATTTTATTGGAACAAATGAGTGTAACAAATAAATATTAGATTTTCACAAACAGCAGTCTTGCTTTTAAGCAGCAAGTTGACTCATTAAAATCAATTGAATCAAACAAGGCTACTTCAGCAATATGGCATTTCAATTACTGATAAGAAGGAACAAAGAGACTCTATGCGAAGCCATTTCTGAAGCAAGCTCAGGTAGGTCTCCCGACCCAAAAAGAGCCCATTTAAACTTTATATTAATCAAGCCCAAAGTTAAAGCTAATAATAGTTTAGATAGAGATTAGTTAGTTTCTTCAATTCCTTGCAGTTTATGCTCCAAATGGGAAGAGCTCCCTCCCCCTAGGGGTGGATTAGCCATTAAGCATAATAAGCAGGTTCTTAGGGACATCAAGGGAAGAGGGGGCACCACAGAGATTTTCCATAGCCGAATTTTCCATGAGCCATAAGGTGCAATACTGCAAATGGTACACCTGAACCAGGATCTGCAAAAAGGGCACCCCACATTAAATGGAAAAAAAAATTATATATCTTGATTACTAATTTTGCATCCTTTTCTCTTTCCTTTTCAGAATGAAATGGATCCTGTAACTCCTGCACAGCAGATTTAGCTTTATAGTGGCATCAGCTCTGCACATTCTCTCACAAAGGGCATCTCCCAGCAATTAATCGATTCATATTTTCATTGCCATCATTATTATAGGATAAAATGGATGTGATCATTGTGGTGCTAGAGAAAGATTTCCCTATCAAAGTCTTGAACAATAGCGGTTCTGCCACAAGCCTATAAATGCCCACAGAATCCAAAGTATAAGTGATACATAAATATATAATGCATGTTATTCTCCCTTATTGTGGCCTAGAACTTCACATTTGAAATGAAAACCACATTATGAGACATGATATGTTTACACACAAATTTCTAACCATGCTCCTCCCTGGAATGTAGGATACCTCCAGATTTATGTTTGTTGTTAACCTAAACCCAGTAGCATAAATCCTCATGCATTTAATTAAAATGGGCTCAGTGTCTTAAAAGAATTAAAAAATTAGAAGATGAAAGGAAAGGAATCCTCAAGAAGTTCTTCTATAAACGGGGGGGGGGGAACCATGTATATTGACAGTAACTGCCATTTAAAATACATATTCAAGCTTTTTTTATTTTTACAAATGGCTGTGTTTTCTTGTAAGCTGTACTGGGCCACAGGCAGACAAGCAAACAGGTAAACAGTTGCATATTTACACACAGACTTTCTCTTTAAAAAAATCCTCCTGAAAATTGTTCTATACTACTCAGTTATGTGTTTGGTTTAGCTCAGAATTTTGTCTGACCCTGCATTTGCTTTTACTGGAAATCTGCATTCTCTCTCACAGCCCTTCTCCCTTCTCCTGCAGGCAGTTGGCTCTTGTTGTCAGGCTTCCAGACAAGCATCCTCCAGCACAATGCCGTGCGAAGCTAGTGTTCCCTACCCACAATGCCCCTTGGCTCAGAGAGGAACGCTTGTTTTCCAGGCAAGTGACGCTTCCAGGCCCAAGCAGCCTAGCTTCAGCCTAATGAGCTGTAAGCCAGGGACGCTTCCCAACCTTTCCAGTTTATGACAGGGACTGAGGGAAGTATCACCAGACTGCCAGTGAGCTATAAAAATACTTCACTTGCTCCTAATAAACCCAAAGGATGTGCTGCCACCCTTGCATACAATGATTTTAGATCATCCTCTGAACTATGCCTCTGGATGAGGAACCAAGTACAAAGGAAAAATAGATAAAATAGATAATGCAGATAAGCTTTTGTTATAGTACAAGTCCACCCAACAAAGGAAAATAAATGATTGTCTAAAGTAGATAGAAATTGAATTACTGGGAGAAGAACAGGAAAAAATGGAGATGGTCAAGAGGGGGTGAGGTGGTCTTTGGATCTGCCCACTGGCTCTGCTAAGTAAGGAGTTTTTAGCTGTAGTCAAGTGTCTCCCTCCCTATCTAGCTGGCTATATAGTATAACCTGAGCCCTGAAATTATCAACAAAAATGTCTTTGCTGGCACATTTGTAAGATCACTTAACACATTTTTACCCCTTAATGCATCATAATAACCTATAATCAAGATGGTTAAAAACACAGAACAGTATGTCCCCCCCCCCCCCTTCACACTTGCATTGCCTGTTAAGATCCAGCCTGCTGGTGATTCCAATCTGTTTTAGTGATGTTAAATAAAGACACAGGAGAGGTTAGTTAGATTAATTAACCTGGAATAAAAGAATGCCATCTTGTCATGTGCCCCCGGGCATGATTTGACTCCCATGTTGATGCAAACCTGAAGGAGAAAACCTCTCTTTTTAAGGCAAGAAATCAAACAATCACATTGTACAGGCTGTCCAATTAGGAGAAACATAGAAGATGCCCTGTGGATGGGTAGGTCTCAAAAAATGATATCCCCGTTAGGATTCACGCATTCCCATTCATATCCAAGTTAATGAAATATACTGAATGACAGCCATTCCTCGGATGAAGTTGTGTTGTCAATAATTAGCAGTGCAGTTTTATATAACTTCATTCAGAAGGAACTTGTATTGATTTCTGTGGTTCTTATTCCCAAGTAAGACAGGAGAGGATTACAGGCTAGGTAAAACCCGATACAATTAAATGAGCATTACGTATTGCCTTTATCTCTTTGAGAAGTGGGTCTGTGTGTTGCTTATTTCCTCAGTGTTTGCAATCTAGCTATTTATACACATATAGTATTACCCTGTTTATAAAATGTGTTGCTATAAAATGGATTGAGAGAAATGTGTAACTAGCAAAACAGTTTTGACTGTTCAAAATATCACTTTGTGTTGAGATCAAAAAAGTGCTTTTACAACTGTGTGAAAATTTGTATGTACAAGATCTCCCATCCTTATTTTTCTTGCATTCAGAGAGTGTATGTTCTAATTATAGTCCATGTTACATCTTGTGTGTTGAGCTCTCCTACAATCGGCAGTGCGAACACTTTATGCATCTGGATGCTTCAGCCGAATTAGCAAACTAGTATCTATGTCCAAGCAAGCACAACTGTGTCAAGTTATTGGGGGGGGGGGAAGCAATATTTGTTTACATGGCCCATTGGGCAAAAGAAAAAAGCTCTCCTCCATTTTGCTTGCTTGTTTTTTTGTTGTTGTTGTTGTTTTGCAAAGGCAGCTTGTAGTGCCTACCCATTGATTCCAAACTCTCTGTGCATCGCCTTTTGCTCACCATCCATCTGTTCTTCATTGCAACATTGTAGGTAACAGCTGGGCCACAATAAACCTCCTTCATTGATGTGGGAATGTTTATATTTAACTGCCAGCGACTCAAGGCCTTCTGCTTTTCATAGCCCGTCACAGTTTGCATTGTTGGGGTCCGGGTTACCTCTCTTTCCTTTCCTTTCCTTTTCTTTGGGGGGGCGGGAGATGCCTCCTCTCCACCTTCTCCCACACTTGTGCAAAATGCACTGAAATGTTCGCCACATTAGAAGTTCATTGGGAAATTATGCTAAGAAGGTGCTTTATGAAAGCACTCAGGGAGGCCATATCCCTAGAGAGCTTTGCTCTTGTTGTAATGAACCAGTTTAACAATCAAAAAAAGAAAAACTATCTGAGGCTGCAGTCTTGCAGTCAAATAGCTCAAGTTAACTTCAATTTGATTTAAACTGGATTTGTTTGAAGATAAGTGATTTCCTGACTGCAGCCTCACTGAAGAAGAAAATCCAAATTTTCTACAAATTCACATTTATCCAGTAAAATTAAATATGCAGAGCTTCCATAAATGTTAACTAGATCTTCCCCCTTTTAAATAAAGTCTTCCTTTATGTATACTTCGTTGTAACATGAAAAAAATCCTTTTTTTGTAAAGTTCCTTTTTATAACTATTACACAGCTAGACCTTAATACACAATTCCAATTTTACAGAGGTCTGTTAACCTTTCACCCGAAGTTCCAAAACTGAGCTATAATCACTATACGTACTGTAAATATATTTTTTGAGGCCCTTCAATATTTTAAAACTGAAAATAATGCCAACATAAGACTTGTCTGTATGTAAAAAATGTTAAAACCTAACAAGGAACAAAATTTGCCACACCACACTATAAGGTTAAAAAGAAAATAGTATAATAAAGGAAATACAAAGGCTTTGGCATGGTTTTTACAATCAACAATGGTTAATTTTGATATGTCGTTGTGAACAACTTCAAAACACTTAAGTTTAAAACTCTTGCAAGCACTTTTAATTGATTAGGAATGAATTCTAGATGCACAAAAATGATTGGACTGTGAACAGTAGTACAACTATAGCTAAGAACAATTAACTTTTGCCGACCAAAAAAGAAACGTTTGATGCATGAAAATGTGTATAAAACATCTATAGAATATTCTTGTCAAATATAAATGAAATTAACTTTATTATAGAAATCATTCTGGGAGATTTCTAGGGAAGACAAATACTTACATTTTGACATAAAAACAAATTGGATTATATCGAAGACACAATCTACCCTTTTCCTATCAACTTTTCTTCCTTGAAGTTCTCTCTTAACCCTTTGTTTGCACATAAGCATCATCTGTTAAAAAACTTTGGGAATCCTGACAGATATTTTTCTCACAGAAATCTAGCGCATATTGTTCCAGCTTGAATTATATGCAATGGAATGATACAAACTTGGAGTCTCAGTCTGAAATCTATGAACAGCTTGGTAGAAGTATTCGATATAGCTTGATAAAACTCTTAATTCGTGGCAAAGCTTGTTGACCATGGCTTCCTTTTTTTCCGAAACAAAAAACAAAAACAAAAACAAAAAACCAACTTCATGACCAACACAAAAGCAAACATCCATTCAGTCTACATTGTTCTTTTTTCATTATAACATACAAATGCCCATTTACAAATAATACACCAAAATGAATAAAAGTTTGGATACCAAAATGAAGATTTGTTCCAACTGATATAGCGCCTTCCGTATACAAAGGTCCATGTTAAAGTCCTTCTCCTTGTGCTGCGTTGTAGGGCACAGTTGTAGTACAGATGAACTTTGAAAGCCGTTCTTCTTTTAGAAAAGATAGCTGAACCTCCAACTGTTGTCCATATAGCAATTTACAAAATCAACACGTGGTTTACTGTAATCGTGGCCAATATTGAGACATGTCAGGTTCACTGCCGGGAACTTGAACAGGAACCGACACTCCAGGAGAAATAAGACCTTTGAGGGAGAGGGGAAAGGGAAAACAGTTACACACATACATTCCTGCCTCTATATACCTGCATGTCATACCTTCTATAAAGTGGCCTTTGTTTAAGAGCTTTTAAAAGAGTACATCTTAAAAATTCTGCAATCAACCAGGAACCCTCCAGTCAATCAGTAATTACACACAGGATGTAAATTCAGCACTTAAATTTATTGCTCAAAATTACAATTTTTGCATCCATCTAGAAAAATAACTGACCTGGAAATGTTATATACATTAATCCCCCACCTCTTTGGGGGTGGGGGTAGGGACCCGACCCAACCCATGATAATGGAAAATCCACAATATGCGAATCTTGGGTTGGGACTGGCCCTATCTGGGGCCTTCTACACTTACCTCAGGCCTGGCACATCTGGTTCACCAGAAACCACTTATGGGGCATCTGAAAGGCCCAGGAAGCCTATCAGAGGCCCCAGAAGTGGTTTCTGGTGATCTGGAAGTGACTTCTGGTTTGTCGGAAACCACTTCTGGGGCCTCCAACAGGCCTGCGAGGCCCGTTGGAGGCCCATTTGGGGCAGCACCAGGCCTGGGGTAAGTGAAGTGCAGGAGGCCCCAGATAGGCCCAAGCAGCTTACCCCAGGGGGGCTTGCCTTTCATATAGTGCAGTTCCGCAATATACTGGGTCTGCAGTATATGAACTGCAAAATGGTGGGGAACAACTGTAAAGCATGACTTCAGATAAGAAGAACTGACATGGTCAAGGCTCACATTTTGCTGTGCAATTCAAGCTCTGAAGACCAGCATGTTGAGATTCCATTGATTTCAGTGGGATACAATTAAATGCACAGCTCTTGCACTCTGATCAGTGGAACTTTCAAGTACTTAAAACTGATTAGACTCGGATTTCTATCCTGCTGTATCCAGAAGAATTAACATGTGGCCCCTGAACTGTATCTCTGAGGTCAGACTGGCTGTCCTCCCCTGATGATGAATACAGAACACATGCCACATGTGTTGGTGGAGATGGGGAGGCAATGGACATACCCTACCTAAAGCCCTCCTTGTCTTGTGCCACAGCTTCCTTCATCCTGAAGCTGCTGCTCTAAATACTAGCCCTCCCACTGGTCACAATATAAAGGAAACAGATTTAGCAATAGGATTATTCTGAGAAGTGAGTTAAGACAGAGCGAAAAACAGATGTCCTGCTCATGAAAGACACATCTTATTTATAAGGTAAAGAAGGGAGACATCAGCTGCAGCTCTTTGGTTGTCCCTTTCTTCACAGTGAAAGCAATCCATCAGAAGAGGATAGGTTTCTGTTTGCTTGGAGCATTCCCACTAGAGCAAAATCCCAGATACACTGGTACCCCTGTTTACAAGTACAGTATCTTGGATTGAGAGTATTTTGCAAAACGAGCAAAATGCTTAGTAAAATTTTGCCTTGGTTTGTGAGCAAGGCCCCCCTCATCATGGGCCTTGTGTTGCCTGGAACAGCCATGCGGTGGGCATGCACCGGGTTTTCAGGCCTTGGTGCAGGCCTTGGCACAGGCTGGAAGTGACTTCCAGCCTGTGCGGCCCTGTGTGGGGCCTCCAGAGCTTGCCCCAGGCTGGTGCTGCCTGGAATGGGCCTCTGACCCACGCGGTGGGCCCATGCCAGGTTTCCCAGGCCTCAGCATGGACTGAAAGTTGCCTCCGGGACTCTTCACAGACCCACAATGTCCAGTATGGGCCTCTGGGGCATCCAGTAGGCCTGCACCGGGCCTAGTGCTGACCAGGAATGACTTCCAGACACTGAGCGTCCAGAACTTGCCTCAGGCCTGGCACTGCCTCTCTGCAGCCTCTGCACCAGCCCAGACAGTGCTGAGCCCAGGACGAGCTCTGGAGGCAGCTACAGCTCCCAGCCAAAGCAAATTTTCCCATAGGTAATAATGGAAACTGGAATTCCAGAATGGATCAGGTAGGTTTCCATTATTTCCTATGGGGCAATTTGCTTTAATATACGAGTATTCTGGTTTACAAGCATGCTTCCAGAATGGATTATGCTTGTAAACCAAGGTACCACTATATTCTTGCTCACATGGAAAACCTCCCCCTCAGCAGGAACCTCTCCTCTTTAGATCAGCTGCTTTCTACAAAAGGGAAGCAGTGCCTGAGGTGGGAGGGCTGGGCCATCTCCTGCTCACATGTTTGATGAACTAACCACTGAGAAGGGCTAGACTGACACACATGAGCCATAGGCCTACACATTGTGTCTTCCGCTTTTCCAGTCGCACAGCCCCCCCACCCCCATTCCACTTCCCAGCATATTTTTTTTTTGTGCTGAGCTATTTTCACCCACAGACATGAATGGAAAAACATGCCAGTGGTTAATTTTTGTGGGCTTATCAAACCTCTTAACACAGAGAGTAAAGACCACTGAATCACGGCACTTCTGTGACTAACTACTTAATCTATTATTTGCATCCATTGAAGAAGTGGGATATATTTGCCCCCTTTCAACTGTTCTACCTAGGTTTGGTTTGTGTTGCTTATTTTAATATGTCAAGGACACCTTCCCTGCATGATCATTTCCTAATTGTAGTGGGTCATTTTACTTCACCATGCGCGGGCATACTGGGGGAAACTCTGCACACCTCCCATAATTAAATACATATTTTAATAAAGATTAATATGGTATTCTGTTTTTAAAATTTTGAGATGCCTTTTAATAAAGGCATATTTTATACACAAGTAAAGTAAGCTACAGTTTAGGATTCAGATTATAAACAACCTCTAAATGCAACATTCTTCTCACACATACACATACACTAAATTTCAATTTCTGCATGATAAACCCATGTGCTTGGGGAGGTGGTGCTAGGAACCATTTTAAGCTTAGCATAGTTTGTACCTCATTGTGTCTTAATATGTCCTAGGGGTTTTTATGATTTTAGGAGAAGAACCCAGTCCTTACTTACCTGTAGAAGTGGTGCCAGAAGTGCCCATGGGCTGGCTGTTCATATGTGTTTGCATGTGAGGAGGGGTGTACGTATCATAGCTCCTCCCATTTACTGACGGACTTGTGGGCAGCATGCAAGAATAAGAAGAAGTCTGGCTGGGTACTGGTGGCTATGGAAAGAAAGTGAGGAAATTATGTTTGTGGATCTAAATGTCATCTTATACCAATTATTTCTTCTCATAAAGTAGACAATGCCCTTTTTACAGACTAACTCAGCATATGTACTCCATGGAGCTTTCTTCCTGTTTCAAGGGAGGTGAAGGGTGCTTTATTACCTAAGAAATTCTAGGACTTTGTATTCCCAAAACCTTAAATCTGCATGACTGTACATTTTGTCCTCAAACCTATCTTGTCCTAGCAACTGAAAAGTCCAGCAATCCAATGATTCCAAAGCACTCGGGGGGGGGGGGGCGTGGAACTAAAAATGAAACACATTGGATGGGGAGGGGTTCTCATCTGCATAGATCTTTCTAATACTCAGCAAAAGATAGCATGTAGTAGTGATAATTGCAATAAATTTCCCCATATCAGCAGGATCCATACAGACCCTGCTTGTAGAGCAAGGAGATCACTCCAACAGTTCAGTTTTCAATTATTTCAACCAGTTTTTGGCTTTCAAGCTCTAGAGTGAGCAACCTAAAGCTGATATTCCATTGGCACCTCCTACTAATGGAATCGCTTCCTAGGTCTAAAAGGGGAAAGGTGTGATCTCCCCGAGTCTTCAAACTTTTGCTTTGGGGATTGGGGTGTGTGTGTCAGATTGTTGGAGCACATTTTGGAGGGTTCAGTTGGGTGCAGAGGGGAAGAAGAGGAGAAGGAAGAAAGAAGAAGTCCATTTAATGTTGGGTATTTAATCCAAAGTGAAAACCATTCCCTTCTCAGTCTGATTCAAAAACAACCCCACAGTTCTCCCCACAACTCAAGTCTACCCTAAGGCAATGATGCAGAATGTAGGAAACTTGCACTGTGTTGAAAGCCATACCCCCACCCCCACCCCAAGAAAAATATTGCTGACAAGATTTGCAGTCACTCACAGTTTGTGTTTTGGGCTAAACTATCTGGGTTAGCTAATGAATTAGTATTTGAAATGATTTAGTCACAATGATGTTCATAGGAGAAATCCAAGCATTTCATCTTGCTGAAAAATTCTGTGCATGCTTACTAAGGCCTTATATTCCCCTCCCCTCCTTCCTCTGTAAACAGGGATATAATCCCACGATTGCAACACTAAGTGGATTGCAAATTGATGTGATGTTTTAGGTTTTCCTAATATTTAGGAAAATAAGTATGGTTATAGAGGCAACAGTGGTATAATAGATCCATCATTATCATACAGGACTCACTTAAATTATTTCATTCATATCTCTCAAAACTGAACAGACATCCCTTTACTGGTTGGAACTGGGGCCTGGATATTCCAACAAGCTCGAGGCAGATTTGTTTCTCAATTCCATTAATATTTACAGAGATTTGGATATCTTAGTTTGTATATTGTTGTTGGTCTTCTGTATAGTAGAATACAGTTGTATCATGGCTCTCATGCCTTTAATATCTTCCTGTGATCACCAGTGCACACATTCTCTAATGATCTTGGCCCTGCACTTGGGTTTCTTTCCAGAGTCAGCCATCTATTTGCTTACAAGCCATAGGGGTTGGCAACTCTTCTTGTTTTAACACAGCTATTTAGAACTGCAGGTGCTGTTCGTTCCCATCCTCCTCTCCCCCTTGGGTATTGCCAAGGTGCCAGTAGCCACAGTGTCTCATCAGCAAAGGTGTAATCCTGCTAGCATTTTAATAAGCATTCTCTCCTCACTAATCTATACTACAGGTAATGAGTTTCTCCAGTTGTATTACATCTTTCTTTAAACAGATGTTTCCCTTTTGCTCAACTGAAGCCTTCTGCCATTTTTAAAGAATTTTCTGTTAACCTAATCTATTAGTATTCTTCAAATCTTTATCAGCTCCTTCATTTCTCTTCTTCATTCCAAAGTTATTCAGTGCAAGACCTGGAAATCTCGACTGCACTTCTTTCCTACTATCTGCAACCATATCCCATAGAGGCAGCCCCTATAACAGCCCTTGTGGCTCCTTCTGATAATTTGGAAAGCAATGCTGGTTGGGTACAAGCAAAGAGGTTTGAAGAATTTCTGTTGAGCACATCCATCTCACACAAGATATGACTATGCCCAATGAAATCATTGTGAGAAAGATCATCAGAAATCACTTCAGTTCAGTGGCACTTAAGCATGCCCGGCTTCCTTTGACTCAGAATTGATGGCCACAGTTATCAACACAGAATTAATGCACAAATTCAGGCTGTCCCTTTTAAATAGAGTTCAGGGCTATAGATTTCCAAGCAAAAGGGTATCAAATATGGGGGCCATTCAAGTCATGCTATGGATTGCCTAAGAATTTGCTCCATTTTTTCACTTTTTCAAGCAAATTGGCCTCTCCAACTTTAGAGCGACCCACAGCCTGCCAATTCTGCAACACTGGAATCTGAAGAACTTGTAGATTTGACCTTATTTATTAATTTTAAACTTCATCTATTTTGAGTTAAATTGATCTTTATGTATGACTGCCCCTATGTCTTTTACAGATGTCACTGGGAACCAGTCTGTAGCCTAAAATTATGATTTAGAAATGGAGGCATTCTAGCCATAGGTTTAAAGTGAAGGTTGAAGTCCACCAAAGGGTATAGAATTCTCTGTTTAAACACTGTTCCTAGGAATTAAAAGACATGCCTAGCCTTGGTTATCAGAACATTGGCCATAGAGAGGACTAGTATGATTCCCACGGGCTCAGAGGTGGGGATATTTTACTGTTTAAAAGTTCTAGTCAGAAACTCTGATCCTGCTGATTGGCTGCAAATTATTCTGATCTGCCTTTCTCTCATCCTGCTCTGCCTATGTGACCCGGATTAATTTCCCAGTAAATACCCTATAGCCATTTGTCGTTATTAAAGTGGTTAAAACATGGCAAATATTTGTTTCAGCACATGATAAAGTGGCAGTTCTGGCCAGCATTCAACGCTAGAAGCAAAAAAACAAAAAATCAAACTCTCCTTGATTAATTAGTACAAAGGCAGTATCTTGATAAGCAGCCAGGGGTTCCCCAATTTACGGAATTAGTCTCCTGGTAAATTATGAAGTCCCATTGAAAGTCTGCACATTACAAAATGTGGCAAAGGCACGGTACAGGAATCCTCCAGACTTGGCTTGGGAAACTGGTTGCTGTTTGATGGTATTGTTCTCTTAGTTCTTGTCACCTCCTGCCACACTAACCAACAGGGAAGGCTGACATGAGCTGTAGTCCAGCAATACATGGTAGACCACAGATATCCAGATCCTGTCCTAGACTTTTGAGAACTTCCTCTCACAACTCCCCGAAAGTGCCAATGGGCAGAACTCTTCCCCGTAATCACTCAGTTCAGAGAGAGTAAGACTGCTTATTAGTACATTATACTTACTTGCATAGGCAGGTTGTTAGCCATTGTGAAGCTAGGCATGGGTGGCAAAGCACTGTATGTGTTTGTTAGCGCGGTGTCTGTTCTGCCCAGCATTGAACCTGATGTGAAAGAGGAAACTATAATAGAATAGAATAGATAGACAGGATGAACGTATTAGTTTACGCTTCAGTCAGATGACTGCATTACAACAGAGTGCTTCTGTTGTATTGCCCCGAATGGATGAGTGACTGGTCATTATTTGTCTCAAAGATCATTACCAGGTGTCGTGGGTTGTGGGATGGGTTGGTAGACACTTGTGCTGAAACTACTGCTGATGGGAATGTGACTGGGGGTGTTGCTGGCTTGTCTTCTCTGATTCCTTAGTTTTTCTTCCCGCCGCCACTTTGCCCTCCGATTGGAAAACCACACCTGCAAATATAAGCCCGTTTCCATTAAGAGCACTGAACAGCAGGGGTTTCCCCAGAATGCATTCATGAAGAGGGAATGGCTCACCGCTTCTCTAAAAAACTGCAATGCTAACATGGTGGTTCTGCAAAGACCAAGGCAAGACCTTTCTCAGAGCTGGTGGCCCTACTGTGTGGCAGAGGGAGGCAGAGGCCTGTAGTGGCAGGCACTGATGGCAGTGGAGAATTAGCAAAGAGTTAGAATCCAAAGCTAGGCAAACAGCTGGTCTTCAGCCTCGTAAGCTTGCCACTGCCCCACAGGTGCCATCGAGGATGGCCACCCACCCCAAGTATCCAAGGAAAGCCCACCTGCCAGAGCAATTGGCTTCTGCATGGAAACTGGGTAGAGGCACCTCAAATTTTGCCTCAGATATCAAAATTTCTCAAACCAGATCTCGTCTTCCTGAATAACTATGTTGACTGTTTACATTTGCCAACAAAGGATTAGGGACAATCATCTCTCTGCAGGTGTTGCATGGACAGGTGACCACCAGCAGGAGCCATTCCCACCACCACCACCACCACCACCACCACCACCAATCCATACACAGACACGCAGGAGGTCAGCAGCAAGACATCACGATGCAGGAACATGGGGCAAGACAGCTAAGCTTTTCTAATTGAAGCCACCCCAAGAAACTCCTTTTCTGAATCCTTCCTTGCCTCAGTCCCCCTCTGTTTTGTGCGAGGCAAACATCAATGGGCTGCTTCAAGGCTGAGTAGGAAAGTCTGCCCTCCAAATGGCATTCTTGGCAAACGGGTGCTTTTGTTTTTCCTTACCCTGCACTACATTAGAATGAACTATGGGATGGCTGCCAACACAAGTGGTGCGTGTTAAATATTTGATCACTTTGCTAGGTCAGTGTAAAGGAAAAATAATTGTTGATGTTTCAGAGAGTATACAGAGGCACCAATTTTATCTCACCTAGAGCACTGAGACTCAGACAAAAGGACTGGGCTGACCTTCCTTAAAATTGGCTGCTTGTTAGGGGTAAGCTATGGGAAATGACATGAAAATGGAGTTTGGATGGATCTCCCAAAGTACTGCTCATGGAGTGATCTAGTTTGACTTATGACTTGATCACAAGTCCGCACCTCTGGCAGCCACCATGCAGGTCTTATGAAAAATAGTTAATAAAGTGAGTCTTCATTAATTCATTGAATTAAGCTAACCTCTATATGCCAAGGGACGAGCAAATGTTTAGCCACAGACAAACAAGATTAACTGCAGAAAAGGTAAGCTGATAATCAACTGCACATTCATTGTGTAGGTATTTTAAAATGCATGTGCGAGTGAGTCCAGCTGAAATCTGGATGAAACACCATGGTACCCCACTTGCTGTTGAAAAAGATGTGCTTTCTCATCATCATGAAAGGCTGTGTGGAGATAAGGTACTGTAGTTGGAACCCACATAATTCTCCCTGAAAGTGTCAGCATGCTTCTTTACAGACTAAGAAAAAGAGCAAGGGAGGGACATGAGAAGGGAAGGAGAGAGATTGGAATATTGTAGGGCCACTTACGTACCTGTATTCTTGCTTCAGGCAAGTCTATTTTGGCAGCTAGTCTCTCCCTGGCAAAGACATCGGGATAATGAGTTCTCTCAAATTCTGGTAAAAAAAACCAAAACACCATTATAGAAGTAGTGTTAAAAATAGGTTCTGGAAAGAACTACCACCTTTTCCTTTCAGCTTCTCTATATGTTTGAGTGCACTCGGTGCTTTAAATTTTTGATGAGGAACAGCTTCACAAAAGTGCTCAGAAACAAGATCTTTGGGGGAGGGGGGTTGTTTCCAAAGGGAGAAATGTCACTTGCCAGTATCCCCCTGCTTGCACCGTGTATACTCTTATTCCTCTGGATCGTGAGAATAATATTGCATCATGTGATTGCGGTGATTTATTGCTAAGGAAACATCAGCAAGAGTTTGGGTCAGAACCAGGAGTTATTGTTGTTGATATTGTAGCTGCTGCTGCTGCTGTTGTTGCAGTTTACAATACTGCTCAGAATTCTGAGTGGAACTAGAGCAGCTTTATCCGTACTACCGTTTAAACCTAACTAATAGGTGAGACTATTTTGTGGGAAATATTTGAAATGCAGACCCATCATGAAGCAGGCATGGCAGCAGCAGGGGACAATTGGGACAACCAGAGCTATAGCCTAAGTCATCTCAACCATGAGCCTATCAGCTGACCTGAATAAAGGAAGCGTCATATTAGAGCTGGGGATCTCAGGACAGGGACTCTGCCCATGTGGGCTGACCCCATTATAGCTTCTGGAGCGGCTGAACGGCAGATTCCAAATGCTGCCATGTCACAGCCTCTGTCACTTTGTCTTGGGGCATATAAGCGATGCCCTGAGAAGGACTGAAATATTTCATCAACAACCTCATCCAGAACTTGCCATCCAGAGAAAGGCAGGATAGAATGTGACCATGGAGAGTACAATTATAATTCTCTTCTCCTGGTTCTGTCGGCTTACCTTTCTCAAGCGCTTCGATTTGTTCTTGGGTGAAAGAGGTCCGATTTCTCTGCAGCTTCCGCTTTAGCTGGAGTCTCATCTGGGCCTCGTCTGAATCTTCTCCATTTGAACTGATGGAGTTAGTATTTTCACCCCCTCCTTCTTGTTGTGGGCAGCCATCTGCAATACAGAAGGAAAGAGATTCTAAGGAACATTTAGACTGAATGGGATGATGTCATACATTTCATCAGACAAGTGTGGGAATCCCTGTTGTTTATCACATCCAAGAGTCAATTGTCTGTCTGCTCAATTGGAGGTTCATGACAATATGAGCCTGCTCCAGTTTCAAGATCATCAGGGGAGGCTTTTCTCTCTATCCCACCACGCTCACTGGTGTGTTTGGTGGGTGCTCTGCTGCTGCTCCACAACTCTGGAACTCCTTCCCACAGGAGGCCGGCCTGGCCTCATCTCTGCTGTCCTTCTGCAGGCAGGCAAAAACCTTTCTCTTCATGACATCTTTTCCTTTATGTCTGGTGGTTTGAGCGTGGCTTAAAATGGAAAGTTCTGCCCCATTTCAAAGTTTGCTTTAATGTTGATCTTATTATTATTTTAACATAATACTTGTTAATTCTTATTTAAATATTTGCTTGTTTCTAATTTTTAGCTTTGTAATACTGTTTTATGTTGTAAGCTGCCTTGGCTTCTTTTGGGGTGAAAGGTAGGATAGAAATATTTTAAATAAATAAACAATAAGTCTCTTATAGTTCCCTCCAGACAACAGTTCTACCAAAATATTTGAATTTAAATCAATTTCCATCCTGTTCTCAAACAAGCTGCGTATTAATCCTGCAGTCCGTATGTCTTGCTGAAATGATTCGTATCTAACTCCTGTAATATCTTTGTGGATCATTTTCTATTGTGGGGTGCAGAATTATCCCACACAAAGGATATGCACAAAATTGACACCTGTACTGAAACTCAGAGGCACGCCTGTACCTATGGGAATAGATATGGTAGTGCACCCAGAGCTCAGGTTGAGGTAAATGGATTAGGATCACTGGGTTGGCTCCATGTTCCAGTTTCAATGGTCTGCGGACTTGAATATGAAGCTATACTCTCAGTCCGTAGTCTCTGGCAGAGAAAATCCCACTTTTAAAGCACTGACTAGCACTGATTCTGTGTGGCATGGTGTCTGGAGAGAGCAGGAATGAACATTTTGAAGCTCAGAATGCTGGGAAACAAATCAAAACCTAAGTTTGCATATTACAGTTTGAATATAAGTCATATTTAAATAAAAATATTTAAGCAATATCTCTTTACAAAATGAAAAATGAATAAGTGCATATTTATTCAAATTATATAAAACATCCCTCCCCACTTACTTCCAAATATAATAAGCAAAGACATTGTTACAAATGAATAAGAGAGTGATTTTTCCAAAATGCCCTGCAAAATACTCTTTCTATGGAACATGCATACCTATTGCTTCATTTAAAATAGTGATGTTCAGTATTTCAGATTATCTATAATCAGTAATTCCCATCTAATCAATTAGCTGTTGATAGGTTTGCAGAAAATGCTATTAAGAAACCAAACCAAGCTTGTAATCTTTTTAAAAAAATATTTATCTAGTTTTGATTTGAATTCTGCACAGTCAATTTCATTTTAAAGGTTGTGAATTTAGAAGTGCCTGCATTGTTCTGCAGTTTTATTCAACTATTGTATGAGTGTGCATTGCCTTGACACCTATTACAGAGCACAGCTGTAATTATATCATCACCAAGAACAGGCTATAATTGCTGAAAATGGAATTTTATATTTAGATAAAAGGACTGTCCATTCTTTGTAATGTGTTGCACCAGAAAAAAGTAAGGTTTCTTTTAAAATTTTAACATGTAATTTTAAAAAGAAATAGTAGTGAGTTTGCTAAGTAGCTAAATGTGCTATTCCGCAGCTGAGTGCCTGGCATATCATTGAAATGGTGCATTTTTAATTAGGGCATTTCCCCCACTTTTAATGTAATTTCTATCATTAAACAAGAGAAAGTTTTATTGTTTCCACATTGCTGCTAGAGGTAAAGATGTGCTCCTGGGCCTGAACTGTCTTTCAAGTTGTCTGTAGGCTCTGAAGAAAAGGAGAAAGGGGGAGGTGTTTGGGTGTGGGGTGTGTTTAAAAAAAAAACTAAAATAAAAGGAATGGACATTTCTGTTGAGGCAGTGAAGTTGTCAGTAAATTAACTCTCTCCTTTCAGGGCATAATTCAGAGAGGTTTGGATGTGGATAAATGAAAATAAAGGGGATTCTTTTGACATTTAAACATGCCATTGTAGAAAGAAGAGTGAGAAAAAATAGTTAGGAGCCGGGGAAGAAATCTAAAGAGAACAGCTCTTCTGCTTTGCATCCTGGGCTCCAAAACGCATGTAAATATACGTGCATATTTGTGGGAAATTAACTTTAAAGTTGCATTGTCGATAATCAGTGAACAATGGGCCCTGGCCATCAAAGCCAAAAGAGAATTGTGACAGGATCTGGTCAGGATCTTTTCAAGCACTTTGAAATGTTTTAATACCGCAACTTTCTCCCCCATTTAAACAGTTGGATTCATCTCCAGTGGTCACCATATGGGCGTTTGGAGATCTATTGAGATGACCACCAGCACTTGAATAGCGAGGGGGCTGCTTTTCACCGGGACACAATGCCAGCCGAGTGAGGGAAACTATTAAACTCTTGGGGCAAGAAGGAGGGTTGGCAAACTTTCGTGGGCAGAATTTTGAGGACACAATCAGGCCGGGCCCAACAAAAGGATTCTCTTGAGGCGTGCAGTGGCCCACATTGTGTCACAAGGATCCCAGTCAACAGACTTTTCAGTGAAGTATGTTAACCTTTAGGCAGTACTATCATTAATCACTGTCCCCTGGGCTGGGTTACTCAATGCTATTTAGGATTTAAGGGAGGGAAGAAGAAGAAAAAAACCACCACCACCACAACTTTCTATAGGAACTGGGAAAGAAAGAAAGAACACCCCTAAACTAGTGAATAGGCCAGCTCCGTACACTGAGCCTGTTTACTCAACACTGAGGGAGAAAGAAAGAGAAGTGGGGCAGGATGGCGGAGAGAAAAGAGAGGAGAGAACTACTTAGATTAGAGAAGCTTCAACTAACAGATCAGAGTCCTAGACAAACCTTGTTTCTATTTACCAATTGAAGTTGGACCCTGACTTTTTAAGTGCATTTGAAACAGGGACTCTCCTGGACTCACATTTGAGGAAGTCTTGCTCTTTAAAAAAACCTAGAGAACTTGCTCTGAACCTCCTGCACCTGCACGTGCACAAACAAACACACACTTTTGCATCTGCATTTTCTAGGCAAGGGTTAAGTGTCTCTGGCAGTTCCATTTGGATGACTGCATACAGAGGGGTGTGCAAGCGCTTATGTTTCCTGAGGCCATACAGGACCACAGTTTGGATGAAAGATTTTTCTGGGTGCTACAGAGAGATAGCCAAGGCCCAGTGAGGCATCTGTGCCTGCCACCACCCAGGTGCATGATGCACAACCCTTCAGCTGTGGATGCATTCAAGTAGTCAAGACCCAACCTTGGAACACATAGGGTAGGCAAAGTAGACTTAAACCTGTGATGGATGTCCCCTGTCGATATCTCTGCCCATCCAGGCCAATGAGTGTACACCTGGAGACATAATTCATCAGGAGCTGTTTTCCTACCGTGAGCGCAAGCCTGTTGTGCATTTGCTCAAATTGAAAGGTGCACGATTTTACCCACATGGTCGTTCATTGGAAAGTCACCCCAGGAGGACACATGGACAACCCAGAGGACGAAATTGGCTGGCATCCTAATCCTATAGCTGGGGTAAGTTTAGGAACAGGTTGCCCACAAAAAAAGAAGCTAGATCATTACATGAAGTTGGGGGGGGGGGGCAAAAACACTTGTTGGGGAAGTAAGCCCCATAGAATTCAGCTGGGTTGGCTTCTGCATGGACATAATTTAGGATAGCAATAAATGGAAGCTGAAGTTTTTTTACATTTCAGCCACTAGAAATCAGATCTTGAGCTAAAACGTTTAGTCCCACTGAGAGGAGACTACTCCGGATGGTCCAACTGACAGATAGCTGGGGACGGACCTCTGAGCCAAGGAGTCCAGCGGTTAAGACCAAACTTTTAGGGACCGCATCTTTTCCTGGACTGCAGGCCAGGCATTTAGCGTGAGGAAGCAGCCAGATTTGACTTAAGTGCTTTGTGGATCAGGCGCTATAATAAGCAGCCCATTCAGGGGAGCCCCACACTCCCCGAAACAACTGAGAGGAACGGAGGTCGCCGCAGAAGGAAAGGGAGAATGACCACCGCTCAAGTCCGACGCCCCCCCCCCCAAAAAAAGAGGCTGGCTCCTCAGCTGTGTGTGTGCGCGCGCACACGCTTCTGATTTCCTCACTCCCCTCCCCCGGAGATCCCATCAGAGATAGGTGAGAGGCCGGTCCGGTTTGGGGAACAAGGTCAAAGGGGGGGCAAGGTCAGGACTCGTCTTTGGAGGCCGCCTGAGCGTCCTCTTGCGCAGCAAGACAGCCACTCGTGGCCTCCAGAACGGGTGGGCCGTCCAGGGAAGAGAGAGAGAGAAACAAGAGAGGAACCAGGAGAGGTGGGCATGGGCCATTCTGGAATAAAAAACTAATAAAGCGGCTTCGGACCAAGAAGCGAATGAATGTGGTGTGGGGTTGTAGGGGTTAGATGAACTCCCCTCGCCCCCAAAACACCGAACGACCGAATTTCCCTCTATCTAGTGGTAGTTTTACTACAAAGAATCAAAACGTGACACTCTTGCCACTCGGTCCCCCAGGACCTGCCGTTCAGCACCGTTAACATTAATGGGAAATTTACCATTAACATCAATAGGAGGTAGATGACGCACCCTAAATCAAGGGCTGATCGTTCTCTTTGAGTAGCATTCAGGGCAACCTTTTAACAGGCCCTCATTCTTCTTCTGTAAGCCCCTCTTCACACACCCAGACCTTCCCTCCCCCGCAACCCCCGAAAGCAGCGTCTATTAATACTGCTTAAAGTTTTACTCTCGAAAGACAGATAGAATGGAGTGCGTGTGTGTGTGTGTGTGTTTGAAGAAATGTCAGACAATTAAGATATCTTTCTTTCTTTCAAAGAAACACACACGCACGCAAATAAACCCCGGGGGAGTTTTTAAAAAAGAGAGGATCCTTTAAAAGGAATGAACTCAATAGTCCGTTCCACCTTCTCTGGACCTAATCCGTAAGAAAGAGACAACTGAATATGCTGTCCCTATTATCCTAAAGCTAGACCATCTGACGCTGGGTATAGGATTTGTTTCCAGGAAAGAAAAAGGGGAAGGGGAAGGGGAAGGGGGGGGGAATAAAAGCGCTGGGAAATAAAATCATTCCTTAGTTTCTTAGTGTCTTAATCAGTGAGGCGGAAAACTAGCAGTGAAGAAAAAAGAAAGAGAGAGGGAGAAAGATAGCAAACCGACTGAGGCACCTTTCAGCTGCAGAGCTGGGATCAAAACGTTGTAGCATCTGTTGAAAGAGAAAGTGTCTAAATCCTATAGAAGGCTTTAGTCTTATGAGGAGGAGGAGGAGGAGGAGGAGGAGGAGGAAAGAGGGAGGAGGCCGGGCGGCGGCGGCGGCGAGGAGGAGATAAGAAACAGCGTCTCAGTGATCCCTAAAACCACTAAATCACTGGAGAATTTCTCCCGGATAGAGATGTCTCTTTTTGTTCCGTCAGTCCTCGTGTATCCATTATTTTATTCACTGCTGCATGGCGTTTATCAGATTGAGACCATATTTGTCCCCCTCTGAGACCTTATGCTTTTGGAGTAATGGACTCTTAAAAATCCGGCAAGGCGCTCGGCAAGGAGGGGAAAGCGGCGGAGGCGGTGGCGGGCGTGGGGAGGCGGACATCAGCGCGGCGCATGAATATTCCAGGGCGAAGCCATTTTATTAATTTTAATTTAGCAATGCAAAAGCTTTCAGTGCGGTTCTCTGCTCCCCCCACCCCCCCTCGCTGCATCTCCATCCTCCCTTTCTTGCCCCCATATTTTGCTTGCGTGACTTGGGGCCAAAGATAAAAGCGAGATTCTTTAAAAAAAAAACTGCCTGTCGCCCCTTATTCACGCATTTTAATTGTAGGCCAAGTGATGTGTAATGGGATGGGGTGGGGGGGTGTCTGCGCCAAATCCGGAACTCCCTGGCTCAGAGAAGCTCTGAGGAAACTTACTTCTCCCTGTGTGTTACAAAGGACAGCCGCTTAATGGGAGAAGTGGGACGATCCGGCCCCAAGTTAATGCATTTCAGAGACTGAAAGATGTCTGGATATTTACTAGGAAGTAATTTCCCGGGGTACGAGGTGGAGAGTTTCTTCCGGGTAAACATCTTATGATCGGCCGCAAAAGTCCCATGGGTGTTAGCGCAATTGACTTAGATGTTTGTTTTGCTCTCTCTTAAAATCAACAGGACGCGCTGGTCCTTAAATTAAGCCCCGCCTCTCCTGCCCCGAAGGCAAGGCTGAGCTAAAAAGCCTTCAGGACATCTACACCCAAGGAAAAGGGCCGGCGTGGAAACGCGTGCCAATCTCCAGTCCCTGGAAGTCTCCCACCTAGCAATTTTGGGGAGCACGCACGGCCCGTTCTACGTCCGATCCCTCAAGAATGGATGGACCCATCCTTCAAGCAAGAGGCTGGTGCCCGAGGATCGGCCCAGGAGCTGAAAATACGTTCCTAGGAAATGGAAATGGATAGCAACCCTTGGGAGCATCTTCAGCACCTGGGTCTTGGGCTCGACTGTGAAAAATACCTGGAAAGGGTGTGTGGGGGGGGGAGAGGGAAAATAGGGACCCCAAGGGAAAGTGTGATGTCCATCAGAATTTTGCTCTTGCATTAGCAAAAAATATGCAAACCCCACCTCACCCATGCTCCGCAATGGTGGATATGTTGCACATTTTGAGTTGACATCCCCCCCACTACTTTTTCTACCATCCTCAGTGGCTCCAACAGAAGGAAACATCCGGGGCTCTCTCTTCCCTTGCCTGATGAGAGGAGATTTCCTCTGGAATCTGCTGCCTACTGTGGATTCCTTCTCTCCATTTGCCAGTTTCTCCTGTCCCGCGATCTGGGGGCTAAAAATCTTCCAGCGGCTCCTGTAATCCCTTTATCTGGAATTGCGATCTGCGCTCCAAGGCAGGCAGGAGAAGGACCCCGGCCGTGCTCCTAGTAGCTAGGTGGAAGCCGCTGTCCTTCCGTGCCATTGAATGAAGTGAGATTCATTAAGGGCCCCGGCTCCGGATCTTAAGGAAACCATCCAGAAGAGTGGGATGGAAGTCTGTCGAGAACGGTAGTCTGAAGGCCAGGGTTTTTAACCCGTGGGCACTTTAAAGCACTTATGAATGGAAGCCCTGTTGATTTCAGGGAAATGTGATCCCAAGGAAGGATATCTTGTGCCAGCGCATTAATAAGAACGTCCTGTTTCGACTTTCTGCCAGTAACGGGTGTGTAGTTCAGCCCTAGCTGTCCGACTGGACTCGGACTTGGCCCCTAACTTTCACGTCGATCATTTTGGAGGTACTGTAAATAGATCGGGTAAACCCAGCTCTGCTATTAGTCTCGGCCATCATCAGGCTGACATTCCAGGATGGCTCCTTAGATCCTTCCTTCACCGATGTCAGCAAGGCAACCCAATCCTCTCAAGGGCATGGGTTGCCCTTGCCCTACCCGCATGTACTTCGGTACCAGGCCTGTGCCAGTGGTTAGTGCTGAGGGGTTTAGGCTCACAGGCGAATATCAACAGGGAAGAGAGTATTTCAAGCCTTCGGGCGCAGCTGGTTGGAGCGCCAGCAAAGCCCGACCTGGCTTCGCCGACTTCCAGGGCTGATCTGCATGGGCTGAAATGAAGGCCACCCCAAGGCACTGCCTGAGCCAAAAATATTTCCACTGCGGACCAGATTATTTTATATACATAGGCATCTCTAGAATGAATATAAATATTGTGCCCACATTGATACTGCGTTGGCGAGACCTTTTCCTGGCGACTAGATCAGCCGGTCCTACATTTATATATCTGTATTTGTACAATCCCGGGCAAATGGGGGTGGGGGGGAGAGAGAGACACCAGATGTCCCCTTGCTTTTCCAGATACACAGGCAGATTCCACAGTGGTCGAGATCCAGCTGTATAAATATGAGACCAGCCGATCTCGTGGCCTGGACACAGTGCGTTTCCCTCAAAGGCGATCACATTCTGCGGTGCTACATACAAACATGGCTTATGGGGCCTGAGCACTTGGATCCTAGGCGAAGGGGGCTCCTGCTTGCTACAGCTGGTGCCGCGATGCGGGGCGTCGTTTGTTTTTTCCCCGTCTGAAAGGGAAAGTTTTCGCTCTACCAGAGTCATGGCGGAGCAACCTCTGGCCTTCGCTGGCTGTGCAGGGCGGAGTTCCGCCGCCCCCCCTTACTCAGACGGCAATCGGGAGCACAGCTCCAAATAAATGGAGCTAGGAGGAATGAGGAGCGGGAAAGACAAACGGTCCAGGGGCCTTCCCTGGCCAAGAGAGAAGCCGGGGATTTAATTGCCGGGCGGCCTCCTTCGCCTGGCCCCGCCTGGTGGGGCAGCCTCCCTTCCCAACGAGAGAGCCCGGGAGCTGGGCCCGCGCTACAGGGTGCCCGGGAGCTCTCGTCTTTTCCAGGGTCCCTCCTCGAATGCTCCCTTCTCTTAAAACTGACATGTCTAATTGGCAAGCGGTGCCATATCGTGTCCAGGGGTCTCCTGTGGAACATTTCTACAGCTGTCTCCTTCAACTAGACGCTTATTCATGTCGCCTTAATGAGAAACAAAACGATCTCTAATGAGCAATTACATAGCGGCAGAATTGTTCCCATAACAAATTCTTGCGTGTGACAGAAACATCCTTTGTACCAGATATTCTGCATATTGTTGCCGGGTTCTTCCTCCCTCCCCCCAACCCTTTCTCTCTCTCTTCTCCCCCCACCCTGCTCTCCCGTCTTAACCTCATTTTGGGGAGATGAAAACAAAAAGCAGGTCGTTGGGCAGACAAGACACACCTCTCAGGCAGCGGCTGACCAGTCAGTCCAGCGCCAGGGCCTTGGGCGCCGCGTAGGAGAAACCAAACCAAACCCCCAGAAACGATTAAACGTCTCAGAGAAGGAAAGCAACATCCGGTTATCCTTCATATTAACCCCTGGTCAGGGCCGACCACAAACACCTATTAATCTTCAGGATCATCAGTGGCCCTGCCTGTTGGCCACGTTGGAAGAGGGCGGCAGGACGATGGGAGGATTAGTCGCCCTTGAATTCGGAGCGCGCCCCGAATGAGGAAGACTTCCAAACTGGCTCCGGCTCTTGGCACAGCCAGCCTCCAGTGGAACTGCAAGCGAACGCGCGCGCACATACACGCACACATCGGTGTGAACGTCGCACCAACCCACCTCTGTGCTTTCCTCATAAAGAAGCCTTACTTGCTTTCCTACCTGCCTGGCAACCCATTTTTTCCCTCTGAGAAAAGAAACGACCTGAGGGGAAGGGGAACCCAAAACAAAACCGGGCGGTGGGGGGGGGAAACAACAACCCGACAAAACATCTTAAAAAAAACCAGGTGGAACGGGACCGTCAAAGGTCCTGGATGGAGCGCGCTTCCCTTCCTTTCTCCTCCATCATTCGAGATGGTTCTCACTCCGAGTCAACTCATTTGTCAATTACACTTCAAACGCAATCTGATACAATTGTGTTTTCCTCCTCTTCTGTCAGCGATTTAGCGTCCCCCACCCCACCCCCGTTGCAGACTGGAGGTGGGGGTTCATTAAATCCCATGGCAGTGGTGTGCACGCGCCTTTCGACCCAACAGGAGCAGGGAAGGTAAGATGCGTGGAACCAGCCGGATGGCTCTTCGGACACGCCGCCTCTCGCACCCGCCACCTTCCTGTTCACACGAGACGCCACCACCCAGGCCTCAGAGAGGTCCGAAAGGCAGAGGCGGAGGAAGGGAAGAGAGGGACGGAGGCGGAGTCAACAAGGCAGGCAGACCACGGCGGGTTTGGCCACTTTCGGCTTTGATGGGTCATTAGCGAAATCGGATTGATCAGGCCAGAGAGCAGGAGGGGGGACGGGGGAGACTGGGTGGGTCGATCTTTCCCCTCCCCTTTCCTGCCCAAGACCTCTTGCTCCCTCCCCTCCCTCCCTTTCTTTCTCCCTGTCTTTCTCTCTCAACCCCCCCCCCTTACCTGGCGTTGGCTGTCCAGGAACGGAGGTCCCCGGGTACCACCCAGGCCTGGTGCCCCACGTCCCGGTCTGCCCGTTCAGCATTCTTAGCTTGTCATACATTCCATCAGCACCCATCTGTTGCTTTTCGCTAGCCAGGTTGCGGAGGACTCGGTTGATCGAAGAGACCTGAAAGGGAAGCGACATTCAACGAGATAGTGGCGGGGATGCGGGTTCCCTTTGACAAAGACCACCGTTCCCCCTTCGAGAAGCCTCGCCACCAGCACCCCCTCGCGCCCCCCACCCCCAGGACACCTGAAATGCCCGGATCCTATGGCGCGCCCCCCCCTCCTCCTCGTCTCAGAGACCGAGCAAGCTTTCAAGCGCCACGGAACTCTCTCCGGGCAATTCTTAATCCTCCTCTTTCGCCATGATTGCGAGGCTCTTCCGAGCACCCCCATAACACCTGGCCTCTCCCTTTTGCTCCAGCGCAAGCCCACAGACTGCAAGAGGGGGTTCCCCTGGAGCAAATGAGGCGAGGCCCTGCTGGCATCCCAAACGGGCTTGTTCGGCAGGCGAGGACGAGGGCAGGGATCCTGAGACAGAAGCCGACGGGAAAGCCACCGGGTGCCATCGGAAGCAGATCACCTTTTACCCAGGAGCTGTGGACAAGCGGGTTGCTGGTCAGCAGTCCTGACGCATTTATTTTATTTTATTTTTGTTTCATTTTTGGTAAGCTCAAATGGTTAGTGATCCGCTAGATCCCCACCATAGGAGGAAAACAGTCCGAAATGCCCTGTGTGTTCCGCTTGGACACCCGTGCCCTTCCAGGACAACTCAGCGGAAAGCAATAAATTATCCCTTTCCGGAACTGCTCCGCGGTGGGGTGCCCTTCACCGCTGGCACCCTACAGAGAGCTCCCCTTTAGGCCCCGGGTTTGAGGCGAAGGTGTTCCTTTGCTTTTAAACTCCCGGAGCAATAAATAATCTTGATTTTCGCGTCCCCGGCAATTCCTAACCCACTCTTGAATCCCAAATCATATTTTTAAAAAGAAAGGAAAAGAAAAGAAAAGAAAAAAGGAAGAAGAACAAGGTGGGGGAAAAGCCCCCCCCAAGTCCTTCGTGCCGAAATCCCCCCCCCCGTTAAGAACAAAGAGAAGGAGCGCGGCGGCGGCGGAGTGGGGGGAGCGCGGACAGGAGTCAGCCCTAGAGTGGGCTAGAAGAACGAAAAGAGGGGGGGGGTTAGGAACAACTTCCCGGGTATGCTTCTAGGTCAGATAGAAAAAGAGTTTCTGAAGGAACTTACGCTGGGTATATTATCGTTGGTACAGACCCCCTCCGATAGTAATCTGTCTCGGATCTCCCAAGCAAAGATGGAGGGGCACTCCCGTTTATACTGTGCTATTTTGCTTACAACTTCTGGAGTCGCTACTCTCGGTTTGCTACCTCCGATTGCCCGCGGTCGGATGGAGCCAGTTTCGTAATACCTGCCCAGAATTTTACTCACACAGCCATTCGATACCTGCATCAGGGAAGCGGACAGAAAATCACATTATTAATAATTTCAAGACAAAAATAAAATTGTTTAAGTATGCATTAAACAATGACAAGCTTACGTTTTGATTGTCCAGCACTTGGACTTTTGCATCTGCATGGGTCTATAACACAAAAATATACCTTAAATGGTATGAGAACTTACTTAGAGAGGTTTTCTTTTCTTTTCTTTTCTTTCCCTAAAAAAATATTACATTTGTGGCCCTACATGCTACACAGGTGAGATTGGGTTTAAATTAAAAAGAAAAAGAAAAATAAACCACAAAAGAGGGAGGAGGGGAGAAAAACTGGAAAAAATGTCGGATGTTGGCGAGGTTTTTATCACAGACATCATTTAGACCAGTTTTTAAAATGTTCAAATGTCTGGGGTTATTGGTAGGGGAGGTTGGAAAGATGAGGTATAAAATAGGAACTGGATTGTAACCCTACGCCAAATTCCTGGCCAAATCGTTTTCTCTTAAGATAAATCAAGACCAAATAAGTATTCCAAAGGAAATCTCTCCATTCTCACGACTTAAGTGTTTCATAATATGGCTTAACCCTTATTTGCATGCAAAAAACATTACCACAGACATTCTATGTGGTGGAGAGGACGTTTTAACACCCTTGACTTATACACACTGGCTTGGACAAAAGTGCCCCCCAAAACACTTCGTGGGACTTATTTCCAAGGAAGTGTGTCTAGGTCGAGAGGACGAGGTCGCTGTCCTTTCGTTCCAGCCAACTCATTTGAAACCAGGTGACTGCGTTCATGAAAAGAAGATGGTCAAGCATCAGTTTATTGCACAAGCAAGATCGGCACCCATACCGTATTCCCACGATTTAGCAAAACAGAACGGATTGTGGATGGAGCTGAGAATCATTTTAGTCACCACCACATAGGCTGCACAGGGAAGGCGACCGTCTCGGGAAAAGCCCTCTCTCCCCAGGCGGGGGTTGTGCCTGTGTGCGTGCCGGGGGGGGGGGAGCTGTCTGCGTGCGTGTCTGGCTTTCAAGCAAGGTAAGCGAAGGAGGGCGGGCACTGGGGAGGCGACCGGCTTGTTCACCTGCAGGATTCGGGAGATGTCGCACGGCCGAGCCCCGCTGTGAGCGAGTTCCACGATTTTCTGCCGGGTTGAATCGGGCAGCGGCCGCCCGTTGACAAACACGCCGCCGAGCTGGTTCACGCCACTGTGACCTGCGAGGTGGGGGAAGGAAGAGACGGACAATGGGAGCCTCGGCCGGCTATCTGAGGAGGAGGAGGAGGAGGAGGAGGAGGAGGAGGAACCGGGGGATCGGGGATACCCGGCCGGGCCCTCCTCCGGCTCAGGCGGCGGCCGCAGGGGAGGGGGAGAAAAAGGCAGGTGGGCCGGGAGCAAGCAAGGAGCCTCTCCTGCCACTCCAACCGGGCGAGGGCTCTGTGTGTGTGTGTGTGTGTGTGTGTGTGTGTGTGTGTGTGTGTGTGT
>JAHTLZ010000016.1:57324256-57335209 GCA_023846285.1 Phrynocephalus versicolor
AACAACAACAACAACAACAACAACAACAACAACAACAACAACAACAACAACAACAACAACAACCCCGTGTGTGCGAGAGTGAGTCCGTGTGCGCGCGCGCCCGTGCGCAGAAACGGAGGCGGAGGCGAAAAAAAGAGGCTGGAATTACAAGCCAGGACTTCCTCCGAGGTTTCCTCTTTCTAGGAGACCAGTTTGCAACTTTTTGTGCGCCTTAGCTCGGGCCAGTCCGGGAATATTGCAGGAGAAGGCTGCAAAGCGCCCACGGAGGAAGACGCTGCTTTGGGGGGGGGGCAGGGTTTGTCTCAGTTCCTCTTCCTTAACTGACCAGAAATGCTCCCATTATTCTCTCTCTCTCTCTTTCTCTCTCTCTCTCCCCCCCACCCCCATTTTGGTGGCGTCTTCTCTCCAGCTTCGCGGCCCTTTCTGAAGAACACGGCACTTTGGTTTGCCGAAGAAAAGACCGTTCCGGTGCGCTGGACAATCATTTGCCTCCAGACACAAAAGTTCAGGCCTTAAGCAACCTGGATGCGAGTGTTTCTCTCCCCCCCCCCGCATTCTTTTCTTTTCTTTTCTTTTCTTTGTTTTGCTTTTCTTTTCTTTTCTTTTCTTTTCTTTTCTTTGCTTTGCTTTGCTTTATTGTTTCTTTGTAATCGGAGGCGAATGCAGAGGTGGAAAACTGGGGGAGGAAAATACCTTACATCCCCGGGGACTATTCTGATAGGACTTCCCCTCTCAGGAGGTAAGGAACTTCAGAATTCTCATAGTAGGGAAGACTACGAATGAAAGAGATGGGCGTCTATTTTTGTGGTCTGGGGTTTGATGTTTTGTTTTGTTATGTTTTGGTAACTTTGTGGCTGCCTTTCTTGCTGCCCTGTCTCTTGCTCTTGGGCTTGAACCGGCCCCGAATGGAAGTTTGAAGGCAGCTGATCTCTGCAGAAAGCACAGCACTCCCCCCCCCCCGAGACGGCAGCCTGCGGCTGAACCCCGAAACCCTCTCCCCCCCCCCCCTTCCATTCCGCTCTATGGGAAACGGAGCCGTCGCGTCCAAGCGGGGCGAGCTTGTTCAAAGTGCACCAAAGGAAATCTTCGCGGAGAGATCAGAATGGAAAGAAAACATAGATTACCAAGTCAATGTCTTGTTTGCCTTGCCCGGTTCTTTCACCAAAGAGTTGCCGCTGCGGGGTAGTTTAGCAAAAGGCCCTGAAAAAGACCCCGGCCTTCCTAGTTAGAGCTCTACAAAGTTGCTTCTTCTTATTCTTTTTAGAAACGACTCCTGAGAACTTTTTTTAAAAAGAAGAAAAAAATCGCAAGAAGAATAGAAATGAAGAAGGAACCATTGCCTCGGTTTCTAAGGCTGTTCGCTTTCTTTCTCACTCTTTTAAAAATGCAGCCTTCTGGTCCTCTGAAAACGAAGTGAATCTCGGTCTTTCTGTTCTTCTTTTCCCTCTCTCTCCCTTTGTCTTAGAAATACTTTTAAAAAAAAAATCCTCCGGAGGAGCAGCAAAGCAAAACAATGAAAAACCACAACACAGAAAGAAAAAGGAGGAAGGTGCAAAAGAGAGGACGACCCTTGCTGTTGACGTCCAAATCTTCAGGCAAATATCATTTTTACAGCCATTCAATTAGCCAACCTTTGGATTAGCACAGTGCTTTGCTTTCAGAATAAAGAAGCAGCAATATTGGTGGTATTTTCCTTGAGGGCATAGTGGGCCTTGTTTCTCTTCTCTGCCCTCATATTTTTATTTCCTTTTAATTTTTTTAAGTAGCTAGATAATAATAATAATAATAATAATAATAATAATAATAATAATAATAATAATAATAATAATAATAATAATAATAATAATAATAATAATAATAATAAAGGGGAGGGAAGAGGGTGAATAATCTGACGTCATACTAGAGATGGGAATGGAAGGAGAGAGGAAACTGGCTTGGGTTTAAAAAAAAATGGGGGGGGACCCCGGAGAGGTTGGGGGTAAGAGAAGGTACCACAAAAAATGGAAGGGGGCGAAATTGGTGGCTTCCAGTGTTACGGATTTATCAGGACTTGGCGGCGGGCAAGAGAAGAGAAGAGATGAAGGGCCTAAGAACCTAAACACAGCCCAAGCTGAAAGGGGGAAGAGTGCGAGGCAGCGGCGGCAGCACCCCAGCGCGGGGTCTGTTTAAAAATGTGCATGAAAGAGACCGGTTAAGACGCGGGGGTGGGGGAGGCGTGCGGCTCGGCTGAAGAAAGTAAGTAGAACTTTTGTGGAAGCGAAGAGGTGGGGAGGAAGGCGAGAAAGGGGGAGGAGGAACAGGAGATCAGTGTCAGTGGGAGAAGTGTGTGAGTGTGCGCAACAAGAGTGGTGGGGAAGAGAGGCGCAGAGGGGTGTGTGTGTGTGTGTGTGTGTGTGTAAAGAGCTTGGCCGGTGTCCTCAAGCAGAACTGCAAGAGGCGGGGCAGAGGAGGGGGCTGCCGCCGCCCTTTCCTCACTTTCCTAAGAGTAAGTCCCACGGAACTCCGCGGAGCTGATAGCCGGGTGGACGTGCGTGGAGAGATCGCGCCAGGCTGCCATCCGAGGCAGAAGCACGAAGGCTCCTCCGCTCTGAAGGCCGCGCGCTGCGGATCCGGAGGCCAACTAACTCCGCGAGGCTCTCTTCCGTTCTTCGAGGAGGCGGGGGCGCGCCAGAGAGCGAGCAAAGCGCTGCCCGGTGCGTGGAAACGGGCGGGCCTGGCGGGAGATGGTTACCAAGGTGTGCCCGAAGAGGGGAGACCAGGCGACCTTTGTAAGATGATGCCTGGAAATGTTCTCCCGGGTCGGAGGCTTTTCCTGTTCCCGGCGGGGGCTGCAGGGCTGCTTTCCAGACCCCCTCTCCCAGAGAGCCTGGCTGGGGACAACCCAGGGAGCCGTCCAACGACTACCTGTGCTCCTGTTTCCAGACAAGGAAGGCCCCGGCAACACGGACGCCATTTTAACTCTGTGACGCCCCGATTTCCGAAGGGAAACTTTATTTTAATGCATACAAGTTACATATAAACTAGGTTGTTCTTTTTTTAGCAGTGTATATATACTAAGAAAACTATACCGGCGATTCCGCCTTTTCCCGTCCTCTTGGGTGTAAAAAAGCCGGGATACTCAGTCGCCTTCTCCGCCGCGCGATTGGCGCGTCGGTCGTGTTGAACTTGAGAAAGAACTCAAGAAAGTTGTTTTTTTTTTGTGGGGGGGAAATCCCAAAACCGCGGTGCGAGAAGGAGAGAGCAGAGAAATCGTCGGGGGTGGAGCGGAAGCTTGAACCCTCTTTCTTCGGGGTGCATCGATTATTAGAAACCGGTCTGCCCGGGGTTCGGGTGGGGAGACCAGCCCTGTGTGTGTGTGTGTGTGTGTGTGTGTGTGTGTTGGGAAGAGGGATGGGGATCTGTCTTGACCAAGAGGGAAAGAGCTTCACGGAGAAGCCTTGGGGTGGCAAAGGCGCCTCTTGCCGGCATCCCTGCGCCCACCTCGTCCTTAGGGCCTGAAGGCCACTGCGGCGGCGAGACCTTATAAAAAGAAAAGTCCTCCTGCCAAGCGGTTCCCGCCATGGACACGTGGAGACGGGGGGGGGGCTGCGCACCTTGAGCCGGACGTGTCCTCCCGTGTGAATTCAACAGGGGCTCTTTTCCGAAGACGGGCCTTTTTCGGGGGACCGGAGGCGACTTGGCAGCGGCAGGAAGCGTGGTCTGTGAACGGCGCGGTTCGCGTAGGCGGAAGCTCCCTGTATCTGGGGAAGTCGGCTCTCGTCCAGCTGGAGAGCTTCTGTGGTGCCCTAATAAATCTGCTGGGCATCGAAAGGTGCCACTTCATCGTTTTATGCAACCGCGCCTGACCTTTCCGGGCTATTGACTTGAGCTTCTAGTGAAGTCGAGGTGTGGGCAAACTTGGAGGGGGAGGAGAGGGAGCCTCTGAGGAATTCTGTATACATGTTCGGAGGGAAGTCAGGAAAGGGAATCAAGGAACCAGCCGTCCGTCCTCCATACTCTTGTAAATGAAAGCAGGCGGGGCAGGTGCATTAATCACTTCTTCGTAATCATTTTGGCCTGGGTGTTATCCTTCCTTCGCCCCGCGTGGTGTTTATGCCGTGTGTGAAGAACCCACGGTTTCCATAACCGGAGTTAATGCTGTTCCTCTTTTTAAAAATCACACTTGGCGAATATGGGGTGATGGGAGAGAATTGCTGCTTGAAATCAGAGTCGGTTATGCCTCTGTAAAATCTCCTACTATCCACTTCACTGCTTAACTTCAGCAGGAGTCCTTCTATTCACACCCCAGCAAATGAAATAAATCAATAAAGGAATGTGAATAAACCATATCCATTGTTTCCTGGTCTAAACTGATTTTTGGAGTGCCCTTATCCGAAGCGGGAGGAAGAGAAACACTCCGATCAGCAGGACGAAGTTAGGTGCTCCTGGACCGTCTTGTTCGATTAAGATCTAGCTTGCCAACCATTTCCTTTCATTTCCCCCCTTTTTCTTTTTAAAGGTCCAGAAAAAAAATGCTCAGTGTCCTCTTGTCCACTTCAGTCTCCCATAGAAGAGAGATGCACAGGCCCTGACGGGTTAGGCGACGACGCTTTTGCCTTGCGGACACCGAGTGCCGATTTAGATATGGAGAAACAGAGACTGCGAACTCTAATGAGCTGGACATGGAGTTAAACGGAGCGTTGGCGAGTTTAGAAAACAGCCTGCAAAAAGTTTGGTGTCCGTTTAAGCCTCCCTATCTCTTTTTCCTTTCCCTTTTCTTTTTCCTTTTCCTCTTTCTTTCTTCCTTTTTTGCACCGGTGTTTTCCAAAGAAAGAAAGAAAGAAAGAAAGAAAGAAGAAAAGAAAGAAAGAAAGAAAGAAAGAAAGAGGAGGGGAGGGGAGGGGAAGGGAAGGGAGAGAATGGCAAAAAGGACTCAGTCTATGAACTCTGAAAGAAGCGGCAACACCTCAGTGTTTGGGGATTTCTCCCCTTTCATCCAAGCAATGGTTTGATATTTTTCTTGATGTATGGAACTCGTCAAATGAACTTTCCAGGGGAGAGGGGAACCCCCTCCACTCTTCCAAAAAGTGAGAAAGGGCTGGGGGGGGGGGTGTTGGTAGAAGGAAATCACTGGCAAAAACCGCATCCTGACGGGCTTTTTAAACGCTATTGATTGGGACAAGCTGTTCAAGCCCCCTAGTAACAGTTAATCTGCCTGTTAATCAAGGCGCTAAGGAGCTCAATGCGAGTTTTATTAGCGACTGGAGAACACAGCGGCAGAAAGGATCAAAAGACTCGCCCCCTCGATATTTGTCAAACCAACCTCCCCTCCGAGGTGTGTGTGTGTGTGTGTGTAATCATTTTAGCCTGGGTATATACACACATATACACAACAAAGAAAGAGTATATAAGGTTGCCAAAGCAGCCGGAATGAAATGCAGGACCAGACCCTGGAAGCGGCCATCGTCCAACCCGGAGGCTTTCCAAAAACAACAACACCCAGAACCTATCCGTTTTTAGACAAACGGGCAAACAAACAAAATTCACCCTGTTCCCTTCTTCTATTCACTCTTCGGAATTTGCGAAAGGAAAACAGGAACTGGGAAAACGCGAGGAGGTCGGGTCACCCTTTTAATTCCCGGTTTACCTTGGGTCTATTGTGGAAACCAAAACCTTTGCAGGGGGTTATCTGTAAGCAACATCAACGACCGGACTCCAGGCGTTCACCACATTGCACCGCTGTGCTGTTATTGTTTTTTTTTTTAAATGAAGTATTCACGCTGACAACCACAGCAAACAGCAACAAAGAAAGAGAAGAAAGATTTTGTTTTGTGCTGTTGTGTATTATCCTTCCCTCCCCCGCTTTTCTCCCGTTCCAAACCCAGCCCTTCCCCAAGAACTTAATTTCAATTAAGGTAAAGGTGAAGAAATATTATCCCGTCTGCGAACATCAGCGTTTTGGCCTTGTCATTTTTAATGCGAACCGAAAGTTGGTGGATGTCGATGAGATATGCATATAAAAGACTATGTGGTCAGAGGTAATTATGTCACAGCTTTTTCTCATCGTGACAGCTGGATAAACACAATCTCCAATAAACATCTCTAATTAGGGAGGAGGACCTGCAAGCCGGAGTGTTTGATTTATTACTCACCCAGAATGTCCATTTACCGGTGGAGATTAACAGGGGACTTTTCCTCTCTCTTCCTCCCTCCCCCTCTCTCTCTCTCTTTGATGCCAAAGCACCTTAAAAGATTTGGAGTAGGGCTTCAGGGGCAAAGTCTTACAGCTTGAATGGAAGAAAAGGGGGGGCATGAAAGCAATTATCCTACTAATCCTTTATCCCGCTAATGAAGTACATTTTTAAAAAAAGATAAAACAGATCCAGATTCTGAAGCACAGTGTACCTGTTTGTGGCTGCAATCCTAAACGTACTATTCCTCTCCACGGTGGAGTTAGTCTTAAATAGGTGCAGCCTTACTCAGGGGAGAGGGGAAAAAAGCGAGGCCGGCATTCCTCCTGCGCAGCCCAAGTCTAAACACTTGATCCAGCAGAAAACGCCACCGGCTTAAATAAAAGTTATCTTTTTTTGTGAATGAGTTTTAGACGGGCAGGCCTGGAGAAACTGGGTCTCAGAATTCCGTTGCTAGCTGAATGCGTATCTCCTCTTCCCTCTTTCATTCTTCCACACTTTTCTGCACAAAACCAAGCCAAGCAAAACTACCCAACACCGGCGTCTTTCCACAAATGTTTTCAATGCTTTCCCCGTCGTCACTCGGCCATCCCTTTAATTACCTCGACAGAAAAAGGAAAGCCGGGCAGGGGCGGGGGCGGAGAACGGTACACCTTCAACTCCCCCCTCCGGAAAGGCTAAGCTTCGGAATCCATGAACCACCTCTCAGATTTCTAGAGCAACCGAGCTGGACTGCGACAGACCCAACAATCCAATATATTCCCCTACCGCAAGCATCCTTCCTTGCAAGGTCCCAGTTCTCCTTTTCTGCAGAGCAAGAGGGGTAAGACGTAGCCTAGGCTCGGAGAGGGGGGAATCATGTACTCTTTGATACTTCCTTGGGAAATGAGTTCTATGGATTTCCCTGGGAGTATCAAGAAAAGAGCTCATTTACTCGAGAGTAAGTCTTACAGGGGCGGTCGAATGCCTTGGCTAGCCCTTTCCGCGGTTCAGAATCCAGGATATAAGTTTTCAGGCCTAGAAAACCCTGAAGCCAAAACCCTAATTTCAGCTACTCCCGCTGAACTGACTCGTGGATCGGGCCATTAGATAAGTGCACTTCCAAGTTTGGCAAAATCAACACAGCCGGATCCTTTCCGCGAGTCCCCCTCTCGCCTCTTTCCTACCCTTTGAGCTTTTATGCTTGGTTGACGCATCATCATCATCAGGGAAAGCAAAATAAAATAAAATAAAATAAAATAAAATAAAATAAAATAAAATAAAAAAGCCATCCGTCAGAGCTGGGGGCGAGAGTCAGGAGACGGTTAGCAAGGTGGATGGCGGAATTTACCTTGTTGGCAACTCGGGGGGCGTCCCGACCGTGGCGCCCCAATGGGCCAAGTCTCTGGGCTCGCCTAGGCACAGCGGGAGCCGCTGCCGCCGCCAGCCGAGCCATGCAGGACTGGGAGGGGATTTGCGAGGCTCCCAAAGACAAGCCAAACGCAGCCGAAGGGGGCCAAGCACGTGGATCTTTCAAAGAGGCCCGCCCTAGGGAAGCCCCAGGCCAGGCAGGCTTCAGGTCGGACAGGAGAGAACACACGAGGCACCCCAACCAACCAGGACATTCTCCCAAATCCGACTCTCCCCACCCCACCCCCAGGCATGCTCTCCCATGCCCTGCCCTACCCCAAAGTGCCGGTCTGGCTCGTCCTCAGCCGCCCACTCCTGCCTGCCCGGTTGCAGAGTCCTTCCAATGGCAGGCGAGAAGCCCGGGAGGCGAGCAGGGATCGCCGGAGCCCCAGCCAGTAATCCGAAGCCCCTTTTCGTTCTACCTCAGTGGAAATCGCTAATTATTAGGTCTTCCTACGGAAAGCTCAAATCACACGGTCTGGGGATTGAAATTGCTCCCCAGCTCTGCCTGCTGAGTTCTCTCCTCTCTCTCTCTCTTTGCCCGAAGTTCGGAACGCCCCGGGCTCCTTCGAGGATGGGTCGGCTTTCTCTCGCTCTCTACCCCGGGGTTCCCCCTTCACGCTCACAAACCAACCCCGAGCAGGGACTGGAGTCCGGTTTTCCAAACGGGCCCCTCAAGGGTCCCAGAGGCTCCCACCCCCGGCCGCTTGCCCACTTCCAGGGCTGAGGAGGTCCCCTTTTCCACCTGTGGTGCCGTTTCTGCCACAGGCATCCAGCCCACGGCACCGCGTGGCGCCCAACGTGGGGCTGGTCGCCTACCAACAATTCACCCTCTCCCCGGGTTCCTCGCCCCCCCTCACGTGGGAACGCTCGCCCCCCCCGCCCCCCGGGCCACCAGACAGCGAAGGGACTGGACCCGAGCAAAGAGAGTCCTCCGCAGAAAAGGATGGAGCCGTTCCTCCCACCCGCGTGGGTTGTTGGAGCGCCAGGGAAGAGAGCAAATTTGGAGTGACAGAGCGAGAGGGAGAGCCAGAGAGAAGGGGAAAAGAGATCTCAAAGCCCGAAGAGTTAAGAAACTGGGAAGTCAAATTGCAGAGGCAAAGGTTTTAGGAGAAATCCGGTAACTCCCCAAAACAACTTGATAAAGAGCATCAAATATTTACCTGTTAGAGGGAAGGCAGGCAGAGGCGCATGATCCCAATTCCGCCTGCGCGAGTCGGTAACTGGCAGGTTTGATCGCCTATTTCTACATAAGAATCTGCCACACAGTTTAAATGTCAATGACAATATAAAAAAACGGGGGAGGGGGAGAGAGAGAGAGAGAGAGAGAGAGAGAGAGAGAGGTTGCCGGGCTTCGCACTAACTTTCCCTTAATATCCGTGCCAGCGCTGCTCTCATTGGCTGGCCTGCCCCGGTGACGTCAGGGCGGCGAGTGGTTAGAGCGGCTGCTGAGCTAAAAAGAAATTTTAGACAGCGAGGCGGCTCTGCGCGGCCTCAGCTCCAGAGGCACCTTTTGGAGCAGTGGGGAGGGGGGCGTGGACGTGGGCAGCCTCCATTCTCTTGAGGCTCCCCCTCGGCTTGCCTCACCTCTCCCTAGAGAGGCCGCCCTGCAGACGGGCGACGGGGTCCCGTATGCCCCGTCCCTTTCCCTTAAGTCGGTGGGCTCATCAATCGCGTGGACCAGCGAGTCCGCCCCCCACCCCCATTCGCCCCGGTTGTCAGGCCTGCGAATAGCTTGACAAAAGCTATGGAGGAAACCGGGGCAAAGCCAAGTATTTGGAGGCTCCCCCTCCCCCACCCACTTTGCTTTCCGGGGGTTTCCGGTTTCGGGCAGGGGAGCCCCCCCCCTCTTCCCGCCACCTTCCGCGGCGCCTTCTTCTCCTGCGGCCGCGGCTGTCACGCAGCATCTGCGCGCAGCAGCCGCGGGCGAGATAGAAGAGGTGACCGGGCAGGTTGTGTGGGGAGAACAGCTAGGAAGCGGGGCTCAGCCACCCGACTTTTCCGGGTCCTTCCGGGCGGCTCTTCCTACCTGAGCCGCTCCAGAGTGTCACTCCCTCCTCCCCCCAAAAGCCCGCTGCGCCTCCTGCTCCATGGTCAGCAAGCACCCCCCCCCCCGCTCCGGGTTCCTGGGTTTTGCTTATGGAAGGGCTCTCTCTCTAATCAGGGGAGAAGCCCGGCGTGTACTTGAGGTTGGCGATCTGCCTTTGACTAGGGTCAAAGTCGAGGTTTAACCAGGTCCGCCCGTTGCACGCAGACCTTTTTTTTTCTTCCAAAACGCCGGGGTTGCAATTTTAAGAAGCGTGTAAAATTGCCCAGTGATTGAAAGCCAATCACGTGAAAAAGGGTGTGAAAGGAGGGAGGGGGGGGGAGAAATTCAGACAGCACCTAGACCTGTGTTTTGAATAATAATTAAATAAAACCGTTCTGCCCTGTCAGGGGATGGGGCGATGTGAAATTTTCCACTAAAGGTCTCCTGAGCCACCAGGTCCAAACCAGACGGTTCCCTTTCCTCCCCTCCACGTTCATTTTTAAAAAATCGGGCTATAGATGGAGCCCAAAGAAAACCCGTTTTAAAAATTAATAAATTGTGTTAATACTGTACATCTTAGCACTGGAGGACGCCTGGGCTCCAAGAGGTGAAGGGAACACAGCCTACTTCTTGAATCCTTTTTACAGAGCTTGGACCATCCTGTGCTTTATTTCTGCCAAAGGCTGGTGAAATAATAATGCTAGTGTATTAAGACCACATCGAGCTATAAATAATTTATTTCTTTTACACCCACCGGGTCCCCATTCTTCATATTCACAGAGAGAGAGAGAGAGAGAGAGTTGGGGGGGGGGAGAGAGACCGGGATTTTTTTTTAGCAGCAGCCAGAGGCAGAAGGGAGGCTTCGGTGAAGCTCTCCCCGTGGCTTGTAATTTAAAAAAAAAAAAGATGACAAAGGTTCCTGACTCCGAATTATTCCTCTCCAACAATTACCTGGCCCCTCCCTCAGGAAACTGCCGCCACGGTGGAAAGTTGGCCTGGCCAGGAGCGGGCATTTTGCGAAAAGTGGGCGAGCGGCGTTCGGCCTCACCGTTCTGGCTAAGAGCTCCGCCTTTTCCCACCTGGCCCCGGTCGGTGGATCGGGAGATGGTTGTAAAAGCAAGGACAGAAAAGGAGCTGGTGAGTCCGCTCTGTTCCTGGCTGAATATGACGGTTCCTTCCTCGCTGCCCCCAAAGTTTTCTAGAAGTTGATAAAACAATCCTTTCTTCGTTTACAAGCACTCCTGTTTCAGGTTTACTGCAAAAAGGTCTTTCTTTCTTTCTTTCTTTCTTTCTTTCTTTCTTTCTTTCTTTCTTTCTTTCTTTCTTTCTTTCTTTCTTTCTTTCTTTCTTTCTTTCTTTCTTTCT
>JAHTLZ010000016.1:57335219-57349765 GCA_023846285.1 Phrynocephalus versicolor
TCTTTCTTTCTTTCTTTCTTTCTTTCTTTCTTTCTTTCTTTCTTTCTAGTCCAGGATTAGTTATTGGGGGAAACTCCAGCGATCCTCTTTAAACCCACCGACAAACTCAAGCTAGATGGATGAGATGCACGCGTGACCACTCAGGAGAGCTGACAGCCGGAAAAAGTCATAGGCAGAAGCGGCACCATTACAGACAGAGCCTTCCCGGAGACCCTACACACCTGAGCAAGACAGAGGCGCCACACCTCGAAGTCTGTGTCGTTGTGTCTGAGCGAGGCTGTGTAGCCCCTCGGGAGCTTGCCACGGATTTCTGGGGGGTTTATTTGCAAGCGGATCTCTGAAAAGGAGGGTGAGGGGGTGGAGGAGAAGAGTGTTCATTTCCATCGGATTATCAGAAATCTTGTGTTATCTTCATTTAGAAATACACGTCCAGGTGGTTCTCTGGCCGTTTCCGGATGAAAGTGTCTCCTTACCCACTTGCCAAAAAGCAATATCGTCCCCCCCCCCAAATAGCTCATCTCTCAAGACCGTACCTTATAGAACCTGTGCCCTGTCTAGCATAGGGGGGCGAAGGCCTCCAGCCACCAAGATACAGGGGGTGCTCGACCCTCTCTAATAAATAGATGAACTCGAATGGGCTGCTGAGGAAAAAGCAAGAAACCAAGGGCAAAGCAGCGCAGAGCTAACCTAAAAAGGTGGGACTTATTTCTGGTTTCCTACCTCGGTTTTCTTCACTAATCACCCTGGTGATAGATAGATAGATAGATAGATAGATAGATAGATAGATAGATAGATAGATAGATAGATAGATAGATAGATAGATAGATAGATAGATAGATAGATAGAGAGAGAGAGAGAGAGAGAGAGAGAGAGATAAAAATAGGAAAACGAACGCAACTGAAGAACTAATGCTTGGCGCTGTAAATGGTTTGTGAAACTTATCTGAGATTTTCTGTTACAGGTTTGTGCGAATCCCCCCCACCCCATCACTCCTCTCCCCTTCATATGAGGTTTTCCTAAGCGACACGGGGAAAAATCTAAGAAAGGGTGAAGGCCACGGATCTGCACCTGAAGACCAAACACGCCCAGATCTTAAAAGGCAAGGCGGGCTATAACCATCTATGTGGAATGTGCTTCAGAAGAGGGTCTCATTGGCGCTGGAATTTCAAACTAGCCTGGATTCCGGCCTGTTACTGCCCTCCTGTTTTGAGGAAACCCCCTTGGCACATTCTTATTTGAGATACAGGGACCTGAGCTGGCCCAGGAGCTTTGTTTGGGTTTCAGTACTCCAGAACCATCCTAGGGATCCTTGGGATCTGAGAGGGGGAACGGGCCGAATGGCTGAGTTCCTAGTCGAGGCGGAGCGAGGGACAGGACTCCCTGGATGATCAGGTCCTACCAGCCCCAGAGAGGAGGACCTCGAAACGCTTGCAGGCTGCCTGGCCTCCAAGGCCACTGGGCTTCGTGAACCACTAGTCAGACATTGGCCACATACAGAGTGTCATGGTATGTTCTGAACAGAGAAAACCACTGCCGGATAGCCTCCTGCTCTAGGCCTCTGGCTACACAGCTCGAGGTTGTCCGTTCGAGTTCCCGCGATGCCTCCTTGGGTAGGAGCTGGGGGTCTCTTCCGGGCCTGCCGTTGTGACTCGGTTTTGGCTCAGACGGTTCAGGCTCGTGTAGCTGAGAGAGGAGGAGGGCAAGGCCTTTCCTTTTGTCCCTCAGCCTCCAGCCCCTTTGGGTGGAGGCCCCTCTTTTAATCAGCAAACTGTGCTCCTACCGGGACAAATGGGCTGTCGCGCGGGGTCCCTCCGGAGAAGGGAGACACTTGGGCACCCAGAGGAAAAGGTCGGCCCCTGGCTCCCCCCCTTCGACCCTTGGTGCTGCTTCGAAGACCTGAGGGGGGCTTGGGCGCGAGGCGGATGGCCTTGGTCCTCTCCCTGCCTCCTTGGCCCTGTGTTCTTGGGCTTGCCTCCCTTTGCTGCCATTCTGCTCTCAGGGCAGGCAGAGGTGCTCCGCAAGAGCTCCCACCCCAGCCCAGTGGAGAAGGAGGAGGGGGGGCAGCAGGAGGAGCCGCTTCTCTCGCTGGCTCTAGCCTCCGAGGGAGGGAGGGAGGGAGCGAGGGAGGGAGCCCCGGCCAAGGGCTTGTCAGGCAAGGAAGCGTGTTTGCCTGATTGTTTGGAGTTGCTGCCATTAAGGGACTCCGGCTCCCTGCAACCCAGCAGGGTTCTCCAAGGAAGCGCTGGAAACGCCACGGCTCCCGCCTGCTTATCTGGCTGTCAATAAAAGGAGATGGCTCCGAAAAGCAGGGCCAGGTGCGGCCTTCCCTTCCCTCCAACCGGCGCGGCTCTTCAGAAACCGGTCAGGCGTGAAGCCAAGTCTGCTTGGCCAGGCCTTCGGAGCGAGCAGACAAACAGTCCCCCGGCCAACGCCTGAGTGCTGCTGCTCGGGTTGCCTTTGGAGCTGAGGGGCCGCGGGCCTCCTCGCTCTCCTTCGCTCGCCTCTCTTCCCCACCCCCCCCACCGCCCCCTGTTAGACTTAAAAATAAAATAAAGCGAGACAAGCTCGGAGAACCCCCACCCCCACCCCACCCTCCCGATATATAAACGCGAAACAGGCTCCACTTTGTGGCCTGACGATCTGGATTCAAAAGACCGGTTGACGGACGGACGGACGGGGGGAGGGCAGTGGAGCCTCCGACTCGGCCTGGCCGGGCTGGGAGAAGAGGGTGCCGCGCCCCGCCCGTGCCGGCCGCCCTTCGGACTGCGCCGCCGCCACCTCCTCCATCGGATCAGATGGCGGTTTAATTACACGCTGCCTTTTCCTCTCTCGTTCTCCCGCTAACAAATTTTCAGGCGAGCATAATTTCAGTCACTCCGCATCTCCTCAGGGCGGAGTGACAGGAGATGAGAATCTAATACCTCCCCCCCTTCCCCGCGAGGCTCCAGTGAGGTTGCCGATTAAGCCCCCGTCTTAATTAAAGCCGCGGTAAACAAAGAAGGGGCCAGGGAGAGCCAGAGGGTGTGGCCGCGTGTGGCCAGACCCGCCACCCCAGCGCCGCCCTAACTTCTTAGGGGAAAAATGGGGGAAGCCGAAGAAAGCCCCCCACCAACTTTACCCCGTCACAGGTGGGAAAAAATATCCATCACTTTAATGGGCCAAGTTTGGGTCTGGAAAAGGACGAGGCGGATCATTCCCTGATCACCCGCACACCCTTTGCAAGTTGAGAAGTGCGCTCTTTCTCCTGCCTTTCAGAAAGAAAAAAAAACATCATTCGAATTGAACTCCAGGTAGATTTTTAAAAGATGGAGGCATGAACACCGAGAACCGGTCTCCCCCCCCCCCCCCAGAAGAACATCATAAGGGGGGAACATTAATATACCGAGTAGGTAGAGCAAGGCGCTAATGAGGAAGGACTCCGAGCTGGGAAGGCGGGCGGGCGGGCAGGAGGGAAAGGAAAGGGGCGTCTGCTCTCTCTCCATGGAGGCGTTTTGCTGCTCAGGGCGTCCGATGGGCAGAAAGAAGGCTTGAACGCCGTGAAGCCACTTCGAATGGGACGTAAGCAGGGAGCAAAAATAATGTGTTACAAATTTATAAGGATTATACATATTTGATTTACACCGTGATAAGAAGCCTCCCCCCTCCCTCCCTCTCCCCCCCGTGTGTTCGCTTAGATGGAGCAATTCTCAATACACACACCATGCACACGCACACACACACTGGCGCGCTAGCACACACACACACGCGCGCTGTAATAATGAGGTTTAATTCTCTATCCAAGCAGAACTTGAGCAATAATAATAAGCACATCAGAACAATTTGTTTACTGTGGCACTGCACAGACGGCAAAATAAGGTCCGAGAAAGACTAACTGTTAGGGACCGTTTTTAAGGTGGTGGCGGGGGGGGGAGGGGGGAAGAGCAGAGAAGAAAAATCACCAAAAATCGAGCCAGGCAGAAAATCAAATTTCCACAGAGCAGGGGAAAAGCTTACGCGGAGAAACGTGGTTTGAAATGGAAGGCTAAAAGGGGAGCCTCCGGTAGCTCGGAAGCGGAGGATGGACTTACTCAAGGTATGTGTGCTTTCCGTTCGGTTGTTTAGACGTTGCTTTTCCTAGCACTTTGACTTCAGGACAAGAAAAAAAAACCGCCCCGTTGTGGCTTCCTCTCTCACACGGGAGTCTGTTCTCAGAGATGCCTGCCTCTGTCATCGAGTGGTTCATTTAGCCGTTCAGCCTTCTTGCCTATTTAGCTTTCAGGCTAACTTTCAGAATTATTTTAACCGCTTTTAAGTAAGGCTGTGTGTGCACACTAGAAAGAGAACAAACCATCTCTACCAAGTGACCATATATGTATGGATCTGAATGCATTAGAGGGCAATCTTATGCGTGCCTACTCAGAAGTAAGCAGCCTTCAGCTGGGCTTAGGCACGTCTTAAAACCTTGGGCCTCATGTTAATCAGCGCCCCTCCACCCAAACAGTATTCACAAACCACCGAGTATTGTGTCATACCCCTCTTCCAAACACGTGACGGGAAAGCGGAGCCTCCTGAAATCCGCGGAAGCAGATCCCAAGGATTCGGTGTCCAGGGAGCAAGAAGGAGAGGCTACGATCCGAAGCTGCAGAGGCCCACGGGCCCTCCTCCCTCCGACCGTCAAGGAGGCTTCCCTCCGAGCAACCGTTACTACTAGAAAGGACAGGAAGCCTCTCTCGGATACAAATGGTAGAGCTTCCATTCCAACAAGATCTGCCTAGATCTCGGTATCACGTAATATGGGGGGGGGGGGGGGGGGGGGAGAGAGAAAGGGACTATGCAAAGGAACTCAGTTCATGTAAGGCATGGATGAAATTCTCAGCTCCTGAAGGGTTCGGGCCAATACCACTTCTTAGTTAATCTCTGGACAGAGATGTCCACAAAAGAGGCACAAGGAAAGACAGTTGTTCAGCCAATGACCTGAGGTGTGCGATGCCCTAATCTTTCCATTCCCACTAAAAACAAACAAAAACCTGTGTGTGTGTGTGTGTGTGTGTGTGTGAGAGAGAGAGAGAGAGAGAGAGAGAGAGAGAGAGAGAGGCTGAGAGAGTTTTTGGGCTAGCAGTGAGACCCTAAGCCTGTTTGCCGGGAAGTACAGTTTAAGTCCTGCCCAGTTTCTATGGGTGCTTATGAGGTTACAGCCTTTATTTATGTTTTATTTTGGGGTAGGAGGGGGTTTAATCCAATAGAAGTGGTGTGAGAAGCAAGCTCCCTAAGCAGAGGTTTACTCCCCTCTTCCCTCTCCCCCCCCTTCAGGATTCCTAATAGTATTAATTTGGCTCTAGCATGATCTGGGCTCGTCTCCTCTCTCTTCTCCTCTCCCCACCCCCTCCCGTTCCTTTAAAACATTTTCATAATAAGCGCGATGCCGGCCAATGTGGGATGAGTTGGTTTTTTTTGTTTTTTTTTGCCCCTTCATCCCGGAGCTCCCCTCCTTCCCTCCGCGCCGCTCCTCTTCCCCCCTTTCCCCTTTTTTCTCTCTCTCTCTTCCCCGACTGAGACATTAGCTGAATTCCCTGGGGGTGATTGGATGCAGTTCGCTGAAAGTCGACAGGCACGTCCTGGATGTTAGAAATTCACTTTTCCCCGACGTGACAAGCCTGAGTTCGATCTACAATTGTATTTGAAAGGGCAACGAGCGGAAAGATCTCCCATCATTAAAGCTTCTCCTCTCCTTTAGCAAAATAACAAGATACTTCATTTGCACACAAAAAACACCCTTTTAAAAATAATAAAATAAAATAAAATAAAATAAAAAGGAAGCCTTCTGGCCCTCCAGGAGCCGTTTAAAAATAAAAATAAAAATAAAAATAAAAATGTTTGCTGCACAATTTACTTTGCGGGAGGAGGGACATCTTTAAAAAAGAGAGGGAAAAGTGGGCTCGCCCTCTCTTGTAAGGGTTCGGACCTTCCCCAAAGCACCCATGTGATCCAGTTGACTTTATTATTATTATTTTTTTAAAAAAACTTTAAATCTTGAATAAGATGTGAGTTGTAACAAGGGGATTTGCACTTACTCCCTGACCCTTGTAATTGGATTAAATATAGACGGAGACGTACAAAAACAGACCAAGATTGACACCTGCCAACTGGGCTTCCTTATGATTGATTGTGATGCTTCGTGCTGGCAACAAGAATGAAATAAATTGTATGGATAAAACAGTGCGTTTGTCATTTCCGTGCCATAAGAGAAGCCGGGGAGGCAGAGCGGCTGGCAAGCTGTTAGCTGACAGCCCGGAGCAGAGCCCGGGCAACGTTGGAAGTGCTCAAGCAAGAAGACCGGCCGCTGACAGGACAAATGATAACTTGTCACAACCTTCTAAAAATCCCAAGTTTGTCAATTAACATATAGATTGCTCTTAGGAGAGAAGATAAGGAGGGATTAGCGCCCCCCCAACACACATACACCTATACGCTTATAGGTGACTGACGCAGAACTCCAGAAGCACAAGAGGCCTCAATATGGCCTTGGGAGGCCAAGGAGGAGAGGAGCTGTCCAAAGGGGCTGCCTCTGTGTCCTCGTGCCCCTTTGTGTCAGGTTGGAAGCACCTCTTTCCTCCTGAGAAGGGAGGCAGTCAAGCTGATGCCCATGGGAGTTAACTTGAAAGTTGGGTCATTCCCTCACTTAAAGGCCACTCCTGGGCAGAGTTTGGCAAAAGGGCCTTTTTTTGGGTGGGGAGGGGAGAAAACCTCCTGCTTGGAGAAATGAGTTCTTGGAGGGTCCTGTCCCCAGAAATCCTCTGTCCTCCAGGCACAGTGGTTCCCAACCTTGTGTCCCCAGATGTGTTTGGACTGGAACTCCCAGAAACTCCTAGCCAGCTAGTGTTGGAGGTTCTGGGAGTTTTCATCCCAAGAACATCTGGGGACCCAAGGTTGGGAACCACCGCCTAGGCATATTCTTGGAGCCAGAATGGGGGTGGTAGGAAAGTGCCTTGGTCAGGCCTGTCGTCCTGGTGGAGACTCTAGACTACACAATGGGGAAGCTCAACTACAGCTTAGGTCAGGCATGCCCAAACTTCAGCCCTCCAGATGTTTTGGACCACAACTCCCATAGTCCTTTGCCATTGGAAATACAGGCTTGGAATTTTGGGAGTTGTGGCCCCAAACATCAGGAGGGCCAAAGTTTGGACATGCCAGGGTTAGGTCAACCCCTCACGGATGGTCTTAGAAGAGTTTCACTCTTAACCCAGGCACCTGGAGGCAGGGTTTATATAAGCTTCATAGGAAGTCACGGAAAGGTGCAGTTTCAGGAAGCTGGGTCCCTAATCTGGGAGCCTGCATCTGAGTCAGGGTGTACCTCTTATTTTTGCTCCATTAACTTGAGAACCGGGTAGCAAGCCTCTTTTCTCTCTCTCCAGCAAAGAAGGGATTCTGCCTTCTTATTTCCAAAGGCATTTTTTGGGGGGGGGGGTTCCTCCCTTTGAGGCATGTCTTCCTTGATTTCCTTCCTGCCCCTCCCCCATAAACCAGGAAGAATGCCACTGGCCAATCCCAGCAAGTCCGGGGAGGGCCCCATCGCTCTAAAAATCAGGGCCACCGATAGGTCCACACAGCTGTCATTTCTTAAACCATCCTCTCCATCAAGTCACCTATCATTCTGAGAACCCAGGCATGGAACTGTTTCCACAAAAGTGACTCCTTGGTTCAGAGAAGGAGAGGCTGCTTCCTTGTCCTGGGGGAACAAGGCCTTCCCCCCATTGACCAGTGGACAGCAAGCTCCCAGGGGCCTGAGATTAGAAAGCCGGTATAGCTTTTCATGGGCCTCTGAGAGTTACTCTATTAGAGTCCCCCCTCCCCCTCCCCCATTTCATGACTGCCTCTTTCCTATTGCCCGTTAAACTTTATAGGAATTAACGAAGTGCCCTGGAGGGCGAATGTGCCTTACTGCACGTTGAAAGTCTCCCTCTGCCTAGTGGTCTGGGTGGAGTTAACCTGCTTGCAGGTCTTCAACTGTGCATTCCTCAGATGCCTCCTACTGGATTTCTTCTGCTCCAGACCCATCTCAGCCTGCTTAATCATCCTTCCAGTTCTTTGAGATGCCTCTTTGCTCGGCCAGGTGTTTGATTGTTTGTGTGTTTATGTAAAGGCTTCTGCTTCTGTTCCACTTATTTTCCCCAGGACAGCACCGCATTTGAATGGTGTTCTTATCTCTGGCATTTGCCTACAGCAAAGGCTCTCCGTAAGCCAGTGGATCTAAGTAATCCAACCTGGGGGATAATACTAGGTTCCTAAACACACCGATTTGGAAGGACGCTTCTCTGAAAATAATGAGATTTCTTTGAGAGATGCTAAAGGGTGCCATCCTGTAGTCACTCACCTAAGTTCTTGTCTTGAATAAGGCGTACTCTGTGACGGCCAAAATCCTGAACACTTATTGGAGGGTAAACCATATTAATCTCAAAGAGTCTGACTTTTGAGAATGCAATGCATAGGATCTAACATTAGAATAGTCTCCTATGGTTTAATGAATTGGGCTTAATGCCTTCCCGCTTCACTGGCACTTTCGCATTTTTGAAGCACTGATGATCTTACTGCAGCAGTTCTGGGTGGGTTACTGGAGATTTTATGGCCTCTGATGAGTTACTCTCATTGTGTGCATTAATATCAACATGCATCTCTCACTGAAAAAAAAATCTTCATGGCCTCTATTTTCGCCTCCAAAATTTGGTTTAGTTTGCATGAAAAAGCCAGCCAGACAGCCTAGTAATACCGATATAGAGAGGATGCAATGAAATAGCGAAACGTTATGCTTGTTGGTGTATAAATAGTGAGGAACCTTTACTTCTCCTAAGTGCTATTTCTCCCCCAGAAAGGAACAGAGGAGCCCCTTCCCAAAAAGGAAAAAAGGTAGATTCTAGGATTCTTGGCTTCACACTCACCTCCCTGCTTGAATAGTATTCCTTCCAAACATAGTAAGCCAGAAGTGGTACCTTGGGAGAGCTAGTGGGTGCTTTGCTGTTCTTTTTGCTAAGCACAATCTTGGGCTTGCCCAAGAGCAGTGGTAGCAAATATTCAGCACTCCAGATGTTTTGGACCACAACTCCCAGAATTGAATCCTAGATTGCCAGTGACAAAGGACTGTGGAAATTGTGGTCCTAAACATCTGGAGTGCTGAAGGTTCACTGCCACTGCCCTAGAGGCTTCGGGGGGGGGGGCTTTGCAAGTTTGTCAGGACTGCATTCAGTCATAACCAAGGTAATGATGGGGTTCCATAGGCCCTCCATGGGCCCTTTTGATGGTCAAGGGACCCAACTGACAAACATAGCAGCCCTGTGGAGACCTCCAGGAATAGGAGAGCCATTGCACCTGGAGTAAGGAAGGAGGTGAACTATCCTGGAGATGGTTTTTCTGGAAACCGGTGGAACTCCTCAGCTAGACCAGCCATCATTTTTCCTTGGCAACTCATCTAAGAGAAACAAATAGGAGAGATTTCCAAAGAAACACGGAAATGACTGGGGAAAAACATTGCCTTCTCCTAGGAAATTCCAAGTGCCTGGTGCTCAACAGCAATTATTTGAACAAATGAGGCAAAGCTCCTCTTCCCATCATTGGAGTATATACATACAGTAAAATAAGACATTCAGAAAGTACAACCCAAATAAGGAATAATCCATGGCCTATCCATGATGCCCAAGATGTGTTGCCTGGGATAGCCATTTCACTCTGCCTGATGGTAGGGTTGGTCCTACTTAGGGCCTTCGTTTTTACTGGACCTGGTATCTGATAAAGTTAAGGTAGTCCACCACTTCTGTTAATGGACTGGGACTACTGTAGAACACTGGGGCCATTTCATCTGGCCATTATATCATTTGGTTTATTTCTCTGCTGTGCAGCCCTGTGAACAGGATCAGTCTGAAGCAATGAGAAGGCCTGCTTTTCCTCTCATTTAGGTGAAGTTCCTTCTCACATGCCTAACTCCTTGAGGTCTCCCCCTGGTGGGTAAAATAACAAACCCCAGATGAGGACCTGCACCTACCCTTCCCTACAGTATAGTGGCTGCAGTTAAACAAGTAGCTTCAATACCTTAAAAGTGTAGACTGACAATGGGTTTTGGATGGCCATTCTTACTTTATCAACCATAAATCTAATTTGTTGGCTTTCCTGGTTTTCTGTCCTTATGATCTGGGCTAAGGACATAACAGGGCAGTGGACAGATCTTGCTTTTAGCAAAGTTCTGGTTTGCTCTCCATATGGGCAATTTGCTTCCCTCCTCCCCCTCTGGTCCACAGCAACTAAGCAGAAGTTATTAAAAATTGGCTGTGAAGCACATTAAGAAAAGAGTAAGATCTACCTAAAGGCCTGCAGATATCTGCCAACAACAGGAGGCAGGTTTTTTACAGGCCTAGGTTTTTCTCCATTGTTGGTCAAAAGCCAGAATTGTGCTGCTGGGGGAAACCATGTCCCCTTCTTTAAACTGATGTCTGCTGTGTTTTTCTGAACTGTTCCATTTATATAGAAAGCAGGAATGAATATTCATGGTATATAGACACTGCAGCAGTGATGGCAAACCTTTTAGAGACTGAGTGCCCAAACTGCAATTCAAAACCCACTAATTTTTTTTGCAAAGTGCCAATACAGCAATTTAACCTGTATATAGGTGGCTATCAAGGGGCGATGTCGGGTGCCCGCAGAAAGGGCTCTGAGTGCCACCTTTGGCACCCATGCCATAGGTTCGCCATCACTGCACTACAGTATATCTGTACACCATGGACAGACAAAGAAAGAAAGAGAACAAAAACAAAGTCTCGAAATAACCCCAAGCAACAAATCTCAAAATGCAGCTTTTCCCGTTTATTTTATAATTCCTACCAAAAGCCATTCCTATAAATTAAATGCTGAAAATGATTAGAATCATGGTCAAGGAAGGAGGAGGAGGAAGAGGAGGAGGAGGAGGAGAGGGGGAACAAGGGGGAACAAAACCCAAGTTCCATCGAATTAGTTTTACCCTGCCTGCTCTCCCCAGTGACTGCATCTATTAGCATTATAATCTCAAACACCATTTTTTATGTAACACTATTGTTAGTAAATCAACTCCTCAGGTCCACAGAGACGCTGACCCTTGGCAATTCAGTGAAAGTGTAATTATCTCCCCGAATCTTGGACAGATTTAAGAGATTACATTGCAACTAAATCTATATCAATGCTAATTTCCCCTCCTCTGGACTCCAGGTGCCAGGCAGTAGGAAATGGTGCGCCTGCCCGGCAGAAATGGCTTACAAAGAGGAAAGCGCTTACTATGGAGAGGGCCAAAAGAAATGGAACCCCCCATAAAATTGCACACTTTTCCCCCTGCTACAAAACCTGGTTCTTATAAGGCAGAGTTAAACAAAGCAGCTATGCTAAATTAGCGTTAAATAAAGGCGGGTTTAATGCTCCGCTACAGTCAACTGGTGTATATGTGATGGCTAATTGTCTATCACAATTAAAGAGAAAAGAACAAATGATTCGTTATAAGAAGGTGTTAAAAGCTCCAACAAAGAGAGACATTTCACAAATATAATATCTTTTGGATGGTGAATTTAAGCCTTTTGGGGGGGCTTAAAAAAAGTGGAAGGGGGGATCAGAAAGTCTCCAAGCAGCTCCAGTTTTTAAGGGAGGAGAGAGCTTTTTTAATCATCAGGAACTGGCGCTTTTTTTTTTTAATCAAAAGAGACCGTCGACCTAGTTAGTAGAAGAAGGCTGCAATTTATTTTGTGGAAGAAGAGATCCTGACTCTTAACTCTCTAATAATGATTAACAATGCCAGTCGCTGGCGGGGGGGGGGGGAGCGGTCCTGAAGGGCCGGCAAGCCGTGGGGGCGTCATTAAGGGGGCGACTGGGGTTCGTTCTTTGTCGCGAAAGGGAGCCTTCGGGAGGGGGTTCCCTTGCGCGTCTGCCCAGAGCAGAACTCTTCCACGGTCTCCGTCAAAGGTTCTGCTGACTTCGGTCTTCCTGAACAGTTGTTCTCTCGGTGGAGCGGGCAGGAGAGATGTCAGTTTTGTGACTCCGCTCGAACGTTCTGGCCACACCTGCTTATCAGATTTCCGGATCAGAAAGAAACGACTCTCCCCCCCCCCCAGCTACACCGACGGGCACGGCAATTCTTCCTGACTTGGAGGAATTCTCTCCTCTCTCCCCCGCTTCCTTCCTTCCTTTACCAAATAAAATTGTACTACAGACTCTAAAATGGCATCGGATGGATGCCCTGAAAAGGACAGGTTTAAGAGTCGCGGAGGGGCACGATCCACCCACGGTGTACCCACTGTGGTCCGCGGAAGCCTGAAGGAGTCCTTTCCCCCCATATCAGCACTAAGGGGACTTCCAAGCCTAGAACTTTCTCTGGATCGCGCCGGATGGGAACGGGGATAATAATGAAAGAAAATGCGCCGTGCTCTAAGCCCGTTAGGCACGAAAGCCCAAAAGGAGGGCGACGAGGGAGGCAGGCAGGCAGGCAAGCGGGCGGGCGGGCGGGCAGGCAGGCAGAGGCAGGGAACGCTCCGCCAAGGCGTCGTTGCCCGATAGCCACTGACGGATGCGACACCAATTTTGTCGATCTGCATTAAAAGAAGACACGGCTGAGCGCTTTGGTTGGAGTAAATGTAAAGGAAGCCAAGTAAGAGAAGGGGGGAACGAAGAAGAAAGAAGAAGAAGAAAAAGCCCCCAAACTAAATCATGCAGCAAGAAGGACAAACCGTCTGGAAAATGGACCCACGGAGCAGCAAGAATGTACTTTAAAAAGAGAAAGGGGAAAAAAAGTATTTGACAACTTATGTCCTGGAGAAACTATCTTGAAGATAATTGAAATGATTACAATTCATTGCAGCATTACTTGGAATATGAACAGTCAAATAATGAAATCTTAGCAAGGCAGCCAAAAATTTAATTTACATTACAGCATTGTCCCAGATCTTCTTTTATGTCTAGTTTCCCCTAGAAATTTTGTGCTAATACATAATTCTGTACTTCGTTGCATTATTCATACACGGGAGCGGGGGGGGGATTTCTTTCCCCGCCTTCCTTTCCTAGTAAATGGTCTCTTTCTAAAACTTCAAGGTAAGGCTACAAATGAAGAGCTTGGCGCAGTTCGGCTTCTGTGCGACTCATTTATGTATCTCAAAAGCGGATCTGCTCCAGTCGACAGGCAGGCAGTGCAGGTGTGGCTTGCTATACTCTGTTTACCCTGGACCTCTCTGGATGGGGAAGGTTGGGGAAAGAAAATTCAGTGCAGCAGGAAGGTTAATAGATGGATAGATAAATAGCGTTTCTCTGTTTGTGTATCCTATGCCTACATTTAGATAGGTTCGGGAAGTATATGTACATCTATGGATTCATATATGCATATGTGTGCATCTCCTTCCCATAACCACGCTTCTATCCCAAGCTCCAACAATGCTGCCGGAGAAAATTCATTTTAAGAACAGTCAACTTGTCTTTCCTTGTATTCAAAAACAAAAGGGATTAAAAAAGAACAACGACACTCCTCAACCAATAGCACAAACATTCGCTAAAAACAGAAAATAATGGCTTATTGGTCTTCTTCGTATCTGAAGAGCTGAAGAATGGCAACCAGGTCAGGGAAAGAAACCCCGAGAAAATACTGCATACTCAAAAGCATCATTCACAGGTTTGGCAGAATCGTTTTTACAGCGAATTTGTGTCGGGAAAACCATTGCATTCCCCTTTCTCTTTGCTCCCCCCCAAATAATAAATATTTCTTGATGAATATATTTGGAATGCGCAAAAGGGGCTTCCCTTCCTCTCCATGGAATTTGTTTTAAAAAAATTATACCTATTTCTTTTCTTTTAAAAGAACTCAACCTACAATGGTCAAGCCGCTAACCAAGCAGTGGCATTTAAGTCCCATTTATTTCGTTTAATTTGTTTGGGGGCGGCTGTCCCGGACACGCACATTAAGTTTTAACTCTTTTTGGTCTGCAATTTTAGCCAGACTTCTTCAACACTTAGCGGAGCGCAAAGTTCAAAAGGTCGTGAACTAGACAATTATACTTCGAAAATGATGGGGGGGGGGGGAGGGTTTCTAACCAACGCAAGAAGCCGTGATGATCGCAGCTTGCTTTTAAAAAACTTGTTGTTCGACGAAAATTAGCCTAGCCCATCTAGAAAGACCATAAACAACCAAGCTCCAGTTAAGCCCCAGAGACCCTACACAGAAATCACGGTTGGGGCCTCCCTTCTCTCTCTTGGCGCGGATACAAAACATACAGACATCCACAAAAACACACACATTCAGAAACTATGTCGCGGGAAACGTGCCTCTTAATCTACATCAGAGATAGGCCCCGCTATACATCCTCCAACAGACTTTTTTTTTTTTTAAAAAAAAGACCATCTGGTAATTGTCTTTCTTTAGATCTTCCCTTAATTATGCTTTTAATTAAAGATGGTTCAAGGCATTGGACCACATGAAGGGCAGTAATTACAAATTACATTACAAATTCAACAGATGTAGATGTATCTGCTGGGATCGTGTGTGTGTGTGTGTGTGTGTGTGTGTGTGTGTGTGTGTGTGTGTG
>JAHTLZ010000016.1:57349775-57369994 GCA_023846285.1 Phrynocephalus versicolor
TGTGTGTGTGTGTGTGTGTGTGTGTGTGTGTGTGTGTGTGTGTGTGTATGTGTGTGTGTGTTGACGGGGAGGGGGGTGGAGGTATCGGAACATAAAACGGACTAAACTTTGGAGGAGGGGACAAAAATTAATCCGCTGCCCTGAGAACAGAAGCACATTTTAGAAATTATTTTTATTATGCAGACTCTCGCCAGGATTTAAGTTCTCTGTCATGATTGTTTTCATATTTCTTTGACATCTATTGATTCGGAGGCAGCTGCGAGGCTTTGTCACAAGAGAGAAGACCAGTCACAATATATTAACTTGACGGCATAACTCAGAGACGAAGAGCAGCGCGGGGAAACACGACAGCGGCCCACGTGACGCAGGGCCGGGGCCCTCCGACAAAATCCAGAAATTAATTTTTAATAATATTTTTTTCTGAGGGGTAAGAAAAAAAGGGGGGGGGAGGACAGAAACGGGGAGGGAGGGGGAGGCAACAGGAGCCGCAATGCTCTGGTTAATTATCTAAAGCCAGACAGGCTGAGAAGCCAACCTCTCCTTGCTCCTCGATTTTTTTTAAAAAAAATCATTTGGGGTTTAATGTTTATTTCGAAATTCTTCTCCATTTGGCGAAAGCTGTTCTGGATTTGTCCGGGAGGAATGTTGCTCCCCTTCCCACTCCCCCCATGAAGCTTGGAGAAATACAGACCAAGGCGAGTTCGATCCCAAAGTTGTTATGATGACGTCAGCCCGAGATCATCATCTGCTTTCAAGTAAGCTCCGGATAAGTTCAGTGGGACTTCCTTCCTCGTAAGGGCCCACAGGACTGCATGCTGTTCCCCTGGGACAGAACGACGGGCTTCTTTCCCGCTCAGGGGAGTTCAGGTCTACCCACCCCGAAGCCCTCGGAACGAATGCACGCGTTGGTGGTGGTAAATACGACGTGCCCCTCTGAAGTGTTTCTCCTTCGGATGGTCGGCATCAAGCGGGCCCTATGATCGCTTTGCCTAGATGCCCTAAGCACATCCGATCTCTCCTGGTTTTGGAAGCTAAGCAGGGTTGGGCCTGGTTAGAACTTGGATGGGAGACCTCCAGGGAATACCAGGTGCTGTAGGCTCCTGGAGTAGGAACTGGCAAACCACTCCAGTATTCACGACTGTAACGACACAACACACACACACATGATCGCTTGATTCTGAACTCCTGATGACATTGAAAGGGAGGTGGGGGTCGTTGCCCAGCTCCGTGGCGAGGAACGAAGGCTCTTGCACTCAAACAGGACACAACCAAAAGCAGACGTTTTCCTCCCTTGGAAGAGAAACCCACACCGCTATCAATTCGTCATTTAATAACAGCTAGTTATGCAGAAGCAAAAACGAGTGGGTGGGAGGGAATAACTTATTTATTTGCATCCTGGAAAACAAAGTCCCTTCATGTCAACAACTAGCATGATTCCGGGTTCGTTCATAAAAACATAAGAACAGCCTTGCTGGAAGAGGCCACAGCCCATCCAGTCCAGCATTCTGTTTCACACAGTGGCTCCACCATTTGCTTCAGGGTATTCCCAAGCAGATGTCTTCACCTGCTTAGGATTCCCTGCAAATGGCATTGAGAGATATCCTGCGTCTCTCTCCAACCCGGAGGTTGTCCTTAGGCATCCCTAAGGCATTCAAGGGATTGGTTCCCATCGTTTGGAACCCAGTGCGTGTAGACAAAGCTGGGGCATGCCAGGCTGACCTATTTTCTCCCATGTTTTGGGGTAAATGGGGGGGGGGCTGATGGGGCCACACCACGCGAGTGACGGATGTGTATACAGCCTCATTCCGGTTCAGTGGACAAGCATACCGAAGAACCAAGTTATTTTAAAAAAAAATCGAGATCTTTTTTCTTTATTCTTTCCCTTAAACAAAGTCTTTTCTTTAGTTCAAAGTCTTCTGCTTTATTTGTCCCCCACCTAAGCACACACACGCACGGCCTGTTTGGAGCAGGTTTGGGCAAGCGGTCCGAATTACTGCAAGGGAGACTGGGGTTGGAAAAAGCAGGCTTTGTGCTCCCTCCGAGAGCGGCGGCGGCGGCGGCGGGCGGTGTGTGTGTGTGTGTGTTGGGGGGGGGGAGCAGAATGAGTCCGGGAACAGCGAGAAGCCGAACCTGGCGAGGCACGACTGAAGAAGGGGCTCTTCGGGAGTGAGTCAGGCCATCCCCGTCACCTGTTCCTCTCAGTCACCAGGCCCGCCTCTCCCTCCTTCAGCCCCGAGCATCGGCGCTTGGGAACGGGCGCAATGGCATTTCTGTCGAGCCGGATTAACGCTGGGCGAGGCGCTGCGTCTCCGCATCAAGCTGAGAGGCGTTTACCTCTCCGCTCGCGGACTGCCTGGCGCTGACCGCCGCCGGCGACTCCGGGCCACGTCGCTCCTCTCGGCTCCGAGGTGACCTCCTTTGCCCAGGATCCCCCGCAGGTGCGGGAGCCACCCGGCCGGATGAGGTCGCCCCGCGCTAACGCCTTCCGACGGGCGGGCGCCAAGTTTGGACTGCCACCCAGGCGGAAACGGGGGCCGACGGGGAGTGGAAATCGCGACACCCCCCTCGCCAATACCCCCCCCCCCCACACACACACACCAAATCACGCAGTCGTCTAGTTAAATCCCAAACCAACTTTCCCCAAGCCAAGATCCTCGGGCCCATCATCCCCATGCAACGAGCTCGTCACGTGGGAGCTGGCCTGCGAAGCCCCCTTCCCGGATCCTTCTAGCCCTGTTGGGATACAGCCGTGCTTGGCCGGGGCTCGAGGGAAGGGTGCCTTGCTTAGCAACCGCTAGTCCGCGTTGTCGGTTCCAGAACGCCAGGGGCTCGCTTTGACCCCCCCCCCCCAAGGGTCGCCTTTCCCCTCGGGTCCCTGGGGACGTTGGTCGTCATTCCAAATATCACTTTTCCACAAGGACTGTCAGAAGCTGAGGCACGGTTTGGCACATCCGGATATCTTCACCACTTCCACTCGTTGCGCATTTCTCAGCATCCCTAGTGCTTTGGGTGGGACCAAAAGGTCAACTATGGACAGTAACAGCCAAGTCCTAAAAATAAAGATGTGGTTGAGATGACATCTTTTTTGCAAGTCAGGAATTTTATTCATATTGAATTTCAAAAGCAACTTAGCAGCCCTTGGAAAGCGGTTTAAATTGGCAACCCAATATTTTTGGAATGCATCTTGTTGCAGAAATTAGCAAGAGCAGTAGGACAACTTGATCTTGCTTCTATATTCTTTCAATTTCTCATATTAGCATTTTGTATTTTGAAAGGCTTGCACTTTCTGTACTTCTAAAGTTGTTTGTTGATGGGACTCCAGCTTCTGTAAAGTTATTATTTTAGTTCCTGTGAGTTTTTCAGGCTGTTTGGCCGTGCGTTTTTCGGCCAAACAGTCCAGAAAAACTCACAACTATCGGATCCTGGCCATGAAAGCCTTCGAGAATACATTATTATTATTATTATTATTAATCTCTGGCTTCCTCCCCATGGAAGTCAGCTAAGTCAGGACACATCACTGTAATTCCTATATTGCTTGAAAGTTTATGTACTTGGACTGGAATATATATGTCTGAATCTAGGCATAGATAAGAGAGGTGAGACTGTGAATTACCTCACAGTCTCACCTTTGGGTCCCTTTGGGGAGAAAGGCGGCATAAAACTAAAGTTATTATTTTATTAATATTTTATTTTATTATTTATTATTACCTTAAATCCTGGTCACACGTTCAGTTTACAAAGTGACAGACCAGAGGTGGTTCTTTCCATTTCAGACAATCTCAGTCTGAATGCCATTAGATGTTTTATGGGGCTTGATGAATGAAGATTTGTCATTCTTCATTCACTCCTTTCCTGCGTAGTTATTACTTATTCCTTCCTAAGGTAAACAATGTGTGCTCAGGAGATAGGGAGGAATCAAGATAGGGTATCAACATGAAATGCAATGCAAAAACAAAAAAGCTCAAAGACCCTGACATTTTAAAGACTGTTTTATTGTAATGTAAGCTTTTACGAAATATTGTCCACTTCCTTATATATATGAGATAGAATGGAATAACGACATGGTAAAAGATTCATAAAAGGCTCTAAGAGGCAATAGTGTTTGGTTGCATTGCACACCTAGTAATGATTTATGATCAGTTTGGTATTTCACAGTACAGCCCCCCCACCCTAAATCTAACATGTTGGGGTGGAAAATGGGGGCATATTGTAGGCATATTGTGGGCTTGTTTGACTCAGAACGGGGTTTTGATTCCCATCTCTGCCTTAATGGGTGTTTTAACAGTCTTTGCCCAAAACAGTTTATTACAGCATGCTGTCTTTAGCTTGTACTGAAACCCTCAGCATCAGATCTGCTGGGAAATCCTAATTCACACTGGGATTTGGGGGATCATTTCTGTACTTTGTTATGCTTTTCTGAGCTGCCCTCTTTGTTGTCTCCTTCTTGCTGATCTTGTATGTGAAACTATTAGAACGTTCACAATCCCATTAATGAATAGTACAAGAAGAGTTTGTTCTCCTAAGTGAATGCATAGTCTTAGGTAGTTCAGGGTAGCAAAAATATTTTCCTTGTATTTCATATCAGATACCCATATGAAAAATAGGTACAGTATCTTTTATTGCAACACCCTTCATATCCTAAAAAATGAGATCTATGTGATCTGAAGGCTGTATTTCCCGCCACTTACTTTACAGGAAGAAGGTCATCACTTTTTAAACCTTTGCCTCACATTTTAGTTTCCATTTCAGTGGATAAAAGGAGGGAAAAGATAGGACAGGTTTTGATCCATTGGTTCAGTGGGTTGTGATGATTTTGCTATAGATTCATATAAGAACCTCTGACAGTGAGCTCATGAAATCTGGCACCACAACAGATGTGATAGGGTTTAGTGCTTAGTGTTGCTGGAACAGACTAACTAGCATGGACATCATTCTCGAATTTTACATTAGTGTTTTGAGTTCAGTCCGTACAGAGTTCCAGCCTTTATCTTCTCAGTGCCTTCTCTCCATCAACACAATTGTATGGACTGATCCCAGTTACTGATCCCAGTTCCTACGTAGAAGTAAGACTTGAGAAGTAATCAGGAACCAGCTCCCTAATTGTGCATTTCTCTTTAAATCAGTTCTTCTATGCCCCATTGAACTAAGGGCACATATCAATTAAAAGACAGGCCTAAGTTCCATCTACTCTTGCCCATAATATTTATTTAAATCTGCTTCAGAATGCTTCGATGGTATTGTGCATGTGCACCTATAAATCACTATTTTGCTTTTAAAAAGATGACAGAAAGTGATATTAAAATGACTGGGCCCAAGTGCCTTGCATTTTAAAGAGTCAGGCAATGATTTGTACACAGGAGGCACCGTATGTGCAATTCTGAATGTGACTGACCAAGTTTTTCAGTTATTTCACATTGATTATTGTTACAGGCTAATTACTATTATTGGGCAAAACAAAAAAATAAACAGAGAGTTTACAAAATAACTTGATTGCCCCTTTATGGCTAAAATCTGTTTTTCCACTACATTTGGAAAGTCTTTTCCTTCCACGTGTGAAAGGGACAGAAAAGCAATTTGCATTATGGACATAGAGAACACTAGGGTCAGTAATACATTTTTACAGGTCAATTAAAACTGAAGTGCTTTGGGTGAAATTGCGCTTTTTGAGAAACCCAGTCAAGGCTAGTGATTGGGCTGTCTGCTTCTCAAATGCACACTGATTTGACCTTTGTAGAAAAAAATGGATTATGGAGGTGTTGTAAATATCTCCTTATTTCATCCCTAGGAAACTATATATAATGCTCGCCCCCACCCCCACCCCCGTAAAATTCTTGCTGTTAGAGATGTTTTGAAGCACTGAATAATTTGCCTACTTTACACCTCAGGAGAAATTGTAGAATGAGACAGTGAAGGAAAAAAGATGAAATAATGGAATCAGGGAGGAAAACAATGCAAAAGTAAAAAGTACAATACAATTATGTATTGCTGAAATATAAGGACAATTAGGCTCAATTCATGCAACAAATTGTCTTGGTCGGATTACTGCCCTAGTGTGCCCTGAGGTGATTTTTTTTTTCTCACCTAGCTGGAAAATTGTCTCAAGGCTCATACTTGAGGGTCTATAAAATGTGTTTAATAGATAAACAAACAAAGAAACAAACAAGTAAAGCTCATGAAACAGAAGAGTTTCATGTCCTCTTGACTCGATCATTGAATTGCTCCAAAGCCATTTGTCTGTCTGTCTGTATTATTATTGTTAAAACACCCATAAAATTAGAAAACAATGCAATCTCAAACAAATTCAAGCAACATATTAAAATGACAAATAATTCTTGAATGTAATCCCCCCCTCCCGTGATCATTGATAGTTTTATTTCTTATGGAACCTGACATGTGGACCACCTTCCACACAGAACTAAAACTGGCACCTAATTTTCTGTCCCTATTTTCTCGTCCTTGGTGTTTTTGCTATTTGTTCATCATTCAGCTCTGCAGCATCCTAGAATTTTATTCAAAGTTAACATTCTCTGATATATTAATGTGTGTTATGGCTTTATTACTCATTTTGGTCTCATTTTGTATCATGCCACAATTTCTTTTAACCAAGGGCGATTTAAAGTATTTTAACACAGAAAGAAGACAAATAATTCAGAGTTTAAAAAAATGGAGAAGCAGCAGATAAAATCAACTGTAAAAAGAAAGCTAGGTCAACCTAAATCTAGTTTGGTGCAGGAAGTGGCAAGTTCAGTGAGGAGAGAATGAGCTGATATGCCAACCATAGCGGTGTCTGACATGGCCTGTTGGCATGATGGCATAATTTAAGAAACCATGACGCCTTTGACTTCTCCAGGAAAATCTGCAGAATCAACAGAATCAAGGTATAGTGAAGCATACCATATCTGACAGCAAGTGGAAGAGAAACTTTTTTGAGTGCTTTCCCCCCACCTCCCAAGATATTCTTGCTACCCAGAGTGGCCTCACTGCCAGCTGGGTGGTATACAAATGCAGCAAATAAATAAATAAATAAATAAATAAATAAATAAATAAATAAATAAATAAATAAATAGTGAAAATATAATAAGGGGAAAGGTTCTGGCTTGATCACTTGCCTGCTTTTTTGTTTACAAATGGGGCCATTAAGATTACGAACTCAAAACTTACAGTTTGGAATTGAGTGATCAATTTTATTATTTTAGAACATTTATTACCTCCTTCCTCTTGTATAGTCATCTTGATAGCTCAGTGGCTTAGGCATCTAGCTGAGGAGGCAGAGGTTAGGAGTTCAATTCCCCACTGTGCAACTCTCAGGAGCCAGCTGGTGTGGTTTTGGGCAAGCTGCCTGGTTCAAGGCTACCCCTGGAAGAGGGGAATGGCACACCACTTGGAGTACTCTTTACCTAGAAAACTTTGTTTTCTACGGTCACCATAAGATGTCACCATAAGTCAGAACTGACTTGATGGAGGAGGAACATGATGATGATGCAGAACCAGCAGCAGAATACCATTTATGGCAGTGATGGGGCTCCCACGGTTATATCTTCACTTGATGGACTGTTTCATTGATCTTTCTAAGCTCCCAAGAGAACAGATGGAACAAGTTGACACATAACGTGGTGATCCAGGGATATCTCCAGTCATTGTAACTGGGTTTATGTCAAAGTTTTAAATCCAAGGTTGGAATGGGGTGGAGTTAAATCTCAGAGTCTTAACTCCAAGATTTTAAAGGACTTAAATGGCTTAAAATTCAAGTACCCGGCTTTATTGGCTTGTGCACTGAGTTGTGAATGACTGGCAAAGCTTCACGAGAAGACAAAAGCATTGTTTATAAGAAAACACATTTTGAAGTGGCTGACTTCCAAAAGAGTTAGCAATCTGGAAATGTAACTCGTGAAAATGCAGAGCAGGAATATAAATAAGGTTTGGTGTGTAGGGGAGAAACACCCTTTGGTTTCTGTTGTGACAGCCATAATCTGATTAGACAAACCCATGTTGTACGAGTACTCAAATGCTTTTAAATGCTAAACTGCCCCACCTTGCAGACAATCCTAAGAGAACCACTAACTCAAACATGCTCCTCCAAGTCATGCTGTCTTTCCTGCGTACACATAGCTTGAAAGCAGTGTGTAGACGTGAAGCTTTTATTCCTGAATACGGATGTTTGGAAATCATGGAGGAATCAAATAAAATAAAATAAGGAAATCAAATTCTTTTTAGATATGCAGAGACAAAAGACTGAACTGAGCTATGGAAACTTCAAATTTCTCTGTGACATTTCACAGGAACCTAGACAACACGAAGCCCTGCTGGTTAACTAGGAAACAATTATATCTATCTTTAAATGTCTCCTCTTTTTTGTTATTCCCAGAAGATGAAAGATGCCTTTTCTTTGAACAGAAGAAAGATAGCATAGCCCTTCCGAAGCTAAGTCTTCCTTGGCAAAACAAAAAAGCCACAGGAATGTAAACCAATGGGACGTTATGCCAGCAAGGAGGCTAGCCTGTGCCACAAAGTAGAGTGTCAGGTTTCCTGAGAGTCGGTTGCATCATTTTTGAAATGGCACTGTTGCCATGGTCATGTTTCCTCTTTCTCCTTATGCTTGCCTTGGCACTATGCTCAGCCCTCAATTGCTCCACTGGTGAATTTCCAAGGGACATATTTATGATTGGGGTCAGGCTGTTTACTGTTGCCCTAATCCTGTGATGGCGAACCTTTTAGAGACCGAGTGCCCAAACTGCAATTCAAAACCCACTAATTTTTTTTGCAAAGTGCCAATACAGTAATTTAACCTGCATACAGGTGGCTATGAAGGGGTGAAGTCGGGTGCCCACAGAAAGGGCTCCGAGTGCCACCTTTGGCACCCGTGCCATAGGTTCGCCATCACTGCCCTAATCTAACTGCAGGGCTGCTTTGGAGATTTATGAGCTTTAAGTAAAAAAAAATACTATGGTGTATTCAAATTAATTAACTTTCCCCCTGTATTTGCCCTTTCTTTGTCTTGTTGTCCATTGTCCAGTTGTGCCTTTTCAAACCCTCTATCTTGCCTCCCCCTTGTTATGCATCACGGGTTGTGTTTTCCAAAACAAGCCATTTATCGAACTTGAATACAATCACCACTTTTGCCACGTGGCAAGCTGCTTTGCCCCCCCCGCCCCCCAGAGGTGCCATTTGCCTTCCATTGGTGGAGAAGGGACCACACGATGTTCTGTGCGAATGTGTGGGTTTCTATGTGGGCTGAGGAAAGGAGACTCGCAGCAAGATCTAAATAGCTGCTCTCAAACATACTGAGGATTAAACTGCAGAAAATGAGAAGAAGAAGAAGAAATAAGCAGGGTATTTCAAGTGGATTTGTTGCAATCCTTTTTATTACAGTCTCCAAACTGTCTCTCTTTTAAATAATATATAGATTAGACATAAGATTAATTTCCATCACCCATCCAAATAGTACAAATAATCAGCACATCAGCAGGGCCGGTGCTAGGTTTTTTGCACCCTAGGCGAGGGACAGGGTGGCGGGTGGGTGAGGCATGGGGTGGTGGGGGTGGTGGGTGGAGGGCGGGGGGGGGGGGGGGGGGGGGGGGGGGGGAGCAGCAGGCTGGCCAGTGCCCTCTCTCCATTTTGGCACCCTAGGCAACTGCCTAGTTCGCCTTAATGGAAGTGCCAGCCGTGTACATCAGCCTAATTGGTAGTACCAAATGTGACTTTAAAAGGAAACTTTTTATAAAAGGAGCTGGGCTTCAGTTTTAACTTTGCCAAAAATAGGGCTCACATCAAATATGATGTTTTTGAAGGAACAAAAACACTGCCCCTTTCTGTCTGTCTGCTACTTAGATCAGAAGCAAAACCAGTTCACGAGCTATTAAAACACATTCCTCCCTGTGTTGGAATCCAGTGATTCTTGGGTGCATTGGACAGTAGAGAATGGCTTGTGTGTGGTGAACAGCCATAAATGGACTGGAAAAGCATATGCTTTATTCATAACAGCAATAGGTACATTTGGGCAAAGAGAAAAAAAAATGTAATATAAATAGTGCATGTTTCATCTAATGAAATGGTCTCCAATGCTTTCCCCCAGATCTGAACAGTAGCAACTGAAATGACCACTAATAGTGTGCAAAGTGAAAAAGTAGACATGCTACAAGGGCATTACATTTTAAAGAAGTCTTAGGATCCTACTAACTTAATAACAAAAGTTGTAGGGGAGAGCAAAATAAAATAAATAAATAAATAAGTAATTGAGTGATAAGTTTGGGAAAAGGACAGACAAGAAGTAAGAAAAAGAAATGATTACAAATTGTTTGAGATTTGTTGAGGACGGCTTTTAGGATTTTTAGAATATATTAGGTTGTAGAAGGCTCTATAATTTCACACAGAACCACTGTTTTACTGTATTTAGTTTAGACCAGTGATTCTCAACTTTGGGTAACCTAGGTTTTCCAGAACTGCAGTTCCCAAAAGTCTTCACCGCTAGCTGTCCTGGCCAGGGTTTTTGAGAATTGTGGTTTAAGAACATCTGGGTTTCTGAAGGTTGGGAACAGCTGCTGTAGACTCTCATCACAATTTAGCAAGGCTCATATGGATATGGATATACAGTGGTACCTTGTATAAAGGAATTAATTCATTCCAAATGAAATTATGTTAAGCAAATTTTCCTTTATACAAATTCCCCTTAGGAATGCATTGAAAATGGAGTAATCCCATTTTTATGTTGTACAGAATTGGCCCATAGGTGATTCTGTTAAGCAAATTTCCCCTACCTCCACAATATTTTATGTTGTACAAATTTCATGTTATACAAGCTGTTTGTTATACAAGGGTCCACTGTAATTATTTGCATGTGGACCACTCTTGTAAACCTAGACAAACACCTATTGAGAACTTCACTAAGGCCCATGCATATAGCACTTAATATAGACACGATCAGGCCACTTTCATAGAGCTATTGGGGCAAAAAAAAATAATCAAAACTTTATCAACTCATGGGCTCTGAGCTATCTCTGAGCAGATCAGGAAAGAGATCTTGGAGTGTTGGTGGACAGCTCCATGAATGTGTCTAGTCTACCCAATGTGTGGCAGTGGTGAAGAAGGCCAATTCCATGCTAGGGATTATCAAAAAGGGGATCGAAAATAAAACAGCCAACATTATAATTGCCATTATACCAGGCCTGCCCAACAGGTAGCCCGCAAAGGGTTCAAAAGTAGCCCGCCGGCCATCAATAAAAAAGTGAGGGGATAAGTTCTCCACCCCTCCCTCCCCCATCCCAAGGACCACCACTGCCCCAGCAAAGTTCTGGGTCTGCCAGGCCACTGTCTCAGCTGAGTGGGGCAGTTCAAGGGCCATGGTGCATTGAAATCTGTTCCCGCTGCTCTACTTACAAAAGTTTTTACTTATGAACATGTGCTCAGAATGGATAAAATTCGTAAGTAGAGGTTTTAGTGTAGTAGCCCTCAGGCACTTTGGGCTGGAAAAAATAGACCTTGGCCTGTTCAAAGTTGAACAGCCCTGCATTATACAAAACGATAGTAAGGCCACATCTGGAGTATTGTGTATAATTCTGGTCACCGCATCTCACAAAAGACATAGTGGAACTGGAAAAGGTTCAGAAGAGAGTGATTAAAAGGATTACTGAGCTGGGGCACCTTCCTTATGAGAAAAGGCTAAAACATTTGGGGCTCTTTAGTCTGGAAAAAAGGCACCTGAGGGGGGATATGATTGAGACGTACAAAATAATTCAGGGCATGAGGAATGTGGATAGAGGGGCGCTCTTCTATCTCTCACAAAATACCAGAACTAGGGGACATCCACCCAGATTGAGGGCTGGGAGAGTAAGAACAGACAAAAGAAAATATTTTTTTCACCCAGCGCGTTGTAAGTCTGTGGAACTCCCTGCCACAGGATGTGGTGATGGCATCTGGCCTGGATGCCTTCAAAAGGGGATTGGACAGAATCCTGGAGGAAAGTCCGTCACAGGTTACAAACCATGATGGAAATGTGAAATCTCCAGGCTTAAAACCAGGGTACTTCAAGGACCAGATGTAGGGGAGTAGTATCAGGAGACAGATATCTAGTCTCGTGCACTCCCAGGCGCATCTGGTGGGGCCACTGTGAGATACAGGAAGCTGGACTAGATGGGCCTTTGGCCTGATCCAGCATGGGTCTTCATATGTTCTTATGTTCTTGTTTGTTTATTTTACTCCTGCCCAATCATCAGTGCCAGAATTTGTTTGCAGGTACAAGAGATCAAATAAATTCTGCACAATGGACCCTATGTGTGTTTGAATTTTAGGAATATGACATCAGTCCTACTCCTGCCATTAGGCTGAATGGGTCAGTGGCCTCAATGAGGCAGTTGCCTGGGGACAGGGGGAACACTGTCAAGATGTCAGAGGGCAGAGTTGTGTGTCTTTTCAGCTAGTTTGTTGACCTCAGGTGCAACAGAGGTCATTGTCTTGTGGTCATTATTGAAGGAAAATTCAACCAGAGCTTAGACGTTTTTTCTTTTTTGGAATTATGCTTCCAATTTTTTTTCCAGCCAAGAGGGCCAGTAGCCTGAGGACTTTGAGGGCAATGTAATACAAAAAGAAGATTAAACTGCCAATCTATTTGACTTCTGTACATAGAATGGGATAATGCATCTTCACTTAAGATGGCAAAATGCTTATAGCTAGTCCTGAAATGCTAGCTTTGGAGAAGTTAAACTTGGAGGCAGCAAGTTCAACAAAATACCTGCCAAGTCCCAGTCCACATGCACATTTCTGTTCATTTCCAGCCATTTCTAAAGGGGACAAATGAATATTATTATATGGGTGGGGGTATGGACATGGACACGCACTACCATCCTCACTTCCAATCTCCACGGCAGGCTGCTCCTTCTCAAGGGTCCCCCTTTTTAGATTTGGGCCATCGATTTACAGTCCCTATAAAAATGGATTAATATAGTCTTTCAGTCTGAAACTCTTAGTGATTATTACTTATGCCTTGACCCATTTCAGTGGAGACATTATGAAAAAACAAAATGGGATTTTCTGTCTTTTAGAAAAACCCCAATGCTATAGAAGGCAAAGCTAATTTACAGATATAGAACCTGAAGGAAGATTAAGCATTGATTTGTAAACAATTCACATAAATTTCAATCAATGCGCTGTCACCCTAATAGCCAGTGCAGTCAGATGAGATGGGTGTAATATGATGAGACAGTTTAATTCTTGTTATGACATTAACAGCTGAATTTTATAACAGCTGAAAATGCTGAAGTGTGAAAGAGTCCCAGTTATCAGCGAGAGGCTATGGGGAAGTCTGGATTAGTATAAAATACCAACTAGGTGCTGACAATGGAATAAAGGCAGAGGATGTTACCAAAATATTGTTTAGGAGATTGATTACATTTCCTTCAGGAAAGGAAGGATTCATGCCAAATCTGAAGCTTGGTATATACTGTAGGGTGGCCATGTGGAAAAAAGCAAGGCTCTTGGACCTTTAATAGCTAACCTTGATAACATTCTTTCTTCTACACCACTATTAAAGGTACAGTAGCCCTGTCCTCCATTTCATATGCCAATTCATGTGTGGAAGATGACTGATACTTACTGAGCTCTCTCTCTCTCTCTCTCTCTCTCTCTCAATCTCTCTCATATCATTGACCTGAAAGAATCCAAATGGGAGTTATGTTCCAGGCAAGAAGGTTAAACGCAAAAATATTTCTTTAAATAAATGCCCAAGCTTGAACCTCAGGTAGAAAGTAATAAGGTATGACAGCCCTTCAGGAGAATCTGCAGGAACAGACAAGCAGGGCTGGGTGTCACCGCAAGAATCTGATAATCAAATTCAGATTTCTGAATAACACCACCAAGTGTGAGCTTGCCAGAGATAAAGGGAAGTGGGCTGTGAACAGAACCCTGAGGGACCTTTAAAGTCTATGGCTATGATATTGGAGAGAAGGGAGAGAAGAACTGAAGACTTAGTCTTCATACATTTCTCATTTCTTTGATGGCAAAATACAATTATGTCTTCATCGTTCTGATTCTTTTGCCACAGTCTGATCAAAATGCTAATGTCCTCCTGGAAGGGCTACTGGTACCATTGTTCTATAGAAAGAGTATAGTATTAAAACGTTTTATTAGTACCATAAATTGACAATGTGGGAGCTGTTAGGTACATAAAATACCGGCATGTGCCCATTGCATTGTATAGGAAGGTTATGCATGGGCAAAAAAGCTTTCAAAAATGGAATGCTCCACATGGAATGTTAGTAGTTCACATGGAACACTAATGTGGGTGAATGTTTTGAGAGCCTACAAAGGACTAGAGCATTTAGATTCAGAGAAGGTGAATTGACTAACCTCAGACTTTGAGGTTTGTTTTGGCCTATTTGTATGTGGGGGGTTACACTTTTGGACACATGTAAGATTGCTCAGTCAAATAAATTTGAGCCATATGAGTAATTAGGTAAAATATCTTCGACAGACCTTATCCCATAAATGAGCTAAATATCCTTCTTGAAAATGGTTTTTTTTCCTCATAATGTTATGTGTATTTACAAATGTTCAGGTGTGAATGATTACATTCAAATGTAATGAGATGGCTTGTCACATTCTTCTGGTACACACACCAAATACTTTTCAGTGGAAGCAGAGAAAGAAGAGGGTTTCTTTTATGATGCTACTTGTAAAGTGTCATTAGAACAGAGGAAAAATAATGAAAGGGTAGCCAACATGTCCCAGAGCCTTCTTATCACAGATATTCTTCTTGTCAAAAACGCTAAAGTTCCTTGGGGCTTGGCCCACAGGCACACGACACCCTCCTCCTCCTTCAGGGCCTGCCAGTGAAAGGTAGGTTATCTAAAGGGTGTCAGACATGGGGAAGACTATTTTAAAGCCATAACACAATGCTCCTCATAGGAGAGGTCTGGAGGATGGTAGACCAGAATCTGCTTGGGGTGATTGGCAGTAGATCTTCTTGGCCCCTGAATCCCAATATTTTATGGGCAAAGTTGGGTAACTTTCAGACGACCCCTCAGAACCTCAGAGGACTCCATCCATTTTCCTGCATTCTCAAGAGCCCCCCCCCCCCAACCCACAAAGGCACAAAATGCCAACAAGGCTGCCCATGCTCTCTGTTTCAATACAGTTTTGACCCCCTTCTGCCTGTTTTAGTTCTAGCAAACCCCCCCCCCCCTTTCAAAAGCAAAAGTGATCATTTCTGGATCTGAAAAAGTGCTCTGGATCTATGACAGGTTGGGGAAAGTGCTGTGAAGTTTCACATTTGGCCCTTAGGGTGCATAGAGGAGGGGGTTTGGGGTTTTGTGAATGGAAAACACTTTAAAATGGGGTGTGTGGGGGAATTAAGAAGTATTTGAGGCTACATGGATTCATGAGACTGAGTATAATGACAAAGGGAAAACAAAACCATGGCTGCCTTTGAGTTAATTGCTTATCTCTTACAGTTTCATTATTTAACACCAGTAAAAGAAAGGTAATATTTTGTTGTTTTTAGTTAGGTCTTTGTTTATCTTCAAGCTAGCTGGACTGCTCAGTGAAGGAGATACCTGGCTTCAGGGACCAAGGTAGGGATCCTCATCATTTCTCCAAGCGTCACAGGAGAAAAGCTAGCCGGTGAGGCTTGAAGCAAATGGCACAGTCTCAGAACTAGGCACTGGTAGACCACTTCCGAGGGCGCTTGACCTAGAAAAACCTGGAAGAGGTTAGTCAGAACAGACATGATGGAAATTATTATTGTTGCTCAATATTACATTTTTAGAGTTCAACAATAGCAGGCTGAATGCTAATTCTGGTAATGCTTGTGTAGTTTGGTATATACAGTATTGTTAAAGGGTTCTAGTTTGAATATGATTGCTTGATTATCCACATGTAGAAAAAATATTTGGTCGAATATTGTTCTTTTTAGTTATTTTTCACACTAACCGGAGCATGCAAGGCTAAATTTGACCAGACCCTTTCCTCCTGTCTTCTGTGCCTTCTTGATTTCCTTAGGAAATATGTGGTATTTTGAAAATGGTTTAGTTGAGGGGTGGAGCTTAACACTATAGCATTTCTTATGCAGTGCTCATCTCTGTGCTAGAATCTAGACATATTGCCGGTCAGAAGCTTCACTTATTTTTTTAAGTTGTAGATAGCCCAAGGGCAAAGTTACAGCAAGGAAGGAAATTCTAAGGTTTTCTTTCCCATGAAGCCTACAAAAATAAGAAACAAAATTTTTCAGTGCAATATAAATAAGACTTGATCTTATTTCTTCTCCAAATCCATTTGATCTTGTATTTTCAGCCATCTGGACAAGCCTTTAACTTTCTTTCTTTCTTTCTTTCTTTCTTTCAACCACAGCTCCCAAAATGTTCTATACCAGCTGGCATGGTCACTTGCTGTGGACTTCTCAGAGATGTAATTAAAAAGGAGCTTTTTCAAGCTCTAGGGTGACTTAGATATTTGATCAGATTTCTTTCCCTCACCCACCATTTTGTGTCCAAAATATGTTTGGTTGATTCCAGCACCCATCCCTTCCTTCCATCCATCCATCCATCCAACCAACCAGACAGATAGACAGATAGATGTGTCAAGCTAGAAAAATTCCTGCCAGAAAGACAGACAGAAAGATGTATGTGAAAGATGGCAAAGGAATTTTATCTTAATCCAGAGTATTCTGGATTAAGACCTGTATAATTCCCCACAAAATTTTGACAAATGAGATCCCATGGATAATTAAGCCATTGCATTTATTACCTTATCCTGGATTCTGTTATATATTTCTTCTATTTTATTTTATTTTATTTTATCATTTACATCTGCAAGCACATTTTCTCTCATATCAACAAGAACATCTTTTCTAGGATGTTCCTTTTTGTGATACATGCACATTTATGCATTCAACTTAAAAGAAAGCATGTTTTTTATCTCAAATATTTTTATCCTCATTTTACTTTTACAAATTTAACCCACAGATTAATCTAAATATATGTGAGTGAACTGTGCAATAATGTCTCTTTAAAATGGTTGCTATCTTTTTCAACATAAGTTTTAGAACAGTTTCTGCTTAAAGTGGAAATCATAAAGGCAATTTGTGGAGCCCTCTGGCCCTTTACTGCTCTACCACCTCCCATACTACAAAAATGGTGGGGAGAAAAAGGAGCAGCAGCAGAACTACCCTTTTAGAAATTTCTGGAAGTGACAATTCGCCTGTTAAATAAGTTGCACATCCCCACATCTTTTTATTTTTTAACACATAAACCATTTTTAAAAACCAATAATAATAATAACATGGAAGTCCTGTTTCCAATGTTTTGTTTAGGAGGGGCCAGAGCAGCCCTTGGTAATGGAAAAATGGAACAACCCCCTCCCCCAAACTTCAGGGCTTATCCAATCTTGCTATAGGGTATATGACGACTGGCAAACACTAGCCTTCTTAATGGGTTTGAGGACCCGTTGCCCTGACAAACAAATACAAAAGCAGCACAGCTCTTAATTTTTAAAATTCTTTTTAATGATGAGAGAACTACATTCTGGCCAAAACATTACATTTCCAGCAAAATCTTTCAAATCATGCAGAACTCCCAATCTCACAGTCAGGTGACATTAAAGTATCAGTGTCTTTCTGTCTGTCTGCCGGCCTGTCTGATCTGAAAGAGATATTGGATAGAATGACATATTCAGACATATTTCTCTGGATATATCATTTTATGTCTTAGTGATAGTCAGTTCCCCACATCAGAGAAAAAGACATGCCCTTTTATGGAAGTTCAAAACCTCGGTGTGTTGTGTCTTTGCGAGATGTTTTGATCTGAGAGTCTAGAGTGCTGCCAACTTTTCCAGGTTCAAAACTATCCTCACGCCTTTACTCTTTGACAAGGGAATTTTTTTTTTGGTGGATCTTCCCTCCTGACCTAATGATAAAGCCAAGTGGGATTTAGAGTGAAGATTCACTTCTCCCTCCTTGGCAATTATCTCTGTGACTGCCCACAATCCTTCCCAATCTTTTTAAACAACATCCTGTTATTAAACCACTTGGCAAGTATTTAAAGCCTGAGCTAAGCTAGCCATGCACAAAATTTCCCACTTGGGGCACAATCCAGCATTAAAGAGGAACTGTTTACACTCGGGAGGCCAGAGTTCAGAATGGGGCCTACTCATTGTGAAAATGGCTCATCATTAGTGACAATAAAATTATCAAGGTTTTGATCCTCCCTGACTGGAGTCAACCGTAACATTCCTACTGATTTCAATGGTGGTGTTTCCCCCCCCAAACTAGGTCACTAATTAGACATTAGAAATCCCACATCCTGAAAGTAGCTTTGAAAAACATGTGATGTGGTAGGATGGCTTTTGAAGATGTATCAGATTTGAAAACATTGTAAAGTGTGCCGCAAATGGGATCAGTCGGTACAAATGAGGCAGAAGTCCTTTGAATATTGCTCTTCCAATCTGTTTCTTCGGATTTGAAATGGCAAAGTCTTATGAAATTAAATCCCAAAGGTTACAGAAGAACCAGCTGTGAACTAGAAGAAAATGGAAAATTTCTGGTTAGCACGAAAAGAAAAAATAGCCAGGTTTTAAAATGAGAGAAAATAGATATCTCCGTGGTGGTATATGGAACCAATTTGTGTAGCGAATAATACATGACTTTAATGGATCTGCGCTGAGGTTTAATGTGACAGAGATGAGGTTTTATATGACAGGTATATGAGTGATTTAAGTCAAATAGAGCAGAGCTGTCTGAATCAAACAGAGCAAGTATGGGCAAAATACTGCCATCCAGAAGTTGTTGGTCTACATTTCCCATTATTCGTCTTACTCGATATCTGTCTTTATTGCTGGGCTTGGCAGTATAATAAAGACAACAATAAAGCCAGGTAGGTGGGAGAACTAATACCCAATAAGAGAGAACTGGGATTCAAGAAGACCTCAACAGATTGGAGAACTGGACCAAAAGAAACAACATGTGTTCCAACAGGGGAAAAGGTAAAAATCTACTTGGGGGTAGGAAAAAACTGATATGCAAGTATACAACAACTGGCAGCTAGATTGGTAATAGTATATGTGAGAAGGATCTAGGGATCTTAGTAGGCCACACACTGTGTGATATTGCAGGAAAAACAACAACAAAAAGAACAACTGAAAACCCAAACCCAAACAAAGGAAATCAAAACACACAACAATAATAAGCAACTAAATTTGGTTGTTTCAGTATCACTGCATTCTGCTTTGGCCAGATCTCCCAGGGAATACTGTGTACAGTTCTGGACACCAGAGTTTAAGAAAGATATGGAGAAGCTGGAACATGTCCAGAGAAGGATGGGAATAGGTGTGTGGGACGAAAAGGGAAAACTAGTTTGAATATTTATTATTTTGTTTTGCATAGCCAATCACCAAGCTGGTGGGAGGGACCAAGGATGCTATATATGGAAACCTAGTGGGTGCCGGAGAGTTCATTTAGGAGAGTCAGAGGGTCAGTTAGGAGAGTCAGTTTTGATTGTCAGTTGGTCAGGTTTGAGATCCTGCCATTGAAAAGAATCTGGTTTATAACAGAAATACATTATTATAAGAATTCATGGTTATATTAAAATAAATTTTATTAAAGCACATATTAACATTGGCTAAAGCTATCATAATACTGAAGATCTAATTGTAAACCAATAAATATTTCATGTTTTGCTTTAAAGCTATAAAACCTGGTGTTAGACTCTCTCTCAAATATATATAAGTATCCAGTTAATCTGGTGGTGGCAATGAGTGGAGACCCAGTGTGTGTGTGGTGTCATCACAAGTTGGTGGCACAGTGGTGGGATGTCGAAACAAATCCAGTTGTTCCTTTGAAGAACCAGACCGTGATTTAAATAAAGAAGAAAGTAATCGTAACAGAGTGGGCGTGTACGTTACAGTGTGTAAATGAAGTTCTACGAGAAACAGCTGAGGAAATTATGTATGTTTAGTCCGGAGAAGAGGAAGGAGACGGGGAGGTGGTATGGTAGCCATCTTCAAGTATTTGAAAGGCTGCCATATGACACAGGGAAGGACCTGAAGTAATGGACTCAAATTAATTTTTCAAACATCTTTAATATGCTATTAATTCTCCTTTATATATGAATAGTATAGTGTTTTTAGCTTTCAGTATTGTGTTGTTAATGATGCAGGGTGCTTTGGGTCCTTTTTAAAGAGAAAGGCAGGGCTATAAATAAATAAATAAATAAATAAATAAATAAATAAATAAATAAATA
>JAHTLZ010000016.1:57383835-57431771 GCA_023846285.1 Phrynocephalus versicolor
CTTTCTTTCTTTCTTTCTTTCTTTCTTTCTTTCTTTCTTTCTTTCTTTCTTTCTTTCTTTCTTTCTCCCTAAACATTGAGGGTCCCATGCACAGGAATGCTTCTTGGCTGCCCTCAAGTTAAATGATGGTCCTGGACCATTCAAAAAGTCTCTCTGTGTCTCCCCTGTCTAAGTCAGGGTAACAGATGGCCAAAGCTTTCACCAACAGTCCTGAACACATTGTCACTCCCAGCTGAAAGTGAAATATTCAGTGGCATTTAAATTAAATAGACTCTAATGCTCCAGTAATATTAATTACGTTTTCATTCATCCCTGCTCTAATAAATCAACACGTAAAGATAGGATGATCCTGTATCTGGCAAAAGAGCGGGGCTATTCTGCCCTTTGTAAGGTTAGCGGCACAATACCCCCATTCTTAGTGGGACATGAGGGCCCCTTCAAGCATCTGTGCTCAGCACCACTTGAGGAGAAGCCAAAGTGGTAACATTTAAATGTTTTGTGCCTTTAACTCATCCAATTTGTCCATGCAACAGGGCTTGGCTTCACAAGAACTTTGGAGTAAAGTTGTCAGATCCCTATCAAGCTTGGGGCAAATGGCTCTGATTTCTTTTGGGGATCATGGGGAGGGGGAGGGAGGGAAGCGGGATACGAATTTATCTGAGAAGCTATAAACTACAGCCAGTGTCAAGCCCCTCTATTCTCAGAGCAGAATTTGTTACCCTGGTGTCAACCTTTTTGCACACTGGGGGAGGAGGGGATGTGTTGGGGAGAGAAAAGGAAGGAAGGAGAGAAGGCCTCAAGTGTCTGGAAAAGCACAACAACCTCTCACGCACAGGGTTGCCCGGGCTTTCAGGAGCTGCGGAGGCCCCTCGGGCTTTACATTTTTGTCCTGTGAATGCCGCACAGGAAATAGACTCCAAGCTGCACCAGCAATAGAGTCCCCCTCCTTGCCCCCATAGATATGTAAAAGAAGGCTAATAAACACAAGCACGTAAAAGATCGTGGCTAGTAAATCTTCCAGGGACAAAGCAGTTGCCACTTGTGATGCTTCAAAGCTGCCCAGAGCGACCAGCTCCTTCTCCCCAGTCCCTTTTCAAAGCAAGAAAAGAAGTTGCCCTGTGCTTAAATAATAAAAATAAAATCACCCGGCTAAGTGGGAAATGATGTATTCCCCCTACATCCAGGTCGATGCCTATCCTCGTCCATTCAGTACTGGGTCTTGCTGGAAAGGTAGGGTTAGTCTAGGATCAGATGGCTATTTTATTGGAGGAAACATCATGCGTTATCAAAGAAGAGGACACCAGTTTGAGTAAAATGATTCCATGCTCATTTATACACGAGATGGAAATTTAGAGGTGATTACTGTAAATCTCATAGTAACATGATGCATCTTGCCAAGGTGAAGAGAATTTTGACCCAGTAGCCTTTATGCCTCCTCAATCTTCTGCCCAAGAGTTAATCTCCTACTTTTCAATTTCAAGTAAACGACTGCTCTCAGATTGCCCATGAAACCACTGAACCAACCTTTATCATATTGCCACTCCAGACTAGGATTAAGAATGTAACAGTCACTTCGTTCAATGTACATTTCTTTGACAATCTGGAACTACCTCGCTGGAAAGGGATGAGAATTTGAAGCTTCTGTCTCATGTGCTGCAGACACAGCATAGACAGACAATGTAGGCTTCCTGCTCATCTTCATAAAAACAATCAGTCAAGTGTGCAGCACACTTGCAGACATCTTCAGGATGAGTGAGTGAGCCCTGGTGTTAGCCAAGAACAGGGAGAGGATGGACAGCAGGCATTGAATTATATTTTCCTCTTTATCCTCCTCTTCCTCCCATATGCTTTTGTGCCTGGATACCTGGAGAACCACATAAAATCTTTCAGACTTCTGTGACATAGCAGCCCTCTCACAGAATGATCACTTCTGTACTAAAGCTAGGTTTTAAGGTGAAAATCTAAGCCCATGCAGCGCAAGCACAGAATCACAGAATTTGGTGCAAATCAAAGTACATTCTCTTAAATGCCTCCAGAGTTGGAGCACTCACCACCTCCCAAGCTAGATGGTTCCATTGCTGCACTGCTCTAACAGTTAAGACATTTTTTCCTGATATTCAGCCTAAATTGGTTTTCCCTTAAGTTAAAGCAAAGTGTTCTGCTTATATACGCAACCCATAGCACTTCAAGGACTCTCTGGGTAGTTTACAATTTTAGTTATGCAGGTTACACATTGCTCACACTCAGCAAGCTGGGTACTCATTTTACCAACCTTGGAAGGATGGAAGGCTGAGCCAACCATCAGCCAGCTACCTGGGACTGAACCCCAGGTTGTAAGCACACTTTTAACTGCAGTACAGGCATTTAACCACTGTGCCACAGTAGCCGTGTTAGTCTGTGATTAAATATATAGTCTGTGGTTAAATACAGTAAGTGACATAGTGAAACAGTGATGCATCGAGTAGAATGGTGCAAATAATATCACCAATGTATCTTGTTTTCCTAGAATAGCTCTGTATCAACAAGATTTTTTAAAAACTTGAATAGATAAAAGTAGAAAGTTGGTGTGTCTCTATCATCCCTTACAATGCCACAACCCATTAAATACACCACAGGGTTGTTACCTCAGATAACACTGCCCACAGCGCTATTTTGGTGTAAGCTAACCATCCACATAGGCTAAAACAGTGGATAATTGGGAACATTCTGAATTGTACAACCCTGCCCCCCAAATCCCCACCACCATGTAGTCTTAGTGCTGTGCCCAAACAGAGTGGAACTGCTCTAAAAAGGGGACAGGATCAGTTGCTCTAAGTCAAAACATGTATGGATGCTGTAATTACATCCAAATCAAATGGCATCAAAGTCCATCAAAAAATCAAGCCCTACAACTGTTTGGATGTATTCTAAGCCCTGAAGAAAGGCATAAGTTCAGATTGTGTTTCCTCCTCCCTGCAGCCACGTCACAGGAAAACTGGTCCAAGCTCTGGGATCTTAGGAAGGTTGGACAATTCATCGCTGTTAATGTCAAAAGGGAATTTGCCTTTTCCTTTCACAGAGTATAACAGGAGTAGGAAATAATTGGCGTCTTCCCTGCTTGGCAGGTCTTATCAAGGAAAATGAAATGATCTGCACCCTCCTTCTCCTTTATCAACCAGACTTCAAACGACATATGAGTTGCATGGTTACTCGCAAGATCTGTGTCTCTAATTAGCTGCAATAATGTTAGTGCTATTTTATTTTGTACATGCATTTGTTTATTTATTTTAAATTTAAAGTGTTTTTACTCTGCCTTTCTCCTTGAAAAGGACTCAAGGCAGCTTACAATATTGAAATACAACATTTAGCTTTGAAAACAATGAGTATACCATGCTGGTGGTAAGGATCATTAAAATACAATATTTGAAGCTATGTACAATTAGTCAAGAGGCATCTTACATAATTAAAAGGCAATATTACAGACAAGAATAACAAGTTTATATAGTTTTTCAAAAAAAGCCACTGAGAAATGTAAAAATGGAAAACACAAGTAGTAGTATTTTTTATTTTTAAATGGCCTTTTATGCATTACTGCTATAATGCATAAAAAGCCATTACAAATCAAAAATCATACATAGGTAGCTAGTTACAGAAGGAAGGCTTGCCTGAAGAGAACAGCAAATATGTAGTAGTCTGATCCATGGGAGGAAGTCCAGAGTCTGCATTTATCAATCAATAATTAAGGGATTATGAAAAGAAAAATACACACATGTGTATAGCAGAGAAAAATATGAGCTTAGCAGCAGTAGCATGTAGATAAAGTATAGATAACTGTTATAAGTATTATCAGAACTTAGAAATGGAGAGACAAAGAAACATGACTTAGAATAAAACTCTTATATTGAATATACACAGCAAATATACAGCAAATAACAACAGCATAACACCAAGCAATAACATATATACAAATCAACAGAGTGTGGGGTACTGTTTCTCACCATAAACAGTCCTCAATTTAACATTATTACAGCCAGTTCTTTTATACACATTTAGACCTCATCAGACATGATTTTTAACCAATCACAATCTGACACACCATGATGTCATTAACTATTCCACCTGTGCTAAATCACTTAACCTGCTAGTAATTTCTAATTCCTTGCACTTATGGCTAACATCATGACACTGCATTTTTGACTGACTCCATTTTATAAATTCTTTGTTCACTCTGTTAAATATACATTACATATATTTTGTCAATTCTACATATTATGACAGTCCGCATTCCATGAGAGTGAACGCATTCCTTATGGGGCACTCTGCTGAATCCACATGTTTGCAGACCTTGCTATCCCCCTCCCCCCAAACCAACTTGGATAAATTGGATAAATTTTGTTCACCTATTACTTACTATTTAGCTATTTACTTTTCATTACTCAGCTTGTGTACCCTGCCCTGCTCATCTCTGTTATTTACTCTCTGTTACTGGAATAATTCTGTTTGCCTTCCATTTTCCTTTACCTATTCTCGCCTCCCCTCCATCTATTCTTCTCTACTTCTCATTAACTCACCTTTCTCATTAACTCACCCCCATCTGCAAACAGCAAGGACATGGGTTATGGCAATCAATAACTGGGCAAGGCATGCTCTGTTCACGAGGCAATTGTCTATACAGCAGCCAGCCAACCAGCATATGTAACATGTAACCAATCACTGATTCTGTGCATACTGTGGAATGTAAATGATATGTAATAAAACTTGCGGATAGCAAGGGGTGAGAGATTCGCTCTGCTGGTCGGACAACTGGACTTGAGTCTACGTTCTTTCATCCAGATCCCCCACAGATGGGGCTGGTCAGGCCTCCGTTGGGAGGGAGTTCCAAAATGTGGGAGCAGCAACAGAAAAGGCTCTTTCCTGTGTCCTCATCAGATGCACCTGTGAAGATGGCAGGATCAAGAGGAAGACCCCTCCTGGTGATCTTAACACCAGAGCCAGCTCATAATGGGATACTGTATATTTGTTATTGTATATAGGTAGACACAACAGAGGGAGAAAATGTAGCAATAGAGGAACAACTTATGGAATAAACCAGAAATTATGAGTTGACAGAATGGCAGACATCACTGAGGGGGAAAAAGTAGTCACCCTTATTAGCCAAAACACAGAAAGGCAAAGGCTCCCCATTTTGTGCCAATTACAAAGTAGACCAGTAAAAGATCTACTGACAGATGCAAATGTAGTAATCATAGAATCACAGAATCATAGAGTTGGAAGAGACCTCAAGGGCCATCTAGTCCAACCCCCTGCCATGCAGGAACCCCCATCACAGGACTCCCGACAGATGGCCATCCAGGCTATGCTTAAGAACCTCCAAAGAAGGAGACTCAACCACCCTCCGTGGCAGCATTTTCCATTGCCGAACAGCTCTAACTGTCATGAAATTCTTTCTAATGTTTAAATTGAATCTCTTTTCCTGCAGTTTGAAACTTCCCCGTGTCCTAGTCTCTGAAGCCATAGAAAACAAACCAGTCCCTTATTCAATGTGACATCCTTTCAAATATTTAAACATAGCTATCATATCCCCTCTCAGTCTTCTTTTTGTGAGGCTAAACATTCCCAGCTCCCTAAGCTGCTCCTCGTAAGACATTTCCTCCAGGCCCTCAGTCATCCTGGTCGCCCTCCTCTGGACCCGTTAAAGATTGTCAACATCCTTTTTTAAATTAAGGTGCACAGAACTGGACACAGTACTCCAGATGAGGTCTGACCAAAGCAGAATAGAGTGGTATATCACTTCCCTTGATCTAGACATTATGGTTCTGTTGATGCAACCAAGAATCGCATTGGCTTTCTTGGCTGGCCCATCACACTGCTGACTCATGTTCAATTTGTGGTCCAACAAGACTCCCAGATCCCTTTCACAGGAACTATTTTCCAGCCAGGTTTCTCCCATCCTATATCTGTGCAATTCATTCTTTTTACCTAGATGCACCACCCTACATTTCCCTCTGTTAAACCCCATTCCATTAGCTTTGACCCAGGACTCTAATCTGTCAAGGTCCTTTTGGATTTTCATCCTATCCTCTAGGGAATTAGCAACCCCACCCAATTTGGTATCATCTGCAAATTTGATTAGCCTACTCTCAATTCCTTCTTCTAAGTCATTAATAAAGATATTAAATAGCACTGGACCCAAAATAGAACCCTGGGGCACTCCACTGGTCACGTCTCTCCAAGTTGAAGAGAAACCATTAATGATCACCCTTTGGGTGCAATCAGTCAACCAATTACAAATCCACCTAACAGTGGCACTATCTATCCCACATTCTACTAACTTTTTTGCAAGTATACCATGGGGAACCTTATCAAAGGCCTTACTGAAATCTAGATAAGCAATATCCACAGCATTCCCTTCATCCACCAGGGCTGTAATTCTATCAAAGAAAGAGATCAGATTGGTCTGGCATGACTTGTTTTTATGAAATCCGTGCTGACTTCTCGTAATGACAGCATTGCTAGTTAAATAATTACAGACTGCCTGCTTAATAGTTTGTTCTAGGATCTTGTCAGGAATTGAAGTCAAGCTGACTGGGCGTCCTCTCCCCCCCTTTTAAAGATAGAGACAATATTTACCTGCCTCCAATTGATGGGGACTTCCCCTGTTCTCCAGGACTTCTCAAATATTATTGCCAATGGTTCTGAAATTACTTCTGCCAATCCCAACCAACACACTAAACGAAATAAACTAGCTCATGCTACTTCATGCATATCTACTGTAATAACCATAGAACTTGGTTACAAGCTGCAAAAAATAAACCAAGAAAAACCCAGATTGCCAAAATGGAAAATTTAGCTGGGGGAAAAAAAATAAGCAAATGATGTGCAGACATTAGCAACTTAAAACAACTTAAAGATTCAAAACTAAAAAAATAAAAAAACCAGACTAAGTGCAAAACATATGACCTATTATTATTATTATTATTATTATTATTATTATTATTATTATTATTATTATTATTATTATTATTATTACTACTACTACTACTACTACTACTACTACTACTACTACTACTACTACTACTACTGCTGCCAAATAATGTATGGTTAAAATCTTCAGATAGAAAAGGTATGCACCAGAAAAGGTGGCTTCTGTTTCTCCTGAAAAGCCGATTTCAGACTTTGCTGTGTGTGGTGGTGGTGGTGGTGGTGGTGGTGGTGGTGGTGGTGGTGGCTGTTTTACATTTTGTGCATTGCTTTATGGGATCTTTTGGGGTTCTAGCTTGATCGTCAGGCTGTTATTCAAGGTTACTAATAATCATATAACACACAACACGAGCGAGCCCTTTCCCTCTTTTTCCAGTGCGGCTGGTGCTGAATCTCTGTGCGCAGATGGCAATAGACTGGATGTGGTTTAACTTCATGAAATCAATGAATCTAATCAAACCAGAGATGTTCTTGATCAGCAGGGCTATGAGGACAACATTCCTAAGACTGAGGAAATCCATAGCTTAGAACAGTGACTTTAGGGGGTAAAGCACCCACAATCGCCTAGTCAGCATGGACAGAATTTTTTCATGGTTCAACACATTGATGGTATTTTATACAATTTTTAAAAATCAGTTTCCTCAACATACACATTTTTCCCTTTTGTATGGCTTACGTGGGCAATTTTCCCATATGTATACAATGTGTACGCAATTTCCCTACATACATGCATTTCTGCATTGCCCAGTCTGAAAGAGTGCCAAACAGAAGGATAATTGTGCTGTGGTTTATGAACCAGTCTGTGAAGTGCAATGAACATCAGTTTGTTTTAAAAGAAGTCTCACAGCATCGCTATTTGTGGGCTTCATGGCATAAAAACAAATGGTTCTTTTTGAAGTCTGTGGCACATGGGAAGAGGGTGCAAAGAAAAGAACAAGAAAATGTCATGTTCAACTCACATATGATATTTGCAATACCTTTTATGTGGGACTTCTCTACTTACACACAGTTTTTGCTTCACTGAAGTTGCACATTTGTGCATTTCCTTTCCCCCTATCCCCACCCCTGACAACACTGGGGCAGTTTTAATAAAACTCAGCATCACAAAACATCCACAGATGGCCTTTGGAACATTCTGATCAGGTACAATGTTTCAAAAGGAACAAGTCTTTGGTGGCTCATTAATGAACCACAATAGAACAGATCTTTCTCTGTTTGTAAAAGTAGGATGTACATGGGGAAACTAGAATACAGAAAGATCTGTTTGGGAAATGGAATATTGTGTTAACTTCCTAACCTATAGCAACACACACACACACACACACACACACACACACACACACACAGAGAGAGAGAGAGAGAGAGAGAGAGAGAGAGAGAGAGAGAGAGACTACAAAGCGGATAACAATCCGTTGGCTGGATCATAAATGAATGACTGTTCCTGTACAATCAAGGGCACAGGACAACACACTATTACACTTCAGTGGAAGGCATTCTGAATTACTCATGCAGAGGGATATAGATGGGAAATGCTACAAGAGAAACTGAAAACCCATGTGGATTAATGTGTTTCCCAACTGAAAACCCATGTGTATTAATGTGTTTCCCAAACATATTCCACTGTAGGATTAATTCCAGAACCACCTTTGTGGAGAGAAATGTTACAGTGCTCATGATCTTAACCATGAGATCTCGGTGGTAAAACTCTGCAGCAGCAATGCAGTGCACAGTTTCATGCATTTAAATCTCAGTGGTTTTGAATGTGCATAGATGGATTTTGGGTCTAGGCTTTGCTCCATGTGATCAGATCCGTGCCCCATTCTTCTTTCAAGTATCAACAGCCCTCGTAAGCTCAACCTATGCAACAGTGACTATATTGTATAAGGAGAGCCGTGAATGTAAGTTGCTCAAAGCAACACTGCTCTTGACCACTTAGGTCCATTTTGATGATCTCACAGCTGCTCAACAGCACTCAAAGGAGCACAGCTGGAACCTCATCACTGAGATGTAAAACAAACAATTCCTGTGCCCATTATGTTAAACAGGAGAGAGTGGAAGTTAATGGGGGACACCGATAATAAAGGCTCCCTGCAGCTTTGGGGAATGAAGAGAGGCAGCTGTGTGGGAGTGAGGGGTGACAGGGTGAGAGGGATGAAGGAGTAAAAGTGACAATTTTAAAACTTCCCACTCCCCATAAAATGCCAAGTTAACAGCATGTGGCCTTTCCAGCGACTTTATCTCATTTTCCAAGCAGAAAAGCTTTAAAAAAAATGGGAATTGTTGAATGTTTTGAATTCAGTGCTTGGTCCTAAATGGTGTCTGATTTGCACTTGACAAAGTTCAGGGTTGGGGGAAGAAATGCTTTTATGTCCTTTTTTACCGACCTAATCTGGAATCCTACGAAGGGGCCAGCTTATGGCACCGGGTAGAACAGAAGCTGGAACAGAAGCTGGGCTGCTTATTTTAGGCAGTGACAGAGGAAAGCATTCCTGGTGGCACCACCTTTTGTTATATATATATATAACAAATATATATATAAAACACACTGCCCAAGGTGAGTCAGTTTGGTTCTCCCTAGCTTTAAGGCTGATTAGGGGGAGAATTGCAGTGGGAAACAAATCTGTCCCTCCGGTCCTTTTCTGTATGGTATCCACATCTTGCAGTGTATAAGGCCTCCACTTAAACATTCAAATGTTATGGTGAGTTCTTGTTTGTGTTTGTGGGAGCAACAGTCACAAAGTTCCAAATTTTTACTTACATAGGCTGTTGTACTGGAGATTGTGTTATCTACCTTGCAGTATTAAGTTACCATAGCTTAATAACCATTTCATAGTAGAACCATAGAGTTGGAAGAGACCTCAAGGGCCATTCTAGTCCAACTAGGAGACTAGTAGTTTTGAAGAGCAGTAGAGATTTAAAATGGCAGTTTCTTAGACTGCTTATGAAACCATAGTTTCTAAGACTGTGACCTGGTAGAGAAAATATACATATTTGTATAGCACAGAATTTTTCAGATCTCTCCAGCATGAAACATCAGATGAAGAATGATTATAAAAGGGGCTTTTTGGCCATGACATCATCTGCATCAAAGGTCCCTTCAAGCAGGTTATGTCCAGTGCTAACTGTGATGTTGCTGTATGGAAAATTCTGTGGTTTCATTATCTGGCTGTGGAACTACAGGCTGGGAGTTCAATTCCTCATCCTGCAAACTGTCCCTGGGAGCTTCCCAGAAGAAAGTGAAGAGTAAACCACTTCTGAGTATTCTGTATCTGGAAACCCCTGCAAAGGGTCACCATAAATCAGAACTGACTGGATGGCACATGATCATGATTATTAACACTTAGGTACTCTATAGCATGAGTTAGTATTAGAGATGGGCACGAAACAACCATCTTTTCGTTACCGTTCTCCGTTATTCATTCTGTTACATAACAGTATGAATAATGACTATTGCGATAGGGCAGGCTCAAATCAAACAGAACCAAGAACATTTTCTTTGGTTCTGTTCGTTTCCGTTACTGGCATCATGCCGCTCACGCGATGAAAAATGGAGCAGCGGAGGATGGCAAGAGGGGGCTGGGATCCTGCCTCCATGTGTGGAGGTGGAATCCCAGCCCCCTGTCCAGCCATCTCCGATTGGTGAATGACAGCCCACTGGTCTGTCATTCAACAAGCGGAGGGCGCCGAGAGGGGCCTGGGCCTGGTGGATCCTCTTTGCCCCCTTCCCGCCGGAGCCGATGCGAGACTTTGCCAGTCTTGCAAGAAGAGGCGGGATTCGAGCCCTTATGGGCTGGGCTCTGGGATCTCGGCCACGTGGCAAAGCGGCGATGGTGCAGCCGGCTTGGAAGCTGGAGTAGAGGGCGTCGTTGGAGCACGGGGGAGTGCAGTGGCACCCCCACAGGTTTCTCAGGTCTAGGCCGGGGGGCTGCAGGGTGGCGGTCTGCCAGGGCGGTGGCTCCTGGGGTGGAGTGGTTCCCAGGGAGAAGGGCGCCAGTTAGGGCGTCACTGCCCAGAGCTCCGGGGGTAGCAACCCGATGGGGGAGGCGGACAGCGTGGTGGATCGGTCTTTGGGGAGGGGGCCCAAGGGAGGGCAGTGCTCGGCGGTGCTCCGGGGGTGGCGGCCAGTTGGGGGTGGTGATCAGAGCAGTGCCCGGCTTCGGGACGACTCCCTGTGGCCACGGGATTGCTCTCCCGGCAGGCTTGCCACTGGGAGGGCTCCGTGCGGCCGCAGCTTGCCGCACCCGAAAAACGAAGAAACGGAAATGAAGAGGGCCCTGGGCCCCCGAAAAATAGAAACAGAACGAAGTGGACCCCAGGGCCCGAATAACGACCATGAAATGCCATTTTGGCATTTCATGCCCATCTCTAGTTAGTATTAATAATAGTTTTATCTGCTCGGCTGATTTTAAAAAACTTGTTCTGATTTGCCTTGCTTCTGGCTTCACATTTGATTTTATTATTACTATTTTATCACATTGACTGCAAGCTTCCCTCAGAGTGTCAATGAAAGGAAAGAAAAATCTCTTAAATAAAGGGATTGGTAAAACAGAATGATTATAGCTAGAGAATCTGTATGTTTAGGGATAGTGAGTTGAATCCAAAGGTGCCACTCTGCTCATGGAAGGTATCTTCCAATGTTCTTTCAATGCCTTTTATATCCACCCCATACATTTTGCAGATCATAGACATATGCCAAATGCTCACCTTTCTGCAAAGCCAATGATCTGGCCACTTTTGCACATGATTTTGGCAGCATTTGAGCTACACCCTGTACTGCGTAGTATAGAGCATTATCCCCTGAAAATTGGTATGGAAATTTCTCTTGGATCAAAATGTACCAGGTTTCTAATTCTCTTTGTTTGCAACTCTCTTTCCAATTGGTTTGTTTTTCCCCCTAGGTGAAGGTCCAAGGTACTGGTTGTAATCTTGAAAAATCCCTAATGGCCTGTTTCTGGGTACCCCTTGTAAGAGCATAAGAACATAAGAACAGCCTTGCTGGAACAGGTCACAGCCAATCCAGTCTAGCATTCTGTCTCACACAGCAGGTCATCATTTGCTTCAAGGTATTCCGAAGCAGATGTACTCACCTGCTTACGATTCCCTGCAAATGGCATTGAGAGATATCCTGCCTATCTCTCCAACCTGGAGGTTGTCCTTAGGCATCCATAATGATAGCCATTAGAGATGGGCACGAAATGAACTTTTGGTTCATTTGTTATTTGTTACTCATTTCGTTGCGTAACAAAATGCATAACGAACAGCCCCCTCTAAGAGAAACAAAATGAAACAGAAATTTCCGTTTCATTTCATTTCATTTTATTTGCCAGTGTCTCCTACCTGGGTCCTGGAATGGTCCTTCCTGGTCCGGACCTCCTGGCTGCAGGGAGGGGGTGTCCAGGAAAAGAACAAGGTGATCAGCCCACGCTACAGCAGTAAAAAAAAAATGCAATAAAAATACAATAAAATAAATTGTAAGAAAGATCCAGTGTGCGGGCCCCGGTACCAGCTCGTGAGCACCGGACCTGGCCTGTGGGTTGCTGAACTGGCTGCAGGCCAAAAGTAAAAAAAAAAAACACCAATCTGGCACACGGGCCACGTGGTCAGCAGTAAAAAATAAAATAAAATCAAAATAAAATCAAAATAAATAAAATCAAATTAAAAAAGGAGCACCGACCCGGCCCCAGGGGTGGCCAGGTCGGTGCTCCAAAATAAAGAAAAAATTAAAAAAATAAAAGAAGTGCCAACCCCCCCCCCCCCGAGGGGCCGCACGGTCGGTGCCTAAAACAGCAACAACAAGGTGCTGCCCCCAAGCCAGCACCTCAAAAAGCCCCTGCCGCAGGGGGCAGGATTGGCTGCCGCTGCTGCAGCCTGGTAAGGACCCGAACCAGTTCAGATCAGTTCGGGTTCATACAATTTTTTAAAAAATTCATACGAACCTGAACCCAAACCAAACCAAGGATGGGCCCAAAACAGACGAACCCGAACCATGGGTTTTCTGTTTCGTGCCCACCTCTAATAACCATTGATATCCTTGTTCTCCATGAACTTGTTCAATCCTTCCTTAAAGCTGTCAAGGCTGACAGCTGTCACCACTTCTTTTGGCAGGGAGTTCCACAGACCAGTGATCCTCTGGGTGAAAATGTACTTTCTCTTATTTGTTTGAGCTCTAGCACCCAAAAGTTTAATGGAGTGCCCCCAAGTTCTAGTGTTGTGATTATCATGTGCAACCCTTATCTACTTTGTCCACACCATGTATGATTTGATAAATTTCAATCAGGTCACATCTTAGGCACCATCGTTCAAGAGTGAAGAGGCCCAGCTGTTGCAGCCTCAGATGGTAAGGAAGATGTTCCAATCCCAAAATCATTCTGGTTGCCCTCCTCTGCACTTTTTCCATTTCCATAATATCCTTCTGGAGATATGGTGACCAGAACTGTACACAATACTCCAGATGGGGCCTCACCATAGATTTATAAAGAGGCAAAAGACACTTGCTGACTTATTTTCTATACCCTTCCTAATGATCCCTAGCATTGAGTTTCCTTTTTTCACTGCTGCGGTACACTGGTTGACACCTTCATTGAGCTGTCCACCAGGACACCAAAGTCAATTTCCTGGTTTGTTGCAGACCCCATCAGTTTATAAATCTAATTGGTTATTTTTTTTGTCCCAATGTGCATCATTCTGCACTTACTAATGTTCTAGCTCATTTGCCACTGGCTTGCCCATTGCCCCAGTGTCAAGAGATCCCCCTGGAGCTCCTCACAATCTCTCTCAGTTTTTACTACCCTGTATAATTTAGTGTTGTCAGCAACTTTGGCTACCTTGCTATTTACTCCTACTTCTAGATCATTTATGAAGAGGCTGAAAAGCAGGGGTCCCAGTACTGAACCCAGTACTGAGTGGGGGACCCCACTCTTTACCTTGCTCCACTTGGAGAAGTGTCCATTTAGTGCTACAATGGTCTCCTGCCCTTTCACAGTTAATATACTGCAATCCCGCTATATCGCGGGACCACAGCACACACCGAAAGGTCTTGAGGGAGTGTACTGTTTACACATAAACATATTTTAAACATCGCACATTCTCCCTGTGCCCCGGGGGTCAGGAGAAGCGGTGTGCGATGTTTAAATTGTGTTTAAGCAATGGAGCCAATTGCTTGGCTCTGTTGCTAAAACACATTTTAAACCTTGTGCACTTATTCTCCCGACCCCTCCACCAATCAGAGAAGCGTTTGGCCCCGTTGCTTAAACACATTTTAAACCTCGCACGCTGCTTCTCTGGACCCCCTGGGGTGCAAGGGAGCGATGTTTAAAATGTCTTTAAGCAACAGAGCCAGTTTAAAGCGTGCCATGTTGGCTCTCCCTCAGAAGCGCCTTCTCTTCTATGTGCCTATTATCTTTTAGGATGGTTTCCATCACTTTACCTGGGACACATGTCAAAATGACTAGTTTGTAATTTCCTGGATCTCCTCTGGATCCTTTTTTGAAGATTGGTGTTACATTCGCTACCTTCCAGTCATTGGACACAACGCCTGATTTGAGGGAAAGATTATATATTTTGGCTAGGACATCAGCAATTTTATCCTTAAATTCCTTGATAACTCGTGGAGGGATGCAGTCTGGTCCTGGTGATTTGTTAGCATTTTGTTTAACAAGACATGCAAGGACCTCCTCCCTGGTTATTTCTATCTGGCTTAAGTATTCAGTTTCCCTCCCTACGAAGATAGGATCTGTTTGGGGCATGTGGTTTCTGTCTTCTTCAGTGAATACTGAAGTAAAGAATTCATTGAGTCTCTCTGCAATCTCTGTTTCCTCCTTAATAATCCCTTTAATAATCCCTCATATCATCTTTTTCCCCATATGGAAATTGTCTTTCCTCCCCATCCCATCCTGTGAATTAATATGTGCTGGACAATCATTGCTCTAGATGCCACCAGAAATCGGAGTCTCCTTATTTTAGCATATTTATGCCCATGCTAGTACATAAAGTGTTCTTTATTGTCAGAAACAGATTGCCTGGCTAGATAGGCTTTCGGGAAGCCATGGCAAGGCTCATTCTTTCTTAGAGACTCAAGACTCTTAATTAAATGTTATACAGAAATTATATTTACAACACAGATATTGTAGTTCATGGTCACATGTCATTTATGCCAAGACTTCAGTGTTGCACATGATAGAGCCAGTCAGGAATAGGTCGTGTGGCATTTTCTAAAACAGTAAAAAGCAAAAAGTGTTCTGCTTATATACCATCCCATACCACTACAAGTAGTCTCTGGGCGGTTTACAAGTTTAATTACAGTGTGCAGGCTACACGTTGCCCCCCCCCAGCAAGCTGGGTACTCATTTTACCAACCACGGAAGGATGGAAGGTTGAGTGAACTTTGAGCCAGCTACCAGGGATTGAACCCAGGTCATGAGCACAGTTTTACCTGCAGTACAGGCATTTAACCACTGCGCCACGAGGTAGAAATGGACAGGATTTTTTCTTGAACACATTTATGAATTATTTACTGGAACATACGATCACAAACACCTGCCAGTCCTGACACACTCATTAGCTACTTCCCTGGGTTTGTTGGCATCAGTGTGAAAGGGGCGACATGCATAGAAGCTGGAGGGGGGGATTTTAGCACTCCCTTGATTTTTATATGTGAGTGATGAAGGAACAACTTCCATTTACTAATCCATTTCAGGCAGCAACTTCTTTGGGGCTCATTATATATTCTGCAGGAGAGAAATCTTTATTTTGTTCAGGAGCACTGTGCAAAGAAAGATTGGTTAAAAGCAAATGAGAACTAGAGTCTGGATCTTGCACAGCAGAGAAACCCTTATTTTGTGTTAGAAGAGAATATCTAATACTTGCTGTCAAGTACTGACAATTTGTAGACCAGAAGAACATCTATTATAAGCCTGTTATGCCTGGATGTAAACCAGCAATTATGGAGACCATAACAGAATGGCTGGAAATTAATTTTTGAGTTGGCAAACATACAGCTAAGAAATATTTCAGTAGGTTTATCACTACAGTATGTGCTAAATTGGCAACATCTATTCCTAAGCTATTTAACCTGTTTTCTGGTATGTCCGTTGAGTAATTATGTATGTGGTATCCTGTAAGGTACTTCCTCTCAAAACCAGTAAGACATAACATTATCTGTTTTTTATGATGGATGATTAGGGACCAGATTCTAATAACTACCGTTTTTAAACACGACAACCCTTGGGTACCATGTTTCCCAGCATCCTTGTTAGAAAAGAACATGCCTGTGTCGACATTATTAATTTATCATTGCACAAAACAAAGTTTATGAATTCTTAATATTTAATGTCCTGTGAATTTAATAATAAAAAAGTAAGATGGCAGCTCACATTATTTTTAACTATCTGGTTTTATTCCACTCATTAGCCTTTTATTGTTGTTCTTTGATAGATGGATACATTTTGACCTAAAAAAAACACTTAGATGTGCATTCTGTGTTATTAGGAGATTTTTGCTATTCCAGTTTTAACTGCAGAACACAAATGAAAAGAAACTGGACTTCCTATATTCTGTGTAATGTTGAATGCACTGAGCCAAGGCCCTTGCCTCATACAGAGTACAGGAACTGCAGTGGACAAAACACCATTTCACAATCTGCTAAGCAACTGGGCTATTTAAAAAAATAGTAAAGAGCAGTTGACAAGTATATGGTATTTACATGATTGGCACAATCCTATCTGTCCATCCCGCCACCTTTACAGGTACATCTCATATTAAGAACACATGGAAGGGCCTTCTCTGTTGCTGCTCCCAGACTTTGGAACTCCCTCCTGTTGGAGGCCAGGACGGCCCCATTTCTGATGTCTTTCTGGAAGCAGGCAAAGATCTTCCTCTTCAGGCAAGCTTTCCCTGAATGAGGGTCTATTTACTATGTGACTTTTATATTACCATATATGATTACAGTGACTGATTTCATAAGAACAACAGTGATGTCCATGTTGTTTTCCACCCCTCATAATGGATTTCTCCCCCTTTTTGTGTGCTCCTTGTCACTTTAATGTTACATTTTAATGTTCTAAAATGCCTCTCCTAATTCCCTGTTCTTAATTTGAATATGTCTTAAATATTCTGGGCTGTATATTGTCCCTCTTTATTGTAGACCACCTTGGATCCTTTTTCAAGGGGAAAGGTGGGGTAAAAATATTCAAAATAAAATAAATGAATAAATAATCCCCTTCATAGGTAGGATTATACATATTTCCCAATCCTGAGATACACTCTTTCCCCTAAACACTTGTATAACCCAGTACTTGAAGCTTCTGCTACCCAGTGTAAGATACTTGACTGCTCGGTGCAAGACAGATGCCTCCATGGGTCCCATACAGTAGATGAGGCAGGAGGAAAGAGCAAAATGTCAGGGGGAGGGTTTGGACTAGAGACAAAATAGCACCTGCCTCATCTGTTTGGAAGAGTGTTATTTTTAGGTATCTATTTATTTAAAGTATTCGTTTATCACATTTCTGCTACTAGCCCTTTCGAAAGCAGATTTAAATGACTGAAAGCTGACCGAAAACATTATTTAAAAAGCAGAGGGAAAACGTGCCCTAAAATATTATTCAAAAGGAGATTTAAAATATTTTCCAACAGCAGATTTTAAGATTCATTTTAGAAACATTGCTTCCACAGGTTTCAAATGAAAAAAAAGTGATTCTTAATACTAGTGGCTGTGTTCTTTAAACACAAAGAGACCAGTTCAAAGTGCAGGATAGAGTCTAGGAAAGCAAACACTCAGCCAAACACATGGCAGAGAAGAAGTACAGTGATGGAAACGCACAGGCCAAGGCAAACCACCAAAAGAGCAAGCCATTCAGCCTCCCCAGGTCCCCAAGGGCAGCAATGCTTCCAGTGAAGGAAGGAGGTATGAGAATTGCAGAGGCATTCAGAGCTTAAATTTAGGACGACCACCTCCCTTGCAAAGGCAACAGACAATAGCTAGTGGGAGGCTGGCTGGCTCACATTAGAAATTGCTGGCTGTGTTGAACTGAAGCTGAATTAGAACAAAACTTCCCAGATGGTGGAAAAGCCAACCAGGTGGCTGCTTGACTGGAGTTTTGGAAAGGATGCAAGAAGGAAGAAGGGAAACACTCCATAAAACCTCTCCAGATTTGGCTGTTGTCCACAGGGTTGTTCTATCTATAAAGAACCTCAGCCTGGCTGGGCTGAGCCATCACTTGAAAACCCAATATGTTGTTGGTGCATTCATACATATATATTATTTTATATATACAACTTCCTCCAGTAAGACTATGATGATGAATTTAATGTTTGGATGTCTGATCTATTTAAGAAACAGAACCATTTTATATTTGTTGAGATGATTTCTAATCCTCCATAGGAGGTTGATTCAAAGACTGACAGCACTTATGAGCATGCAGTTTATGGCTCACCACATGCACAAAAGGAGATTTATGAAAGGACTGAGAAAACACAGTTGAAGTGGCTTGCTTCTGGTCAAAAATAGTCTAAATATCTGAACAATTTCACTTGTTTTTATTTTTACCTCTACAGTCGTGCCTCTACTTATGAACAGCTCTAATTAGGAGCAATTTGACTCAAGAGCAGAAAATCATTGCCATTTTAACTGTTGCCATACAAATTTTAGATGCAATCTGCTCTACTTACAATTTTTTTTCTAATTTCTATTTTTTTTTATTTTTTAGTTATGGCTTCTCTACTTATGAGTTGTTTGACTTATGAGCATGCATTCGGAATGGATTAAACTCATAAGTAGAGGTACCACTGTAGTTTCATATAAGCCTGTACATGTGCAATGCTCTGATACAAATAAAGAAATATCATCTATGAGACCAGTATACACAAGGCAAGCACTTCATTTTACTTACTTGCTTGCTTCAAAACTTAGTTATTTTATTCATATCATTTTGAAGCTACCTTTGCTCAAAAATGTCATGCTAACAGGTTTCAGTTTAGGAGATGATTTGATATTGTCATTGCTCATTTTAAGTATTTCTTCATCATCATCATAGTTGTCTATTTTAAAAAAGTTACAACAGTTACTTCTGTTGGCCTATGGAACAAAATAAATTCTTTCTATCAATGATTCAATGCCATTTATAAAACCAACCTAATTTTCACTGGCAGCAAAATTTGATTTCAGCTGAATATGACCAAGTCAGGGAAAGGTGTGAGAGTTTAACACTTGCAGATATAAAATCATTTAAAGCAGTACCTGTTTCCCATTAAGAACACACGAATTACTTGTGTGGTTCTCCCATTTCTACACAGTTCTACTCCTGTCAAGTGCCATTGCTTCTGCATGTCATTCAGTAGCATTTTCAGTCACTTGTTACATTTGGATTTTGCCAGTTTAGCTGTAAAGCAGGTAGACTTGTGCACAACTAACTGCAAAACTGCTTTCCAGGAAAGCAAGAGGGATGAGGGGAAGGGTAGGGAGCAGGCATAGCACTGTAGTGGGCAAAAGTACAAAAAATGTGATGTGTGTGTGTGTGTGTGTGTACGCGTGCGCGTGCGTGTGCGCTGTAATTCTGGGGGAGAGCAAAAAAGTTCATAAAATAGTAGTGAGGATACAATTCAATCACCTCGGAAATTGTATTTCCTTTTTTCAATTTACAGGACACTGCTAGCATTCGTGGCTATGAAACATAACTCTGAAATTTGAGGGGTGAACACATTTGAAATATCGATTAGGAACCCAACCTGAATATGACCAAAAGAACAGTTGGCACAATTCTGAGTGGGGAAAAAATCTATAATGGCTTGAGGAACAGAAAAAGGCTGTGTTTTTCATGGTAGCTAATTGTAGTTTCTACAGTGTTGCCCTAGAAGCAATGCTATTTAATATCATGGGTGCATGGGTGTTTTGTAAATAGAAGGTGCTCAAGTAAATGCCCCAGAATTAGGTTATTAATGGTTAAAAAAGTACAATGAGATACGCCAGGCTCCTTCACTGGCATCCTTCAGGAAAGCCGTTAAAACCTGGCTGTTCAGAATTGCCTTTGGCAACCACTAGGGTTGAACCAAGTCCTTTTTTTGGTCTAGTTTTATTCTGCTTGCCTAATACCTTTTTATCCTTTTAACTGATGCTTTGTTTTTAACCTTTTGTGTGAACCGCCCAAAGTTCCCTTTGGGAAATGGGAGCGGTATATAAATGCAAAAATAAATAAATAAATAAATAAATAAATAAATAAATACCATGTACTGTAATCTGGCCCAGATGTGAACTCATATTCACTGATGTTCAAAGATAAATTATATATGTAGTCTTTGCTGCATCAGGGATTGTAACAGAACAGGATTCTCCATTATACTTAGTGGCAACAATCTAACCAAGGAAGTACAGGGTAGCATTGCCATTCTTCAGTCTCCTCCTGCATTTTCTGCCTCAAGCAAATATCTCATTGGTCTAATTTTAGGGCTGGCCTTGCTCTGATTGTGTTCTCTGACTTGTAGTGGTTCTCCAAATTCTTGGGTCAAGGTTCTTCCCACCACTTCTTACAAGATCCATTTAACTTGTGATATTGGAAATGTGTGTGCTCTAACACTGAGCTGAAATATTATCCACTCCCTTATATATTTCCAGTAGTGTTTTATTTGTATTTTAAAATAATTTTCATCTGTTAACAATTATTCTAAAATATTTTGAAGTCTTTGTCATTAAATGATAAACTTCCCAGGTGCCATTCTTCTGGTCTCTGTGGGTTTCTTGAAAAGATGGGGGAATGTGCAGGAATATATAGTATTCAGAAGCCTAGCTTAGACAGTAAATATTATATGTCCCTGTAAGAACATTTGAATGGTAATACTCAAGCAATTACTTTCTTTTCAAGATCATTAAACACAAATCTGACTTGTATTTTAATAAGACTGCCAATGTATTTAATGGGGGCAGTAAAGGGTAGGGTTCCCCCCTCTAATGGATGAATGTTTATATTATTATCCATTCTGAGAGATGACATTAGGAGGGGGCTAACTCTCACATGTTTTGCCCAAAAATCCATTTCACCCTAAGAATCACCCTGCACAGTCTTCTACCTTTCATGATATTTATGACCAAGATGTACCAACAGCAACAAAGCACCATTAATTGATATGAACCCATCATTTCCTGAAAAGAATGGTTGGGTTATTGTCATTTGAGAAGAATGGCTTCTGACGGTCAATGGGGTGGGGAGAAGAGAATTATAAAAATCACACAGGATCAACTTTATTTGAAACAAAACTGGCCACAGCTTTATTCGTTACACCTGCCAAATAACCCCATGCCAGCGTGCAGGGTGAATCACCCCTCAGCTGAACTGCTTGATGGCTGGTGATCACCCAGGTAATACAATTGGAGCTAACCACATGGATATACACCACACACTCCATACAATTGTCCAGAAAAATCAGCCCTGTCCTTCCCAGGATTGCTCCATTCCTGCTCAGGATGTTGCTCTGCCGCAACTCTGCTGATTGCAAAACAAATTCAGCTCCTTTTAGTACAAGCCCACCATCAATTTCACTGCTCCCTTGTAGGCCACTGTCCACCCAACGAGTCTATTCAGACCATTGTCCAATTTATGAGCCTATTCAGACAAGGGCGATGTGAAATCAAGGCGAACTATAAATTGGAGGACTCGCCACTAATTTTCCTCAGACTGACAGAGCTGCTTGGATGAGTAGCAAAACGTTTTGATATCTCAAGAAAAGAAGTCCAGTTGCCATGACTCAACTTCCAGATAAACTCACTTGCATGATTGAGAATCAAAAGCTAGCTTCTGAGTCTGAAGAAGAGACAGTTGCTGTGCATGAAGACTCTCCATGCAACTTGTTTTCTTCACAATCCATAGTCACCTGGAGAGACTCTTGCATAGCTGAGTGGATAACAATACAGTGGTCCCCCACCCTTTCACGGTTCATATATTGCGGTCCCACTATATCGTGGGATCGCAATATATGAAAAAGGCCCCCTAGGGTAAGGGGGGAAGTCCTGTTTCAAGCCTCCCATACTTACTCCAAGACTGGAGCTGCCCCAAACAGGCCTGTGAGGGCCTGCTGGTGGCTCCAAAATGGCCTCCCTGTGAACTGGAAGTGACTTCCGGATCACTGAAAATAATTTCTGAGGCCTCCAAGAGCCTTTCTAGGCCTGTCAGAGGCCTCAGAAATGATTTCCAGTTTACCAGAAGGCACTTCCAGTTTGCAGGGAGGCCCTTTTGGGGCCTCCAGAAGGCCCGGGAAGGCTCTCACAGGCCCGTTCATGGTAGGGCCAGGCTGGGGGTGAGTACAAGAGCCCCCAGCTAGGTCCCCCCCAGGCCTGACTCGACCTGCATCCGCATATCACGGATTTTCAATTATTGCGGGTCAGGTCAGGTCCCTAACCCCAGTGATAGGCAGAGGATCACTGTAGCAAGTAGACACCACATGAGACAAAAACCTGTGCTCCATGGCACAGTGGTTAAATTGCTGTACTGCAGCCAAAACTGTGCTCCTGACCAAGGGTTCAATCCCAGGGAGCTGGCTCAAGGTCGACTCAGCCTTCTATCCTTCCGAGGTTAGTAAAATGAATACCTAGCTTGCTGGGAGGAGGGGGAACAATGTGTAGCCTGCATAATCAAGTTGTAAACTGCCCAGATAGTACTTTAAACACGAAGGGACAGTATTTAAACAGCACACTTCCTTTTTTATAAGAGTCAGTTTAGTTCAGAAAGTTTTTACTGGGTTGGCTCCTAATTGAGCATAGGGTGCACAGTTAGTTAACAGTCAAGGGTACAAACATGGTCCAACATTTTCTAGCACCTGAAGCCTAGACATTTCTCTTTGGTTTGTATCTGATATGAGAGGTAAGAGTTCTAATCATTCAAAACTTGACAAAAATGAAATGGGTACCTGTCTCAGGACACTTACATTCTAAATTATTATTGCACAGGGGAGGAGAAGGAAAAGGAAGAGTGAATAGGATGACTTAAATAGGAGTCATTTTGGAAGGCCTTACTTTGTCTGAAATGTGGTTCACAAACGAAGTTCTGCTATGTGCCTTCAAATAACATCTTGACTCACAGCAATCCTAACTGGGCCTAAAAAGTTATGATATATTTAAGTAGTGGTTTTACCATTGCTACTTATCTACTCTTGTGAGTTTTCACAGCCCAGCAGAGATTCAAAACACAGGTCTCTTGAGTTGAGCCCTTCACTTTGTACACAATACCTTGCTGGCTCTAACATAAAAATACAAACAATATGAAAATTCAGATTCAGAGTATGATAAAGCATAGCTATTGAGAGTAAGTAGACTGAAGGATTGAATTGTGAGTTCTCTGATAGGAATGTTGAAAGTCTGACTAACTTGACACAATTTGAATAGATTTCTTAGGAAGTGGTCTTTTAAAATAATGAAGCACTTCATCAATGTAACTTAAGTGAAAATAACAGCCAGGTTTGTACAACTAGGCACTGGAAGTTCAACTGTTGCTGTTGCCAGTCACTTCTCTGAACCAAGGTATGTGAATTCACTCACAACATTCTCAACAGTGGGTTGGGGAAGAGTAGGAAACTTCTAAAAAACTGCACATTTGGTTTATGTTCTGGTAAATGACAAGATTTCTATGATACTTTTTGGCAGCCTTTCTTTTGCACTGCTCTGATAATCCAGCCTATTACCCTGAAGTTATTTTAATGGAATCACCAAGAGTACCAATTCCAGTTCACTTTAGATCAGTCAGTAAAAACACATGGAAGTCACATGGGATAGTTTGCTCAACTTTTACGTGAACATATAGTCTCGGTAATAGTTTATCATTTATTTTCGGCAGCTCTACATCGAAGGTAATGAAACAGAAAACCATTTGGAGGTAAATTGTGACACAGAAAAATGTAGCACCTACTTTTCTGCTTCATGTATTACTAAAATACGTCTTCTCTTTTAATAAAGTGATATAGAATGATAATCAATTTGAAAATTCTTTACAGGCATTGACGATGTTCCTAGGCGAGATTTGCTTTTCTAAAATGCAAGGCAGTGAGGTAAAAACTGTGTTCTAATGCAGTCAAAACGATTGGGATGCATTTCTGAAGAAACCTTAAAATCGTCAAGATGTTTTAGGTGACAAATGGAAGCTCACCTTCTGTGCTGTTTCTTTAATATCATTTCACAGGTACTGTTTGGGTAGGGCCAATGCAGATGTTTTTCTGCTGGACCTCTTCCAACATCCAGGATTCCGGCAATCAAAGAGACATTGATAGCTACATCAAAATTAAGATTACCATCAAGATCTTCTGAGTTCAGTCCAGGGTTCATATAGGCTGTGACCCACTGAACAGGGCCAAAGCATGGATGGAAGTAATGCTTATGGTCAAATCCAGGTGAAGGATCAGAGCTTAGTCTAGAAGTACAAGGGAAAGGGACAGATATCTACCAACCTGGTGCCCTATCTGGCAATGTGCAGCACAGTGCCCATAATCCCTAATCATTAACTGTGTTGTTTGGGATACAGTGGAGCCTTGTATAACAAACAGCTTGTATAACATAAAAAATTCCAGAGATAGGGGAAATTTGCTTAACATAATCGCCTATGGGGAAAATCCATACAACATAAAAATGGGATCACTCTGTTTTCAATGCATTCCTATGGCAATTTGTATAAAGGAAAATTTGATTAACATAATTTCATGTGGAACGAATTAATTCCTTTATACAAGGTACCACTGTAGTTGGTTGTAGGAAAAGATCTGGAGGCAACAGGTTGCCTATAGACATGGGCACGACTCAGCGAAATCCTCGTTTCCGTTTTCGGTTGTCGTTCTCGTTACGTAACGAGAACGGTAACGGGAATTACTCCGCTCCAGCTCGAACCCGACCCGATAAAAGACAAATTTGGTCGGGTTTGTCATTGTCGTTCATGGCATCGCGGCTATCGCGCCATGCCAAGCAGCACAGAAAAAAAGTTTTAAAAATAAAAAAACCCCGATTCCCGGCCAAAAAAGCAGGCAAAAATATGCCTGCCTGAGTGAGGGCACCTACCAGAGGGGTGGTTTCTGGGGGGGGGGGTCCCCGGCCTCCCCCCCCTCCTGTCCTGGGCTGCTCTGGGGGCATCCTCGTCGTCTCGCCATGCCATGCGGTGCGGGGGGATCCAAAATGGCAACCGCAATTTTTTTTTTTTTGAAATCGTGGTCCAAAAACCCACCAAAGCACCACACAGAAACATGTGAAAATTAGGTATTTTAACTGCCTGAATTTTTACAGTAGCAGCAGTGGGGTTTTCTTGCAACAAAACGTCTCCATTGATTTTATTTTATTTTATTTTTATTTTTTTTCACCTGCGCAGGCGCAGTGATGGGCTGGCCATGGGGTGGGAGTGGGACCATGCAAATTTTTGGAGCCATTCCACCAATCGCATGGCCAGGTTTTGCTGAGACTTCTGGTTGTGCCAGAGAGGGCATTAACCCGAACCCTAAACCCTAACCCTAACCCTAACCCTAACCCATATGCCAGTACACTGTCCTTCTTAGTGGGTCAGAGGCACCCAGAGGTGCAGCCCACTAACTCTCCCTAACCTTACCCATAACCCTAAGCCTAGCCCTTGCCTTAACCCCAACCCTAAGCCAGATCTGTATTCGCGTTGCACTATACGCAAGTACACTTCCCTTCTTGGTGAGCCATAGAGCGCCCAGCAGAGGCATTCCTCTCTCGCCTCGCTCACCAGTCCAGAAAACTCCAAACCTGTACGCCAGTATGCTGTCCTTCTTAGTGAGTCAGAGTAGAGGCACCCAAAAGAGAGGTGCCTCTGCCAGTGCCACTTGGTACGCAATGGCTACACGGTCATGTACCCTTCCTTTTCCCTTTGTAGCGGGCCAGAGGAGGCATCCACCCCAGAGAGGTGCCTCCAGGAGCCCGCTAAATGCCTTCCCTTCGTAGCGGGCCAGAGGAGGCACCCACCCCAGAGAGGTGCCTCCAGGAGCCCGCTGCCCTACCCCCCTAAACCAGTACTAACGACAGATGACAAACGGAAATGACAAATTTTTGAAAAATTTCGCGACAAATGGAAACGAGCCAAAACGGGCCGGCTCCGACACACGACAACTCGAAACGTCATTTTTCCTGGTCGTGCCCATCTCTAGTTGCCTATTCAAGAGATGTACAGTGAAATCTTGACTTACATGCTGCTTGATTTGCATCATATTTGACTTGCAGCAAGAAGGGGCCTGTTTGACTTGCGCCGCAGGCTTCGGAGCCCTGGCACAAGGCCCCACAATGACCCAGCATTGCGGCCGCCTTCTTCAAACTGCTCCTCCTTCCTCTCCTCCGGCAGCGGCAGCTTTGGCGAGGCCAGCTACAAGCACCTGGAGCTGGTCGTCAGCCTCCCCGATGCTGCCACTGCCGCTGGAGGAGAAGAAGGGCCAGAGCTTGGGGCTGGCCTCGCTGGGTAGACAGTCAGCTCAGTCTTGTAAAAAATCTGGCTGCAGAATTCTGGTCCACAATGGAAGCATTTTAGTTGGGGAGCTGCACAGTTGTGGGCCTCTAATGGTAAGCATAGAGTTGTTCAGAACTTGGAACACCAGGTTAAAATCAGTAAAACTTAAATGTTAGACATCGTTGCTATGAACATTAAAAAGTGGAGGCGTATAACTTGTGGACTATAATTCCACTGCCTCCTCCTCTCTTTGAAGAGACATTTCATTTACATCTCCGGAAGGAACCTCCTATCCCAGTCAAATTTATGTTAAATTGCTGGGGGTCTTTTTCATCACCTGGAACAGATTAATCCACTTTCCCATTACTTTCTATGGAAAAAGTTCATTTGACTTAAGGCATATTTGACTTATGTCTAGACCTCTGGAACGGATTAATGACGTAAGTCAAGGTTCCACTGTAGTGTATATAGAAAAATATTGCATAGATGTGCAGTAAAGGATAAGAGTGCTTTGCAAGGATAAAAAGTATATGACTCGCCCTGAATATGGGTGGCTGGGATGCTTCCTCTATTCAGATCAAGATCCACTAGTATTTACAAAACTGCTCCCCCCCCCCCGGGCCACCCTTCAGCACTTCAGTTCAAAGTTAGTCACACTGAGCTAAAGGAGACTTACTGTACTTTCAGGGATGTTGATGTAGGTTTCTAGACTCAGTGTCTGTTGGGTTCATATGTCTTCCCCCAAAATTGTTGATGTTGTTTAGTGCAGTGTTTCCATCCATAAATTATTATTTACAGAACTTTGAATAAAATATGGAATCCACCATTGGTCATACATGTATACTCACACACAATGGGCAGTATATATTGAGTGAAATCCTTTTGCTTAGCACAGAGGGTTGTACTGTAATAAGTGTGGATTTGGCGAGTCAGCTACTCTGTAGATTCCACTGATCCTCATGGGCCTACTCAGGGTGGGACTTTCTTTAGTATAGTAAATCACAACTGAAACAATGGAACATAGAGGAGTTGAGTCAACAAAGCCCCTTTGATTCAATGGGCTTGCTCTAATACAACTCACTTCACTTAGGTGTCTGCATGATTTGTGTAAGTCAGATAGAATTATGAGATTTACAGTTCAAGAACTACAAACATTCCATCCCTGAGCAAAAGGATTTCAGCTTTTTATGATCCATGTTAAAAGATTATGTGAAAGAGATGCTGCCATTAGAGAAAGTGAAGTTGTTCAACCTGACAAAAATATGAAAGAACTGCTTTGAGAATCTGTAGCATTATTTTATCAGATAGTTAAATGTCAAAGTCTATTTTTGTACATGTTGACATAATAGATATGGAAGGGTAGAAGAGGAATACATTAGCAGCTTTTCTTTAAGAGCTGAAGATGGAAAGCACAGATGCCCAGGAATTCCAAAGCTTTGAGTAGAAAAAACTGAGCAGTTCCTGCCTTGCTCACGTCATCCCAGAAATCTGCTGACAGACTCATTAAACAGCCTTCATAAATGCCTTGAGCCAGGATATTATTTTGCCTTTTCCTGAAGCCTTCTATTTGCTCGTGCAATATTTACAAGCATGCTCATGGATCCAATGCACAGTCACAACCCAAATTAGAAACTCAGTTTGTATAGACACATTTGCCAAGCTATGTAAACAAACAAACAAACCAAGATCAAATAACCTTTGCCAGAATCCTCCAGTCAGCATGGACACTAGGAACTGTAGTCCTAAAATCTTGAGAACTATAGGCCAGAAAAGCAACTTTTCCACCCAATGAATACAGCATATGCTATACAGATTTGTATGAGGAAACATGACAATAAATATTAGTTTCTATCACAATGTACATTAGGTTCTTCTGGCCCAACAACCCCCCCATTATGGACTACAAATGTTGTCACCCTGACACCACAGTCATTTTGCTGATGCTGATAATCAGAGTTGTGGCAACTCACCAGGGCAGCAGTGGGCCTGGAAACCCTGATCTGCCTTAACCCACAAGACAGTGTCACCTTAGCTTTGAAGGTTTCACATCTCAATACTGAGAATTATGAGTAAGAAAATGCAAAACCAGCAACATTTACATGGAGTTGAAAGAAACCTGTTTGATTTAATGGAAGAAAAGGCTTTAGCCCAATCACACGATACTGTACTATTATTAGGAGCAACCATTGTTGAAAGGTTTTTAGCTGGCAAACCAGTGGGCTTTGAAATATTTAGTCAAGTATATAAACATGCAAACTAGTGATTTTGTCTTGTCCTTGTAACCTCGAACCATTTTTAAAATAAAACCAGAAACCTCCTGATTTTGTGAACAAAAGCACTTATTTTTTTTAGAATTACTGGGAGACAAGGTGGCTGGTGGCAGGGCGGCTGGTGGTAGCCAATACAATTCACCACTCTTAAGTGCTCTATTGATAGAGCTTCTCCCTCACCCTGCCTAACAGGAGCATCAGGCAGTAATTTTGGAATGTTGGGGAAACACACTGAATTATTAGCTACTAAGTTATTATTGGATAGTTCAGTGAGATTGAGCCCCAAGGATGGGGTTGTGGGGGTTGATTCCCTGCTGTGCCTTGTAGGAGAAAACCCAACTGATGTGGTCCTGGGAAAGCTGCACAGGCCCAGAGTGCCCACTAGAAGAATGCAATGGTAAATCACTTCTGAGTACTGTGGTACCTTGGATAACAACAGTAATTCATTCTCCGAGGTTACTCGTTATCCGAATCTCGTCGTTATCCGAAACGCGGTTTCCCATAAGAATGAGTGGGAAACCTATTAATCCGTTCCGGAGCCTAGGAAAAAAGCACAGATACCTGGTTTTTTGCTCAAAACTCTTTATAAAGTGCACTTTAAAGGTACAGATTCAATGCCACCCGGGATAACTCTTTTTTACTGATGCATGCTGCAAATTGTTATCTAAGGCAGTCCATAGGGAAAATTCATTATCTGAGGCAGCCCACAGGAAAATTCGTTATCCGAGGCAGCCCATAGAGAAAATTCGTTATCCGAGGCAGACCTATACCTAGAATTGTGATTTGTTATCCGAAGCAGACCATAGGGAAAATTCGTTATCAGAGGCAGTCCTATACCCAGAAATTTGCAGTCGTTATCCGAAAAATTTGTTATCCGGGGCAGTCATTATCTGAGGTACCACTGTACTGTATAGTCTTTACCTAGAAAATCCTGAAAAACCAGCAATTGAGCGTTTTTGTTTCTTGGATGGCATACCCCACAATTCCTCATTCTGGAATGGTTTGTTGCTTAGCTGGGTCTAGGTCCACCCAAGCATCATGTTCAGAAAGAAAACTCCCAGCTAGCACTGGAAAGCTTGGTCAGAGCTAGTCATTGCTAAGCCTTAAATAAAACCTCTCAGCTGAGGCCTTTTCTCCTGGAGAGCCCCACTGAGGTCTCTGCATGATTTGTGTAAGTCAGATAGAATTATGAGATTTATAGTCCAAGAACTGCAAACATTCCATCCCTGCAGACCATCATGCATTGGAAATGACCTGACAACATGCAAATGTAATTACTATCAGTAAGTGATTATGTTTTTATTTCCAGAGAGGAGGAGAGCTGCTTGTGTATTGTTCTTCCTAAAGGTGCAACCCTGCTGGCAATCTGAATCAATTCCTGTTCAGCCTTTTTTATATATTGAGTTCAAGTCATAAAGCAGTAGCCATATTCACTTAAGTCAGAAATTAAACCATATATTATTGGCTAATTAAAACTGGTTTTGGCAGCTACACTGATGACACTGATTCATTTTCTTTCTGTTCAGAAAGAAAACTCCCTGCTAGCACTGGAAAGCTTGGTCAGAGCTAATCATTGCTAAAAGAGATGGGCATGAAATGAACTTTTAGTTCATTTCATTATTCGTTATTCATTTTGTTACCTAACAAAATGAATAACGAACCCCAGAGTCAATTTAGAATGAGCCAAACTGAACTGAAAAAAATTGGTTCGGTTTGGTTCGGTTCATTAATGGCCCCAGGGGTTGTGCAGTCGGCACTTAAAAAAAAAAGCCGGCCCGTGCTACAGCTGTAGTGCGGCCGGAACCCAGAAGTAAAAAAATAAAAATAAAATAAAATAAAAATAAAATAAAAATAAATAAAATCAAATTTTAAAAAAGGAGCACCGACCCGGCCCCAGGGATGGCTGGGTCGGTGCTCTAAAATAAAGAAAAATAAATAAATAAATAAAAGAAGCACCCACCTGGGCCCAGGGGCTGCGCAGTGGGCGCTTGAAAACAAAACAAAAAAAACAAACAAACAAAAAGCCCCTGCTGCAGGGGCCTGGATCCACTGCCGGCACCACCAGTAAGAAACCAACCGGTTCAGGTTTGTACGATTTTTTTAAAAAAAATCGTATGAACTCAAACCCGAACAGAATCAAGGGTGGGTCCGAACCAGACAAACCCGAACCATGGGTTTTCTGGTTCGTGCCCACCTCTAATTGCTAAGCCTTAAATAAAACCTCTCAGTTGAAGCCCTATTAAAGTTTTTTACTTAACTGCCCCCCCAACACACAAAAGAAAAGTGATACATTGTTAAATCAAGTGTCCAAGAAGTGCCACCTGGTGTCTTAACTGTTGCTAGAAACTGCAGAGGAAACACCAGAGAGTTGACTCCAGCTGACTAGTGACAGAAAAATGGGAAGGGAGGAAAGGCTTCCAGCAGGTTCAACACGTGGGGAGCCAAAGCTGGAACCTGAGCCCTGCACGGCTCTTCTGGAGCTGGCTTCTCCAGGAGAAGGGAAAACAGCCTACAGGTTATGTTCACACATGCACTACCCACCTGGTGCCTGTTGCTTCCAGCAGGAGAAATCCCCCAGCAATGGTCAGGTGGCTACGCCCTTCAAATCCTGGTGCACCCACTCTGTGCCTGATGGCACAATGCTTAGCTGCTGGGCAGGTTGAAGAGGCTGCCTGGGTCAGCATGCTGGTCACCTGCTTTGGAGGTTGATGCCACTGGATCACAGACTGTCCTCCATGTCCTGACGTGCCAGCTATGCACCTGCCGGTCTTCTGTCAACTTCTGCATTGGCTGAATGGAGACAACAGGGTAGGTACGTGTAATGCTGAACATATTGAAGAAGTGATGGAATAACAAACATTTGAAGAAATATGTTTTTAAAAAAATCATAAAGGAGAAACATCATTGTCCTGGCCACCCAAAATCCGAAGAGGTGCAAATTAAAGCAGTGTTCATTTCGACCAGACCATATTGAATTGAAACCATTTAGAAGTGAGGTACAGTATTTGAAAAAGCCCCTGTTGGCTAGCTGGAAACAAAAAACTAATTTTCCTGCCCAATTAAATTGATTTTTCTCTTGTGTTGTGTGCCCAGGAATTTATAAATTGATTTAAATAAAACTAAAACCCATTCAACTGTGGTTCCATGCATGGGACATTATCCTTGCCATCAAGCACATGCGTACGGACCATTCGTTTGGGCCACCAAGCAAAAGAAAGAGTAATGTGAAAAAGCTTGATACAAAAGTGGAACAGGTGATACCTTTAGGCAACTAGAAAAATAAACAAAAAAGGTTGCTAATATTTTGAGGGCGAAAGCCTCTTTCTCAGAGTAGTACCAATAGATTACAACATGACAAAAGGTTGATTTTCCTCAAATGAAATGCATCGGCCTTCTGCACCCCCCCCCCCCCCCGTTTGCTGGCAAGGCAGGGGCCATTGGCCTCCATGAGCCAAATTGAGGAGAGGTGTGAATGTGTCTTTGGAAGGACTGGGATAATAAGAAACACCTCCTCGAAGCTCCAAGCCTCAACTAAGAAACTGCCTGGCTTTTTCCCCATCTTGCCAAGGACCTTACATCTAAGAAATAACTCCTGGCAAATCCACCTTTTGCCATGTTATTGGTACTACTCTGAGGAAGAGGGTTTCGCCCTTGAAATGTTAGCAATGTTTTTGTTATTTTTCTAGTAGCCTAAAGGTATCACCAGTTCCACTTTTCTATTTGGTTTTTGTGTTGGCTACATGGCTCCTCAACTTGTTTTGCTTCAATTCTGAATTCTTGAAGAATCGGGTTAATTTTTAATTGCAGCAATTGTAGACGGCATGGTTTTAAGGGCCCCAAGAAAACTCTTGAGCACCAATACAATGGCAGGATGCTTGGTGTGCAGAGCTGCTGAGTACTTCCAGTTCGCATTGCCTTGAAACTGAAGACCTTTAAAAATTAGGTCACTTCTTGAGGTGGCTGATTATAGATAGACGTGAATAACTTTAGGCTGTCACATTGACTAGGCTGGCCTAAATTTTGAAGGACAGATTGTTAGAAGAAGTCAGAAAATACACCACATCCTCTTAGAATACCTGTCTCATCTTCACCATTGTACAGTATATCATGTCAGAAGCCTACAATTCTATCAGTGTAGAAAAGCTGAATTAAAGCTACCAGAGGGCCCCATGTGAATGTATTTACACATTTCCTGGGGCTCTGTTACAGCAAAATCAACAGTCTTGTGAAATCTTAAAGGCTTATAAGCTTCTGTGGGTTGTAGCTCCCTGCATCTAATAAGGAAACCGCTTTATACTCAGTCAAATTATTGGACCGTCTTGCACAACACTGTCACTGAGAGTTGGCAGCAACCCTCTCAGGTTTTCAAGCAGTTTTTCCCCTTTGCCCCCACCTGTAAATCACTGGTCTTCCTTAGTGGTCTCCCATCCAAGTGCTAACCAAGCCTGACCCAACTTTACTTGAAAGATCAATCAAGGTCTGTAGGGTTCATGAAGCTGCTGCTGAAGAGAGCTTCAGTCTACTATTGCTTATGCTTATTGCTTATGCTGGTTTTGATACATTTAGTCACGTTATTCATCAATTGGTTGGGTATGTTTTTATCTAGAATGTTCCTTGGATGATAAGCTGCTAGAGGCACGATTCTTTGTAATGTAATTGAAGCTTGCTGACTTTTGGAACAAAATTTGGACATAGAAAATAGTGCAGAAAAAGTGCCAGGTTGTTTGTATGATTACAAGTATATGCATCATTTCCACATGGGAGTTACACCAGGCTTCCATTGTGTCTACACATGCCAAAACAGATGAGTGCACTCATCATCCCCAACAGTGCACAGGTATGTATGTGACATTCGCAGAGACCGTGGTATGACCATTTGAAACAAAATGCCAAACTCAATGGACTTCCTGGCTGTTCCAACAGAGATCTTATTATGCTCTTTGTGAATAGGAGGGTTATATATGTGTAAGAAATTAATCTTTTGTGACACAAACCATAACCAATCTAGCAGCAATGATAACAAGGAAAAACCCCCACTATATAGCATGCCATTCCTACAGTTAGATTGCTATTGATGTTTATTGTATTATAATAATATGTATCGGCCAAAATCCTGTTGCTTATCATTGTAGAGGCCCATTGAATGAAGGGGATTTGGTGAGTCAGGTTTTGCATTGGTTCTGTTGGTTTACATGAGCTTACTAGAGGTTTGGAGTTCAGTTCCCCACAGTGCCTCTTTGACAGGGACTGAACTCAGTGGTACGTAGGGTCCCTTATAGTTCTGCAGTTAGAAGTGCTCTATAGCTCAGTGGCCATTGAGCAGTAGATAGCTGCCTGCAGAACTGGAGGTTGGAAATTGGGAATACTCTAATGTGATGTATTTGCTAATTTAAGTTGAGTTAGGAGTAGGCTCATTTAAATCATGGAACTTACCGAGGAGTCGACTCATTAAATCCACATCTATTCAATGGACCTGCTGTATTACAATTTACTACAGCAGGTAACAGGATTTTGGCCATTATTGTACACAACTTTTCTGTTTCTTGCATTCCATGGCCAAAACAAAACAAAACAAAACAAAACAAAACAAAACAAAACAAAACAAAACAAAACAAAACAAAACAAAACCGGCAGTAAGGTAACAAAATGTCTTTAGGCTGTTTTTTTTTTTGAAAGGTGTATGTTTGTGATTTCTAGCCCATATGATAGACCATTTTGTGATAGTCTATTCTGATTTGTTGCTCAAACAATGATGTTGCCATTAAGGGTCAACACCATCTTTTCCTAGGTTTTTTTTCTAATTCCATCTGTAATGCATCTGCATTGCAAAGCTTATGATTTCTGTTGAAAATAACAAATAGTGTTGCTAATAATAAAAATCATCCTGGTATCTCTTTTTTATTTTCATAATGTTAGTCAAATATCAATGAAAAAGTTAATTTCCCCTCTTTTTAAAAAAATGGTTTGCCACATATGACAATTTCTCTGAACCCGAAAAGCACCTGAAGCATAGAAGAAAATTATAGCTTGTTCTTTTCCATTTCCAACAGAGCAAGCCATAGCATGAGTGAATCAGTTCTGATATGCCACAATCGTACAATGTAGTTGCGTAAGAGTTAGTCAGTTTTCACCTCTTGGCTCTCAGATTACTTCTGCAGCAGAAGTGCTGCTATGTATGTGGACAGAGAGTGAGAAGATAGCCATTCGTGATGTGTACCCAAAAATGAACAGGAAAAAAACTGAATAAGTAAAGTACTTTAGTTCGACAGCAACACTGCCGCTAAGGTACAATATAATTGGTTGGCTGGCAAATTTGATAGGCTGCCTTAGTTGTCATGATGAGGCTGCCATATAAGCCTCCTACACCCATGAACCCACGACTAAGCTTCCAGATAGATGAAGGCTAAGGGAGAAAATAACAATAATAATCCAGACTAAGAACTCTCAGCATGTTCAAGTGGATTATTCCTGCACTTTCTAGCAAATTCTGTAAGCAGGTATGCTTCATATAGAATGGCACTGAGACTAAAATGGAGTTTTCATGTTCCTCCTATTTAGGCATTTGTAGAATATTGGCCAAAAGAGGGAGAGGATAACCCTTTTATTTGCTGAGTCAGTTTTATTTCTCCCTTTCAGTTTTATCTCATCCTGCTCCTAAATATGCGGGTTAATGAGCTCACAAGGTGAAAGAACAGGAAGAAATAAAAACCATAATCAGTTGTATAAAGGCTCTCTGAAGCTGAACCAACACATTCCATGTAAGCTGCCTCAGGTCCTTTCCAAGGAGAAAGGTGGGGAATAAATAAACAAACAAACAAACAAACAAAAATAAATAAATAAATAAATAAATAAATAAATAAATAAATAAATAAATAAATAAATAAATAAATAAATAAAACCCTTCAGGGGCAGTTTTTTTAGAGAGAATTGCTCAGGAAGAGGCTGCAGCAGGTGGGCTGGTGTTTGTCAGGGCTCCAGGATTGCTTTTTCCACTTTTGATAGGGATAAGACCAAGAGATGAGTGTCTCCTGATCATGTCAAAACCCAAACTGGCTCTAACGGGTCAATACAATCCCTTTGCTTTACTGAGCCCAGACAATAGGTAATCCCGGAATCTACTCTTGAGCTTTTTGCATCTATTAAATGTTACACGTGCAAAATGTTAGAAGTGTTTTACAATTTACTGGAGACAAAGCAGTGAGAAGGAGAACTATAACAAGGGGGAGGAATAAAGGGGAGGCTTGGAAAAGCTATGACGAAGAAAGGATTTCTTGACCACTGTCACAAGTACACAGTACTCTTAAATTTCTATATCAGTTTCCCTGACAGTGGATGTTTTCATCTTCATTTCTAAGGAATTTCCTAATTAATCAGATGTCCACCTTTACAGACCAATTCCATCCATTCAGTTAGCGACAAGTAACAAACTGAGTCTTTATACATTATAAGGAAAGCAAAGCACCAGAAAGAGAAAGCATGAGTAACATAAACCAGCCACTCCCTGAATGTGGGATAATTTACTGCTTTCTCTCAATTGAGGAGATGAACAGGCTTATCTTCCTACATGTCACTATGAATTAAAGTGCCATTAAATATAAAGCATGACTCATATGCACCTTCCTCTTAGTACTTTCCATGATTCAGAGTGCCTTGTGGCACAGTGGATAAACTGCTATACTGCAGCAAAAACCGTCCTCACGACTTGGGGTTCAATCCCAGGTAGCAGGCTCATGGTTGACTCAGCCTTCCATCCTTCCGAGGTCAGTGAAATGAGTACCCAGCTTGCTGTGGGTGGGGGTGGGGGCAATGTGTAGCCTGCAAAATTAAATTGTAAAACACCCAGAGAGTCCTTTAAGCATTATGGATAGGGATATAAGCAGAACACTTTTTGTAAAGTGGCCATGAAATAATTCTGAGATACAAACAAAAATCCTCTGATATTCTTTCAAAGTGCCCCTTTCTTTTGACAAGGATGATTGTTTGGATAATTTTGCAGGTTACTGGATGGTGATCATTTTTAAAAAGTTAGCAACAAAGATATGCAAGATATATTCCTTTACATTAAATCTCCAGATGCTAGAGCATCCAGTTGTACTGTGCATGAACTCTGGAAACGGAGCTTGTCCCTGAAGAAGCAGGGCTTTTTATAAGTGCAATGGCTTCACTGACCACAACTGCAAAAAGCATGGCTAGGGAAGGTATAAAAGTCCAGATGTTTCAAGACTGACACTCCAATCAAACTCAACTGATGGGAAGCAAGGAGGGGTCAGTGGTCCAGCAGCATTTGGAAGGCCACATATTTCTCACTCCTGCACTAAAGTTTAAGAGAAGAAAATATACTGTAGTATATCAGACTCAGCACAACGGTTTCTCCTTTAAGCATGCAGTGATGAGCACTATAGAAGGGTGGGTAGGTTAGGACATCAAGATCCACTTTGAAAATTATGTGCATTTTCAATGGTAATAATTATTTAAAAGCAGCTGCATGTCTGGGACATGCAAGCACATTCCCAATGTTCACTGTCCCAGTTAGTCAAACTAATGTTTGACAGTTTCATAAAAACAAAACAAATAAAAAAACTCCACACACACGCACACGCACACACACACAGATTGAAATCGACAGATGTGAAAAATTGGAAAGACAAGTGACTCTGCCACTGCTGGAGGAACGGATCCACCATGGCAGCTTTAAATCTGAGGGATCATAGTGAAACTAGAAGTTTGTAGCGGGCAAACTTCAAGTGGACATGAGGGCACCACACCCATATAATGAGAATTTACAGGGAAAGTCAAGGCTAGATTGAAGGATTTGTAAATTTGGTGATTCCACACAAGGGGGAAAACATCCAGAGTCTGATACAGAGTGTAGGATTTAGGTTTCGAAGAAAAAGGTAAGCCTTAGAACCCTTATGTTTATTATGGTAGATCCATAAGGTAGCATCTTAGCTGCCAGAGGAGTGGTCAAATGTCATATTTCCTTTTGAGTTCAAAAAAGACGTTAATAGACCTTGCACTTCCCCATAGCCACCACAGCCATTGGCTATGATGGCTGGGGAATTCTGGGAGCTGTAGTCTGAAAACAAGTATTCAGCCAAATGTAATCCATGACCCCAGAGAGGGCAAGTAGTCCCTTTACAGAAGCTCACAACAGCTTTCCTGACAGTTTCACACCAGAGATGGTCACAAATCAGAAAATGGTGATTTGGGATTCATCAAGGTTGATGAATCAGAATACACACATTTATTCATCAATTCAGTTTTTCATTTAAAATCCTATAAAATCCCCCCTCCCACAAGCACCTAGAGAGACCAAATTTGTGAGAAGCTCTCCCTGGTTCTCCCCATGAGCCCTAAAATTTGATGACATTTGTCTTTAGGATGTCCAAGTTATACACCCCAAAACGGGGACCTCCAGAAAAGTGTCACCCAGGAACACCAAGACACAAAACATTTCTAGGCTTCTCTCAGCAATCCTACAAGGTCTCCTTGTTTGGAGAAGACTGGATTTTGGACACCTGAATTGTACATACACAAACTGCCCACCTCAGGAAAGTCTCTTTTAGTAACTGGCTTGGGGAAACCCAGTCTTGACCTAACTTGGAAGAGTTGAAGAGGTCGAATCAAAGGAAGCTTATCTGAAAGTTTAGTGTCTCCAAGTATCGAAGAGGGGGACTTTTCAGGCGGGAGCTTTCTGTGTGTATAACAAAAGAAATCCAATCCACTTCAAATGTAAAGGCTTGTAAAGGAAAGTCATAGTAAGCTTCTCTGCATTTTATTTCTGTCTCTAGGTGCCTTGGGGGCCATTTTATAGCCCAACAAATGCACAAATAAAAAAATGCTGAAATTCATCAGTTCATATTCATTGGGGTGGCTATTGATTCATACATATTCAAATTGATAAATGTGTGGTTTTTAAATAAATGTTGCAATTTGTTTTTAAATTCACGCCCATATCTATTTCGTACAATGCATGTTTCTGAAATCTTGTACACCTACTTTTTAAAAAAGCCATACTGTGCATGGTCGCAGTGTTAAATGGGAAAGTTATAGAAAATTCTGTTTTTTCAGGCAAATGCTTGTTGAAAGCACAGTGCCAATCAAAGCTGTCCCACTTGGTAAAATAGAGGCTTGCCCAATCTTTACACGTAATGGTGGATGTTGATGGGAATGGGTTTGGACAGGGTTCTCTCCTCCCCACTTCGCTAGAAAATGTGTGAACCTGCCTTTAGTATGCATATCATTCTAGTCCTGTGCCCAGAGGGCAGGGCGTAATGAAATCACAAACATGCCAGCAATGAACACCAAGCTGATACAAAAAAGGTGGAAGCTATCCCAAGTAGGGAACCTCAGACTTCTAGATTATGCTGGACTCAAATATCTATCATCCCCAGACAGCATGGCCAATGACCTGCAATGACAGGTGTTGTAGTCCAACAACACCTTGAAGGCTCTCCAGCTTAGGTATGCACACTTTACCAGTAGATGCACTTAGAATTACAGAGAAAGCTGGTAGATTTCTATACAGTAGTTGTTGAAAGCTTTATTTATGTCAGAAGACAGATATTCTTCAGTCAATGCACATAGTAAAGGTGGATTACAGAGGAATTTGAGCATCCCTGTAAGGGTCACTTAGAATGGGATTCATATGTCCTCTGGAATTCTAAAATACAATATACAAATGACATGTATCATAGTTGAAATTGAGGATTGTGGCTGCAAAAGGCTCAACAGCCAGAGTAAATGGTATTGGTGACACAGGGCACCTATGACAGGTGCCTCTTGACAGTTTAATCGGGGATGAGTCTAGTTTATTTGGATAACAACCCGGACATTTTTATTTCTGTATATACTTTTTAAAATGCATCACACTGGTACAGAAACACATTTTGTTAGCTCTTTCTCTGTTTAACACATAAGGAGGAAAAGGATACAGCCATCTCCTGATTTGCCAATTATGCTTTCAAAAAAGACATGTAGAAATGTATATATAAATGCACATATATCCATACATATACAAGCATATCTAGAACCAATATATTTCTTTGTGAAAGCCAGCCTGTTGTTTTAAGGATTCAACTACATAGATTAAACTGTACCTGGCCAAAACAATTTTCAGAAGCACCACAGAAGTTAACTCCAAGTCATGATTTTGACCTTAAAATATTATTAATAATTTTGGAGATAAATTTGAATCCTTTCCAGCACACGGCACTCACGGCCATTATCAGCAATAACATAACTGTTGCAACTCAACAACAATAAAACAAAAGGGGGAAAAATCATGTTAAACAGAGATAGTAAGTAAAACATAACAATAAAAAAATCTATCAGCATAGCATGTCATCCTGTCTTTGGACATAGCCATCTTTGCTTGTCAGCTGAGAACCATCAAGTTGGGACCAGATGGATGATTTGTGATAAGAAGCAGTCACCAAGAAGACTACCCTTCTCAGGTTCGTGCCACCTATGAGGTTTAAGATTTTCTCTGGGTTTAAGATACTTATCTGGGCGAATGATAGTTTTTTAGGAACATATGTTTTCTACACATTGGGGTCACACATAGCATGTTCACTGCGGGAATTTACATGCACAGTATTGTTAACCTGCGAGTACCATATAGTTATATAAGCTGACAAATACCATCTGCCCAAGCAGTATGATTTTATTTTGTTTGCTTAAAAACAAAAATAGAATGGGAAGAAACCACCCTTTAACTACTGCAAGGATTAGATGTTAAGGCATTTATTGGGTGTGGGAAATGCAACTAAACAAAAAAAAGCTGGAGGAAATTGCTCATAGATTATTTTGATGTCTCACCTGCTTGCCCAGACAGTTCTCACCTAAAAGTATTGCCTATGGTGTGGTACCATTGTTTATTCAGTGGTGTTTGTGCTTGTATGTGTGTGTGTGTGTGTGGGGGGGGAGAGATTATTGTTGATGCAGTATGAGGGCTAAAACGTTTCCACCTGTTTGGAAAATCCCCATTTCCTCTTCATTGCCCCAATTACAGTTTGTATTATACAGTATTCGGATTATAGCAGAAGACTGAGAGTAAAATAAGTTATATATTGCTATCAGTAATAGACTGTTCTCAATTTTTAAGGAGAGTAAAGGTTAACTATTTTATATTTTTTTCACACACCTACTCTCTTTTAATGTGGGTGAGTTTGATTTTGAAGTGAAGTTACATATGCCAGTTGTAATCACAGTGATGTACAGTCCTTCCTTGACAACAGATGAAGCCCTTCTTTTTCTAGTTAATACTATGCAGTGTCTGCTCTAAACTAATATAAGAAGTAGTGACATTTCATGTCTCAGAATCTATTAAATTCTTTAAAAAACAACAACACCCTTTGGTTTCTGAATAAGGCATACTGTGCTTCTGCATCCACAATTTAAAATGCTAAAAATGGCCCAATAATACTGCACAATATTGTGCTCGTATTTCCAGCAGAAAAAAAGGATGCCAAGCTTTACATAACAAAGGGCAGCCAGGATGCGGCAAACACCCATTCCAGAAGTTAAGATCTGAAGGATACCCTCACATACTCACTACTATTCACAATTAGATACCAAACAAAGGAAAGCTGACTTCTTTTTGCATAACTAACTATTTTTCACCCAAATATAAAGCAATTGTCATGACTTCTTTTTGGTGGGGAAAAATCCACTTCCCAGAATGTCCCAGAACTAGCAGTTCATCTTTTAAAGATGGCACAGCCTGCCTCCTTGTTTAATACCATCAAATTATCAATTTTTCAAAACCAGAAGTTAGACTGCTAAGCATTTCTGGTTTCTTTTTTGGTATTTGTGGGATTTTTGGTATTCCACCTAGCCCTTGAATTTCTCCCCTCCTAGACTCTCCAAAATTTCCCTTCTCTGATTCGTTAGCTTATAAGAGGATTAAACGTGACGGGGTAATTATTTTTAGGACTAATGTTGTTGACTTTAGGAAGCATTCCTGTCTTAAGCATTTTCATAATTCCACTGAAATAAAAGAGAGCCATATGGTCATTACACAATACAACTGCAGGAGCAGATGATATTTTTATAGACTGCCAATGAAATACAGTCTGCTAGCTCTTGTGGATAAAATGGCCACTTCCTTGGGCATGCACCAATGTCTTGGAGTCCAAAGGCAATTGGAGTTTGCCAGGTGTTTGTCTCATTTAAATCAGAGAGAGGGCAGGGTGTGCTGGTGTTGTCATTTTCAAGTTACAGCTGAGGAAGCTGTTAGCTAGATATCACACTCCGGTTCTTCAAACAAAGAAGGGAAGCTATTATGTATATACCTTCCCTTTCAGCCTTTTTTTGAAACTACATGATTCAGTGTGTAAGTCTTCACTTTGAGGTGTGGGGATCAATTATGAGACCTAAGCTGAGCTTTTGCAAGGCTATGCTCACATCCAGGGCTTTTCAGATTCCATTGCTTGATCTGCAGGAAGAATTTTAGTAAGCAGAGGTACTGTTTTGTGAAAGAGGCAATTAAGGGCCAGTCCAGAACATTTTGGTGCCTCTAAAATTCCACACAAGAATCCAGTCAGGTTAGTTGCTGTAGTTTACTTTTCAACGGCAATAGCAAAATATTCAATCAGTCATATAAGGGTGACAGGCTGATAGTTTATGGGATGTAGGGCAGACAATTTGGAACGGTTGACAAAGAGGAACATCTAGAGCAGTGATGGCAAACCTATGGCATGGGTGCCAAAGGTGGCACTCGGAGCCCTTTCTGTGGGCACCCGACATCACCCCTTCTTAGCCACCTGTATACAGGTTAAATTACTGTATTGGCACTTTACAAAAAAATTAGTGGGTTTTGAATTGCATTTTGGGCACTTGGTCTCTAAAAGGTTCGCCATCACTGATCTAGAGAGTTGGTACCTCTTTCTCATTGTCCATCGTGTAGTACCTAAGGCAACTGCATCTCTATCCCTAGTGTTAGGGATGACCTGAGATGAGGGCAGAGATATATACAGCAAGCCTGGCCAATCCAAAGTCTGTATTTTCCGTCAGTCTTAAGGGACCCTGATTCCTTTTACTGGATGAGTCAAAAGTAGCTCATTAGGACCCGCCCAAAGCTTCCAGGTTTATGCTTTAGGATCCCTGACCCATCTTTATAACATAGCAAACTGTGGCATGTACCCTTCGTGCAAATCATAGTACAGTAACAAAATTAAGTGAACAGAAGTGAAAGTTGAACATCTTGTCACCTAGCTGCTTCTTTTGTGAAGCTCCACATAGCACAAAGTTAATTAAAACTTCTATATTGAGGGAAAATGGAGGGAGAAGGATCCATGAGGTAAATTTAGAAACAGTGGGTTCGTTCTCCCCAATACATATGTGCAGAAGATCAGTTAGGCTCGCACAACTCTCTCTCATCCCCCCCCCTTTTTATGAAGCTGTCCTTCCTATGCTACCTGATAGCTACTAATTGCAGCAACTACATTTCTGAATTGCAAATTTTCTGCACTGATAAAAACTTTGATTGCCTGTCAGCTACACATAAGGAAAAGATCACCAGTGCTAAATGAGGTGTTCCACGCTTGGATAATAATGCCTAATGAATTATTCAGAAAAGAATGCTTGAATGAAGCAAACAATTTGAAGGGTTACTAGCAACTGTAACAGTTCAACAGCCAAAAGAACAAAAGTATCATCCTGAAAATTACACTAATGATTAAAAAATGTGTATTAATTTTACATTTGGAGAAAAAAAGAAATGCCAATCTGATTTTAAAGGTTAATCATTATCCCCCCCACAGCAATGCTCTAATTCCTGGGAAAAGAACCATTTACTAACATTTTGGGATGCATAATATTGTGACATATAATTTCCCACACATTAAAAGAAAAAAAAGGGGAAAGCCTCAAAAGAAAAAGAGAACTAATGTATGCCATGGAAGATGTTCTAATGTCTTTAGTGAAAGTTTTTCTAGGTCACAGAGAAAGTTCAGCACTGTTAGACTAACTGCTTACAACCAAATGCTTGTACTGCTAACAACACATACAAGTCTCAGACCTCTTTCGTCATCAATTCCTGTTTTACCCCAGTACAAAACTCAGGATTTGGCTTTTGTCCAATGGAGCTGGGAAGAAATGGGATAACTAAAACTAAGAAAGAAACCACATATATGATTTAACCTGTTCAGACTACTGTCGTAATTAACCAGTTATTTCAAGCCAGCTCCTGAATGTAATTTTTTTAAATGTGGAAGGAGTCATGGACAGTACAGTGGTACCTTGTATAAAGGAATTAATTCGTTCCAAATGAAATTATGTTAAGCAAATTTTCCTTTATACAAATTCCCATAGGAATGCATTGAAAATGGAGTAATCCCATTTTTATGTTGTATGGATTTTCCCCATAGGCGATTATGTTAAGCAAATTTCCCCTATCTCCAGAATTTTTTATGTTGTACAAATTTTGTTATACAAGCTGTTTGTTATACAAGGGTCCACTGTAGTAGCATGCATCTGCCTATAAGAAACAAGGCAAGAAGTAAAAGGACCCTGTATGTACCAGGGGAATTTCACAAATGTCCAATGCTGCTGATACATTTGCAGTATTTATAATATATAATATATATTTCTACTATCCCGAGTGCTAATTTGTTTTGACAAATGTTTCCAACTTGCCAAATAACTGAGAGAAAAACTCCAATGGAATCACTAGTGAAATAGTTTAATTAAAAAGATACTTCAAAAAAGTACCCCTTCTTAATTAAATCGAAGGGAAAAGAAGAAGGAAAGAAGAAGATGGGGTAAGTGATGCTTGAAGTACTTCAATAGAGTTTCCGGAATGATAATTGAATGATAACATTCCTACAAGGGCAAGGAGGAAGGGCAGAATTTGAAAGTAGTATTTATTAAATGAACACTCACTGCTGAGATTTTACAGCTTGGGAGACTTTGGTATTAATCGCCAATTAGTGATTTTATTATTATTATTATTATAAAGATGTTGAATGTCAAGATAACACATCTTCTTGTGTCTGGCAGTGACACTGAATGGTGGGTTGAAGAAATGACTTCAGGAAAGCATTGCTGACCATCTGCTTAGGTCTGCTCACTCACTGATGATTAATCCTTTCCCTCAAGGACAATGTCTCCATGTGTCTCCCTCACTGTCTTTCCGATGTCACAAAAAGAAGTTGATAAGCACATTCCAGTCACAATTAAAACACATACACACACACAGAGAGAGAGAGATTTTAACTTGACCAGTAGTCACTGATGATACTATTGGACAGTTTTAGTCATTGTTGTAATAGTGTATTTAATGGTGTTGACATGAAGCTAAAGAGGCTGTTTCGTCTCATACAGCCTTCCTACCTTTTTTTTGTATTTATTTTGATCTTTCCTCCATGGCATTTAAGTTCACCTCAGTGCCCATAAATGGCCCTATTTGTAAGTGGAAGGATGTGGTTCTCCCAAACAGGCAGGCGGTGGGGGGGGGGGAGGGGAGCTTGAAATGAAAGCTTGACTTCCTAAAGGGAGCAGCACCCCAAAGGGTGCCAAGATTTGGCTGGGTTAAAGTATTATCACTAATGCAATTATTGTAAAATGTTGGAAATCTTTTGTTTTTTTCTTTCTTTCTTTCTTCGGCAGCCTTCTGGCTAATCTGTGTTAGTGTCAAATTGAACTTTATCACCACTCACAAGAGGCACCAAAGGGAAAGACAAAGTGGAATGATGGTTACAGTGGTAGATCTGGGTTGGGAAAATTGGGGTTTAAATTCTCGTTTAGCCAGGGAGTTCAGTGGCTGACCTTGGGCCAGGCAGCTTTCAGCCTAACTCATCTCACAGAGTGTTTCTGACTGTTAACATGGGAAGTCCTATTATATGTCACTCTGAGTTCAATGGAGGAGGGATACAAAGCTAATAAATTCAACAGAAAAATGACTAATAGTAGGGCCAGCCTTGGGAACAATGTTGTAGACACAAGGAGTAGCAGGGCAAGGAGCTAGAATAATAATAATTAAAAAAACAACAACAACCAGGAGGCCGCTTAGAAGCAAATGTACCTAGAGCTGGTCTTGATGTGACAGTTGCTGTGAACATTAAGATAATCAAACAGTGGTGAATTTCCTACCTCTCAGGCGTTATTGTTTCGTAACCTACTACCCTGATAGGCCATCATGGGTTCTACTACTGTATCAAGAACAAAAGCAGGGGAGGGAAATGTACACAGCTATGTCCCCACTGCACTTGACACAACACAACCAAAGGACGGGAAATCTGCCAGGGATACTCATTCTTGTGATAAGTTTAATGTCCAGATATGTGTCATGTCTGGCTGGTGCTTTCTCACTCAGAACACAAGAGACCGTGAAGCAGCATTTTCCAGAATGGTAGCTCTGTTAGTCTCTTTCAACAACAAAAGCAAAAAAATAAAAAAAAGTAGACAAGACATTATTTTGAGTTATATGTTACACACTAGTTACAGGGAATGGCATCCCACAATGAATCTCCTCACACTTTACTATATGTGAATATTGGTTGGGACACAGTGTTCCATAAAGTCTTTTCCCAGCCTGAATAGAACTTCATGACATGGTACTGTATGGTGAGCCTTTGCACATCAGCTCCTAAAAGGCAACTTAAGTAGTAAAATGTTTCCTTAATTGAATTACTTCAAATCATGTCAAGTCCAGGTGATGGAAGATCTTTCTTGAATACTCTCTCATGGGAGAAGAGATCACTTGTGACGACACCTCCCTTTTCAAACGTGTAATTGTGATGAAAATGTGAAATGTAGGGAACCAAATTATTAATCTTCACAGGATCGACTTGGTAATGCTGCCACCTTTTAAATCATCGCCTTATGAACTGGGACAGACTCAGATGTATAATATAAAAATCATGATTATGTTTATTGAGAAAATAAATAAAAACAACAATGACTGAAGTTGGTATGCATTGCCTTAAACATAAAATAGATTAAATCAAATCTTCAAGCCACCCTGTCTTTACTAAACAGTAAACAGTAAAGCCCTCACACCTAACCTGCCTGACTGAACTCTAACAGAGCTGTGCTCTCTCAGCATTCTCAGCTTTTCAACTCTCATTTCTTAACAACTCAACTACTAACTCTTCAACTCTTACTCACAAACCAGGCTCCACCCTTTTTATACAATACAATCCCCTGCCCTCCTGCTGGGATTGGCTGATGATTTGCATATGTATCTCTCCTGCTTCCAGGGTGTTGTCACATCACTGCAGATAGCAAATCAGTAAGTTAGATAGGAAGGCTAGATCCCATCTTTTTCATTCCTAGGTTTCTCTATGTATCGATTTTTTTTAAATACAGGGAGGGGAGTATTTAGTGATAAAATGTCCTACCTGTATAATTTAAGGACAGTTTTCCCACCTCACTGTCTTTCAAGCCCAGTCAGTGAGAAAAGATATGACTTACGTCATAAGCTGAAAGGATGTTGGGGCTAGCCACAATATTGATATAATGTCTGCATTTGGATGTGAATGAAATATGGGGTTGCTGTGGCAACAGAAGCATCTTCAGGCTGGAATCCTTTTGTACTGGGCATCTATCCAGGATCCATGCGCTGAACTGTATCTGAAGTTATCATCAAGTATCTGAAGTTATCTGAAGTTATCACCAAGCCTGTGACGTTGGAGAGTGACATCCTGTGTGAGATTCTTCTTCCAATTCCCCCATAGATATCACAGAATTTTATGTAACAGCTTTCCAAGACTGGAACTTTCGACCTCATATGAGCTTCCTTCCCCACCTAAACAAAACAAAACCAAACAAAATAGCAAATAAGAAAGAAGGTATGTGTGGAGAAAGGTGGAAGGGAAGATAGAGATTTTACAGGCTCCATAGCTGTCTCAGCCTCCAGCCATGCTCTCAACACAGAGAGAAATTTTAGAGATGCCTCAGAGTTGATATAGGTCCTTTTCCTCCCCCTGCCTACAGTGGGAAGGGTTTTCTGGTCCAGTCTTTCAAAGAGGAGGCGAACAGCTAAACCCCCCAGTTCTATGTACTGCTGACAAAAGCCTAAAAATCTAAGCTTCAATCATCAGTTTGACATTTGTCAGCTTTAACTGACAACTGCCAAAATACACAGAAACCTACAGTGATGTTCAGTTTAAATGGGGGGGGGGGAGGACTGAATTAACAAGCTGCAGAACTGATTTATGAGACAAAATAATCTGTTGTGATGAAGGCAAGTACAAGCAGGGACAACCTGTGCGTCCCTCCCCCTCAATTATGTGTTGAAGGAATAAACACATAATCTAGCAGGAAAACACACACACACACACACACACACACA
>JAHTLZ010000016.1:57431811-57446611 GCA_023846285.1 Phrynocephalus versicolor
ACACACACACACACACACAGAGAGAGAGAGAGAGAGAGAGAGAGAGAGAGAGAGAATTAAATGCTTGGGACCACAGAGCACTGCATGAAAATATTTGGATGCAATACATGTTAAACCATTGTTTTAGTGATGATGCCCAACTATTTATTTGGTGAAACGCGGGGCTTCCCAGAATCTATACAGGATCAAGTAGTAAGGATGACTATCTATCAAAGACCTATAATGAAGAAAAATATAATCGATAAGCGTAGCCTATGTACAGATCCAGGAGAGACCATAAAACATCTATCAGCAGGGTGCCCTACTTTAATGGGAAGACATAATGTTGCCATGAAAATTATGCATGTGGAAACAGCATATGAAGCAAAGCTGTTGCAAGGAAATTTACTTTAAAGTGAAAATACACGCCAGAAAAGTGGTGTAGACTGTAAACCACAAAATGTATTGAGGCATGTGTTCACAATATCTTCACTGATAGCACTTTCATCCCTAATGAGCCAAGTATATTGCATACTGGTAAATAAGAAGAAATCATTATTGACACAGACAATAAAAACATTTAAACGTAGGGCTGCAAACAGCCAGAAGTACATGCCAATTAAACATAAGATTAGACATGGGCACGGAGCGGCGAAATTCTAGTTACCGTTACAGTTTGTCGTTTCCGTTAGGTAACGATAACGGTAACAAGAATTACTCTGCTCCAGCTCGAACCCGACCTGATAAAGATAAATTGGGTCTGATTTTTCGTTGTCGTTCATGGCATCGCGGTTCGCGGTGATCGTGCAATGCCAAGCAGCACAGAAAAAAAGTAAAAAAAACAACACCCTGATTCCCGGCCAAAAAAGCAGGCGAAAATATGCCTGCCTGAGTGAGGGCACCTACCAGAGAGGGGTGGTTTCTGGGGGGGGGTCCCCGGCCTTCCCCCCCTCTCCTGTCCTGGGCTACTGGTACCAGGCTGGGGTGGGCATCCTCGTCGTCTCCATTTGCCATGCGGTGGGGGGGGGATCCAAAATGGCGACCGCAATATTTATTTTTTAATCATGGTCCAAAAACCCACCAAAGCACAACAGAAACATTTGAAAATTAGGTATTTTAAATGCCTGCTTTTTTATAGTAGCAGCAGCAGTTGGTTTTTCTTGCAATAAAACGTCTCCATTGATTTTATTTTATTTTATTTTTATTTTTATTTTTTACACCTGTGCATGCGCAATGATGGGCTGGCCATGGGATGGGACCATGTAAATTTTTTGACCCATTCCACCAATCGCATGGCCAGGTTTTGACTGAGACTTCTGGATGTGCCAGAGGGCATAAAAAGCCCACTAACCCTAACCCTAACCCTAACCCTAACCCATACGCCAGTACACTGTCCTTCTTAGTGGGTCAGAGGCACCCAGAGGTGCAGCCCACTAACCCACCCTAACCCTAACCGTAACCCTAAGCCTAGGCCTTACCCTAACCCCAACCCTAACCCAGATCCGTACGCAAGTACGCTTCCCTTCTTAGTGGGTCAGAGTAGAGGCACCCAGAGAGGTGCCTCCCAGAGCCCACTACCCCTACCCCTACCCCTAACCCTATCCCTAACATGTATGCCAGTACGCCAGTACGCTTTCCTTCTTAGTGAGTCAGAGGCACCCAGAGAGGTGCCTCCCAGAGCCCACTTACCCCAACCCCAACCCCAACCCAACCGACAAACGACAAACGGAAACGACAAATTTTTGAAAAATTTCATGACAAACGGGAACAACCCGAAACGGACCCGTCCCGACAAATGACAACTCGAAACATCATTTTTTCTGGTCGTGCCCATCTCTACATAAGATATTTGGAAGATACTAGATGTCATGTGACATCATAATAATGAACAAGCTTCTTCTCAGGGTATATCATCTGAAGAACGTCAGAATCACAAGCAACAGCAAAGTTTTGTTTTGCTTTTCAAATGGGATCAGAAGTGGGAAAGGTAATAAACATGGATAGCATAATTTTGTGGAAGCAAGGGGCCATTATTTTGTTTCCTACAAAATTTGGGATTTTATGAGCAAGAGAATGATGGCTGCCAGTGTTTTCCAGAGTGCTCAAGAATGATATTGTGCTGGAGCTTTTGCAAGGCAGTCACAGGAAGTTTTAATTATTTTTTATTTATTTATTTTTTTTTTGCTGTGGATGAAGGCAAATCCCCTGCCTCCAAATGTAAGGAAATGAATATGAATTATTTAGGGGGAAATGCCACATATACCTTACTGCTGACATTTATTTTTTTAAACAAAAAGATGTTGAAATGGGCTAAATTTTATTTCATCTTTAATTCCCTATGAAAAGACCCTTATGCCCACTGCCTATTCAACTATTCACTGCCATGACCCAAACATGTATCGCTGTGATTATGCATGTGCTTCAAAAGAAAAACACTCATAGTGTGATGGGTCTCTACAGATTGCACGTACAGCTACCTTAAAAACAAACTTTGGTTTTGTTGTGAGTGAAGAATGTGAATTTGTGATTCTTACCATCATATTATCCTCAAATGCAAATAAATATAAATGCAAATAGATCAACAGCTTCTTGGCTACACTTAATGTCCCTGTACCAATCCCGAGGAAATTAGGTGCTCGTTTATCTAAATGCCATAATGTTGAGAAGTCTGAAATAAACCCGTAAGTCTATTCAGAACTGTGCAATTATGATTCTGTGATCTCTAAATCAGTTACCCAGTTGCCTTTTGGTTTCTTGGCCTTCTTGATCTTCTCTACTGGGTCTTGCTGTGACTGAAAACTTTCTTGGGTCACGTTCCATCTCATTAATTTCACACTTACCACACTAAGCACAGAGTGCATTATTTCAGATTTTGGCATAATAAATTAAATTTGCCATGTGCCTGCTCAATCATGAAACTGACCTAAGTTGTGATGGCTATTTCTTGCCACCCTAACAATTTGGCATCATCAGCATATCTGGCAAGCATGAAATTTTCTTCCTGTTTAGGTCATTTTGTAAAGGAAAAGATAGTAACCTTCTGTGAAATATTTCTGATTTTTCTCTTTTGGAAGACTGCTTCACAACAAGCATCAGAGTTTTGGCTTTGAAAGGTGGGGTAAAATATTCAAAATAAATAAAATACATAAATAAATCCTTGTTTGCTTCCTCTTTAGAAACAGCCCGTCACACAGGTTTTGACATGGATTTCTCTGTAACTCTAGTTTAAAAAAATGACATCTCCATTGTAATTATCTACCATTAAATTATACCATTATGGCTTGTTAAAAGAGGTCAATTAGTCATTATTGCCTTTCCAAAACATCCTGGAACAGGCTCAGGTTAGGCTTTCTGCTTTTTGGGATACACACCGTGTGTCCAAAATGACTTTCTAAAAGCTTAGCTCTTTTTCCAATAAGATTTGGGAAGCAACTGAAAGGTTGCCTGCTATAACCTTCTCCCATGAAATATTGATGCAAAGCTTGTGCAACTGGAACGGGTCTAAAAGAAAGATGGATTGGAAAGGCAAAGAAAGAAATCCTCACACCCTTGAGTGCTGTTAAGATACAGCTTTGTTCCTGGATTCATTTGGCTTTGGAATGATTTCTATTCTGCCTGGAATAAAGCTAGGAACTGTTTCTTTGAACATATTTGATCAGTTTAATTATAATGTTTCAGACTTCACAGTGCTTAACAGGAATGATAAGGTGAACAAAGCAACAGCAGTTGTAGAAGCTGTTAGCTGAGGGTGGTGGTGGTGGGAAGGCCAATCTGGCTGAAATCATCCTTATCTTGTAAGTGGGTGGTGATGAGCTCATAAAATGATACCAAAACATTCTGAGTAAGCAGAGGAGTCCTGGATTTGCCCTACCTCTGCTGGTTGTTTATACTACAGAGGACAGTTTAAAGGAATAGGCGTGTATCTGAATATTGACAAGACATTTAAACTTACCAGTATTTTTAATCTGCATACTCTCTCTCTCTCTCTCTCTCTCTCTCTCTCTCTCTCTCTCTCTTTCTCTGTTTAAACCGCTTCGGGTTACTGTTTTCACTCCAAACATTTCCCATTAATACCAGTTATTACACAGAATTCCCAAGCAGATTTTTATCTCTATGATGCATCGAATGCAGCATGAAATTGCAAGCAGGCACATCACATAGCACTGTGTAGCTCTGTGCAGGTAGTGAGCACCGTAAATCGTGGTTTGCATCACATTTTGTTATGATTTTAAAGGTGTTCAAAAGAAGACTAAAACATAAAACTGGCATAATTAGCTTTCATTTTAGTATGTATAAGAACATAAGAACATAAATAAGAACAGCCTTGCTGGGACAGGCCACAGCCCTTCCAGTCCGGCATTCTGTCTCACACAGCAGCTCACCCACCATTTGCTTCAGTGGATTCCGAAGCAGATGTCTTCAACTACTTAAGATTCCCTGTAAATGGCATTGAGAGATATTCCGGCTCTCTCTCCAACCTGGAGGTTGTCCTTAGGCATCCATAATGATAGTCATCGATACCCTTGTTCTCCACGTACTTGTCCAATCCTTTCTTAAAGCTGTCAAGGCTGACAGCTGTCACCACTTCTGGCAGGGAGTTCCACAGACCAGTGATCCTCTGGGTGAAAAAGTACTTTCTCTTATTTGGTTGAGATCTAGCACTCAAAAGTTTCATCGAGTGCCCCCTAGTTCTAGTGCTGTGTAATGGGAATACAGTTTTTCCTTATCTACTTTGTCCGCACCGTGTATGATTTTATAAACTTCAATCAGGTCACCTCTTAGGTGCCTCTGTTCATAAGTGAATGGGACCCTCACCAATGATTTATAAAGAAGGAAAATGACACTTGCTGACTTATTTTCTATACTCTTCCTAATGATCCCTAACATTGAGTTGGCTTTTTTAAAACTGCTGTGGCACACTGGGTTGACACTTTCATTGAGCTGTCCACCAGGACACCAAGGTCCCTTTCTTGATTTGTTGCAGAGGGTTCAGGCCCCATCAGTTTATAAATGTAATTGGGATGTAAATTTATAGTTTATAAAATGTAATTTTAGGATGGTTTACATCACTTTACCTGAGACACATGTAAAGCTGATGGGTTGATAATTTCCTGGATCACCTCTGGATCCTTTTTTGAAGATTGGTTTTACATTCGTTACCTTCCAGTCATCAGGCACAACACCTGATTTGAGGAAAATATTATATATTTTGGAGAGGACATCAGCAATTTCATCATTAAGTTCCTTGAGAACTCATGGATGGATGCCATCTGATCCTGGTGAACACTGCACATGTATGTTGCAAGGTAAGATGCAAAACACACCTCTAAGTGCGGTGGAGGCTGTTCCAAATGTAAGGACAAATAGGATTACAACTAAATTCATTCCAGGTGTCATCAAGTCATTTTAGCTGACTGGTTCTTGAGGATACATTATGCACATCAGTTTTTATTCTGTTTTCATCACACAATTTGGACTGTGCAGTGTTCAGCCAGAAAACCCAGCAGCACATGTGCCCAATTTAGGTCTAACTACTTTTTAGTTTTTCACCAGACAGATTCATGAAGTCCTTCACTACTGACCTCAATCTGCATCCCAAGCATGAAGTTGCAATGGTCTGAAAAATTTAAGTCCAACAACTACACAATGCAGATGAACACCAACCTTGGACAAATTCAATTGTTCCAGGCTATTTTTGTGCTCCAATGACTGACGCTTTACTGTATATACCAGTGTTGGCAAACCTATGGCACGGGTGCCAAAGGTGGCACTCAGAGCCCTTTCTGTGGGCACTCGACATCACCCCTATTCTGTTGTATTTGGCCCAGCCTTTGCACTGACATAGTGCCAGGCTATATGGGTACTGTTTTATTAGTGGATGATTCAAGGCTGGCATCAGAATGTTAGCTGCAGGCTGGCATGCTAGCAAGAAAAGCTCCCTGGATCTGCTCTTTTTTGTTTTTTTCTGTTTTCCCACTTCAACCAACTTGCTCACCTCATTATGATCCACACCAGGGATGGGCACAAATCAGAAAAATACCATTTCATTTCATTTCTCATTCCATTTCTCATTCTATTCCGTTTCATTTCTTAAATAATGAAATTTTAAAAACATTTTCATTACGCAATGGAATGAGAAACGAAATATGAATCCCTGCAGCAACAGGCCGAGCGCTGGTGCTGCGGGGATTCAAAAGCCTCCAGCCCAAAAGCCTCCTTCAAAAAGGCCTAGCCTAGCTCTGGAGATCAAGAGAGGGGTGGTGGGCTGGAGGCTTTTAAAAAATCCCCCACCCCAACAGCACTCTCCCTGTTGCGGTGGGGGATTCAAAGAAGCCTCCACTGGAGGCTTTTTAAAATGTCCTGTCACCAGCACTCTGGACCCAGCGGGAGCACTGGTGTGGGGACATTTTAAAAAGGCTGCAGCCCATTGACTAGAACCTTTTTAAAATGTCCCCACACCAGCGCTCTCACCCCAGCCACAGCACTGGTGACAGAACATTTTTAAAGGCTATAGTCAACTAACTGACTAGAGCCTTTTTAAAATGTCCCACTACCAGCGCTCTGTCTTGGGTAAGAACGCTGGTGGCAGGACATTTAAAAAGGCTCTTTCCCACTGACTACAGCATTTTTAAAAACCCCACACACAAATGTCCCTGCCCCAACAGCCAGCAGGGATGTTTTAAAAAGGCTCAAGACCACCACAACATGGATCTAAGGCTTGGCACTTGCCCATGTAATGTCCTCTCTCCAGGAAGTGGGAGGTTACAATTTAAATGTTCATTAAAAGTGTGCCCCTAGTTAAATCTCATCATCTGAGGTCTCATCTCTTTATTCTGGGCTGGGGTGAGGGGCTGGGTTCAGCTATGCAAATACGGGATTCAGCCATGTAAGGTCAGGACGGAGCAGAGGTCTGGTGGGATCCCCAACTCCTAGCCTGGAGTCTAAACTACAGTAGGCCCCTCTGCATCAGGTCAGAGGTTACAGTTTAAATGTTCAACAAAACATTAAGCATTTAAACACCATAACTTGAGTCCCTTTTCTTTACTCTGGACTGGGGAGGCAAGAAGCTAGCACAGAATCAATTATTGTTCGAAAGAAGCCCCACAAATGCAGAGTCTGAGCATTTCCCAAACCTCTTACTACTTACACAAAAGGATACAGAGAAACCGTAGAAACACAGAAACTCTGGGGAGCAGTACGCAGAAACCCCAGATTCATGCATTTTTCTGTTTAGAGGCAAGATGTGCTCATATATCTTCAAACCAGCACAGCGGAATTAGGCTGTTAAGAGTCTGAATGCTTAAGAATTATAAAGTCACACCAAGGATGTCAGCGAGGAATGAAAGCAAAAATTCATCAGCTGGTTAATAAGATATTAATCATGAGGCAAAAGAAGAGATAACATATATGGCTGGGATCATGAGTAGAAGAGATGAAAACAAATAAATGGATAAGAAAATTAAATCATAGTAAATGATGTTCAGGGCATGTAAGAAGCAGCAGAAGAAAAAGCTGTGGGGCTAGTATTGTTTTGATGTTTAAAGAGACAAAGCAACCTAAGAGAGTTCAATATATAGTACTCTGAAAGCATCAAAGGCTGTTTGCAAAGCAGATGGAAAAATGAAATGGTGGCCTTTAGAGGAAGGTGAAGTGGGATGTCTTATTTAATGCAAAAATTTTGGATTTCAGGGGGGGTACTGATGCTTATTTTTTATATGCACCAGGCATATAGGCACATGCAAAGCTGCAAATGCTTGGATTCGGAACTTGATAATACAACATCAGTTTCCATTTTGAATGAAATGTAGAGTAACCATGTTTTAAATTCAGTATTGAGAGTAACAATTTAACTAAGGGATATGAAGCTGTGAACCTAGAAGCTCTATAGCCACAAAGACGGACTAAAAATTATTAGACGTGGCCCTGCTAACTATTTGCTCTTGCTTTTTCCTCCTCTGGCTTCCATCTGGCTATTCCTAGTGAACCTTTTCCAGGCAGGCAGCTGAGTTCCAGTAGTGGGAATTAACACTTCAAGGTCAAGGTCACATAACCCTACAGGCAGACTAGCTGGGGAAATTTAGAGTGAAGCGGGTCCAGCAGCAGTTCAAGGTCTGAACTGTATTGGGGGGGGTCTGCCCCCCAAATTTAAAACTATAACCGCAGGAGAATTTGAGATTGAATTTTACAATGCAGTTTCAAGGTCAGACACATCAGAAAAATGAATCAGTAGAGTCAGCATACGTGAGGCAAGCAGACATGGCCAACAAAATCCAGCCATTGCCATTGTTCTAGTCCGGTGTTGGCAAACGTATGGCACAGGTGCCAAGGGTGGCACTCGGAGCCCTTTCTGTGGGCACCCGACATCACCCCTTCATAGCCCCCTGTATTCAGGTTAAATTGCTATATTGGTATTGGCACTTTGTGAAAAATTAGTGGGTTTTGAATCACAGTTTGGGCACTCCGTTTCTAAAAGTTTCACCATCACTGTTACAGCAACTACTCTAACCTTATTCTGAGGAGATGCTACCAGAGCTTCACCCAAGGTCCAGTTGGACTGCATCCCAAAGCCCTCAAAGATGCTGAAGAGTAGAGATGGTGTTTTTAGAACTAAAGATTTCCTAATACTCTTTTCTGTGATTTTAAATTGACAAACAAGCACATAAACCTACATCATCTGTGAGAAAGGCCTCAACTGGAAGGGTTTGAGGTTTAGCGAGGCTTACTTACACCCAAGCCTGTTTCTATCTGACTGCTATCTTGAAGCTATCCTTCTGAACGGGAAGCTGGGTAAAGCTAGGTCCAGATAAGACCTAACCCAGGGTATTTGTACACGACCCCTAAACTCCGCCGCAAACGGCTCCCAGCTCCGGAGCTTAAAATTGTTTCCCCACCAGCTCCAGAGTTTACAGATAATTAAGTGTGACCACGCCCATCTAAGCGCGTCCCAGCGCACTTTTCAGGTACCTGCTCTCCGGAGGTGAAAACTCCTGATGCGGATATAACGTAGTGACTGCCGGGCTCTCCTTGCTTCTGTTTGTTCTTTTTTTGCCCCCCGCCCCTTTAAGAGATCTGAATGCAGTGCCGGGCGGCAGAATGGATGTGAGTGGCATTCTTTTCTTCCTTTTTTTCTTCCTCCCCTCATGCAGCCAGCAGCCAGGAGTGCGGAGGGGGTGGGAACGCAGGAACAGCGACAAACCCTTAAGATCTCTGGTCTGAATTTAAGTGTCCAGCGGATCTTAGGGGTCGTGTGAAAGTCTCTGCAATGACCTTCTTGCTATAATCAGAGGTGACCTTGCAAGGCAGAAATGGATCCAGAGTGTTCAGTCAGCAGTGGCGATCAGTGGAGTGAAATGACTTATATTATTTACCAACAGGAAACTTATCAGCATATAGGGGTTTATGGGCACCAACACCCATCCATTTCTGCACAGACTCTCACTCTGCATCTTAAATAGGAAACAGTGTCATTTGCTATTGGAGGAAATATAGTTTCAGGCATGGGGTCCTCCCGTCCCTGCAAAGACAAATGTAAGCAGTCTATTCATGTATGTGATTCAAAGCAGAACTCTTGTGCAACGTTCTGCCAGTTTGTGCTGAATGTTGTCCCGTCATGATTTCAATCCCCAGATTGCTGCCTGTTGTTCTTTGTGCATACACAGCATGATGTGGAAGTGCTATTGCTACATGTCCTATCATTTATGGGACAGACTCCTTGAAAAGGGTAATGCTGCTGTTCATGCATGCTGTGACTTCTTGCAAGGCTTGTTTGAGTGTTATGCTCCCTTGTGGCTGTGTAGGTTGAGATAAAAGATGGTACTTCCAGAATCTGTTAATGTCAAGGGAAATACTTTACCTTGTACTATCTTATGTGCTCACACAAACATTACAACACTGTTGGGATCAGACCATGACCTGAGGGAGTATAGGATCTCAACAGGGTACAACGCACTCAGATCTGTCCCCAGAGCTTCCTATTTTGGCCCCTGGCTGACATTTTGCCCTGTATTTGGCGATAATGCCATTGTATATTATCGGGCAGATACCTCCAATTCACTGATGGAGATAACTTGGTGCACAGCCCTTACTTGTGGATGATACAAAATTGGCTGGAGTAGCTAATACCTTGGAGGACAGAAATAAAATTTAAAAAGATCTTGATAGACTTGAGTGCTGGGCTGAAAAAAACAAAATGGAATTTAAGAGGGATAAGTACTGCACCTAGGAAAAAGAAACCAAACACACAGTTGCAAGAGGAGAGATATCTGGGTAAGCAATACAACAAAGAATGATCTTGGAATAGTCATAGATCACAGCAAGCTGAATATGAGCCAACAGTGTGATGAGGCTACAAAAAAGGCCAACACTACTTTAGGCTTCATTAACAGAAGTATAGTCTCCAAATCCTGCAAGGAACTAGTTACTCTCTATTTGGCACTGATTAGGCTTCATCTTGAGTATTGCTTTTCAGTTCTGGACCACATTTAAGAATAATGCCAACAAACTGGAGCAAATTGAGAGGATAGCAACAAGGATGATCAGGGACTGGGAACCAAGCCCTATGAGGAAAGACTGGAAGAACTGGGCATGTTTGTTTTTCGTCTTCTTCCTAGCATTGTCTCCCATGGTGGGGTCTGCTAAGAAGTGGCATGTTAGGCTTGAGAAAAGGAGACTGAGGGGAGATAGGATAGCACTTTTCATCTACTTAAAAGGTAGTCATAGAGAGGAGGGGCAATATCTCTTCTTCATCATCCCAGAGTTCAGGACATATAATAATGGGCTAAAGCTATAGAAAGCCAGATTCCGGCTAATTACCAGGACTGTTAGAGCAGTATGACAATGAAACCTTAACTGTTAGAGTAGTATGACAATGAAACCAATTACCTCAGTAGGTGGTGAGTGCTCAAACACTGGAGGCATTCAGGAGAAAACTGGACAACCATTTGTCAGATCTGCTTTGGTCTGGATTCCTGCATTGAGCAGGAGGTTGTAGTCAATGGCCTTATATAGGCATCGTTCAACTTCTTCAACACCTAGCAAAACACTATCCTTCTTTTACTGTGTATCTGTTGAGATTTTATGTTGTAAATTGCCTAGAGTAGCCCTGGGGTTAGATGGGCTGTATAAAAGTAAAAAAAGCACACACACACACACACACACACACACACACACACACACACACACACACACACACACACACACACACACAAACCCCATCCAACCACCCCTACCCCCAGACCAAGGGGTTTGAAAATTACTTAAGTTTCCTCTTGCTTGGCTAGGTTTGGATCTAGTATAACTCCGTTCCCCCTTCATTCCACTCTTCTTCTTCTTTTTGGCACTTCTGCTGCCTTATCTTCACAAGCACAACAGTTGGGTTGACAGATCTGCTAGCAGATCTCTTGGATCAGGCAGTGGAAGAAGCCTCTGCCCATTCCAGATCAACTATAGCTATGGCCACTTTGAGTCAATAAGAATTGTGTACTCATAAATAGTTTACTACTCCCTTCTTCTGGAGGCATCCTGGGACTGTACAGCTTGCTCAATGTCATCCTGGGATGGACAACAGCAAATTGAACTCAGGGTGTCCATAGCCAGATGTTAACTCACTAAACTATCTGCACTCAGGATTGCACTTTTAGATGGTATCCCATAGCGTTCCAGCCAGGATAACCACAGTTTGGGATTGTGCCATTAAACCTCCTGCAACCCCCCAGCAAGAACAGACCTTTACTAAGATACTTATTGGAGAAAGCTGAGCAATGCTGACAATTATCTACTACTGTCATCACTATGACTTAGTAATAAGACTATTGAGTCAAGTGCTAAAAACAGTGTAATTTTCAAAGTACAAAATTATTTCCAGTTTCTAAACAACTTAATAATAGATTTCAAAGAGCAAGACTTGATTTTCAAAGAAAATACATAGGCAATGGATTATTAAAGGGCTCCCTGATCTGACTTTGCACCAACTAAAGGGTCATCTCTTTGCCAAATTATGTCCTTTTCCAGTTTATGGTAAACGTTGTACTTTATGGAACAGCATAATGTTGACCCTGATGGCCAGAACATTTGAATTCATAAGATCTGTATCTCAGCCACACGTGTTGTGTTTTTCCATCTTACCGTATGATCTTGTCCTTGCCACATATTTCAGTTTTTTGTAATACTGTTTTTTCTGGATATTGGGATCTAATTTCTGCTTATTTGGTCTGGTGTAGATAACTGACTGACCAACTGATTGGTTTGCTGTGTAATAATCTCAGTTTCCAGGCAATAATCTCAGTTTCCATGATCAAGCAAGCCCATTGCACAATAAAAACTAAAGATGGATTAATTGATTTATTGTATTGTATAAACTGTAACCAAGCAAAATCCCCATGCCCCCCCCAAAAGGGGGGGAGGTAGAGGGTTCACAAGCTGAAGCAAAAGTTATGTGGGGAAACAGGACTGATGTAAACAGGGGTAAATCTATTCTTCAAAGTGGACATTTAGGAGCACTAGGAAATTTGTTTATTTGGAGTTTAACTCCCAGAATCTCCCACCTTAGTTGCCAGAATCCCCCAGCTGCCTTGCTTTATGAAAGATTCTGAAGTTGTAGATTTTTTAAACTCCCCTCTCCAACTCAGCTCTGTCAGGTTGATGCTCCTTTGCTGACAATCTTGACGCAACTCCAGTTAGTGCAGTGGTTCTGAACCTTCCTAATGGCGTGACCCTTTAATACAGTTCCTCATGTTATGGTGACCCCTTGCCCTGCTTGGAAGAGGCCACAAGCCCTTTTTGACAGGCCACTGCCACAGGGCACCCTCAGCCAATCGCAGCCTCTGGTGCCATTGACTGACATCCCTTCCCTATCCAGCTGTAACTCACTCTTTTCCCCCTTCCTCCCCCCTCCTCCAGACCCAAGATGTTTGTGCCTTTTTCTTCACTGGCTTATTGTGACCCCTGTGAAATGGTTCTTCGACTCCTAAAGGGGTCCCTACCCCTAGGTTGGGAACCACTGAGTTAGTGGCTTCAGATCCCTTTGCCAAGGGATGGAGCCAAAGTGCTCTTTCTGGCAGAGAGGGGAAAGTCCACTGCCTGCCTAGCCCCCCCCTCCCCCCGTGGCCACCTATTCTTGGGGTCAGGTTAGACTCCTAATTGGTTTCATGTTAATTACGAGATAGGAATGGAAGGACAATGTGTTCCCTTTGCAGTGTTACACATATGTACACAATTTGCACTTTCTAGATTGATACATGAATTGAAACCCAGTTGTCTTTTTGCTATTTCCATGCCTAGGATGTTTTGATCTACTTCTTTATGAAGTTTTTAAGTGAGGAAAATATGCAGAGAGAAATCATACCATTCAAACTTAGATGCAGGAAAGGCACTGTACAATAGAACTTGCTTGCAATAATGTATGTATCTGGGAGAGGATCATAACAAAGGTCAGCCTATTAGCAAAAGGTCCATGTTAGGGAAAATAAATGCAAAAAAGAAAGAAAGAAATGAATTTCTTTAAGAAAAATTGCAAATGCTTTCAGAAATAGGACAAAAATGGCAAATGCTATTTTAGACTCCATTAAGAGCACTATAGTCTCTAAATCATCTTGAGTAAAGTGTCCAGTTCTGGATACTCCAGTTTAAAAATGATGTCAACAAACTAGGATAAGTTCATAGAAGGGCAGGAAAGATGCTCATGAGGCTGAAATCCAAGCCCTCTGAGGACAGATGGAAAAGAACTGGGCCTGTTTAATCTCAGAAAAAAATAAGATTAAGGGAAAATAGGAAAACGTCTTTCAAATATGTGAAAGGTAGTCATAGAGAGGAAGGGCAGAATCTGTTCTTGATCATCCCAGATAGTTCAGCACACATAATAATGGGCTAAAGCTGCAGGAAGAATCAGGCTAATTATCAGGAAAAACGTTTTAACTGTTATAGCAATATGGCAATGGAAGCTCAGGAGGTGGCAAACGCTCCAAACACGGGAGGCATTCAAGAGAAATTGGACAACCACCTTGCAGATCTGCCTTTGATGGGGATTCCTGCATGGAACATGCGGTAGGACTTGATGGCCATATAGGCACCTTCTGACTCAAGTATTCTGTAATTCTACGACTCCGTGAAAGGAAAAGCCAGAACATTTGAATCAGAAAAGCTGGAATTGGGGGAAATCATTGATCCATAGTATAAAATCCTCAACCATGATTCACAGCACTGCTGGCACCGGTTGCTCTATCGCACACGTGTCTGTTTTGGCAGCCCCTCCTGTGCTGCTCCCCTGCAGCCGCTGTCTCCTTCCTGCTCACAAAAGATTCCACCCCTCACACACACTTTTTGCTCCACCGGAAAAAAAAACACACCTCATTTTTCATAGAGAGCTGTCACATTTAGGAAGCCACAGTAGCAGTGGCAGCAAAATCGGTGGCTGCAGCCAAAGTTCTGTATTGAGGTAGCAGGTCAGTCCCAGAAGGCAGCCTCAGTGTGTTTGAGGAACCAGTCCTTGCTCCCAGATGCCATGGTAGGCTGCCTAAAACCTGGAAGTATTTGGAAATAGAAATTTGGAAACAAACATACAAGCAGTTTGCTTCCCCCCTTTCTTTTCATTTTTCTTTCCTTTCCCTTTCCTTTTTTATTTATTTTTATATTATTTTATTTTGTACTTATGGGGTCTTGGTGGACCCTCCAAGGTTTCTAAGGGGAAAACCACTATTTCTGGAGAGTGGAAAAAGGTGGGTCACTGGGAGGGGTCTGGACTGCAGAATTCCTCCAGGAGGACCTTATCTCCCTGCTCACATCATCATCATCATCATCATCATCATCATCATCATCATCATCATCA
>JAHTLZ010000016.1:57446621-57482538 GCA_023846285.1 Phrynocephalus versicolor
CATCATCATCATCATCATCATCATCATCATCATCATCATCATCATCATCATCATCATCATCATCTACAGACCAGGGTGAAATAAGTCCTTGAAGGAGCTGAATAAAATATGTTAACTTAGAAGATATTAGTAAACCACTGCTGCTATCCTTGCATGCCAGAATGTGCTTTCTGTCAGAAATGATGCCAGGGATGACATCCTCATTCCTTCAGCTTTGAGCCTGAGGACTTTGCAGCATGCATGCTAATCATCCCCCACAGTCCTGCACAGAGTTAAGTATACTTTTCGGTGACTGCAACTGGTTTAATAAATGAACCTCTTCAAACCCATGCACTTATCTCTGCGCTGGATTGTGATTACTGTGCAAAGCTATGACATTTGAATGGTCTCCAATGATGGAAAATACAGAAGACACTTTAACTAGCTCAGTTGGGGATCAAAAATGCTAAACTACAGTCTTTGCTGATCTTTGTGCATAATGCTTGCCAGTAGCATGTGTTGCGAAGGAAAGTACCGAGCAGGTGAAACAGAGGCTCACCTGCCAGGCAACATATGTTTTGCTACAATCAAACCCTAGGGCTTTGTACTGAACTGAGACAGATGCTTATCTAACCTTCTGCACCATTCCAAAAAGAATGAGTCTACACCTATAGAGCTCTAGACTGTGAAAGAAAGCGTGGCTTTCTATTGACAATCAAGGACCTCTTGTTATCCTCCACAGCTTTCACACCAGGTACCTGGCGCTGTATGAAATTATTTTTTTTAAGCTGACAATCTAGCATTCCCCTTGCACATAGCAATTCTGCAACTCTTGAGGCCCAGTGAATTGCAAACGTTCACAACAGATTTATATGCTATAGGCTTTCATACCTGCTTGGTGCTTCAAGTCTATTAAAGAGGACAGTCTTTTTGCAGCATTTGATAGAAATTACTCCAGACATGGCCTATTTTTCATGTGTTAATCTGTACAGGATTGTTATTGCTTGGCCTTTGAAAAGGATGTGTGTTTTTTCCAACCTGTCATAGATTCCATCAAAGTTATATGCAGCAATTTAGCTTTGCGAACCTTTGGTTTCACGTATTCTGTGGACACCTTACACTTTGTACTTCCAATCCATGCATTCAAACCTTTATGAAATATTGTAGTTACACACCAGCAACAAGATTCAGATCAGACATCAATTTGACAGCTCAGAAAACAGGGTGATTCCATTCAGATCCATCTGGAGGCTTTCTGAATCAGCTCGGATCTGAATCAGTTCAGAAACCCAGATGTTCATGGCTTCTTTTCCCTGTTGTTGGAAGTTGGAGGTGGGGAGTGCAGGCAAAAGGTTTTGTGTAAAAAGTTTTAATCTTCCTGATCTGTACAATGAATTTCTATATTTAAAAAATAAAAATAGGTGTATGGATTTCTCTGATCAAGGATGTGTATATTCAAAAGTTGCTTTTTAAAATGACTTTTCTATTCTCTCCCTGACCTCTGTGCATTCAGTAAATGGCGTATTTGATTGCAGTTTAATATGTCAAATTGTTTGTGCTTGGGCTGTGTACAAAGGCAGGCTTCCTGGTGCTGCAGAAATAGTCTCCTGCTGCATGTGCAGAGGCTCCATTTGGACTCTAAATGGAATGTGTGGTTTTACTATCCCTCAATGCCTTCCCTTCACTGCCATGTTTCCTAAGCAGGGCTACCTTCTACTCTTGTGCCATTCTCCCTCTCTTTCTCTCTCACCCTCAGAGAGAAAGTATACCAACAACGGCAGCCAAAAATAGCACAAGAAGCACTGTGATTTATTGTTAAATCTATCACTGCAGTCTTGAAAAGCAAACAATTGGGCTAAAAGAGAAAACAAAAGCTAGGTGCATTATCCTTTAAAGAAATCAATAGCTTGCTCTTTCCAAATATTAGCTTTTGACCACCATACCCTCCTGGCACCATTTAAGTACTCCGTGCTCCACTCATTCACTTGCTCACTCAAGTCACTTTTGTGTCGATTAAATTTCTATCACTGCTATGGCGGAGCAGTAAGGTGTCATTTTTCAAAGGAAGTGTGTGATGGAATGGAGCTGAAGTAATGTGCATGGCCAGCAACAAAGGGGAAGAAACCATGGGGACAGTTGGGCAAATGTCTACTTGAATTTCTGCTATAATGAACCATGTACGACCATCCAACAAGTAGTCTTTAAAAGAAAAGAAAAGAAACGACCCCCCCCTTTGCACCATCTTCCCCAAACCTGCCAATTCTAGTCATTCGTACTGAAAATGGTACATCACTCAGACTGGAACAGCTGTCTGTCTTTTAGAAGGCTGGGGATTATGGATCAGTGGAAGATCAAGAAGCTATTCTTGCTGTAATGCACATCAGAAATCACATTCATCTCTGCCCCAGTGGGAGCTGGGAGGGCGAGGAAGCAAAACAAAAACTTTCTTGTTACACTTCTGGCCTATATCTGTTGTCAACTCATTAACATGAGGCAAATGAGAACAAATGGGAAGGTACTAGTATTTCTAGTTTGTATTTTTCATCAGAGGTTTGGTGCTTATCTGTGGTTCAGGATCTCACTTGAAGTTGAAAATATGCTAATTAAATTTGAGAGTATGCTAATTAAATTTGCAGATGATACCAAATTGGGAGGGGTTGCTAATTCCCTAGGATAGGATGAAAATTCAAAAAGACCTTGACAGATTAGAGTGCTGGGTCAAAGCTAATGGAATGGATTTCAACAGAGGGAAATGTAGAGTGCTACATCTAGGTAAAAAGAATGAATTGCATAGATATAGGATGGGGGATACATGGCTGGAGAATAGTACCTGTGAAAGGGATTTGGGAGTCTTGGTGGACCACAAATTGAACATGAGTCAACAGTGTGATGCGGCGGCCAGGAAAGCCAATGCGATTCTTTGTTGCATCAACAGATGCATAGTGTCTAGATCAAGGGAAGTGATAGTGCCACTCTATTCTGCTCTGGTCAGACCCCAACTGGAGTGCTGTGTCCAGTTCTGTGTGCCTCAATATTTAAAAAGGATGTTGATAACCTCGAGTGGGTGCAGAGGAGGGCGACCAGGATGGTTGAGGGTCTGGAGGAAATGTCTTATGAGCAGGGCCGGCACTACCATTAAGGCAAACTAGGCAGCTGCCTAGAGCACCGAAATGGAGAGGGCACTGGCAAGCCTGCTGCCCCCCGCCTCCCGCCCCCACCCCCGCCCCGCCCTCCGAGCTCCCTCACCCTCCGAGCTCTGCCAGCCGTCCGGGAAGGCGCACATGTTCCAGCCAGGCGACACCCTCTCCCCAGCGGACTCCGGTCACCCCAGAAGCCTGAACGAGAGGGAAGGAGGGACGGCCAAGGGCTGGGCGGCCAGAAAGTGAGGGGGAGGAGAGACAGAGGGGGTCCGCCCCCTCCTGCAGCTGCCCTGGAATGAGGAGGCACGTGGGGGCGGGGGGGTGCAGCGCTCTGTCCATGCTCAGAGCTGCCCCCCCCCCGCAGTGGGCTGTCCGCAGCTCCCAAGAGCCTGAGAGCCCGGCCTTGGGGGGGCTGGATAGGCCGCAGGCCGCCCCTCGGAGGGCCTCTGCTCACCCCACCAGGCGTGCTGCCCTCCTCCTGCTCCTCCTCCTCCTCGGCCGCGGAGCTCTATAAGCCCAGGCACCTGCAGAGCCCGGTCACAGCGGAGGCGCTATGATGAGGTGGCGGGCACCTGGATGGGGGAGCGGCGGCAGCGGCGGCACCCCCACCCCCCACCAGCCGCCCATCACCGTTCGCCCATTGCTGTCCATTGCCACCCGCCTGCCGCCCCATGCCCATCGCCGCCCCTGTGCCCGTTGCCATCCACCCCCACGCCCGTCGCTGTGCCCTGCCACCCATCATCCCCCTGCCGCCCTGCCCCCCGCTGCTGCCTGAACCCCCCGCTGCCCGCCACCCTGCGCCACCCCCGCCACCCCCTGCCCCACCCATCTGACCCCCCAGCCACTCACCTAGGGCACAAAAAAACCTAGCGCCGGCCCTACTTATGAGGAATGGCTTAGGGAACTGGGAATGTTTAGCCTTTCAAAAAGAAGGCTGAAGGGGATATGATAGCTATGTTTAAATATCTGAAAGGATGTCATATTGAAGGGGGAACAGGTTTGTTTTCCATGGCTTCAGGGAGTAGGACTCGTGGCAATGGTTTCAAACTACAGGAAAAGAGATTCCATTTGAACATTAGGAAGAACTTCATGACAGTTAGAGCTCTTCGGCAGTGGAATATGCTACCACAAAGGGTGGTGGAGTCTCCTTCCTTGGAGGTTTATAAGCAGAGGCTGGATGGCCATCTGTCGGAAATATTGTGATGGGGTTCCTGCACAACAGGGGGTTGGACTAGATGGCCCTTGAGGTCTCTTCCAACTCTATGATTCTATGATTCTATATTTATTTATTTATTTAATTAATTTTATTATTTATATACTGCCCGTCTTCCGAAGGAACTCTGGGTGGTTTACAGCAACAGATAGGCTTTGGATTTGAAATGTATTCCGAAAATGAAGTGAAGCAAGGATATTTGTTTTTTTTTAATTGATCTGAAGTGAATCACAGAAGTTGAAAATGTGGTTCAAACTGAATTTAAGCTGAAATGGAGAGGGGAGGGCATAATGTCAGAAAGTCTTAACTGGAAAGCAAAAGTAATACTGTTTAAGAAAGTCAGGGAGCCTAAAGTGAAAGGAGAACGACAACTCAAGGAACAATAAAAAGCTCAAGCTTTTCTGGAAACCCCCAATGATGCAGCTCCAGATGTATGTTACATCTTGATACACAGGAAAGCAATCAAGTAATCTACCCACCGAGGCTACAAAGGTACTGATCAGGAATATCACACACACACTTACACACATACCCCAACAAATGTTTTTATTTATTTATTTTATTTATTTATTTTTACAACTTATATGCCGCGCACTACCCAAAGGTCTCTGGGCGGCTTCCAATCAAAGAATTAAAACAGTTAAAAACATCAAACAACAATAAATAATTAAAACAATAATAAAAACCTTATACTAAAATCATCACACTAAAATTGCCATCAGAAGACCCACAATCTAAATTGTATCAATTAAAAAACTTCTGGAACAGGAAGCTTTTTACCTGGCGCCGAAATGTCATCAGTGTTGGCGCCAGGCGGATCTCACTTGGGAGGGCATTCCATAGCTTGGGGGCAGCTGCCGAGAAGGCCCTGTGTCTGCAAGCCATCCCTCTTACCTCCTTGAGGGGTGGCTCTTTCAAGAGGGCCCCCTGGCTTGATCTTAATTGCCGGGTAGGTTCATATGGAAGGAGGCGGTCCTTCAGGTATCTAGGTCCTAAGCCATTTAGGGCTTTATATGTCAAAACAAGCACTTTGAATTGGGCTCGGGCAGCAACTGGTAACCAATGTAGGCTATGTAGAATCAGCATGATGTGATCCCTAGCGGCCCCACCACTTACTAGCCACGCCACACGATTCTGAACCAGTTGCAATCGCCAAACCGTCTTCAAAGGCAGCCCCATGTAGAGCGCATTGCAGTAATCAATACAGGATGTTACCAGTGCATGCGTAACTGTCATGAGGCTCCGTTCATCCAGGTAGGGGCGTAGCTGATATATTTTCCGCAGCTGGAGAAAGGCACCCCTGGCCACCGAGTCCACCTGGCCTTCCAGAGTTAGACTGGGGTCCAGGAGCACCCCCAAGCTGTGGACCCTGTCCCTTAGGGGGAGTGCAACCCCGTCCAGAACAGGGAAGTGGCCCTCTAACCTCTCTGGCGAAGCACCCACTAACAGCACTTCCGTCTTGTCTGGATTGAGTTTCAATTTGTTAACCCTCATCCAGTCTAGTATCTGGCCCAGACACGAGTTCAGCACAGAAACCGCCTCACCTGGATTGGTGGAAAACAAGAGGTAGAGCTGAGTATCATCAGCATATTGCTGACTCCTCAGCCCAAACCTCCTGATGACCTCTCCCAATGGTCCCATGTAAATGTTGAACAGCATGGGAGACAGTATAGAGCCCTGAGGAACCCCATGACATAAATGCCACGGGGCAGAGCAACTGTCCCCCAGCACCACCTTCTGGACACGGTCAGCCAGGAAGGAACGGAACCACCGCAAAGCGGTGCCTCTGACTCCCAACCTGTCCAGCCTATCCAGAAGGACACCATGGTCGATGGTGTCAAAAGCCACTGAGAGGTCCAGGAGTATCAACAGGGTTGCACTCCCCCTGTCTCTCTCCCGGCAGAGGTCATCATACAGGGCAACCAAGGCAGTCTCTGTACCAAAACCCAGCCTGAAACCAGATTGAAATGGATCCAGAAAATCTGTTTCATCCAGCAGTGCCTGGAGTTGCCCGGCCACCACCCGCTCCAACACCTTGCCCAAATAAGGGAGGTTCGCTACTGAACGGTCGTTAACCACCAGCCCTGGGTCCAGGTTAGGTTTTTTAAGGAGTGGTCTAATCACCACCTCTTTCAAGATGGTGGGACCACTCCCTCTCTCAAGGAGGCATTAATAACCTCCTGGACCCTGGTGCAAACTCCCCTGGCAGATCTTTCAATTAGCCAAGAAGGGCAAGGGTCGAGTTGCGTAGTGGTAGCACAGACAGATCCAAGCACCCTGTCCACATCCTCGGGTTTCAATAATTGAAAATCATCCAATAATACTGGACCTAAGCACGGCACACTGGACACGTCCCTTGATTCTGCACCAATAGTGGAGTCCAATTCTCTGCAAATCTGAGCGGTTTTTTTCCTCAAAGTGGACAGCAAACTTGTCACAGTGGGCTGCTGATTGGTCCAGAACCTCCATCGTATTTCTCGGTTGAAGAAGGTCCCGGACCACCCGAAACAGCTCTGCTGGACGGCACTCTGAAGAAGCAATACAGTTTGTGAAATATTGCCTTTTCACAAACCGTATCACCACAGAATAGGCCCGATAATGGGCTCTAAGCCATGTTTGATCGGACTCACAGTGATATTTTCTCCACTTGCGCTCCAGCCGTCTCCCCTCCTGCTTCATTGCCCGCAGCTCAGATGTATACCAAGGAGCTGCCTGGGCTCTGCGTAAGGGGAGAGGGCCCTTAGGTGCAATCGTGTCAACCGCCCGGGACATTTCCCTATTCCACAGGGTGACCTGAGCTTCGACAGGAGCGCCGACCATATCAGACGGATAATCCCCCAGAGCTTTCAGGAAACCATCTGGATCCATTAGTCTCCGAGGGCGGATCATCTGAATAGATCCCCCACCCTTGCAGAGGGTAGAAGAAGCTAATAGCCTAAACTTGACCAGAAAGTGGCCTGACCATGACAATGGAGTCAGAACCAACCACTCCACATCCAAACCACCATCCTCCAATCCCGTTGAGAAGACCAGGTCTAGAGTATGGCCCTTCTCATGCGTTGGGCCGTTGACATATTGAGACAGCCCCATGGTTGTCATGGTGGCCATGAAGTCCTGAGCTGCCCCATTCAAGGCTGCCTCAGCATGGATGTTGAGGTCCCCCAGCACCAACAGTCTGGGGGTCCACAGCACCAGGTCCGAGACAACCTCCATCAGCTCAGGCAGGGAGACTGTTGGTACGCAGCAGGGTGGGCGGTACACCAACAGAACCCCCAATCTGTCTCGTGAGCCCAACACAGAGTGCAGGCCCTCCAGGCCTCCTCCCAAGGAGATAGGAAGTCTGGTCAAGGAGATAGAACTCCTATAGACTATAGCAACTCCCCCTCCCCGACCCTTCAAGCGACACTGGTGCTGGACCGAGTACCCAGGTGGGCATAGCTGGGAGAGGGGAACACCACCCTCCTCTCCCACCCAGGTCTCGGTAATACATGCCAAGTCGGCACCCTCATCCAGAATGACATCATGGATGAGGGTGGTCTTGTTTTGTACCGACCTGGCATTCAACAACAGCAGCGTGTGGCTTGTGGGCTCGCTGATATGGTCACCTGATTCCTTCTGGCTAGGTGTGGAACCAGAAGAGGGGATAGATGTAAGGTATCTAACTTCTCTTCTCCTACGCAGGCACATTCCACTCCTACCACCATACCTTCCCCTACCCAGCACAATACCAATGGCTGCCCCCTCCGTTGCCCTCCCCCCTTCCAAAATACATTTGGATAAATTGCATGGCTTGTTGATGGGGATGGAAAGGGATGAGGGAATGAAAGAAGAGAAGATTAGTGGTGGGATCATTGGGTGCCCACTGAAGGTCAAGCAGTAGTTGATGGAATTCATGCCCCCTCCTCCACCCCAGGCCAGAGTCCTTCATTTTCCCGATGTTCATGTTTTTCAGTATGCAGCAAATACAAATATGTATAAGTACCTTGAAATATTGGGTGCAAATTTGATGTGTAAGACAAAAAAACAGAGATGGAATTGAAACAAATATGCCCCTATTTGTATTGTTTGTGGGGCAGCTTTTACTGGTATTGTTGTTGTTGGGTTTTTGTTTTGTTTTTTGGCTGGGCATCAGTTTTGCATTCAGAAGTTTACAGTATTAGTAGCACAACACTCTATTAGAGTGGCATAAATGACAAGGGGCATTTTTCTCCATTTTCAATTGGTTTGTCAACAATGACTCATTCTGATGAAGCTGTGTCTCCCTGTGATCAGTCACAGGCTGTTTATTTCCCCCTTTGCTACTGTAGGTGGGGATGTACTTGAGGATGGTTCAAAATGCATTTACACAGGGTGCAAAGTACAGTGATATGCTCACTCAAGTTCCTCACCCCATGAAATAGAACAAGAAGTTACCAAAGGTGAGGGTCCCCCCCCCCTGCCGTAATAGCCCTTGTCTTGAGAAATTCCTTGTCCCTAAGAACCATAGGGCCAAATTGGTAGCATTTTGGGGTGATGGTAAAGGTTAGTTTCAAAGAAAATGTATCACTATATATTTTTAAAAAGATCACTTTGTTTTATTGCTGTACTAATAAAATGTGCACCAATTACTGTATGTCAAATGTAGGGCTTAACACTGCTGACTAGAGATGGGCACGACTTAGCGGTATTTCGGTTTCCATTTCCGTTACTCGGTTCCGTTACTCTACGGAAACGGAAACGGGAATTACTCCGCCAGACTTCGAGCTCGAACCGACGAACGAACAATTTGGTCAGATTTGTCGTGCTCGTTACTTGCATCGCGCGATTGCGCGCGATGCCAAGCGGCACAGACAAAAAGTTTTTAAAAGTTAAAAAACCCGGTTCCCGGCCAAAAAGCAGGCGGAAATATGCCTGCCGTGCCTCAGGGCACCTACCAGAGGGGTGGTTTCTGGAGGTCCCCGCCCGGCCTCCCCCCCTCCTCCGTCCTGGGCTGCTCTGGTGGGACTCGCCGCAGGCTCGCAGCAGCAGCAAAGCAACAAGCCGCACGGCACGGACAGCACAGGAAAAAACTTTTAAACTCTCCCCCCCCACACATTCCCGCACGGCACCAGTCTCGCCGCCGGCTCAAGCGGCACAGACGGCGCAGGAAAAAACTTTTAAACTCTCCCCCCACCCATTCCCGGGCCAAAAAGCAGGCGGAAAATGCCTGCTGTGCCTCAGGGCACTCACTATCAGTAGGGCACCTACCGGAGGGGGGGTTTCTGGTCTGGAGGGGGGGTCCCGCCTCCCCCCGTCCTGGGCAGCCGGACTCGAGTCGCCTCGTCGCCATGCCATGCGGTGCGGGCGGGGGATCGAAAATGGGGCGGCGAACGCAATATTGTTTTTGAAATCGTGGTCCAAAAACACACAAGCACAACAGAAACACGCGGAAATTTATAAACTGCCAGATTTTTCACAGTAGCAGTGGGTTTTTTCTTGCAACAAAATGTCTCTCCTCTCCTCCTGTGTCCTCCACTGATTTTATTTTATTTTTATTTTTTTTACACCTGCGCAGTGTGCAATGATGGGCTGGCCCAGTGGCCTGGCCAGCCATGTGGGAGGGGACGACCATGCAAATTTTTGGAGCCATCTCACGAATCGCATGGCCACTTGGCCATGGAGACTTCTGGGATGTGCCAAAAAGCCCCCTAAAACTTGCCCTAGCCCACTAACCCGCTAACCCTAATCCTTGACTCCTTACCCATACGTCACAGACTGTCTTCTTAGTGGGTCAGAGAGGCACCCAGAGGTGCAACCCACTAGCCCACCGTAACCTTACCCATCATTAGCCTAACCCTAGCCCTTGGACTAAAGCCACCTTAGCCCATAGCCAGATGTACTTGCATTGCACTACACACAAGTACGATTCCCTTCTTTGTGGGACATGGCAGGTGCGACCCAGTCATCCTGGATGGAGGGTCATACCAGGGGACTGGTCTCACTGCCTGCAAATGGTATGCATAACCATATGGTTGTGCATGCCATTTTGCAGCAGCAGCAGGTGAGGATGGGAGACCCCCATGTTGAGGGGTCTCTTGGAGCCTGCTGCTGCTGTCCCTTCCTACTGGGTGAGGATAGGAGGCACCCACGGGTGCCTCCAGGAGCCCTCTTTCCCTTTATAGCGGGCCGGCGGAGACACCCACCCCACAGAGGTGCCTCCAGGAGCCCGCTACCCCCCCAAAAAACCAGTATAACGAAAACGAAAAAACGAAAAACGAAACGACTAATTTTTTTCGATTTTTCGTGAAAACGGAACCGAAACGAAACGGACCCTTGCCGAAAACGAAAACGAAAACGAAGTTTTTTTCCTGAGTCGTGCCCATCTCTACTGCTGACCATTAAATAAGAGACCACAAGAAAACACTATCCCTCTTCAGTCATTGCCAAATTGGATAAACATATCTCAAATGGAAGGGAAGGATCCAGCCCCACCTTCTCTGTTTTTGGTTGAGTCACTCTCCTTTGTGAGAAAGACCAGGGAGTCTGAATAGGAGAGCCTTAGCAATCCATGGAAGCTCCCAATATGAGTCAGGACATCTGAAAATCAGGATCTGACTCATGCAAGAAGCGTCCATGTTCAAGCTTGTAATGGAAGACAGAAAGGAAATTTTTAAAGATGCCTTTTTACTCATGTCAGGGAATTTAATCTGTCTCTTTGACATTCCCATTTTCCTCTAGTCATATAACTGGCAGGTACAATATTCTGCCGATATATCAAAAGAGAGAAAGAATCATCCATGTCTCCTGGTATTAATCTCTTGCAACAATGTGATTGAATCAAAGATATTCTTTCTTCATCCCAATATTAAACTAACCACTATGAAAGAAAAGTCAGATCTGGAACTTTAGCAAGATTAGATTATCCTTTAGCAGGATGTGCAGCAATAATTCTACTTCCTCTGGCTCGAGAGAGGTGAGTCTTTAATCATGTCAAAGGCTGCATTCCTTGAGACCAATCTGTTGGGAGCCATAGTGTGTGAGACTGAATCCAGAAGTGGACCAAGTCAGAACCAAACTCTCTCTCTCTCTCTCTCTCTCTCTCACCTACGGAGAGCCCATGTTAGTCTGCTAAACAGTTTAGACACAAAACAAGACAAAGAAAAAAATCAGCAGACGAAAACACTGTAGCTCCTTAAGGACTAATTATTATCATTTAATGTGAACTTTCACAGATCAAGACCATTTACTCTGACATAAGAGTGAAACATTATGATTGTCACATTTCACACTTGCTAATGACTTAACCATCATTTTTATGGGTTCTGAAAGAAACGGGTGGTGCTTCAACACTTGATTGGCCTGATGTATAACTTATATAATGGACAAGAAGCTACCATTGGGACAGAATATGGAGAGATAGAATGGTTTCCTACAGGGAAAGGTGTCAGATGAGGGTGAATTTTATCCCCTTATCTGTTCACTGTCACAGAACATATCATACAGAAAGCCAGACTGGATTCAGATGGAGGAGTGGAATGCAATGCTAGGCTATGAATATTTATGAAGCAGTATCTGTTGAACCAATCAAATAGCCTATAGGCGGGACTATATTTATTTATTAGATAAGTCATTTATTTATTAGATAAGTCATAATTAATTTGAAAAGGGTGGCAGCAGAAAAGGAATCAGGTTATAAAAGGTGGCAGAGGTTAGGATTAGGGTTAGGTTTGCTACAGCCTTGTTCCTGTTTTTGACCTGCTGAGAATTCTTTCCCCAGAATAAACAGAGGAGGAAGTGGGGAGGGCTCCAATCATGCTGGGGGCCCTTGCCCAGAAGCCTTCTTTAGTCTTGATATTTGATCAGACAGACTTGTTATGGTTGTCAAATTACCCAAACAAGATAATTAAATAAAAAGATGTATTGGTGTTTTCTGTGCCATAGCTCCTGGTTTGGATGATACGGCTTGAATTCTTGGAATTGCTCTCACCGCTGGGCTTTTGAATTCATACACTGACAGTTTCTTGACAATTTTAGCAGGTTATGAAGATGTGATGAATAAAGGAATGGACCAGCTTAAACTGATAAAACAATCATTTTCAGTTGAGAAGAAACTAGTTTCTATTGATCAAGAGAAACTGACATCATCAAGTAAGTTAAACAACATGGTGTAAGCATATAAAATAAGCACACACACAAACCTCTCATTGTTATATAACCCTCAGATGGAAATATTCTTACCCTATTGCACACGGAAGATGAACAGAATGCCACAGACACCCAATGCCAAAAAATAGGAGTACACCCTAATATGGTTTTTTTCATTCTGCATGGGATACGGAGAAATCTGCCCATGTATCAGGGCTGAGAAAGCCAAATTTCTGCAGGAGAATAAGGTAAGTACATGTACATGTCTTGTAATGTGAATAGATCAGGTATCTTCCAGGAGTGCACCATCTCCAGAACTACAGGAGCCCAGACATGTACTGTGAAGTTTGCAGAGAATCCAATATGAGCTTCCAACAAAACTTAGGAATGTACCTTTAGATGGATGGGTCCAGTTTTGTCCTGAAGTAATGTGGTTTATTAGTGTTTGACATTTTACATTTGAATAGCAAACTGCTTTAAGAACACAGTATTCAGGAGGGGGTACAGATTAGCTGCTCAAACTGCTGCTATTGACTTTAAATTCCATGTACCAAGGAACAGTAAATGGGCTGCTATAAATTAATTATCCCTGATGGATTTGTTGCACAACGCCATGGATACCTAAACAGTGGATTGTAAAAGCAAAGCAAAGCAAAGTGTTCTGGTTATTTGCTGCCCCATACCACTTCAAGTAGTCTCTGGGCAGTTTACAGTTAAATTATGGTAGGAACTGGCAAACCACTCCAGTATTCCTACCAAGAAAACTCCATGTACATGGAGTCACGAAGAGTTGGTCACGACTGTAACGACACAACACACACACACTACACATTGACCCCCCCCCAAGCAACCTGGGTACTCATTTTACCGACCTCGGAAAGATTGAAGGCTGAGTCAACCACGAGCCTGCTACCTGGGATTGAATCCTAGGTCATGAGCACAGTTTTACCTGCAGTACAAGCATTTAACCACTGCGCCATGGGGCTCTTAGGAAGTTGTTGGATAAAAGGATTTGAAGCAGCTCTGGAACACATTGTTGGTAGAGAGGATTTTCTTCTGTGTTCTATATTCTATGTCAGGATGAGTCCCACACATAAATAAAATCTACCATCATTGGAAAATATGTGGGGGCCATACTCCTGTTATGTGCTAGAAATGTTGTTGTGATGTGCTATCAGCTCAGAAGCAATTTAAAGTGACTCTAATAGGCTTTTCAAGATATGTGAGATATTTAAGGAGTAGTTTTAACAGTTCCACTCCGCCAGTGAGTTTCCACTGCTGAGTTTCCACAGCTGAGTAGGAATTCAAAGCCAAACCCCTTGAGCCTTAGTCCATAGCTCAATCTGTCATTTATCAATAATGAATTTATGTTAATCTGAAGTAGGCATTTTTTCCTGCTAGACAACAGGGATGGTAGAATCCCTAACACTTTCCTGTTGAAGTTCATCCAAATGGTAAACCCTGAAAAGAATGAGTTCTCTGATTTGGGCAGCCGATGAATTCCATCTTGGAGAATACTAACCTCTGAGTGAGGCTCTGTTGTCCGTAGAAAAGGGAGGTCAAGGCCTCTGACCACTCCAGTCTAGATAAATCTGAAAGAACATCACTTGAGCCCTTTGTTCAACATCACACTTCGAGTTAGTGGATCTTCAAGAAATGAGTTGATGAAACTGACTGTAGGATTTCACCCTTCCTGTGAAATCCTCTTCCCTTTTGTGACACCAACTGGTTTTGAAATGCTGCGAAACTGCTGACAGAAGAGATACCAGAAAACAATTTTTAAAGTTGCCAAGGGTTTGTGCATCTGTGTGTCCAGAGGTGTTATTTTTAGCCATCCAAACAGCTAGAGGTCATGTAGCACTTGATGGAAAAAAATTACAGAAGACACAGCAGATTTAGTGGTGTTTGAGGAAGTCTCCAGAATGAAAGGTAACATATTTTGGAGTGGGGCTGGAAGGGACAGAGCTTGATGGATGGGATGTCAGCCCAGTGGTCATCAGAAGGGGAGTGGGAGCAATCTGTACAACTGAGAGAGAAAGATGAATGGGATGAGAAAGTTCATTGAAGCACAATACAGCCACAGCAACCTCAGACTAGTCACACTGGTAGTGTACAGCCTCCTTCATCTGACTGAGCTTTACATTAAAATGAAGTGACAAAATCATCAGGAGGGAAATGAGAATGGCCAGCTGAACCTGGAGGAGGAAGAGGATAAGAAGGGAGTCAAGCCTGCTAATGCCCTGCCTGGGGTTAGTGCCATTGGATGGCAAATTACAAATAGATACACAGGAAAGGGTCGGAGAGGCTAGAGAGAAAGCCAAAGCTGAAATATGTATGGTGGTGTCCCCTGAGAATCATTGGATAAAGCACATGATGAATGTACAATTAAGTACAATTAGCAATAGCAAAGAGCAGACATTACTTAATGTATTTGTCATCTGCATTCACCAACATTCCCTTTGATCAATGCAAAGCAAGCCTAGGAGTGTTTTCAGTCACTGCAGAACCTGATATAATTTTGGTCACTGGTTCCAACTTGAGTCCACCCATTGACTCAGTTGAACATTGAATCAACCATCATGTAAATCCCATTAATTCAACTGGCCTACTTTAGTTGGAACTACCAAGTTGATTCACACCCATATATGTAATCATTAAAACCAACTATGGCTAATTCTCTTCTTAGATTAAAACTTCAAGAAACCATCTTTGGTCCTTCCACTGGAAAGCATGAGACGATAGTCTTTGATGACAGATGTGGGGAACCAGGGGTTCAGAAGCTGGAACACAATAGCTATGTGTCACATAGGATCTACCTTCCATCCTGTAAGATAGACCTTTATTCACAGATCCAATGGAGGACCATAGCTTGATCTGCTAAGTGGTGTTGCTGAAGGTCTAGGTCAGATGTCACATGGAATAGGTCTATGGGTGCTGCTCTGTTTTCTGCCTTCTCCTTCTCAGTGCTTCCTTTCCATCATTTTCCCATCCCTTTCTTTTTCCTTCCTCAGAATCTACAGCAACAATGGCCGAGGCTGCTGGACACTGATATCTCCAGACTACATACCAAGCATGCCAAAAAGAATGCATGCCCTACTGCTGGGCCAGAAAGGTGTGTGGCAGCTCTTAAAGGGGAAGGATGAAACATTCTAAGTAGAGATGGGCACGACCAGGAAAATTTTTTTTTCGAGTTATCGTTTTTCGGGACGGGTCCGTTTCGGCTCGTTTCCATTTTTCGTGAAATTTTTCAAAAATTTGTCGTTTCGTGGTGTCGTTTTTCGTCTGTCGTTATACTGGTTTGGGGGGGTAGCGGGCTCCTGGAGGCACCTCTGTGGGGTGGGTGCCTCCTCTGGCCCGCTATAAATGGAAAGCGGGCTCCTGGAGGCACCTCTTTTTTGGGGGGGTGCCTCCTCTCCTCACCCGCTAGGAAGGGAAAGCAGGCTCCTGGAGACCCCTCATGGCATGGGGGTCTCCTCTCCTCACCTGCTGCAAAAGGGCATGCATAGCCATATGGATATGCATACCAAGTTGCACGCAGAGACCCTGCATCAGTCAGGCCTCGGGGGCATGGTTTGCATGGCACACATGCTGCCGAGCCGAGCCTGCAGGAGTCACCCAGAGCCACAAGTGGTGGACTGGCAGACTCTCTGCACCCGGTGTGTCTCACTAAGAAGGGAATTGTACTTGCGTGTAGTGCAATGCAAGTACAGATCTGGCTTAGGCAACAGGGTTAGCGAAAGGGCTACGGTTAGGCTAGTTACGGGTGAGGTTAGGGTGAGTATTGGGGTGCACCTCTGGGTGCCTCTCTGACCCACTTAGAAGGACAGTGTACTGGCGTATGGGTTAGGGTTAGGGTTCGGGTTCGGGTTCGGGCTACGGTTAGTGGGCTTTTTATGCCTGGTTGGCACACCCCAGAAGTCTCTGTGGTCAACATGGCCAAGTGGCCATGCGATTGGTGGAATGGCTCCAAAAATTTGCATGGTCACTCCCATGGCCAGCCCATCATTGTGCAGGTGTAAATAAAATAAAATAAAATAAAATAAAATAAAATAAAATAAAATCAATGGAGAGAGGACAGAGGAGACATTTTGTTGCAAGAAAAACCCACTGCTACTGTAAAAATTCTGGCAGTTTTAAAATAGCAATTTCCGCATGTTTCTGTGGTGCTTTGGTGTGTTTTCGGACCACGACGATACGATTTCAAAAAAAAGATTGCAGTCGCCGCCCCATTTTCGATCCCCTGCCCGCACTGCATGGCATGGCGAGACGAGAGCAGCCCAGGAGGACAGGAGAGGGGGGGAGGCCGGGGACCCCCCCCAGAAACCCCCCCTCTGGTATAGGTGCCCTGCCCTGAGCCCTCACTCAGGCAGGCATATTTCTGCCTGCTTTTGGGCCCGGGAATCGGGGGTTTTAAAACTTTTTTTCTGTGCCGCTTGAATTGCGGCGGCCGGCGGCGAGTCTGGTGCTTGTTGCGAGCGACTAAGACGAGGATTTCCCCCACCACCAGAGCAGCCCAGGACAGGAGAGGGGGGGAGGCCGGGGACCCCCCCAAAAACCACCCCTCCTCTGGTAGGTGCCCTCACTCAGGCAGGCATATTTCCGCCTGTTTTTGGGGCCGGGAATTGGGGGTTTTAAAACTTTTTTTCTGTGCCGCTTGAATTGCGGCGGCCGGCGGCGAGTCCGGTACTTGCAAGCGACTACGACGAGGATTTCCCCCACCACCAGAGCAGCCCAGGACAGGAGCGGGGGGGTCAACCACCCCTCTGGTAGGCTTTTTGGCCGGGAATCGGTTTTTTTTTTTAACTTTTAAAAACTTTTTTTCTGTGCCGCTTGGCATCGCGGGATCGCCGCGATGCCAGGAACGACAATGACAAATCAGACCCAATTTTTCTTTAGTCGGTTCGAGTTCGAGTTCTGGCGGAGTAATTGTCGTTTCCTTTTCCGTTCCGTAACGGAAACGAGTAACGGAAACGGAAACGAGAATTTAGTCAAGTCGTGCCCATCTCTAATTCTAAGTAGAAATACTTGCAGACAATTGTCCCCCCCCCCACACCCCACATCCAAACCATGCCATCAGCAATTAACATATCATATCTATATGCCAGTGTGAACAGGCCCTCAGTTTGGGAAGCACACGGAAGAACTGCAATAGGAAAAAGGTGATTCATTCCTCTCTTTTAGATCAGGTTCTGCTGTTCAAAGAATTCTGAAACTGAATCCCCTGCAATTTTGTTGGTGTTGCAGTCACTTAACAATTATAAGCCAATCCCATTTCAATAAGTGACATTGACTTATAAGAACATGCTAAGGGTGTATTTTGGTTTGAATCAGCCTATTGTGTAACACAGGATCTCAAAATGTAGTCTATATCTTGGGAGTGAGTATGGGAATACTGTATCAATCAGTAGGCACTTGCCAGTGTATGCTGTGACTTAATGGAGAAAAGCTGCCTAAGGGGGGAGTTTTATGGTGCCAGAAAGACAAATGGGTTCTAGATCAAATTAAGCCCGAACTCTTACTAGAAGCTAAAATGACTAGACCCAGGCTATCACAATCAAGATATGTTGTGAGAAAACATACATGGCCCAATAGAAGAAGCAATTAGGAAAGGACCATAGAGCTTGGACAATTGGAAGGCAGTAGGAAAAGAGATAGACTAAACATGAGATGTATTGACTCAGTGAAGAAATAAAGGACCTTCATTCAAGAGGACATTAATTCCAAGCACTGGAATAAGTCAGAAGTGACTTGACAGCACTTAGGAACAGCAAAGCAATAATTGGATTTCTTTTCATATACTTGGTGAGCATCACCATGGAAGTATATTCAAAAAATGCCAACGTTTTTATTATATTTTGCATGATACGAAAATTGAACGCTCTTGGCATGGTTTCAATCATGGTGATTCTACTGGGTTCTCAAATGTTATGGTTTATGGACAAAAGTCTGGATTCATGCCTGCTTCTGCCCTTTATTCTGCCAGTCATAGCTGAATCGCTGGAAAAGGAGGCTGCAGGTACAGTAGGAGGGCATGCTGAATAAAATACATACCACAGCTGTACCTAGTCTTGTCAGAGAGCCAATGAGCTTTATACCAGTCTGTTCTCCACTGTTTCCTGGTCATTGCCCATCTGTTCCAAATTCACAAAATGCTGAACAAAACAAATATCTCCACTTATTATAGGCACCTTACTTCAATTAAATTCTAATTGTGGAGCTGTGCTTCACAGAGTAACACTGGTACTGCATCTCCTTCAAATTTGTCAATAAAATAGATGCCAGCCTATGGATTATTCCATCACATTTGGTACATTTTCCAAACAAAAGCTTGTGCACCTGTCCAGCATACCTTCACTGTAGGTTATGAAGACAGATTAGCCAAGTAACCACATACAGCGTGAGATGCTCCAGTGGGAATATTTAAAACTAAAGCAAAAGAGACGCTTATTATTCTGCCAATCAGTGTGTTAGTTTTCAATTTCCTTTACCAATTACACTTATAACAAAAAAAAATCAGAGAAAGCCTTACCTTGTAGATTTACCCTTTTTTTCCTAGAGCAGGTGCGATGCTCAGTGTTGCAAGGTCTATTTTATAAGATTAAAAAAATTAGGAGAATTTAGCAGGCTGCCCATATCTGATTTAATAGGAACAGACTAAAGTTGGAGAAGTAGGTGAGGGATGTAGCCCCAGGATATTTGCTGAGGCAACATACAGTTTCTAGGATTAAACTAACTGTTCTATGGATGTCATCACTACTCTTTTCATACGTTCTTGGTTAAAAGAACATTAATGTGGAATCTAGCTGTAATCCAAAGGAACATCCTTCTTATAGGCTGCTATTGGTAGTTCAGAGTATCAGTATTTTGACTTTAATTCAAGGTGGCATCATCCAAACTGCAATCCACAGAATACTGAGTGTACTGAAATCTCACTGAGATCAGTGAGAGTTAAGTGCTTAGCAGCGTTCTTGCAGCAAAATTAGGGTTTGTTTGTTTGCTTATTTACCACCATTTAAATGCCACATCTCTCCAAAAACTGTTGAGGCAGTAAGGGAAAAAAAGTATCCTAAAGCATTAAAACCATCAACAATAGTTAAAAGGATTAAGGCCACAAACATGGCAAACCTATTGCTAAATCAGAGAAATTCCACATTTCCACAGCCTTGCTTTCTGTTGATAGGGGAACAGGGAAGGGGGAACAGCCTATTCTTTTTAACCCTCAAAATGTCTATTTCCTTCCCATATAGTCGGTCTAAATGTTCCTGGCTACAATGGTATAGCCACATCTTGCACGCTGACACTCACATGCTAGCAAAGAAGGGCCTTAAGTTGGAGGTTGTTGGCAAATGACTAAAGGGTTGATGCACTATTTATTTATTTATTTTGAATATTTTTACCCCACCATTCTCCTTGGAAAAGGACCCAAGGTGGCTGCACAATGACATGAGGGACACTCACCTATACCCAGAACAAGCCAGCAACCGAGAGCAATGGCACCTCCGATCGAGAACAGCAGACCCTGCCACCAGATGGGACAAAAGCTGAAGAAGAAGATAGTTGATCTAAATGTTAGGGGTCAAGCAAGTGGGTAGGAAAGTTTGGGATGCTGTTTATCTATAATTTTCCTCTTTATCCCCATCTCAGATCCTCAGATCCTTCTGATATCAGACCTCCAAGTGCAAGAGCAGAGGATGTGAGACTGAGTCTCCTCTCCCAAACTCAGAACTCTGTCCTTCAGCCATCATGGGGGAGATCTGCCCATACACACTTCTCTGGAGACATAGAATTGCACTTCATTTAAAGGGACAAATTAGAGAGCTGCATTTTGAAATCTTCCTTAAAGGCCAAATATATTACAAATAGAGCATCATTTGAGGTGACTGATGAAGCTGCTTGGATGAGCAGTGAAACGTTTCAATCACTCAAAGGCAGGAATTAGGTGGCAGGAATTAGGACAGGCAGTGATGGAGAAGAGAGAGAGAAAGTTCTGGAGGATGATCTCTCTCCCAGATCTAGATACTAATGACACACCTAATGCCTGTATCACAGCAAATACCTGGTGCTCCCACTTCAGGAAAATCTTTGACAGCGATCTAGTTGTGGGGCCCAACAATATGAATCCTACACAAACTATGTTAAACTCTACACCAGAGTGGCCCCCAGTCTCAGAATCTCAAGTCTGTGCACTTATTGAGGCTTTAGCACCAAATAAAGCACCAGGTGAAGACATGATCCCTCCAGAGGTTTATAAAAGCAATACGGAGTGGTGGGCTCCCATATTAGCACAGCTTTTTACTCATATCAACCATACAGGAACTTTTCCAGAGGGCTGGAGGCAGAGTATAATTTTCCCAATTTATAAAAAAGGTGACAAAATGAACCCCCAGAATTATCGCCCTATTAGTTTACTAGATATTAGTTCCAAACTATACACCCGCTTCCTAATGCAGAAGCTGGCAGAGTGGATGGAGGGGAGCAACATCCTCCATCAGGAACAAGCTGGGTTTAGGAAGGGCCACAGCACGGTGGACCAGATCTTTGTGCTACACCACCTAGTCTGCAAATATACCACTAAGCCCTTCAAATGGCTTTTTGCAGCCTTTATTGACTTCTCTTCCGCATTTGACACAATCACAAGGAACCGTCTATGGGATAAGCTGGCAGCAACAGACATCGATAAGAGGTTGCTATTCCTAATTCAGGAACTTTACACTAATTCTAAATTGAGGGTAAGGATTAGCTCAGATGGAAGGGTTTCAGAGGAAATTTGTGTAAACAAAGGTGTTAGACAGGGATGCCTGCTCGCACCTCTCCTCTTTAACTTTTATATCAATGATATCGTAAAAACTGTAAACCATCCCGATCACTTCCCTCCTTCAATCGGTAATTATAAGATTGCAGCACTCATTTATGCGGATGATGTTGTCCTATTATCAATGAACAAGAAGGGGCTCAAGAGAAGCTTGAATAAGCTCAGAGAGTTTAGTGAGACAGAACACCTTAAAATAAATTACGCAAAGTCCAAAGTCTTGATCTTCGGAAGGCAGCCCCCCAAATTCAACTGGTGTATTGGTGAGGACAGGATAGAACAAGTACACACCTTTAAATATTTGGGAGTGCATTTTGATGAGAGAAACTGCTGGAAAACACAGGTCAAGGCTGTTAAAATCTCAGCTCAGAAATCTAGTCATGCTCTAATTAAATTTTTTCACTCCAAGGGCGGTAAATTGGTATCCCCAGCTTTAAAGGTCTTCTCAGGAAGGGTGATTGCACAAATGCAACACGGAATTGAGATCTGGGGTTTGGATCCAAACATCCTACATACACTTGAAGTAGAGCAAAATAAATTCCTGAGGCACATCCTGGTGGTACCACAAGGGACCCCAGCAGCCTTCCTCAGAGTAGAAACAGACATGATCTCCATCAAAGCCAGGGCAACTCTTGCCATATTCTGTTTTTATAAGAGGATATTGGACATGCCTGACTATCGCCTTCCCAAACGTTGTCTGATGGAGCAGTGGAAGAGTGGTGGATGGGCCACTTTGGTACAAAACCTTTTGAAATCTAAATCTCTTTCCACTGATATTTATGTTTTCCCAGGAGTTAAAAGTATGCTGAAGGAGTGGATATATAAACAAGACAATGATCAGGACCTCGCCCTAATTAATTCTTCAGGCTTCTCTCACTGGTACCAGCTATGGAAAACCAATCATTCAAGGGCACATTATTTACATTCACTTACTATCCCCTCTTTGAGAACAGCCTTTACTGAACTCCGCTTCCAAACTATGCCAACCGCTGTCTTGGATGGAAGGTACAACAATGTACCCAGACACCTAAGACTTTGTATCTGCGGCGCTGCTGAGATAGAGGATGTGGCTCACTATCTATTAAATTGCCAACTCTACCACAACCCAAGGGCCAACCTTCTAGGCAACATCTTGGCCCCCTTGCAGGCGGAGAGTCCTCAGGTTAAAGTGGGTAGGCTGCTCTCAGACTCTGACCCTTACATTACTTACAGAGTTGCTAGGTTTGCCAAAGCTGCTAGGAAAATCCGTGCCAACTTTCTGAGCACAATTGCAGTGAGCTGTGTAGGGGACTCCCTCATATGAGGTGGTATCAGTGCTCCTTTTCACCCCCTTCTGTCTGATAAGAGAGGCCAACTTAAGAAACTTTATCTTTATATGGCTTCCTTTTCCTTTTCCTTTTAAAGCCATGACTGTTTTATCTATTTATCTCTTTGTATTTTCTGATTGTGATGGCTTGTAGCCAAGACAATAAACTTTATATTGATTGATTGATTGAAGAAAAGAAGTCCAGTCACCATGACTCAACTTCCAGACATCTGAGGTGAACTTATATTCCCCTTCTAACTCCATTAATCTGTTCTGGCATTCATACCTTAGAAACCAGCCTTTAGACAAAGCCAATATTTACATCCAGAAGACTGTTTACAAAATAAGGTACTTCACAAATTTTTATTTATTTATTTATTTATTTTTGATTATTTTTTTACCCCCACCTTTCCCTTGGAAAAGGTCCAAAGGCAGCTTACAGTAAGAAAGACATCAGAGATGGGGCAGTCCTGGCCTCCCCTGGGAGGCAGTTCCAGAGTCTGGGCACAGCAGCTGAGAAGGCCATTTCATGTGTTCCCACAAGACATACCTGTGAAGGTGGCGGGATGGAGAGAAAGGCCTCTCCTGATGACCTTAGCATCTGAGTCAGATCATACTGTGAGATGCCATCTTTGAGCTAGCTAGGACCCAGGTCGTACAGTGCTTTGTAGGTTAAGGTCAGCACTTTGAATTGTGCATGAAAGCTGATTGGCAGCCAGTGGAGCTGCTTTCATAGGGGTGTAATGTGTTCTCTGCAACCTGCCCAGTCAGCAATCTGGCTGCTGAAATTTGGACCTCACTAGGGAATGAGTGCCTTCTTCTCCACTTCTTCTATGTATAGGTTTGCAACAGTTGGTGACATTGGGGAACCCCTGGCACATATGTGGTATTCAAACACAGGTCCCAGAACTGGCTTCTACAAACAGAGCCACGGTTGTGCCATAGGTTCCCCAGTGTCACCAATTGTTGCGAACCTACACCTGGAAGAAGTGGAGGAGGAGGTACTCAACACCTCTGCAGGGACAACACAATCTCACTGGGTTCAGGTATGTAGATGATATCTGGGTGAAAATCAAGACTCAGGAAGTACAGGCCTTTATAGACCACATCAATGTGGTAGACCCTAATATTAAGTTCACTTGGGAAGACACTCAAGATAACAGGCTGGCTTTCCTGGATTGTGCAGTCATCACCAGACCTGACCGAGGCCTGGGAACAGACGTTTACAGGAAACCCACCCACACAGGTCAGTACTTACTGCTTGACTCCCACCATCCATTACAGCACAAATTAGGAGTCATCAGGTCCCTAAACCACAGAGCAGAGAGCATCCCCACCTCCACAGAAGCCAAGAAGAAGGAAGACAGGCACCTGAAGACAGCACTTAAGGCCTGTCAATATCCAAAGTGGGCCTTCAACAAAGCAGTGTGCCGACCCAGAAGAACATGGGATCAACCTGAGACCCAGACCCGACAGAAGAACCTGGTCATTCCCTACATGGCTGGAGTGTCTGAGAAGCATAAAAGGGTTTTTGGCAAGGACCACATCCTTGTTTATTTCAAACCTACAAGCACACTAAGGCAGAGACCCATCCACCCAAAGGTCTCGATACCAAAACACAAAAGGAGCAATATAGTCCAATGCAGTGAGCTGTCCAATGCAGTGAGGAGTGTGCAGACTTCTGCACTGGAGAAACTAAACAGTCATTAAACAGGAGGATGGCCCAACATAGGAGGCGCAACAGCTCAGGACCAGAATCAGCAGTACACCTCCACTTGAAGGACAAAGTGCACTCATGCAAAGATGAGGATGTATACATATTAGACAGAGAACATAGGTGGTTTGAGGGTGGATTCAGGGAAGTCATTCATGTGAGCACTGAAAACCCCTCTCTCAACAGAGGTGGGGGTCTCAGGCACAGTCTATCTGCCACTTATCAGGCAGTGATTTCAACAATCCCCAGACAAATCAAAAACACTTCACACCTTCACCACCAAGGCCATAGCTAACGACCCATACTTTATGGGTTTCAGCACTTTAGGCCATTGTTCACCTTAAGGATTTTGAGACTGTTGTCCAACTAACTAGCATATTCAGGCCATTGTTCATCGTATGAGCCTATTTCAGACCAGGGTGACAAGAGGTCAAAGTGAACTGTAAAATAGAGGACTCACAACTAGCTTTCTTCAGACTGACAAAGCTGTTTGGATGAGCAGCAAAACGTTTCAATCTCTCAAGAAAAAGAAGTCCAGTTTTCATGATTCAACTTCCAGATAACTATCAGGACATGAAAAATGGAATTTTTTTTCCTCTTCAGGCAATCTTTCCCTGAATGAGGGACTTCCTACTATGTAACTTTATATGGATTACCATACATGATTGCATTGACTGATTTCATAAGAACACCAGTGTTTTCCATGTTACTTTACAGCCCTCATAATTGACTTTTTTCTTTTTGCATTTTGTTTGTAGCTCTACGGTTATCTTTTAATATTCAAAGATGCCTCTGTTAATTCCCTGTTCTTAACTTGAATGTGTCTTAAAATTTAATGTTCTGGGCTGTATATTGTCGCTCATTATTGTAAGCCACCTTGGGTCCTTTTCCAAGGAGAAAGGTGGGGTAAAAATATTCAAAATAAATAAATAATAAATAATAAATAAAACCAAAATATGAAAACCAGCCTGAAATGCTAATTTGTTAGACTGTTAAAAGAATCATGGTAGTCAGGTAGAGAAAGGAACTTTTATATGCAATGCAAAATTGAGGGACCCACATGCAACCCCCCCCCCTTTTAGCAGCCCCTTAAGCATTAGTTTTAGTTATATAAGGATTTTGAAACTAGGTAATTTTTAGAAAAGTGGTTAAACATACTTGGTTGATTATATCTACCATATATTAAAGGATGTAGACTAGACAGACTAGTTTAACATTGTTTTTTGCTGTCTCCGTTTTTTGTATTAGATGAAAACAGATGTACGAGAGTAAAGATAGATTGTGGTTAGGATACATTTACTATATACTGACTTCATCAAATACATTTTAAGCTGCTTAGTTAAATGAAGAATTAAGTATAAGGATCAAGAATATTGTTAAGATTAGACAGGCTAGCTCAACATCATATTCTGCTATTTTTATTCTTTGTATTAGCTGAAAATAGAGATAAGTAAAGATGGACATAATTTTGATTGGAGGGGGAAGGCAAGCAAATATGAAAGTATGAAAACAATCTCGCTAAGACGAGAAGAGAAATATGAAATATCTGGGCTGAAATAATGGGAAAATAATTGTTTTTGATATATGTAACCTGACAGATGACAAGCAATGTATTTGTTTTAATTTGTTAGGTATAGAAAATAAAAATAAATAATTTTAAAAAGGAGAGGCCTTTCTCTCCATCCTGCCACCTTCACAGGTGCGTCTCATAAGAACACATGAAAGGGTCTTCACTGTTGCTGCTCCCAGTCCATCTCATGTTAGGCCTTCCTCTTTTCCAGCTGCTTTCCCACCTTTTCAAGCATTCTTGACTTTTCCAGATTGTGCCCCCTGCTGTGCCCCCCCCCGGGTTTCAGGTCTAGTGGGCGGGCAGGTCAGAGGGTCGGGTGGCCGTCGTTTACAGGGAATCACTTTCTATTCGCAGATCTGCGGCATTGGTGTGACCTGAGTTAGAATGCCTTCACTTATTGGTGGGTCAGTGAGACAGGTTTGGCATTGTGCTGGTGTTCTGTGCTCCCCGCAACCCAGCACAATCCCTTCCAGAGATCACTGAGTTCGTCTCGGCTGCCCTGTTGAGGTCTCCCCGCCTTTTGGTGGTTGGAGACTTCAACGTGCATGCCGAGGAGGAACTTTCAGGAGCTGCTCTGGATTTCATGGAGTCCATGGCCTCCATGAACCTGTCTCAGCATGTTGTTTGCCCCACCCATAGTGCAGGCCATACCCTGGACCTGGTTTTTACCTTCATGTCATCAAATTATTATCTGAAGGTTGGGGACATTGTTCCCCAACCTGTGTCATGGTCAGATCATCATCTGCTAATGTTTTCCCTGTCAATCGCTGCCCCGCCCCACCGGGAGCATCGGCTCCTTGTGTGGGCCCACTCCCAAAGGCTCCTTGACCCTGCCCGGTTTGTGGAGGCCTTTGGGGAGCTGCCTGTTGGACTGGCTGATGACCCGGTGGAAGTCCTGGTGGATAGGTGGTATGAGGGTGCCACCGGGGCAGTCAACCGGATCACCCCTAACTGCTTCCTTCGCTGTGGAGCTCGCTTCTCACCGTGGTTCACGGCTGAGCTGAGGGCGATGAAACAAGATCGAAGGAAGCTGGAGTGCAGATGGAGAAAGGCTCAGACGGCAGTTAATAGGGCAGCTGTTAAGCAGCTGACCAGCCATTATGTTCACGTGATCAGGGACGCCAGAACAGCTTATGCCTCCCTGAGAATTGGCAAGGCCTCGAATCACCAAGCAGAGTTGTTCCGGGTGGTTCGAGACCTCTTCAATCCTGGTCAACCAAGGCCTCCTCCTAGCAAGTTCACTAGCGAGCAATTTGCAGCCTTCTTTAGATCTAATATTGAGGCCCTCCGTTCTGATCTGGACTCCGGTTGCCCTAATCCCTCCTTCTATATCCCGGGGACCTCATCACCCCGGTCTCCTTGTCTGGTTGAATTTGGGCCCATTTTACCAGGGGAGGCCTCCAAGGTTTTGGCTTATTGCTGGCCGGCAGGTTCCCCTTTCAACCCTTGCCCATCTTGGCTTATTAAATCTGCCGGAAGGAGCATGCCGGAGTGGGCTTCAGCTATTGCCACCACCTCCTTTAGTGAAGGAATTTTTCCTTCTTGCCTGAAGGAGATGGTGGTGAAGCCCACATTAAAGAAGCTCGGCTTGGCATCAGATGATTTGGCCAGCTTTCGCCCAATTGCCATTGTTGCCTTCATGGGCAAGGTTGTTGAGAGGGTGGCTGCTGTCCGGCTTCAGTCATTCCTGGAGGAAAATCATATCCTTGACCCATTCCAGTCCGGGTTCAGGCCGTTTCGTGGGACTGAGACTGCCCTGGTCGCTCTGCAGGATGACCTCCTCAGGGAGGATGACAGGAGTTGCTCTACCTTGTTGGTTCTCCTTGACTTGTCAACGGCATTTGATACCATTGACTACGGTATCCTGCTGGATCGGCTCGCCGAGGCGGGAATTGGGGGCTCAGCATTCTGCTGGCTCCGATCCTTCCCCAGCCGCCAGTCTCAGCGAGTCCAGCTGGGGGATGAGTTGTTCGCTCCTTGGATGCTCCCTTGTGGGGTGCTCCAGGGGTCGGCAATCTCCCCTATGCTGTTTAACATTTATATAAGATCGCTGGCTGAGGTAATCAGGAGCCTTAGAATTCGCTGCCACCATTACGCTGATGACACGCAACTCTATCTCTCCTTTTCTACCTCTGCAATGAAGGCAGTATGCTCCCTTGATCTGTGCTTGGAGGCAGTCTTGGAATGGACCAGGACTAACAGACTCAAACTCAACCCGGAGAAGACCAAGGTTCTGTTCTTCGGGGCGCCCTCCTCTTGGTACAATGGCCCCCTCCCTAGTCTGGGGGGAGTTTCCCTCCAGCCTATGGACAGGGCCAGGAATCTGGGTGTGGTCTTTGATTCAACCCTCTCCCTGGAAGCTCAGGTGATGGCTGTTTCTAAGGGAGCCTTTTTCCATCTCTGCAGGATCGCCCAGATCCGCCCGTACCTCGATGAGTCCTCCCTGAGGACAGTTGCAACGCCCTCTATGTGGGGTTGCACTTGACCCTTGTCCAGAGGCTCCAAACGGGTGCAGAATGCGGTGGCCAGACTGGTGGTGGGTGCTCATAGATTCGATCACATCACCCCAGTTCTGGCACACCTGCATTGGCTGCCCGTGGCGCTCCAGATAAGGTTCAATTTCCTGGTTTTGATTTACAAAACCCTCCACGGCTTGGGCCCTGAATACCTGTCGGAGCGTATCTCTCAGAGGTTGACTGAGGCCAGGCCCACTAGAATGTCGCAGGCATGCTCACTTAGGGTGGCCACACCCATGGAGGCATGGAAGTCGCTTATGCGCAACCGCGCCTTCTCTGTGGTGGGCCCCACATTGTGGAACCATCTTCCTAGTGAGCTGCGCCTAGCACAGTCCCTGCCTGCCTTCAAAAAAGCGCTCAAGACCTTGCTTTTTAGGGAGGTATTTGGCAACCTTTAATTTAATTTAATTTAATTTACTTCAGGGCTCCCCCCCCCGCCCCTGACGCCTCTTGTAGAGGGTTTTCCCTCTCTTCTTGTTTAGTATTGTTGAGCATTGCTGATTGTTATCCATTGCTGTTTTTATCTTTGCTGTAACCCGCCCAGAGTTCCTGTTGGAAGTTGGGCAATATAGAAATAAAACAAAACAAACAAACAAACAATTATGCCTTCTCACGATGTGCCTAGAGTAGGACAGTCTCCATTTTATTCTTTGTAAAACAGTTTGGTATATTTGCACATAGCAAAACTGCTTGAGAAATGCATCAAAAATGTCCAAAAACCCCTGCCAAAAATGTTCAGAATGGCTCCAAAACTCAATGAAAAAAACAAGAACAGCTCCAACTCCTCCTATGCCTCCACAAACTACTGGGGCGCAATACATCCTGGGTACACTTTTTTTGCAATGGGGAAAAAATATAACCCGCCGCATTCCACTGATAATTTTCTTAACCCGAGGCATCCCCATTTCCAATAATTTCTTTTTATAACCTGAGTTTTTTGTACCCAAAGCATTTGTAACACATGGTACCACTGTATTCAAGTTAAATTGCCATACTGGCACTTTGTGAAAAATAAGTGAGTATTGAGTCGCAGTTTAGGCACTGTGTCTCTAAAAGGTTTGCCATCACTGGTCTAGGTCATCAGCATCACATTCATTCAGTATTAGACCAAAGGGAAAGAAAACCACAGCTTCTTTACACCCTCACCTGAATTTGTTCTCTCAAAAGAACTACACCTTCACATTTAAGGAAATGCAAATTATCAGCCTCCAGAAAAGTGAAAGGAAATTGTAGTTATCATGGCACTAATTGCTCAGGAGGAAATTGTACTAAACATAAATACTTCATTAAAAAAACCTTTACCATAGTCCACGCCTCCAAAAGATTCTACTTCATATTAAAACAGTTGCAATAATTTTGTTTTGCGAATCCCGTATATGAAACTAAGCATAATTTGTTGTGTATAGCAACGTACCACCACTTTTGAGGCTATATTCTTTATAGGCTTGACATTGAAAGTGTTAGATGAAAACATTCTGGATCCATCTGAGCTGTTAAATCAATGTTATGATTGAGCAAGAGTTATATTTGTCAAAAAAGCAATGCAAACCCCAATTTAACAGAAACCTTAACCAAAAAAACCATATGTCATTGCAGTAATTGCTGTCTCCATCTGGTTATTTTAAAAGCTGTGGATGATGTAACAGCTGTCATGGAACATTTTCACCAATGGTGGTATGTTTCATACAATTTTTAAGCATGCAAATCTGTGTGATAGTCAAAACCTGTCTCACTGTTTCAAACCCTGTTGGCCATGTCATTTGAAAACTAGCAGAACTGTGAAGGTTAAAAACTGGGAACATCAATTGAGGTGCTGTTGTGAAGGGGAATTTGCTATCACGAACAAGCTTCAATCCAGTTTTTCTGTACAATTCATGAAGAAGTTTCTTGATACTCTAGAATCTCCTGATGAGCTCTTGTATGCACAAGAAACAGGGACTTAAGGGCTCTCTGACCATTATCTATTCAGTTGTGCAAACAATTACATGAAACTGTGGCGGGAGCAAAAAAAAGAATTAAGTGGACTTGAAGAACTTTAGGAGAAAATTATAACCATGAAAGAGTATACGTTAACAGAAAATGTTGGTGAAAGACTGAGACAAAAAGAGAGTGAAAACATATATTTGGAAGTCATCAGTATTGTTCAGTGAATGAGGAAATCTATGTACAGTATATTCCTAGGAATCATAATTCCAATAGAAGAGGCATTTTCTGCAGCCAAACATTTCTTAGGAAAGCAGAACCACCAAAATATTTTTCAAGAAATGTATTAGTAAAGAATGGACTTGGCAGATAGATGTCAATGGGCAGCTACAATAACTTTTTGCGTGCAGTCTAACAAAGCACTATTCAACCTGGGTCTTAGCTACCTCAAAGATTGAATCTCACAGTATGAACTGACTCAGGTGCTAATGTCATCAGGAGAGGCCTTTCTCTCCATCCCACCACCCTCACAGGTACAATTCATGGGAACATATGAAAGGGCCTACTTGGCTGCTGCGCCCAGACTGTGGAGCTCCCTTCCACTAGAGGCCAGGACTGCCCCATCTGTTATGTCTTTCTGGAAACAGGCAAAGACCTTTCTCTTCAGGTAAGCTTTCCCTGAATGATGGACTACCTAGTATGTGTCTTTTATATGAATCTACCAGACATGATCAAATAGACTTTGTGTTTATAACCACGTATAACCTTGTGTGATTGCATTGACACTATGTTTTCAAAGTTAGTTTCCATCACTCATAACTTTTACGTGGAATTTTTGCTCTCGCATTAACTGCTCACGTTCTCTTGTAGCTTTAATGTTATCCCTCAATTCCCTGTTCTCAAACTTGAATATGTCTTAATTTTACTGGACTGTATATTGTCCCTCATTACTGTAAGCCACCTTGGGTTCTTTTCCAAAGAGAAAGGTGGGGTAAAATACTCTAAATAAACAAATAAAAGTTATGAACGGTCAATGTTTTTTGGTTCCAGCTTTGATCAGTGAGCTCCAGAGTTTCTGAAAGAAGTCGCAACAAGTATTCTGCAAATTTGGTTCTCTTTCTTTTAAGAAAGAAATGACAGATTACTTTTGATTAATTTTCCCCAAAAGCTAAAAGCCACAACTGTTCTGAAGTATGAAGTACCCTGAATTTCTTCTCTTTAAAAAGTCTATAAGCCTGCCATTCAGAACACTTTATCAAATATTTGTACAAGATTATAAAATGGCATCTATAATGTAGCAAATATTTGACAAAGTATGAAATATGATGTGATAGACTGCAACAAGAAAGCTATGCATATTTTCCTCACCACCACTCCCTCTAAAGGCTTGACTACAAGTCCACAGTAATGGGCTCTTGTTCTCTGTGTAAATGTTGTTGTTGTTGTTGTTGTTGTACCCTGTTGTGATATAAGATTATAAGTGGCGGGGGGGGGAAGTTCCACTTTATTTTTTAACTACTTGATGTGGCTCTGTGATACTGTTGTCTCCTCATATCTGAGTGCTTTTGCTTTCAGTGTGGTTAAGTCCATGACATGAATCTACAAGCAGTTCTGAGACTTTGTGTGAGGATGAGATGGCATAAGATAGGTTCCACAGTCCTTGGTTTGCTGAAATTACCTCAGCAAGATAGCTGTGGAGGCTTTTTTAAGGGAAAAAAGAAACGGCTGTAAACAAGTGGTGAGCTGTGAATGCACCACGTTAAAAGAACACGTTAAGTGTTTTAACTTTGCCTGCACCCTCTATTTTAAAAAAATCAAATAAGGTATCAGGGCAGCTTGATATTAACTGATGAAAAATACAGCACATGTTGTGAATCTCTGTGCTTTTCCAGTCCTTACTTGATTCAGATGACGGCTAGGAATAATAACATTTATTCATTAAAAAAAGAGAAATGAAGAGAGAGAAAATCCTGCCCTCCTCAAATGACATCCCTGCCTTTCAGGTTAAACCCTAGCCATGGCAAGGCCAATTGTAGTAGTTCTGAGCTAATTCTTAAAAATACAAACTACTGGCCACATATACTATTATTGTGAAGAGCTGGTAATCACATCAAGCACAACTGGCCATGAGAACAGTGAACTGTAGAAAATGGCTTTCTAGAACTAAGTCATGGTATCACAGGCTGCCCAAGGTAAATAATATGTTCATTATTTCAGATCTCATTCTTCATAGGTAGAGAAAAAGCTGACACATAGTCATGTAAGCAAGTGCTGGAGCTTTTAATGGCTAATGAATGCCATGTGCTGCTTCTGATCAGTATCCGATCTATTATCATAAAAGGCTCTGAAAATGAAATTCAGTGTGGTGAAAGAAAGGGCTAATTTAGAATGAAAGATGTGTCTTCAAGGTCTGTTGTGATTACAATTATACCACAACTCACTTAAACAGTTAGAGGGTTTCAGAGAAATTGTTCTTTCTGGCTACAACAGCCATCTCTATTACTAGTATTATTATTATCGCATTGATGTATAACAGAATGAGCTGTTAAATGAGTAAAACTGGGATCATAAATAATAAGATGAGTATTTGTTCCCTAAATGATACAGGAGAGGAAAGGTTTCTGTATGCTGTATGCTTATTATTTTCTTGTTGATAAGGAAGGGGTTTTTTATTATTTACATAGGTACAGAAAGGATATACAGAAGAAATTACTTTTGACCCTTGGGTGTTCTTTTTTTACATTTTTTGAACACAGGAATTTGAAAACAGAAATCATCATTGTTGTCATCACCATCATTATCTAGAAAGCTTTTTTTTAAAAAAACTCCTTTTCCTCTTCCTATTTTAAGCCTGCCACCCAGGCGTAAAAATCCTACAGACCCCACATAACAAAACCTACTAAAATATGGGGATAAAAACACAGCAGAGTCCTGATAAATAAGGAGAGAGGCTTCTTTGGTAACAACCAGAAGATCTCTAAAGCAGCCCTAGGCATCGGGAAGCATCATATAAGCCTGTGTATGTATCTCTTTCTTACGATAAGCTGGATTCATTGGCATCCACGATGAAAGCAGAAGTAGATCAAGGAGATGAACTTTGAATTATTCTAGAAGTCCCCGTGGCACACAACAGCCATCTCAATATCTGATCCTTTAACAATGCAAGTACCTGTGGCCACTTCCTTACAACTAGTGAAACAGGGACAATCTCTACCAGCAGATGCTAAGAGCTGGAAGCATGGTGTTGGAGGATAGTGTACCATGCGACCTGTCCTGTGCCCTCCAATTACCATTCTGTCCTTAGGTGTAGCAGAGATTATTGCCGTGTGTATTCAAGGCACGTTCATCTCCCAGTCCAGCTGGGTTCTGCATATGGAATCAGTGGAGACTATGTTATCTTATTTGTAACCACAAGCTGCCAAAATAACTTGGACCAAACTTGCTCCCCAATGCTAGTTTTCATTCACAGCTACACATAGCCAAACATGTACCGTTCCTCTGAGGTCCAGTTCTATTAAACAGAGGCCTTGGGAGATACAAATGTAGCCGAAGATCTCAGGAATAAATGGAGAAGAACACTCCAAGGAATATTTAAAGGTAACCATTTTAGAACAGAATCCTTAAATCAAGAATACAAAGGGAAACAGCTGAGATAAAACTCGTATGCATGATGGACACCCATAAAAAGAATATAACATAGGTCAAGGTTTCTTAACTCATTCCCAAATGTAATACTTTTGTCCTGCCAATATTATTTTCTTCACTACTACCAAGCCCATCTTTCACCACAGGGCTTTAAGGTAACAACTGTAACTCTCAAATTCACTCCTGTCAACTCTACATTCAAAATTCTCCTATTTTCTCACTCTCAAATAATTCCCCAAGTCTTCGCCTCCCCCTTATCTTCCCCCTACCCTGATCATCTTCACCCAGATCAAGTGTCTGCTTTCTGTCTCCTCAGGAATGGTTACAACAGAGTAGAGATGGGCATGAAATGAATTTTTTTCATTCCGTTATTCGTTATTCATTTTGTTATGTAACGAAACAAATAACGAACCTGGCGGTGAAATTGGAATGAACCGAACTGAACCAAGAAAATTAGGTTTATTACGTTTTGTTTTTGTTAATGGTGACATGCGATGAAAAGAGCTGTTTTAAATGTTAAAAATGTCCTGAATATCTGTAAAAACCCAGCGATAATGATTTATTCTGCCTGATAATACCTACCGGGGGTTTGGGGCCCTTAAAACGTGCACTTATGTCTTTTCTCAGATCGCTATATATTTTTTTCCTTTAAGGAGAGTTAGGGGACATCTACCCAAAATGGCTGCCAGATGCCTAATATTGATTTCTTGGGTATTAAAACGCCCTGGACATCCGTAAAAATGCAGCGATAATTATTTATTCTGCCTGATAATACCTACCGGAGGGGGGGTCCTTAAAATGTTTGTTTTTGTCTTTCTCCCATTACGATGTATTTTTCTTTTCCCTTTAAGGATGACACAAAATGGATACAAGCCATGTGATGGTATCATGTAAATTCTTGGACAACTTCAACCAATAGCATGCCCAGGTTGCAGACTGGGCAGGTTTGGCAGCCACAGAGGGCATAAAAAGCTCTGGCAGCCCCTGTCCTCCTTGCAGTCTGCGGTGGGAGTTACGTTGGGGTGAGATTGCTGTTTCTGCAACTTGTTATTTTCACTTTAGGCCAGGCAGGCAGGCGTGTGTCTCTGTGTTACTGCTGGTTGCAGCCTGGCTCTTAGGGAAGAGAAAGAAGAGATTTCTCTCTAGCTTCAGTCTTGCAGCCTCCCTGTGTGCATACTGCGTAGCTCTCTGTGAGTACCATACCCTACCCAGCAGTCACTCTGTGGCTGTCTTGTGCCCTGGGCAATGCCCGCTGCTGCTTTGCAGCCTCTCTGCATACCTAGTCTATACTGTGTGTCTGCCAGCATCATTTTTTTTAGTGTTTTCCATCTGGTCTGGGGCGTTGGGGGACGCCCACGCGTGGAAATGCTTTAAAAATTGCGCAAAGCGGGTAAAAATGAATAACAAATTAACGAACCAACAAAACAATTTTTTGTGAAAATTCAAGAAAAAAATGAACCGAACCTAGCCCCTCAACAAAACGAAATGAAACGAAATGTCATTTTTTAAATTCGTGCCTATCTCTACAACAGAGCTCTAAAACAACACAAGCCCAATTACTCCGTGTAAATATACAATATATCCAACAGCCAATTAATAGTTGGCATGAAACTTATATTCCATTGTATAATGCATTGAACATCTCATTCTGCTACTATATGTCTGAGGAAGCAGAGCTGATCCACAAAAGTTTACATTAAATTATAATTAAGGTGCCACATGTTTTTTGTCATTTGTTTTCTTTTGTTTCTTTGATTTTTACCAAAAATGCACTAGAGATCGTTGCTAGATGCCAAAACACCCACCAAGTGAGTGAAGTTGAGATTGGTTACCTGTGACTGACAGGATTGGTTAAAACGTGTGTGTGTGTGTGTGTGTGTGTGTGTGTGTGTGTGTGATACATTACTCCTTGGATGAAGAATATAAAAATATTTATATTTATCCATAAATCTATCTATCTATCTATCTATCTATCTATCTATCTATCTATCTATCTATC
>JAHTLZ010000016.1:57482548-57496858 GCA_023846285.1 Phrynocephalus versicolor
ATCTATCTATCTATCTATCTATCTATCTATCTATCTATCTATCTATCTATCTATCTATCTGTCTGTCTGTCTGTCTGTCTGTCTGTCTGTCTGTCTGTCTGTCTGTCTGTCTGTCTGTCTACAGTAACCCCCCGCCATTTCGTGGTTCATGTACCGTGGTCCCGCTACATTGCGGGATCGCAGTACCTGCACCGTGGGGAGCATCTGGTGGCTCCGTGCCCCCCGCACCTCCCTCGGAGCCGTGCGGGGGGCGGCGGGGAGGGACGGCGTCCCTCCCTGCAGCTGCCCCGGGTGACTACGGAGGGCCTCAGAGCCGTGCGGGACCACTGCAGGGACGGACGGCATCCCTCCCTGCAGCCGCCCCGGGCGAGTACGGAGGGCCTCGGCAGACCACTGCAGGGACGGACGGCATCCCACCCCACAGCCACCATGGGTGACTACAGAGGGCCTCGCAGATGCACGGGACCGCTCCAGGGACGGACGGCGTCCCTCCCTGCAGCCGCCCCAGGCGACTATGGAGGGCCTCAGAGCCATGCGGGACCACACGGATTTTCATGGATCACGGGTGGGGTGGGTCCCTAACCCCCGCAATTGGCGGGGGGTTACTGTATTGGAATTTTTAGGGGGTCAATCTGGAAGTGGGGCAACTCTGGGAGGTACAAAGATTATTGTGACCCTCTGTCACATGCTTAATTCTTTTGAAAATGTTATGCACTGGATCTTCCTCAAACAGGTAAGTCCTATTTTGTTGTTAATATTTATTTGAAGAAATTAGCATAGCTTTCAAGTTTCAAAGAATATATTTTGGGCTGCATTAACAGAAGCACAATTTCCTAATCCTGTGAGGTGTTTGTCCCCCTCTATTCGGTATTGGTTAGGCCTCCACTTGAGTATTATGTCCAGTTCTGGTAACTGCACCTCAAGATGGATGCTGACAAGTTGAAACAAGCTCAGAGGAGGGTGACACAGATGTTCAGGAGGCTGAAAATCAAGCCCTATGAAGACAGATTGAAAGAACTGGGGATGTTTATCCTAGACTAGAGAAAAGAAGATTGAGTGGTGATATAGCTTCAAATATTTGAAGGTCTGTCATATTGGGGGAGGGGGGCAGGATTTATCCTCAGTCATCCCAGAATGTAGGACACACAACAATGGGCTTAAGGAAAGAGAACCCAGCTTTCAGCTGAATATCAGGAATAACTTCCTAACTGTTAGTGTAGTACAGCAACTGAACAAATTACCTCAAGAGGTGGTGAGTGCTCCAACCTTGGAGGCATTCAAGAGAAATTCGGACAACCATCTGGCAGATATCCTATGATTTGCATTCCTGCATGGAGCAGGAGGTTGGACTTAATGGCTGTTTAGGCCCCTTCTAACTTCATTATTCTATGATACACAGTCTAGTCAAGAACGTGCTCCCCCTTCTCTTATTAAATCCCCTTTTAAGCATCTTCTTTTAACCTGGACCTGAGCCTTGGGTGTGTTTCTGAGAAATTCAAGAATGAATCCTCATTCCTCTCCAGCATTTTGAGTTAAAATTGTCAGGATGCCTCAAGACTTGGCCAGCAGGAGATCTGAGACTTCGTGCACAATCCTCTTTGCTTCCTCAAACTTGCTTTTAAGTTCCTTAGAGGGCTGGTCATACCATTAAGCAAAGGAACACCACATTTTAGAGAGCTGATTTGTGGGATCATAAGAGGCACTACACTAAAGTTACATATTCAGTTTGTTATTGCTGCATTTTAATTCCCAGGGAGTTAGAAAAGAGCGGAAGGTATTCCCTGCCTCATGGGGCAAAAAGTCCAGCCACGGGGTCCTGCACACATGCACACACCAAGACATAGATATCTTTATCTCTGTCTCTCTGTCTCTGTCTCTGTCTCTGTCTCTCTCTGAAGCTTTTGTTTATGCTCCGTAAATCTGAGGAAATTGGCTGCAGTCCATGAAAGCCTGTGCAATAATAAATCTTATTAAAGCCTTAAAGGTGCCATGGGGCTCTTTGATGTCTGAGCAGCCTCCAGGGTTAAGCGGTGTTTACTTGTGAGCTGGGTGCTATTTGCTGACCCACTTCAGGCAGGAAAATTATTTATTTATTTATTTATTTATTTATTTCCTCTTAAAAATTACTCAAGGCAGTAACCACTCATAGCCCTGATATCGTGTACTGGTGAAAAACACCTATGTAGATTGCTGAGGCAGCTATAAGAAGCAGAAGAAAATGGCAACTGCATCTTCCCTGTGAGCTTGGAAATGGTACAGTTTTTTGTTTTTGTTTTATTATAGGACCTTTGAATGCTTGTCAATGGTGTGCTGTGAGCACCAGTGAGACGGGGAGGCACCTTCTCCATCTTGGGCACCCTGCTGGTGTCTCGGTTGCCTGAGTTTTTGTGACCCTATGTGGGAGAACTAGAAATCAGGTGAAAATACACCCCAACAAGGCGAAATATGGAACTGATACTTAACTATTTTTCAGTACAGTTTATTGTACTGTTGAGGGCTCTTTCAGAAGAAAAGGCAGCAGTGGTAAGCAAGGAGAGATTGTGGTACTCGTTTAAATAACAATGGGGATTATCTTCAGAGGTTGGAACATTATGATTAAAAGGACTCATTGTATTACCCACGGCTTCTCAGCAGCAAGGTTGACCAATAATTCATAGTACTATTCCTTATTAATGGTGTTGTCAGCAAGCCAGAAAAATACAGGGAATTACTCTCTGGGCCTTTTCACACAACCCCTAAAATGCGCAGCAAATGGCTCCCAGATCCGGAGCTTAAAATTGTTTCCCCACCAGCTCCGGAGTTTACAAAAAATTAAGTGCCACCACGCCCACCTAAGTGCGTCCCAGCGCACTTTTCAAGTACCTGCTCTCCGGGGTGAAAAATTTCTGATGCGGATGTAATGTAGTGAGTGCCGGGCTCTCCTCGCTTCTCTTTGTTGTTTTTTTTGCCCCCCGCCCCTTTAAGAGATACTTAAGAGACCGGGAGCAGAGCGAGATGGCAGAACGGAGGTGAGCCGCAATTCTTTTCTTCCTTTTTTTCTCCCTCCCCTCATGCAGCCAGCAGCCAGGAGTGCGGAGGGGGTGGGAACACAGAAACAGGGACAAACCCCCAAGATCTCTGGTCCGAATTTAAGTGGCCAGCGGATCTTAGGGGTTGTGTGAAAAGGCTCTCTGTTTCTCTCTAGTGGCCAATTCTGATATTGCACTATGAACATATTTACAAAAATACAAAACCAAAGAACACTTCCTTTAGGTCTGATAAAGCAGAAGCATAAAAGACTTCTTGTCAAAATGCTTCTCAGAATGGCTTAAAATGTGTATTAGAAACACAATTATGTATTTGATTTATGTATCCCCCCCAGTAGTGCATGTGCTAATCTAAACAGTTTATAAGTTTAAGATTAAAAATCTCACAGACTCCACCTACTATAATATGGTGGTTAAAAATCATACAAAAGCAAGAGAGAACAAGAAAAAATATTAATAGGATTTGGGAGAATAAGTAAAGTGTAAATCTTCCTTGTACTACAGCAATAGTACAAATACTATTCAGTCATTTTGATGCCCCTACTCCTGCATGATGCCTGGGACAGGACACGGCTCTTCTTCAGCTTTTACATGATCAAAAATACTGTTGTATAGATGATCTTGACTTCATCTCCAGTGATACACGCTTACACTTGATGAGCTTTTCTGATTCCTTCATAGATGCTTGTTCTACCCAAGTGATGATCTAAGATATTTATAACTATATATAAGAAGTGACTTTGTAACTATTAACTAACCAGATACTGCCAGGGGCTGAGTATTCCTTCATTTAATGTTCATTATGTGTTGTCAAGTCACTTCTGACTTATAGGGATCATACCATGGTTTTGGCTATGGAATATTTTAAGGAATGGCTTTACTAATGTCACACACTTACATCAGTGAGTTTCCATAGGGAAGTGAAATGTTCCATCCAGGTCTCAAAAGTCCTAGTCCCTCACTCTGCCCACTATACTTCACTAGGAAATGTCATTTATTAGTAAGTGTGATTCGGCCAATATGCTGTGCTTGAAGTTCTTCTGATTCATTCTGTTTACTAAGAACCTCGTTTTATGCCCTAAACGCCTGCCTTCACAGCCCCACTGTGTCCAAACAGAAGACCTTTCCTTTTATGCATTGCACAAGCCATACATAACTCTTTCCCCTCCTTTTCCCATCTGCTGTCTTGTCTATCTTCTTTTCTTGCCCTGCCGTTCCACAATTGCTTGCTAATTTTCCATCCTACTTGAGTTCCATGGCTGTAGGTAGAAGCAGATTAAGATTGCAGGAGAACTAAAGAAATATCAAGTTCAATATGAATAGAATCTAATTTAGGTGTTGTGATTTTTTTTGGGCTGTTTGGCCATGTTCTGGAAGTTTTTTCTTCCTGATGTTTCACCGGTCTCTTTGGCCAGCATCTTCAGAGGGCAAGGAGCTCAGGGAACTAGGAGTTCTCTCTGTGCTCTGGGGTATAGTTCCTAGTTCTCTGAGCTCCTTGCCCTCTGAAGATGCCAGCCACAGAGTCTGGCGAAACATCAGGAAGAAAAACTTCCAGAACACGGCCAAACAGCCTGAAAAACTCAAAACAGCTATCTGATCCCAGCTGTGAAAGCCTTTGAGAGTACAGAATCTAATTTGCCTTTTCTGCCTCATGGTGTGATGGAAAGGATAGTACATAATTCTTTGCATGTCAGTTTGGATGGAAGTGGATTGAGCTTTGCTCCCAGCTAAATGCGCATAGGATGGGCGCTGGACAACACTATCCTAGATGTGGCTCCTCAGAAAGTAGACTGCGTAATAAAATGAATGTGGGGCTGACTCACTGGCAATTTCATAACTGCCTTAGTTATTCTGCATTTTCATATATTCCATGCTTCTGCCATTTAGAAATATTAAATTAATAAACTGAATGTGGGTTATACGAATTCAGGAGACTAGGCAAATGAATGTCAGCTTTAGATCTAAAATATACAAAAGAACCCCTGCTCATTCTGAATCAAATTGGCTGCCTCTAAATGCCATTTATCTAGTGTTCTCTCTCTCTCTCTCTCTCTCTCTTTTTCTTCCCTTTTCAGTACTATAAATGTTTGTTGACCTAAATTAGGAAAATATGAGTTGCAATTGTGTTTTTATCTGCTGTGAAGCAAGTTTACCTAAAAGTTAAACTGCATGTGATCTGTATCTAAACGTAAATTGGGGAAAAATGGCCAATTAAAAAAATATGAGGATTTATTTTTCAGAAAATACTTCAAAAATGTTTGCTGATCTATGAGAGAAGTGCACTGCCATCTGTTGGAAAAATATTGCCACTTCACTACATTGTACAAGGCTCTGTGGAAATGTCGAAACGGGAACAAACAATAAGTTGAATTTGATGCTACATGCGAGACAAATCATGATTTTAAAAATAACACGAATAATTACTATTCATTAGTACAACATGGGCAATGCTTAATACAGCAGGCATCATAAATTGACATGCTTGTATTAATCTTTCAAACCAGAGTGAGGTTTTCTTTTTTCTTTTTTCTTTTTACACTATCAAGACACACAAGAGATACCACAAGTAACAGTGATAAGTAGCAAAATTAAACAGACGTCTTGCAGAGTTTTGCTTTAGCCAGGCATTTCCCAATCAGCTTGACAATACAACTGGACATTTCTGTCTTATAGATAGCCTGCAATTGTATAATTTTATGTTTCAAGGAGCAAATGCAAAAGGGAAGTTGAAGTACATAGAATATAAGAAAAGCAAAGTATATTGCATGCTTGTAGAATAAGTGGCAGAATTTAATGACTGTACCTTGGTGTAGTTCTGTTTAAAAAAATCTGAATTTACTGGATGTGTTGGTTTCAATTATTTTTCCTTTTCATTTAAAAATGATATATTAATTATAATTAATTATTGTCTATACTGCAACCAACACACTTCAAAATTTCAGGGATCTCTCCTACTAGCTGAGCATGTAGCAGGTATTTGTGGAAGAAAAAGCCAGTAACTCATATATAGGTATATCAATATCTAGATTTTTTAAAAAAAATAAATATATATAGTCAGATTTTTATCCCCCTCCCCTTACAACTTCCCTGCTCTGTCTTGCAAGGAGAATAACCTGGCACTCCAAACAAACTGTAAAGCTACTGTCTTTTGATAATAAAAAAATAAAAATTAAAAAAATGCTGAGGTTGAGGGGAAATCCCCTCTTTTACATTTTTACCAAGGATAGTTTTGTAAAGGTCACTGGAGAAAACAAGTACACAAAGGTTTAAGAGCATCTTTCAAGTGCTGTGAATTATGTTCCAATAAAATATTCTTATCAATTATGTATATATATTTTTTAAAATTTCAAACAGAATTTTATTTTGAGGAGAAAGCAAGAAATGGCATTCAAGGTAGGGCAAACCAATGCCATTAGATTGTAAAAGGTGTTTCTTGTTCTGACTGGATCTCCATACAGATTCTGCAAAATCTCTTATGGTTCAAATGTTTATCCAGTGAACATAGCCTTGAACGGAGATTTTCTTCCCACAGTAGTGACAAGGTGAATCTTTAATTCAGCACTGGAATGGCATTGTGTAAAACTACACACATGGCCTACAGATGCATTAATTATGTTCTTGGCTAGGCTTTTAGAACATGAGCTTTCCTAAAATCGTCATCATCACAGCCATCATCATCACCAACACCATCCAGATGTTTAGAAAATGAATGAAGTGGGGACTAAGGTGGCAACGCAATGTCCACCTTCCTTGGAGTAAGTCCCCATGGAACAAATTAGGACTTATTTCTGAGCAGATATTTGTAGGCCAAATTTCTATGTGCACTTACTGGTAGTAAATGTCACTGAACTAAAAAATGAAATTGAATTCATGTGGAGCATGATTTTCTTTAATTTGGGTTGTTTTTTTAAATCCTGATCTCCACTCAAGGATTCCTAAGTCAGCTAAGAAGAAATATGAAGAGGAGTTGTGTTTAAATGGAGGAAACTGAGAAGTCCTCCTGCACATGCTCCATTTTCTAATACAGTATTAATGAGGGATGTGGAGGAGCCTATGTGGAAGGTTTGTGGACATCACTCTCCCTTCTGTCCGAGCAACATAAAGGACCTAGGAGACGTCTAAAGCTAAAAACCTGATAGACCAGGGGTTGTGCTGCCCTTGATCTTAAATGGAAAGATCCAAAGATTTGGGGCATGAAACAGCATTTTAGAATTCATAAGCAAACATAAGCATAGAAGAGATCTGTAAGTACATCAAGACTTCCTCTGACACTGCACAGGCTTAACCCTGAGAACTAGAAGTGAAATCAAATTAGGGAGAACTTGTGCCACTTTAGTTTATCTCCCCAGTCCCCACCCTCTCCACCAAACAAGAGCTTTGAAAACGTGTGCTCCCTCCGTGTTCCATCGGCATCTGTAACAAAACGGCAATGTGCAGAAGGAAAGAAGCTTCCCTGTGACCACCCTGACCATGTCCAATGGGCTGTGAAATACAATGTTTATCACAAAAATACTCAGTGACCTTTATCGGCACCGATATGGAATTTGAGAAACGGGTCTCCTCCTCCTCCTCCTCCTCCTCCTCTTTTTGCAGTGTATAGTAGTCACATATAGGTCGGCACCATCTGCGAGTTAGCCTGAGTACTGAGGATGCCCACTTAAGTTCTGCCTTGTGTGACACACAGACCCTCTTTCTAGGGTTTGGTGGTGGTGGGGCATCCCTTCTATCCTTGCATTTTTTTGTTCCATTCCTTGCAGTGCTTCTCCCTTAAAAACCCTGATCTCCTGTCCTTTTCATGTTTTTGGTTTTGTTTTCCAAGTCATGCATTTTCCCTATTGGAGTGCCCTTCTTCATATTTTCTCTCTCTGATGAGTCCTATTTCCTCCACAAGATGCATCATAAGACAAAGAGGTAGCTATGAAGGACCTCCGATTCTCGTTGTCTCACTAGAAGGGCTCTGCAGAAAACATCAGCGTCCTCCCAAATCTCAGAGATGAAGTTCTGCCACCTTTTATTTGTCAAGAATTAGGAATGCACAGTAAGCATCCAAAATGGCATTTTTGTTCCTTCAGGTGTCCCCCATGCCCCTAGTATTCCATTGAAGGGAAATACAGAAATAATGCTGCTAAATTTCAACAACTGCCAACAGTCTTTTGTTACAGTACATTGAGCAAGAGATCATATATTGCTGAATAACATACATATGCATCTGCCTCATTTGGAAAGAGGCTACAACATAAGAATTTCTTTAAGCTCGTGCAGGGATGCCTAAATGCTGAAGCTGTACCCTATAATGCAGATGTTTTACTTATAGCTTTTGGCTGAAAAAAAAGTTTTAGAAGTCATTTTCAAACATACTGTATGTATTTTTAATTGAAACAGCTGATTTCTCTGTCGTAGCTTCCAAAATGTTCTTGTGAATTAAAATGATCATATCAGAATGGAAACTATATCTGGCATATGGAAACTTGGGTGAGGTATTTTGGCAATCCAGCTGTGCAATGTATCCTTGGATCAGTCCCAGTTGTTCCAAATCAGAAATGAAATGGCAATCAAATCACTAAATAGTGAAGCCTTAAGGGGGTGGAAATCACTTTGTCTGCAGCTTGGAGAACCATCTTAATTTTATATAGTATTGCTGTCCCATCCTGGACAATGCAGCTGCCAGACAATGCATATCAAATTCCATGCTTGTTTATTATCGCGTAGTACATGTAAATTGTAATTTACATGTAAAATGTGTAGGTTTTTATGTTATTTTTGTTTGTTTTGTTTCTCTTTCTTTCCTTTCCTTTTTTTAAAATAAAATCAGATATATAATAATGTCTTGTTCTGAGTCAAACTGCTAGGCTATCTCTAGCCCACTTTATTAGAATGCAATGGCAGAAGACTTCTCAAAGGTCTTGAACAGGGGCCTTTCCTGTTACTGCTGTTTGATTCTTCTTATGTTGGATAGACCAAGAACATATTCTGATATCTTCTGCATGTACTTTTGTAAGCCCATCAGTCTGGATCTATATATTTGTTTAAACCTGGCATGAGCATCTCTTCAGTGTTGTCGAATTGTCAGATTGGAAACTCCTGGAGGTCCCTGGTACCCCATATCTGGATTTGACTGAAACAAAGACCTGGCTTGCTGTAGCTGAAGCGTTTGAGTAACAGAACCAAGCAAACAAATTCTTCTGGAGGAGAGGGTAAAGCTGCATAATTGTATGTGAATATATTTTGTGCACAGAGCATGGGTTGCTACAGTGCATCTCTCGGCAACTGTCTTGGATAGCCATGCATGGATGCTTAGCATCTTATCCAATGACAAATCATGAGAGGAAAATGCTGCCTGAAATTTCACCACATTTCTGCCAAAAGCTGCATCCTAAACACTTACAAAACATTATGTCCTGTGAGAGGCGTTGAAGAGGAAACATTACAAAGTAAAAGGGGTCCTAGATGAATCTGCATATTACCAGGATGTATGGTTACCATTTCAAACCACTGGCAATTTTAAAGGTTTAGTCAGACAAAGGGGGACTGTATTGTGTAGAATGATTTTTTTAAATGTTGAAAACACTGATGAACCCTCTTGTAGAGTTATGCTGGGGTTTGCAGAGATTTTCTTGGTCAGGGATATGCCTACATAGGACTGGGGATTCTACAGAAGCTTTAACAATTCACTTTACATTTCAAGTTGTTATGAGCTACCATAAAATAACTTCCTCATGTTTTTTTGGAACTCCACATTTTTAGTATATTAAAGTCCCATGCCTTTCAGTGGATAGATCTAACTGTTCTAGTAATGTGGTCGCCTGGGCACAGGTCGAAGAAAGATAAGTAGACCTCATTACTCCTCTGTTGTTTCCCAGTGGATAGAAAGGGTGTCTGGAACATGTGCTCCCACCTGCAGCTAATGAGCCCAGTTTTCCGGCAATTCCTTTCACGCCGGTTAATGGTTCTCCATGCCCTAATAAATTGCATTTCTGTTGCAATCAATTTCACAGCCCCATTCATGGCTTTTGCCTACAAAAAGCCATCATACTGGGAGGCTCAGTAATAACAACCTAGGGTTGTCATGGAGCACTCTGGACTCCTAAGAACAAAAACAGGCCGAGCAACATTGTGTAACTTTACAGGCCTGGCACGACTCAACAAGCCACCTACCACAGCATTGCCTCCTATCATGTACAGTAGTTAGAATACTAATAAGTTCCACGTCACCCCAAAGATTTCCTCTACCTAGACATAGATCCCATGATGTGTACCTATATCATTGCAGTTCCAGACTGACCAACTCTTTGCAGATGCAGCATCATCAGATCTTTACAAACAGCATTTCACCGACCACTCTCCTTGGCCAGGGTGGATCTTATCCACAGCAGTGGCAGTCTAGGTTTGACAGCCTCCCTCTGTAAACCTCTTGCTCTCTGGCTGAATTTACATCTGCCCATGGAAATTAGTATAAATATATGCTTTATCTTTAAATAAGACATGGACTGGACTGGCCATCCTATAGTGGACATCATGAAAAGGGGGGTTGAGCTTGGGAAACCCTTCAAAGAGAGGACTATCTTCCATAAAAGTAGGTGCATGGCAACTCTGAAAAGATCTGGAAGGCTACAGCTGCCCAGACCCATAATAGCCAGTGCACCTAATAGTAAAGAAAAATGCAAGCTGGAGGGTCACACATCCTTCAGTTTTGATGTGTATTAGATTCTTCTGCTTACCTATGCACAGATGCCCTCATGATAACCTTGCAAGCTAAAATAGACTCAGAGGGACTGGATCAAAGCCCTGCAGTGAGTATAACAGCTAAGCAAGGTCTTCTCAATTTTACGTTGGAACTCTGAATGTACTGGCTATTAAAGGGAGGAAGAAGTTTAATTAGCAGGATAAGCACTTTCAGATGAGCAAAGGGAAACTCTAAGCATGCTCAGATGTACTAAACAATTGTTGTTTTGAAAATGTCTGGAAAACAGATACCTTCTACAACAGCTTTCCCTAGTCCAGTGCCTTCCGGGTATATTAAGCTTAGCTCCCACCACCACTATTCATCATGATCAATGACAGACCTGGCATTTGCAGATCATGGACCACACAATCCCCACCTTGATTTGCTAGATTTACTTGCACATCATCTGGTAAATATGTGAAAACCCATGTGGTCCCCCCCCCCCCGTATTGATTTCTATTGATCTCTTTGCACATGTTGTTCTGATGTTGATCAAAGGAGCTGGTTCTGTCCCAACAGAAGTGACCAAACAATGAAGGTATTGATAGGGAGTGACTTGGTTAACTGCATTTTTTTCTCTTCTAAGAGATCCCTTTTGCTGGTCCAGCATATTGTATGTTGTTGCATAGCAGGATGGGCAGGAAGACTCCTAGTAGTAGTCATTCTTTCGCACATTTTAAATATGAACAACACTTTTAGGTTTTCTTCCTAGTTTACTAGATTCTAAGGAACTAGAGCAAGAGTCAAGAATGCTTCCCAGCCAAGGGGCCCAACTCAGCTCAATGGAAATTCTCAGGGGCCATATGAGAGTGGTGGGCCAAGCCAAAAGGGAGAATTTTTAAAAAGTTCCAATTTATTATAGGCCTAAGGCCATAGGGTCACCATCCCTGTACTATAGCATGCAAAAGATGTATGAAAGTGCCCCAACATTGTTTTTAATGAGCAAAAAATAGCTAGGAAAAATGGTCTTACCAGATCTATTGTATCTTGCCATCTGGGTAACCCTTTGCCCAATCAGTATGATATGTTTGAGGAAAAGGTGCCTCACACTGAGTTTTTGTAGGCTGACAAGCATAAGTGATGAAGGATGGTTGTCAATAGCCTGGGCTCAATGGGCAGGGAATAGAATTTTCCAGATAGTCATAAAAACACAATCTGTACATTAAATCATTCCCTTCTTCTAAGTTATCTCACTAGGATAACTCTGCTACTAATATACAGTACACTGGAACTCTCTTCTCTGGGATAGCAGTATCTGGTAGTCATAAAAATTTACTTCTAGTTTCCAGAACTACCAATTTGGCAGAGATGATTGCCCTCAAACCACCACCACAACATTTAAAAATATTGATATGAGAAGAAAATGGTGGTGGTGGTGAGAAACACAACCATGTTTATGTCTACTCAGAAGTTGGTCCCAGTGCTTTTTCTTCTAGGCGTTTTCTTCTAGATAAGTGTAGGACTGCCACTTCATAAACTCAGTTTTGCACACAAATAAATCACATTATGTTCAAAACCCCTAATAAAATGATACAATTAATTATGAACAGGAGAAGAAGAAAAGAGCATGTTTTGGTTCTTTTCTTCTGTAAAATGTCAATTTTCACTGCTAACGTTATGATTTATTATAACCCCTTGCTTTCATCTCCTCACTTGACCAAAATCCTGAAGTGAGGATATACAAACAAGCATAACTATTAGCAATAAATTGTCCATAGGCATAGAAACATCCATAGGCATCATTTGTTGTAAACCAATTTGCAGGACCCAGTAAGAAACAGTTAATGCTTCTGACTGAGGTTTTCTCAACTTAACTGCTGTTACATATACATTAGCAAGAGGTATCCCTTTTGTGTAAATGCAACAGGATTTCAGCTAGTATTAAGTGGATATTTATTTATTTATTTATTTATTTAATTTATTTATTTATACAATTTATATGCCGCCCACTACCCAAAGGTCTCTGGGCGGGATATGAAATATTTATAAATCCGGAATACAAATGAAGACAGCTTGGTAGGCTTTATTGCTCTTAGCTGAGCTACATATGGGGCTTCTGATGTGATCATTTACATCTACTCTGATTGCCAATCCAACATCTGTTTTCACCATATTGGACTGTGAACATCATAGAACAGCAGGTGAAATCCAGATGTGTTTTATTCTGAGAACACTATGCATCAAACATAAAATTATCGGTGTACCTTTTTTTAAAAAAATTAAAAATGCATTCAAGCATGCAAGAGTGACCTAAAATGTACTTGATGCATTAAAAAGATTTTGTGGCGGACTGCAGGCACCTGGGTACAAGCACACTGCTTGCCCTTTTCATGGCTGGCAAAGAATGCAGGCGAAACACTGCCTTACAGTGTGGTTTGAAGACAAAAGACAAAAAGTTAGTGACAAAGGATTTTTACCCACACAATAACATGCAATTCTTAAAGAAACAAAAATGGTGGCAGCTTTTAACCAATTGGCCCATAATGGTTCTTTTTTCCAACAAATGACCAGGAATAGTTGCTGGAAAACTGCTACACAAGAGTAGGTCATTAAGTGTTCAGGTTCTACTCCCTGCTTTCATTTCTGATCTTATCCTAGATTAAAGGTATAAGGAATACAAAGGAGCACATGAGTCATTTGGAAAGATATAATGAACAATTCAACAGGTATTCAACGTCCCACATTATAGTTTTCGCTCTTAACTCCCCACTATGGCAAAATCCCCTCTATATGAAATATTAATACTGTAGTATAAACCTTCCCCGAACTGAGACAATCTACTTGTTGTAATTCATCAAATATTGGGTGGGAAATGAGCTGGATACAAACTTTTCCTATACTTTATTTGAGTTCATAATCTTATAACTGCAAGAGACCCTATGGATCACTGAGTCCAGCTCCTCTCAGGGGGGCACCGTGAGGAGAATCAAGCTCCCAACCTCTGGCTCCACACCCAGGTACCTAAACTCCTGAGCTCTCCAGCAGTTCCTTGATTAAATCATATTCTCCTGACCACCTAGGAGAAATCCAATGAACCAATGCAAATTCATATAAATGTTGACTTAAGGAGTTTTTGTTTCCTGCTTTTCCCAGCTTACTTGCAGCTGGTGGTGTGCTTGGCCAGCTCCCCAGTCAGCAGGAGGCAGATAGCAGCCTGAATCTCCTAAGATATGAAGATGGAGTGCTTGTTGTAATGGGCCTGGCAGGAGGCCCCAGCCGCACTGTGTTAAAAGATATCTTAGAACTCATTGATGAACACAATCATGATGCTCATGGCCTTGGAGGAGGTTCCCCTGTCCAGGTGAACCTGCTTTAGCCCCTTGCACACATGCAGTCAAGGAGCTCTCCTTGCAGCTTTCATTTGCATCGGAGAAAGAGAAATCGATTTAACGTTTCCTTCCAAAGCCTTTAATGGTTTGGGCCCTTTTTTCTATCTAAAACTCCTATCTTCATTCCTATGTCACTTCACAAATTTCAAATGGTATGTGATATTTTCTTTTCTTTTCTTTTCTTTTTTCTTTCTTTCTTTCTTTCTTTCTTTCTTTCTTTCTTTCTTTCTTT
>JAHTLZ010000016.1:57496868-57517573 GCA_023846285.1 Phrynocephalus versicolor
TTCTTTCTTTCTTTCTTTCTTTCTTTCTTTCTTTCTTTCTTTCTTTCCTTCCTTCCTTCCTTTGCCACTGTAAATCTCTGGTTCCCACAATATTTGCCACCTTGTGCTACCCACTGCATTTCCTGGAAAGCACAGATTTATTTGTCACCGTGTTCTGCTTCATAACAGCAGAGAGGAGAATATATTAGGGGTGGCAGTCTAATCAGTGACTACTCTGAGCATTCATTCTGTGACAGCTGAAAATTCATGAATGGACAACCATGGGTCAGCAACTTTGTAACATACCAGCTTAAGGAGGAGGTCCGAGTGATCTGTTTATCATATTTGCTAGAATAGTCTCGTGATGGCAGAGAGCAGGGAATGAGTGTCTTGCATCATGAAACAGAGGCAGCGAAAAGACAAAGAACTGGCCTTCTGAGACTCAAGCACTCTGCTGATGATCATAAATTGCAAGGCATTTCTAAAACAGAAATTGTCTGAAATACTATTTTCCCCCATAGTATTTGCAAATCTTGCAAATAGGCCCAATGCTAATTGCACCAACGTACAGTGGTACGTTGTATAAAGGAATTAATTCATTCCAAATGAAATTATGTTAAGCATAATTTATACAAATTTCCCCTAGGAATGCATTGAAAACAGAGCAATCCCTAATTGTGACCATTTTTATGTTCTACGGATTCGCCCCATAGGCAATTCTGTTAAACAAATTTCTCCTATCTCTGGAATGTTTTATGTTGTACAGATTTTATGTTATACAAACCGTTTGTTACACGAGGGTCCACTGTGTGTAGAAGTAAGGGCATTTATACACGACCCCTAAACTCCGCAGCAAATGGCTGCAAGCTCCGGAGCTTAAATATGTTTCCCCACCAGCTCCGGAGTTTGCAGGCAATTAAGTGCAACCATGCCCACTTTAGCGTGTCCCAGCGCACCTTTCAAGTACCTTCTCTCTGGAGGTGAAAATTCTTTGATGCGGTGCAACGATAGTGAGTACAGGGCTCTCCTCGCTTCTGTTTGCTGTTTTTTGGCTCCTGCCCCTTTAAGAGCTACTTAAGAGCTACTGGAATGTTGCCCTGGCAAGAGCCGGCAAGAGCAAGAGGCAGAACGAGGCAGAACGGAGGTGAGCCACGGTCTTTCTTCCTTTGTTTTCTCCCTCCCCTCACGCAGCCAGCAGCCAGGAAGTGCGGAGGGGGTGGGAACACAGGAAGAGCGACAAGCCCCTAAGATCTCTGGTCCGAATTTAAGGGACCAGCGGATCTTAGGGGTCGTGTAAAAGCGCCCTAAGAGAACCAGTGAATGATGGAAAAAGGAGGGTTGTTTTCATGTTTGTGAGGGAGTGGTGAACAGGGCTGTAGAAAAAGAATAAGGTAAAAAAGTACACTTTGGCTCCACTCACCAACATATGGCTGCTGACACATGATTCCAGTGGGAACATGAACCTCATAAGGAAATAATTTCCAAATTTGGTCTATGTTATTAAACGTTTTAGATAGAGCAATAAAATAAACATGGCTGTGTCCCCCCTGTCTATTTCTCCACTTAGTGGAAAGTTCATTGGGCAGAGTAAAGTAAGCAAGATCTCACCAGGCAAAATGCAGTGGCAGAGTTTTGTGCAGTGGAACCACTGCAAGCAACTCCATCTCAGGTGAGGTCAAAGAAACTAGAATTGAAACAGGTGTGGTTCCATTGGTTAGAGAGTCACGTCAGGCAATGTCATCATCTGGCAGTGGTTGGATACCTTAAGAGACCACAGAGCATCTGAGTCAGGCAGGGCTCTCAGTAACCTTGTTAGATGTTCCAACTCTCAGCTGGAATAAACTCCTTCTTATTGTCTTCATTTCAGCCTGACAGAGAGATGTTTCCTCAGCCTGAGAATGAAGCTGCTCATTCTGGAGGAGGCCATGACTCCTTGGGAGATTCAGTCATGTTTCTTAAAGGATTCAGATGCTCTGACTCAGATCGTCTGTACAGGAGCCTTGTGGCACAGTGGTTAAATGCCTGTACTGCGGGTAAAACTGTGCTCATGACCTGGGGTTCAATCCCCGGGAGCTGGCTCATGGTTGACTCAGCCTTCCATCCTTCCAAGGTTGGTAAAATGCTTGCGGGGGGGGGGAGCAATGTGCAGCCTGCATACTGTAATCAAATTGTAAACTGCCCAGAGACTATTATAAGCAGAACACTTTGCTTTGATTCTGTACAGGGCATGTCTCCTTTGGCTGCTGAGAAGTTAAAGAGAAGGAAGTGTTGTGGAGGAACCTCTCATTTGGGTCTGAGAACAATGGTAGGGCCAAGTCCTCTAGCTGAGAAAGGACAAGAGAAATGGCTGATGGTCTGTGCTAGTTTACTGTACGCAGAGATTGAAAATGATTTTTTTTAAAAAGCTGTTTCCAGAACACCTCACCCACCATGGTAGTTGGCCATGCCTGATGTGGGTTTACAAGAGCTATAGTCCAAAAAGTGAGTTTTTCAAGTGTTGGGTTGATAACTATGGGTGACAATTCCTTAAGGAAATTAGTCACAACAGTCTATTCATCTGAGTCTTCTTTAGACTTCTCCTAGTTTGGAGGCCATGAAAATGTCAGAACAAGGTTTTGGAAATATGAAAATGTTGATAGATGGATGTACTCAGCAAAGTGCTGTGCACACCACTGGCACAAAATAGAGAAGGAAAAACAAAGAAATAAATCATCTGAAATACATCTCTGCTATGAGATGGTTACTGCAAAGCAAAACAGTTAAAGTGTACAAATAACCTACAGCAGTCATTACATCCTCTGCCATCAGATGATAAAAACACAAAGTGTGGTCAAATGTAAACATGCAAACCAGAATGAAATGGCAAACAATTCAATAATTCTGGTTTTGTAGACTGAGGCTTCCTGTCCTCCAGCTGTCTTTGGTACTGTAGGAGATCCTATTCCACCAAGAGAGGCAACATTTGTCTCTGTTGTCTGTGAAGATCATCAGTCATCCAGGTGAGGTTATCCGGAAAACGAGTCATGGCAAATTGACTTCTTTTCTTTTGAGATCAGATTGTTTAGCTACACATCCAAGTAGCTTCTTCAGTTTGTGGAATGTTGGTAGAAGATCTCCAATTTATACTCCAGTTTGGTTTCGCTTCAAACTCGTCTGAATCCACTTGTTTGATGGATAATGACCAGCCCTTCCCACATCCATTAAACATAAATAGGAGACTGTCTCCTGTTTATCAGATTGTCCTTTCATCTGTCCCCAGAAAAGTCAGGAGGACCACTTCACACTTCCACCAGGAAGGCCACTGCTAATGACTCATATTTAGTGGGTGTGTGAAGGGCTGAAGAGATGTGACTGTCACACACCCCTGGTCACTGTACATCTAACAAGTCTTAGATTCACAATGGATATAGTGATGGAGAAGGACTCAGGAAATCTGAGTTCAAGTCTCCAACCCACCATGGAAATTCAGTGGGGAAAGGCGGCACTGTTAAAACCACTGCTTGAATATCTTACATACCTTGAAAACCCTATGAAGGTTGCTCTGAGTTGGATGTGACATGACAGCACATAGCACACATCTATAAGACTGCTGATAAGAAAGAATATTTTGCTCTCTGTGTTTTAAATGTGCTACAGTACATGAAAATTAAGTAGCAGTGATGATTGTGGCAACTATCACCAACAACCACTGTTTTCCTTTCTTTTCTTTTGCAATTAAAATTTTAATTCCAGGGATGGGGTGGAGGAATTTGGTCAGTTTAGAAGTATTTTCTGTTGTTTGTGAAAATCTTATGTCGAGGTGGGGGTGGGAATGGAATGTGTATTAAATGGTGAGGCAGTGTGTATTTGTTTATTTGTATTTATATATTGTCCTCCCCCTGAGGTACTGTAGATTTATCTTTTGAGTTGTCTCCGTGATGACATCAAATCATGCTGGCTTAGGAAATTTCTAAGTTGTAATCCAGAAAAGTAACTTCTTTGAGCTCGTAGAATCTGAACCCAGATCTTCTCGTTGACACTTTAAAAAGACATACTGCATGTTGTGCTGTTCATTTAAAATTTTTCTGGTGTGCCAGAGGCAGCCTACTCGCATTTTCTTCCCAGCCCATTTGGCATTTTGTGGGGGAAGGGGAAGGTGGACCCAGTCTTTTTACTACCCACAGATACCAACATAGTATGCATATTGCATACAATATATATAGCATCCTTTTGAAAGATGTTGTTGTTACAAATACACCCATGCAGCCTCTGACATCTCTGTGTCTGCCCTGTCAAAAAAATCATGGAGAGACAGTGAAGCTGTTTTCCTATCCCAAATGACAGGATTGGTTATATAAAGCTGCTCTCACAGGAAGACCTGGAGAGACAAGAGAAGAGATATGAGAGATAAAGCTCTGGGAATTTCCCATGGGAATGAGGAAATGTGATGAATGTGATGGAGCCACTCTTTTAGGAATCTGAGGGTATGCGAAGAAAAGGGGGCCCTGCCAAAAGGGAAATGAGAGAATGCGTCTAGATTATGTAGGGATGGTGGGAGTCAGCCTAACGTGATCTGATAGATGGATTTGGCCCCTAGAACAACACTCCAGATTCAACAGTTATTCAGATTGTGGCACATGTACTAATCAAGTGCTTCTCTGTTGCATTTGAATGTCTTCCTTCCATCCATCCTTATTAATCAATCACATTTCAACTCATGGTCTAATTTATGCATCAAAGAACACTCTCAAATGATGGCCATGTAACAGAAACATAGACTCCAAATTTTTTCTGGTGCAGCTCCCTACCAAAGCAGCAAATATCACATAGCTATCCACAGATAAAATTTCCCTTTCCGATGGCTCTCCAAGCTCAATTAAAACAAAAAGAAAAACAAAAAACTTCCAACAACAAAAGACTTGTCCAGGAAAGCTCACATTAAAATATAATCATCTTTAAAGTACCACAACAGTTGTGTCTGCTTTTTTTGTTATAATTTTTGTTTTGTTTTTGCCCGATCTCCTGCATTGGAATCACAGATTCATAGAACTGTAGAGATGGAAGGAATTTGAGGGGTCATAAAATCTAGTCCCCACCAAAAGCAAGGAATCATTGACATCTAACCATCTAAAATATCTGTTTACAAAGAAACATCCCATGAAGAAGAGGCAACTACTTCCAGGGCACTTCATCCCTATGTCAAAGAACTCTTATTGTCAAGAGGATCTTCCCAACGTTTAGGGGGAAATCACCTATTCCATAATTTAATCGATTACTTCAGATTTGTCTGTGAAGATTCTCAGTCATCCAGGTGAGTTTATTTGCAATCTGAGTCATGGCAACTGGGCTTCTTTTCTTGAGAGAGTGAAACGTTTCGCTACTCATCCAAGCAGCTTTGTCAGTCTGAGGAAAGTTAGTGGCAAATCCTCCATTTTATAGTTCACCTTGATTTCACTCTGATCTGAATAGGCTGACAAGTTGGACAATGGCTTGAATGGGCTTGTTAGGCTACATATCAAGTGGCCCTTTCATCAATCCCCAGGCAAATCAGAAGTACTTCACATCTCCACCAGCAAGACCATAGCTAACGACCCATACTTAATGGGTGTTGAGAAGGTTGCATAGATGGGACTTTCACACACCTTAGGCCATTGTCCACCTAATGAGCCTATTCAGACCAGGTTGATGTGAAATCAAGGTGAAAAACAAATTGGGAGGACTCACCACTATCTTTCCTCAGACTGATGAAGCTGCTTGGATGAGTAGTGACATGTTTTAATCTCTCAAGAAAATAAATTAACTTGCCATGACTCAGATTCCAGATTATTTCAGATTCTGCTCTCTGGAGAAACATCCCTTCATATATTCAAATATGGCTATAACAGAACACATCTCAGTCTTTTCCAAGCCCAATCCTAGCCTACTCCAGTAACCATTACTTGTAGAGCTAGATTTGCAAAACTTTTACCGTCCTGGTCACTGTCCCAAACTGTCAATATCCTTCTTAAATTAAAAACAGTATTCCATCTGATATCGGATCCAAGTAGAATAGGGTAATACCATTAGTTCTTTCTGTCTGAGCATTATACTTCAGTTGTTGCCCAATACTGCATTCTTTTCTCACCACTGCCTCACATTGTTAATTCATGATTAGCATGTGATCTGTTAATACTCTTAGATACTGTACTTTTAATATGTGCCGCTGCCATATTTGTGCATCAGATGACTCCTGCCTAAACTTCAAACTTTGTATTTTTCGCTTCCTGTTACAGAAGGTTTTTAATTGATACAATATAGATTGTGGGTCCACTGATGACAATTTTAGGATAATGATTTTAAAGAAGGTTTTTATTACTGTTTGATGATTTACTAATATTTTATTATAACTATTTTAAATTGTTTTAATTCTTTGATTGTAAGCCGCCCAGAGACCTTTGGGTAGTGGGCGGCATATAAGTTGAATAAATAAATAAATAAATAAATAAAATAAAATAATTGTAGAATCATAGAAACATAGAGTTGGAAGAGACCACAAGGGCCATCCAGTCCAATCCCCTGCCATGCAGGAACCCCATCACAGTATTTCCTACAGATGGCCATCCAGTCTTTGCTTAAAAACCTCCAAAGAAGGAGACTCCACCATCCTCCATGTCAGCATATTCCACTGCCAAACAACTCTAACCGTCATGAAGTTCTTCCTAACATTCAAATGGAATCTGTTTTCTTGTAGTTTGAAACCATTGCCCCAAGTCCTAGTCTCTGAAACCATGGAAAACAAACTTGTTACCTCTTCAATATGACATCCTTTCTAATATTTAAACATAGCTATCATATCCCCTTTCAGTCTTCTTTTTGAAAGGCTAAACATTCCCAGTTCTCTAAGCCATTCCTCGTAAGACATTTCTTCCAGAGCTTCAACCATCCTGGTCACCCTCCTCTGTACCCGCTGGAGGTTGTCAACATCCTTTTAAAACTGAGGGGCACAGAACTGGACACTGATTGTTACCCAGTCTAGTAAGGTGCTCTGGAATAGCAATTTTTGCTTTCTGAACTATTCGTTATTCTCCCAGTTAGGATTCATCAGCAGATCTGATAAGCACCCCTCCCATGCCGTCGTCCAAGTTGTTTATAAAGATGTTGAACAATGCTGGAACAAAGAGAGAATGCTGTGTCATGCCATGTCACTTCTTTCCAAGAAAATGATAAACCACTGGTGACCACTCTTTGGGCACAGCCTATCAACAATTACATGTCATCTAGCATCATCTAGACTAGCCATTCTCAACAGGAGCCATATGGCCCTCTGGTAGCCCTGGCATATTTGAAGGGGGCAAAGGCTGGAAACAATTCTTCACATACCACCTTAAAAGGTTCAATGTGCATTTTATACAGCCGTATATTTCTTTCATGTTGTGTTTTAAAAGGCTGATCTAGAACCCTGCCGCCGCAAATCATGCCCATTTAGTCACAAGAAACTCATTACCTTGTCATGTTAACACCTTGTTAAAAGCCTTGCTGGAATCAAACTGTCTAGTGTCTACTGTTGAATTACCCTTACACTGAGGGAGTTCTTCCTAATGTTCAGTTAAAAATCTCCTTTCTTATAATTTGAAGCCAATTTCAATATACAGTAGACCCTTGTATAACAAAGGGTTTGTATAACATAAAATCTGTACAACATAAAAAGTTCCGGAGATAGGGGAAATTTGCTTAACAGAATCACCTATGGGGTGAATCTGTACAACATAAAAATGGGATTACTCCGTTTTCAATGCATTCCTATGGGAAATTTGTATAAAGGAAAATTTGCTTAACATAATTTCATTTGGAACAAATTAATTCCTTTATACGAGGTACCACTGTATTAAAAAAAACCTCTCCAAAACCCCTTTCTTGTAAGAGTGTCTAACTCCCTCCACTTGAGGGAGCAAGAAGCTACAAATCAAATCCTTGCTGCACCTCCCAGCAGAGGGGCTGAGCAGAGATCACACCCAAGTGCCTGTAGCTGACAGCCACCACCACCCATGCAGCTTTGGACAAGCTGCACAGTGCAAAAAACACCACACGTTGGAATATATGGTAAACCTGTCCTAGGTGTTTTATAAATAGAAACCCTTAGGACAGTGGTGGCGAACCTTTTAAAGACCGAGTTCCCAAACTGCGATTTTTTTTTTTTTTTTGCAAATGGCCAATACAGCAATTTAACTTGAATGCAGGTGGCTGTGGAGGGGCAATGTCAGGTGCCCACAGAAAGGGCTCCGAGTGCCACCTTTGGCACCTGTGCCATAGGTTTGCCAACACTGCCCTAGGAGGGTTGCCATATGTTTGGATCAACTTGATGGGTCATCATTATTATTATTCAGCTAGCACCATGGGTTTGCTTCTATAAAGGCAATTTGGGATGAGGGAGGATTAACAGGATTAATATGCAGAATATGTCTGTGTACTCTTTGTCCTTTTGGACAGCTATAGGCTAAGGAAACATAATATGATGCAGTGTATCGCAATGTACAATATGTTATATTATATTATTTATTTATTTATTAGATTTTATACTCCCCATCTACCCTAATAAACAGCAAACAAGAATAAATAAAATACAAATTTAACAAAGATTAAATTAAACATACAACCATAAAAATAAAAATACCTATAGCCGATTTCAGTAAAAATCAAGTCATACATAATAAGAGACAGGGAAAAAGACTTCCAGGCACTAACAGTATGGAGATTAAGATTAAGATTAATTTTAACATTAAGATTAAATCTATTATATATATAAAATATAACAGACAATGGTATGCTGCAACATATTGCAGTGGGCCTTAGGAAGTGGATACAGCGAGTACACACATATCCACCCACCCACACATACATACATATCACTGTGTAATAATCAAATTGTAATCTAAACTGAGGGGTTAGTTAAATAAAATGTGAAGGCTGTATTAATGAAGCCTTTTGGTGTCCAACACAGCATTTCATTTTCTTTCACAAGCTGCATAATGCAGAGTCTGGGAATAAATTATAAATGAAATCCCCATCATATGTTTATAAATACACCAACATTAGCATTTTACTTCCTCATAAATCTACCTTAAACATTCTGGCACAAGATTGAAAGCCCTGTAAAACAATGATATATTCTTGGCTTGCAAGCCTTGACTAGTGGCCCATTCATTTCTACTGCTGTTCTTCAAATATTACTTCTTTCGTTCATGCCCTCTCATTTAAAATCCATTTTAATTTAAAGATGCTCGGTGCCGTCCTAGTGGTACATTTACTCATCCCAGTTATACATCATGGAGCAGGGAAAAGAAAATTGTTTAATCTAGAGATACGGTTCAATGTGGTCACCACTGAACAGTGGAGTAATTACCAGATCAGCTCCGCTAAAAATGCACTCAGGGTGTTCTGTGACCTATCAGCTTCTAATCTGCATAGTGAAGTATAGCTTCATAACTATAAATTGCTGACTTAATTAAAACCAGGACCTTTCTGTCATTTAATTACAGGGAGAAAGGTTATTGCTTAAATGCAATTTTCCAAATGTGATTTCTTAACAGTTATTAACTGCTTCACCATCATTTATTGTTTCAGATTTTTCAATTTGAAAATAGTCCCTGTGACAGAAGTAATGACTTCATGAAAAACTCAATCTAGACGGAGCTGAGTAGACCCATTTGTTTCTTGTAAGCGGAGCAGACAGGAAGCTCGAAAATGTCACAGGAGGATCCTGTGATTGCTCTCACTTTGCAGGAGTAATTAAAAACCAAAAGGTTGTATTAGAGGCGAAAGGAAGAGGTTTGTGACAATTTCAGGGTTTGATCTCCTATTGCCAAAATGAGATAGTTGTGTTATCAACCCTCTAATGTGTGTCTGTGGGGGGGGGGGGAGAGAGAGAACAGGGACTGGACAGGTTCATAATTATTAAGTGGTACCCATTCAAGACATGTTCAGGATGTAAAGACCTATATCACTTTGCAGGTCTCAAGGAGAAAAAGGAAAGCTGAAATGGGGATAAAAGGGGGGGTCCTCTAGCCATTTCTAAGGACCCCCTCCCCCCCTTTCAGCTTCAATTTTGCTCCTTTAGCTCTGCAAAGGGACACAGGTCCATATCCTCTCAAGGTTTTCTGTATTTCGGTAACTGGTGTTCCATTGAATTGTTTAGGTTTGGAAGGGTAGGATACAAATATTGTTCAAAATGACATTTTAGCAGCATTTCATTATTTAAAACAGGCCTGTTCATCCATGAAATATAGATGATCTTGACTCGCACAGCACTTAAACATTTGTGCCATGGTATACCAGCAAGAGAAAAAAAAAGACAGAGGGAGAACTTTTGAAATTGCAGATCAAAATCTATTTAATTTTTTTGGTCTTAGTCCTCAGTGCACTTCTTCTTTTAAATCAGGTTTTCAATTATTGATTTAAAGGCATATCATGTGGCTTGAACAAAAATTAACATTGCCAAATAAATCGGCTTGTGTGATTTAAAAAATGTGATACGACTGTACAGGGCTATATTGTAGGAAGTGCTGGATTGCAGTATTCTAGATGGAGTGTTTTGACCTTTCATCCATGAAGCTCAAGGGCAGCACACATGGTTCTTTCCACCTGTAACCTGACAACAATCCTGTCACTTTCCCTGGGAGAAGGACTGGCCTGTGGTCGTCCACTACGTTTTGTGACTGAAGCAGAACATGATCTTTCTTCTTCATCAAGTGCCATGTCCTCGTAGAACATGGATGATCAGTAGCCTGAACTGGTTTCTTATCTAAAGCTATTTTGAATAGAGTGGCTATGCTCACTGTGGACCATTGGCTTAAGTTCTTAAGCCAGAATGTACTTCTATGCCCCGGCCCATGCTTCCCATCTATTTTTCCGTGAAGGATACCAAATATTAATCTTCCTGTTTACATATTCCAGTCTTTCTCAAATTGGTACCCCATAAATTTATTGAATGACACATTCTTGCATTTCCAGGGCAGGCATGGCCATATGCAGTCTTGGGCCATGGAGGAAAGCCACAATTCAGAGTTTTGCTTTTTATTTATTTATTTATTTAGCTAGCTAGCTATTGTATTTGTAGGCTTCCATTTCTATTAAAAAGTCTCCAGAGCAACTTAAAATATGGAACAAAGAAAAACAGCATGTAAAAATGCTAGCTAAAATACAATGCAAGAGTCATACAATAAGCTAGCAAACCAGTAGTAAAGAGCCAAAATATTAATAAAATCAGTCACGGTCTCACAGTGTTTATAAACTGACAGAATGGCTGTATTATAATGCTCCAAACTAATTTCGTCTTTATATATAGTTATTTTATGTATATTTATTCAGTTATTTATTCAGCTACTGTATTTATATGCCATCTTTCTCCTCATAAGGGGACTCAAGGTGACCGTTAGTCTTTTCCGCCATTTAGATACCACTATTGAAAAGGTCCTGTCTTGAGCCAGTACCAGTTGTAATACTGATGGCAGGTGTACAAAGAATAAAGCCTCACTTTTTTGACTTTACAGTATTTTGATATATTTCCAAGGGCCACTGCTGGAGTTACACGTTATCTTGACATGTTTCTGTAGCAGCCTGGATCTGAGAAAATCTTCGTATAGACTTCTCTCACAAAGGGCAGCTACTCAGTGATAAACCAGTAGAAGAAAGGGGCCTCTATATTATTTATTTTTTCAAATATTCCCTCTTTCCTAATAGGCGACTGCGATCAAAAGAGGCATTTAGAGTCTTTCTCAGTGGAATTAATCTGAAGAGCTAGGAAAAGGAAAGACAGAACAAGCCTGATAATGTGAATTTACATCCACCCTAACAGCTAACTGATATTGGGGAAAACTCTATGTCAGCCTCACTAGTTATGTGAGGCTGTGTGTTTCCTGCTTTTGGTCTTACTGTCTGCAAAACCACACATTCAGACTTGGGTTAAGGTCATTTTCTGTCCTGAAAAATTGTCCATAGCCCTGTTGTAAACGCTAACAGAGGCACCACAGACATGCTGTTACTGCTGTACAGTACAACCTTCATTCATTTTCTGCTTGCCTGGCAGTCTGTAACAGGGATGAGGAACCTCCAACCATGTCCTGGAAGTGGCCAGGAGGGGTTTCTCATGTGGCCTGCAAATGTCTTCTCGTGTCGCCTTTGATCAGTAACCAAAAGGTAACACACAAGAAAGCCAAGATGTTGCTGCAGGAATGGAGCTCCATTCCACAGTCCTAGAAGCTGTTGCATGTCTGAAATGTATCCAGGAAGCTGTTGGGTGCAACCAAACTCTGGTTTGGAGACCAAGAGGCTAGATAATAATTATTGTATTAATGTAGCTGTATTTCTTTAGTTAGCAATTGTGGGAGGTAGGAAGTTGTATAGTTAAACCCGATATGTAGCCCCAGAGAACCAGCTGTCACATTATCACATATGAACCATGCATGTCAGACCATGCTTGTGCACAAAGGAGAAAGAGTCATTTAGGGCCAGGTTTAATAAGACTTTAATTCAGAGAGCCACATGATGATTTCCAATGAGATCAGAATCCATGTACTACTTGTCTTCTAAAAAAGAGAGAACATGTTAACCAAGGAAATGTAAACCAGTCCTTTTCTGAAGGACCCGGAGTCCTTTAAAAAAAGGTAGCTGCAATGTTTCTAGAAACTAAAGCAACACCTTTAAACAGTTTAATAAAACAAATTATTGAAACAGTTCCATCAAACACAGAGCAGGAGCTTGTTACATCTTGGTCTGACTGTGATCAGTGTGGACTGGTTGATTCAGATGAATCTGGCTTCCACAGAGTAGTTCAAGAAGACCTTGGATTTCAGTGCCATCAAGAGATGCTTAGTTTTACTGCAGAAATTTAGATGGATTCTCACAATTTCATTCCAGGACAGGCCACAGTTAGAGCCGAAAGTACCTCTATTTAAAGCCAGCCAGAGAAAATGTTAAGCTGTCATTTAGGAACTAGAGAGAAAATGTTCCCCAAGGTAGAAGCTGAAATTCAATATACAAACAGACACTTGTGTTTAGTAATTCATGGGTTAGAAAATCTAGGAGGATGCAATAGAGCCATTTTGGCTTGGGCCCTATCTAACCTCTTTATCAAGGCTTTTTAGCAAAGGAGAGGTCCACCACCTTTCAGATTATTGGTTATGTTACCTCATATTTTACTCCAAAGATTTTTCTTCTGCGAAGATATTATTTGAGGATTTTTCTCCTAATATTTAGTTTAAATCACATCCCCACTAATGTAAGGCCTTGACATCCAGCATTACTGCCTATGACAGCAGAAACAAGATTTTAACCTCTTTACATGACAGCTCTTCGGATATTTGAAAAGTTCTACAAAATGCTGCCCGCAGGTTCTTGTCAGGCTGAAATGTGCCCACTTCCTTCAACTTTACCTCACAGGATGTATTTCCATACATCAGTCTATCTTCTTTGTCATCTACTGTGTCTATTAGTATTTGTTTACATCATTCTTACAAAGAGTACCCAGAAGTGGACACAGTTATTTATTTATTTATTTATTTATTTATTTATTTATTTATTTATTGCCCGTCTTCAAATGGAACTCCGGGCAGTTCACAACAAACAAAATAAAACAATAACATCAAATAAAGATAATAATAAAGATAAAAAATCATATAAAAAGCAGCTAAGATGGCACCAAATATGTCTCAACAGAAGGGGAAAAAACGGGCTAATAGTCACCATTAGACATGGGCACAACTCGGCAAAATTTCCGTTTCCGTTTCCGTTTGTCGTTTCCGTTACATAACGAAACGACAAACGAAAATTGAGCTGGAAATTGAACGAAACGAAACGACCCATGAAAATTATGGTCGTTAGTTTCGTTTCCGTTACTGGCGGTGCACAATGAAATGAGCTGTTTTTTAAATGTTAAAAAATGCCCTGGACATCCATAAAAATGCAGCGATAATGATTTATACTGTCTGATAATACCTACCAGGGGGGTGGGGGTCCTTAAAACGTGCATTTATGTCTTTTCTCAAATCGCTGTATTTTTTTTTTCCTTTAAGGGGAGTTGGGGACATTGACCCCAAATGGCTCCCAGATGCCTAATATTGATTTCTTCGGTATTAAAACGCCCTGGACATCCATTAAAATGCAGCGATAATGCGACAATTATTTGAAATTATTACCTACCAGGGGGTTGGGGTCCTTAAAACGTTTGGTTTTGTCTTCTCCCATCGCGATAAGGATGACAAAATGGATGTCGCCAGCCACTCCAGCCACAACATGGAGGCAAGCCATGTGATGGGCTCATGTAAATTCTTGGAAAACTTCAACCAATAGCATGCCCAGGTTGCAGACTGGGCAGGTCTGGCAGCCACAGAGGGCATAAAAAGCTCTGTGGCAGCCCCCGGAAATGCTTTAAAATCGCGCAAAAAGCGTGTAGAAACGACAAACGAAAACGAAAAACGAAACGACAAATTTTTGAAAAATTTCGCAACAAACGGAAACGACCCGAAACGGACCCGTCCCGAAAAACGACAACTCGGGGAAAAAAAAATTCTGGTCGTGCCCATCTCTAGTCGCCATATGCCTCTCTAAAAAGCAGTGCTTTCAGGGTTTTTTTGAAGGCCAGCAGGGACGGAGCAAGACGCAACTCACTTGGCAGATGGTTCCAAAGAGAAGGCCCGGTTTCAGATTTCAGTTTCCCTCAGAAAGCCTGGCTAGCTTACAATTCCGCTGCTTGAGACAAAGAACAAGATGGCCCCATAAGAGTCCCTTTCTCACTGGTTAAACTGTAGAATTGCAGTCTGGCCTTTGCTCATGGCCTGAGTTTGATCCTGATTTACTTAGGTTTTGAATGACCTCCAGAGGCAGTTTAAGACTGACGTAGCCTTCATCCGTCTGAAGTCCGTAATAGAAGTATCCCGTTCCTGGGGGGGGGGGGCAAAGTGTTGTATGCATAATTTTGTTTTAAACTACCCAGAGAGTACTCGAGCACTGTGGGGTGGCATTTATGTCAAAAGGACAACAGCAACAACAGCATGCCAAAGCAGATAGACATTCAACCGTGGTGATGGGATGCTGTCTCCTGCCTTTGCCCACGGGCAGCAGGCTAACTTAGGGACTAGAGGGCAGGCCTCACAGATCTATCCTCCAGTATCCTGGCAACACACTTTGTTCCCAGGCACCTGCTTTTTGAAGCAGCGACTTCATTTTGACAAATCATATCTCTACCTCTGGTTGTCATTCAAAAAAAAAGTGCCAAGGCCACAAAAGGTTAACCTTTTGGGCTACACATCCCAGAATTCCCCCAACCAGCATGGTCATTCTCCAGAGTTGGAGAAAAAGTTGAAAAGTGAAGTTTCCGTCTTCCAAGTTCCCTCTTCCCAAACCACAGCTTCTTTCGGAATGTGCACCCATATCGTACAAATTTCTTTTCATCTTATCAAGTACACTAACATGTGGAAGGAATGCATGGTAATATATATGGAATGTGCTCACACCATAAAATGTAATCAGCCTTTCCAGAATTACTGGGTAAAATATGTGCACATTTGATCTAATAATTTTCAGCACAGAAAACTGGAGATCAAGAAGAAACAAAACAAAAGAATAAAATGAGCAAGAATTTTAAAAACCCTCTCAGAAAAAAAAATGTTTCCCAGAAATGCCTGGTTGTCTCCAACAAAGAGGCAGACATGAGTCTTGCTTTCTACAGACCAATCCAATCTGAATAGACAGCTTCAGTTTGGTAATGCGATGCAGGATCGCGTGTTTACAGATCGGCAGAGTGTGTTACGTTTCTGAGAGCTCAGGGTGCATTATGTACAGAAATACATGCCTATCACACAAGCACCTCATGGGTTGCTGACCACATTGTAAGACATTCAGGTTAATAGCCTGAAAAATACAGCGAGCCTTGTTCTGGTTTGCTCATTTGATAAACTGTGACAAGTCAATTGTCATGCAAGATTATTGTGAAGTCTGTGATTCTGGTTATTTAGTATCTGCAAGAAGCGGTTCTGGGGAATTTGAGACGGTAACATTCTAATGGCAAGTCCCTGCCACCATTGTCTCTTTCCACAATTGTAATTCTATGTTCTGATAATAAAATTTCATTAGTGTCTGCACAGACTCTTCCTTGCCTTTGAAGTACTGTCTCATGCTGAAACAATTAGCAGTACTTTACGTCCTATCACTTGACTGTTTGACAAGCAGTGTGAGTGAACTAAATTGTGAGGAATTAAAATTTCTGACTATTCCCATTACTTCTAAATTGCTGATAAATTAGAAGATATTTACTTCTACAAATATTAAAGGTTGTTTAAAATTTAAACCGACTTTATTTTATCAGTAGGTTCTGCAATGTGCTAATTCAAAATGACAACAAGGCCTTATTTGAATAAATTACCAAGTCATATCCCAAACACCAAGGACATTTCCTCCAGGCAGGGTCCCCCCCCCTTGTTTTTAAAAATTTCTTTACTGTTTGTGTTGGTAGTAAAAGAAGACAGCAACATTAATGAATATTTCAAGAAGAAAGGTTAGTGAGTTCCTTTCCCCCTTAACTGGGGGGAATAATAGTGGAGATAATTAGTGTGCTATTTAATAATATGTATGGTCGGAGGACTATTTATTTTGTCATGACATTAATTGGAAAGAAAACAAAATATGTAGTTCACTGTAGTAGCTGAGGCAGCACAAGAGATAAGATGTCTCCTGAAAACAAGCACAACCCACAGAGACCTTCAAGACTACAAATGTATTGTATTCAGGGACTATAGAGACCTTCACTAGATACATGAAACTACTGTATGCTATACAGTACTACATATTGTTGGGCATGAGATTTTAGATAGCAACATGAGAGTGAAATGACGTGAGACGATATTGATTGTATTCGTGACAATTATAATGTTGTCCTCTGGCTATTCACAAAACTTTGTGCTGGTAGGTAAGTCAATTAACAGTATACAGCAAAATAAGAATCCATTGTTCTGATCCAAATGTCTGGTGATCGACTGGAGCCTCCTAATGAATCTTATTTCTCATCCACCCTTTTGACCTTCATGGCAGCTACCTGAAGATCAGTGAGAAGCTGAAATGTCCCTCCTCTAGTTTGTCTTGACTGCTACTTCTGATTTCAGGTGTGAGTTTGTGTATGTGTGTGTGGAATGGCCTGCTTGTGCAATGCTGAATACAATCCAGTATTACTAATAGAAGAGGATATATATCACATTGATGAGTAGGTATGTGAAACCTTGATGATATGTGGGTAAAATCATTATTAGACCCTATAACAGCATTGCCAAAACAGTTATAGATACAGAGCTGAGTTTGTATCTGGATTTAAGGTTGGCATGAAGGAACAAGATTAGACAGACAGCTCCAAGAGCAGGGCCTCAGTCCTTATCTACAGCAGGTCTCTTTAAGTCAAGATCTCACAAACTTACATTTGGGCTGAAAAAGAGGTGGTAGGAGTTAAGCTGTTGCTATGGTCCTCTGCTGACGTCACTTTTGACTTACAGTGACCATTATAAAGTTCCTAAAGAGCTGCCATGTGATATCCAGTGGAAAACCTCTTCAGTTGTAACTGTAAAACTACACCTTCAGTGTGGCTTCCATTTTCCTTATATCTAAGACACAGGTCTGACCAATCCATCTGATATGAACTTTTGGGACTTTGGGGGATATGATTGAGACATACAAAATAATGCAGGGCATGAGTAAAGTACATACAGGGACACACTTCTCCCTCTCACAAAATACCAGAACTAGGGGACATACACTCAAACAGGGTTGGGAAAGTGAGAACAAACAGAAGAAAATATTTTTTTACCCAGCATGTTGTTAGTCTGTGGAACTCCCTGCCACAGGATGTGGTGATGGCATCTGGCTTGGATGCCTTCAAAAGGGGATTGGACAGATTCATGGAGGAAAAATCCATCATAGGTTACAAACCATGATGGAGATGTGTAATCTCCAGGATTAAAACCAGGGTGCTTCAAGGGCCAGATGCAGGGGAGTGGTATCAGGAGACAGATATCTAGTCTCATGCGCTCCCAAACGCATTTGGTGGGGCCACTGTGAGATACAGAAAGCTGGACTAGATGGGCCTTTGGCTGGATCCAGCATGGCTCTTCTTATGTTCTTATGTTCCTATGACTCCAGATCCTTTTGCACTAATGACAACACAATAGTATAACGGTCCCAGATCCGTGAAAGCTAGCAGATGGCATCATTTTTTTAGTGATCTTTAAAGGCATTGTCTAATGAATTTGCAAAATATATATGTGGGGCTTAAGGGCTAATTTCCTACCAACACCACCATGAACTTCCTGGTCCAGCAGGAATTTCAACCAAGCCTCCCAAGTACCAAGGTGACACTTCACACATTAAACCACATTGGCTCAGCAGCAACTACACTCAGGATTCCTGCAGAACAAATCTGCCTCCTGAGTTTTCAGCTAGGAGTTGATCACGAATGTCCAATGGGAAACTGGTGTTCCATACATCCATAAAGCAGGTGGCCCTTGGGGAAAATGTATAATGCCAAATGGTCTATTTACTGGACTCCAGAATGTTTCCTGGGCACTGTGGTGGGGAAAAGGGGAGGGAGTGTAAGAAACAGTTATGTAATCTTGCATGAGCATTTGATGCAATATTCAGGAGCTTGAGTATGAATGTACAGTGGACCATTGTATAACAAACAGCTTGTATAACATAAAATTTGTACAACATAAAATTCCGGAGATGGGGGAAATCTGCTTAACATAATCGCCTATGGGGAGAATCCGTATAATATAAAAATCGGATCACTCCGTTTTCAATGCATTCCTATGGGAATTTGTATAAAGGAAAATTTGCTTAACATAATTTCATTTGGAACGAATTAATTCCTTTATACAAGGTACCACTGTATGTGTGTATGTACAGTAGCACCTCCATATCCACTGATTTGCCATTCGTAAATTCAGAAAGTACTTTTTCACCCAGAGGATCACTGGTCTCTGGAACTCCCTGCCAGAAGAAGTGATGACAGCTGTCAACCTTGACAGCTTTAAGAAAGGATTGGACAAGTTCATGGAGAACAAGAATATCAATGGCTATCATTATGGATGCCTAAGGACAGCCTCCCAGTTGGAGAGAGAGGCATGATATCTCTCAATGCAATTTGCGGGGAGTTATAAACAGGTGAAGACATCTGCTTGGGAATATCTTGAAGCAAATGGTGAGCCACTGAGTGAGACAGAATGCTGGACTGGATGGGCTGTGGCCTGTTCCAGCAAGCCTGTTCTTAGATGTTCTTATGTTCTAATAGTGGTGTAAAGAAAATAATCTTATACTTAACACCAAAAAAACTAACGGACTTATAATTGATTTTAGGAGGAAGAGAGATGTATATCTACCACTATACATAAATGGTGAGGAGGTGGAGAAGGTTGGTAGCTTTAAATATCTGGGCACTTACATCTCAGAGGACCTCTCATGGACTGCAAACACCAATGTGGTTGTGAAGAAGGCATAGAAGAGGCTGTATTTCCTGAGAATGCTCAGGAAGATGAATTTATTTCAGCATCTACTTCTGTCCTACTATCACAGCACCATTGAGAGTGTCCTAACCTATGGCATGCTTTCATTGTACGGGAGCAGCTCTGTAGCGGACACACTTGGACACAGTATTACCCAGCCTGTTGTGTAGATGCTTGTGTTTTTAGGGGTGGGTCGGGGAGTGTTCGGGGATTTTTTAATGTGTGTGTGAGAGTATTTGGGGATTTCGTGTGTGTGCGTGTGTGTGTGTGTGTGTTGAATCTGGTCTCTGGGTGTCTGAATTTTGTTTCATGTGTATACTGTGTATACACACAATGACAATAAATAATAATAATTATTATGTTCTTAGTTATCCGCGAATGGCAAGCAGTGGTGCAAGGGGCCGGGCCAGCGGCGGTGCAGTGGCCCAAGTAGCACAGCAGCAGCTGCTGCATGGTCCCAGCGGTGGCTGCAGAGGTCCGAGCAGGGCCAGGAGTGCCCACCCATGAGATTGGGGGTGGAGGAGGTGGCCACATGGCTTGGGAGCACCTACCCACGAGATTTGGGTGGAGGAGCTGGAGGCAAGGCACAGTGCTATAGCGAGGTTCGCTGGGGAGCTGGTGGGGGTCGTCAGGGCATCTCTGCTACGTGGGTGCTTGTGCTGTTGGTGGTCAGGGAGGCAGACCTTTTCCTTCTTCCTCCGTTACCTCCTCCTTCCAGCAGGCCCACCTGCACCCGGCAAAGGTTCTCCTCCAGGTGCAACCCGTCAGCCACTGGCAGGGCAAGCAGCACAATGAGGAGGAAGAGGTGGTCCAGGCGGCACAATGGACGAGCAGCACAGCAGCACCGCTTTCACCCCTGGCACCCTACCATCCTTGCCACTGCTGTCACCCTCAGATAAGAGCATTCACTCTTGCCTGTGGATTTTATTATCCATAGGACGGCCCAGAACCAATCCCCTGCAGATACAAGGGTCCTACTCTGTTATGGGATATAGGATATGAGGCTCATGGGATATGAGATTTACTGTATGTATAATTCTTAGGGACTCTCTGTAGTACTCATCTAGGAGACAGGCAGAAGGATGGATGGATGGAGATGGAGAGAAGGAGAGAGATATGCATATACACATGCACACACAGAAAGATGATTACATACATACATACATACATACATACATACATACATACATACATACATACATACATACATACATACATACATACATACATACA
>JAHTLZ010000016.1:57518489-57550520 GCA_023846285.1 Phrynocephalus versicolor
CCCCCCCCCCCCCCCCCCCCCCCCCCCCCCCCCCCCCCAGAGATTCAAATAAAGAAACTTTTAAAAGTTTAAGCCCTTCTGATTAAATGCAGGTCTTCATGCATAATGGAAATGCTGTAAGAAACCTTTATGTAAAGCTTGATGAGAGGCTCTTAAAGCTGGAAGACTGCAACATTGCTGATGCCTTTTTGTTGCTTTATGGCAAGCAGGAAGAACTGCTGGAATGCTGGCAAGGAAGACATGCTCTCCAGACACCCCTGTCAGAGCACATTTAGTCCCTTTAGGAGGTGTTCATGCACTGCACATACCAATTCATGATAAACATCCTCCCAGTAGAGATGCTGAAGAACTTGCCGAATGTTTTATGCAACATTCACAAGGGGAGGAGGAGTGAAATGCAGGGCCTATATCAACATAGAACTGGATGTGGCTTTGGAGGTCGCTGAGATCAGCAAACCATGGCTATTCACCCACCTGCAGCTCTTCATCTCTCGCCAGGATCTTTAAGAACAGAATGCTCTTCTGTTCTATTCTATTCTGTTTCGGTGCTGGCCCACTGCCACAGTTGGGACTCAAGGCCACTTACAAAACAGTCTAAAACAATAGGGAATTTAAAAGCCAAAAAATAAAATAAAATGGCAAGCACATTGTTGTTGTTGTTGTGTCATTACAGTCGTGATTGACCCTTTGTGACCCCCATGTCCATGGAGTTTTCTTGGCAGGAATATTGGTTTGCCAGTTCCTATTCCCGGCGCCTACAGCACTTTGGTATTCCCTGGTGGTCTCCCATCCAATTACTAACCAGGCCCGACTCTGCTTAGCTTCAGAGATCAGGCGGGATCGGATTTGCCCAGGGCATCTAGGCACGAGGCTAAAGATATCAATCTCTTTGTAACACCCTTCACTGGGCCTCTCTTTCCTGAACTCTTAAAATCCCTTGCTGCCCTTCATTGCACACGCTCCATTCGGTCATTCACTTTCTTAAATGTAAAGGTTGGTGATAACCTTTCTTAACTGGGACTGTGCAGCTTACCCAAGGCTACACAAACTGGCCTGACTCACAGGAGGCACAATGGGAACTGAAGTCCCAACCCCTGCCTAAATCACTAGAGGGAGATGCTATCTTCCTGTTACATTCCCGCTTAAGTGTCCAAATCTGGTTACAGATTGACTATTTGGATTACCTTCCATATTTTAGCAACAAAACAAGCAAGCAAGCAAACAAACACTGTATGTTCTTTGGATGGTGTATAAGAGCCACGGGGCTCTTCTTTTTTCTCTTTCTTGTTTCTTAAATATGGCCTATAGTGAGAACTTGGCAAGTTACTCCAACAGCAGCTCCAGAACTGGACATATTAAGCTGCTCTGAAAGTGCTAGGAAGAAATAAATCAGTGGGAGTAGATGAGATATTGATAGAACTATTTCAAGCCACAGAGTCTAAATCCATTAAAATACTAACAAGAATATGTTAACCAATAGAAAAAAATAAATCAATGTCCCACAGCCTGAAAACACTCAATATACATTCCAAGCCTTCAGAAAGTGGATAGGAAGGAGTGCAGTAATCATGGGACCCGTGTATTAATTTCCCATGCAAGCAAAGTTATGCTCAAGGTGTTGCAACAAAGGCTTTTGCCTTGTATAACATGAGAAATCTCTGATGTTCAAGCTGGATTTCAAAAAGGAAGCACAAAAGATTTTCCAAAGAAGTTCAGTCTAGGCTTCATAGCTGGTGGCATACCTTTGTAGACTACAGCAAAGTACTTCAACCATAACTATGCTCACGACCTGGGATTCAGTCCCATGTAGCCAGCTCAAGGTTCATTCAGCCTTCCATCCTTCTGAGGTTTGTAAAATGGGTACCCAGCTCACGGGGGAGGGGATGTGTAACCTGCATCATTACTTGCAAACTGCCCAGAGAGTGTTTTAAGTGCTGTGGGGCAATATATAAGCAGCATGCTTTCCTTTGGACTACAGCAAAACCTTTGACTCTGTAGATCATGAGGTAATATGGGTTCTAAAAGAATTGATGGGTACTTGTGAGCAAGAAGATAATGCTAGGACAGAATCTAGAGAGACAGATGGGCTTTCTATAGTCAAAGGGGTCAGATATGGGAACATTTTATATACTTATCTATTCACGGGTGTGGTGGCTCAGTGGATGAAGGCTTCTGAAAGCTGTTGGCTGCAAAGTCGGAAGCTCGGCGGTTCGAATCCCAGGTGCCACACAGTGGAGCGAGCTCCCGCTGATAATCCCAGCTCCTGCCTACCTAGCAGTTTGAAAGCATGTAAATGCATGTAGATAAATAGGTACTGCCGTAAAAAGCAGGAAGGTAAAACAGTGTTTCCTTGCAGCCATGCCGGCCACGTGGCCATGGACTTGCACGACACTGGCTCTTCGGCTTGAATATAGAGATGAGCACTGCCCCTAGAGTCGGACACAATTAGCACGCATGTGCGGGGGGAACCATTACCTTTACCTATTCAGTCTGCATTCAGACACATCACACCGAAAGCTGCACTAGATTCAGTGAAAACTGTTGGAAGAGATGTTAATAAGTTAATTTATCCAGATGACATTATCTTTCCAGCAGAAAGCAGCAATGACTTGAAATTATTTTTAGAGAACGTGAAAGATGAAAGTGTCAAAGCAGAACTGCAGCTGAACATTAAGACGACAAAAATCATGGCTGCAGAAGAACTACACAACTTTAGCCTTGACAATGAAGAAACTGAAATAGTTACTGTAAGAGATTTTGTATACCTTGGTTCAATCATCAGTCCTAATAGAGACTGAAGCCAAAAAAACAAACAAACAAACAGAACAAGACTGAGACCAGGAAGGGCAGCAATGAAGGAATAAGAACATAAGAACATAAGAAGAGCCATGCTGGATCAGGCCAAAGGCCCATCTAGTCCAGCTTCCTGTATCTCACAGCGGCCCCACCAGATGTGTTTGGGAGCGCATGAGACTAGATATCTGTCTCCTGATAGCACTCCCCTACATCTGGCCCTTGAAGTACCCTGGTTTTAAGCCTGGGGAAATACACATCTCCATCATGGTTTGTAACCCATGATGGACTTTTCCTCCATGAATCTGTCCAATCCCTTTTTGAAGGCATCCAGGCCAGATGCCATCACCACATTCTGTGGCAGGGAGTTCCATAGACTAACAACGCGCTGGGTGAAAAAATATTTTCTTTTGTCTGTTCTTACTCTCCCAGCCCTCAATTTGAGTGGATGTCCCCTAGTTCTGGTATTTTGTGAGAGGGAGAAGAGCTTCCCTCTATCCACTTTACTCATGCCCTGCATTATTTTGTACGTCTCAATCATATCCCCCCTCAGGCGCCTTTTTTCCAGACTAAAGAGCCCCAAATAAATAAGGAAAGATAAGGACATGCAACTGGAAGCTAAAACCAAAATCATCAACATGCTTGCATTTCCAGTCACCATGCATAGATGTGAAACGTGGACACTTAAGAAAGCTGATAGGGGGAAAACATTAGTTTTAAACATGGTGCTGGAATGAGAATGGATACGGTAGCCTGCCAAAAATATAAGTAAGTTCTAAATCAAATTTCAGGCAACCTTTCCCTTAATGATGGACTGTCTACTATATGACTTTTATATGAATTACCATGCTTGACTGCATTGACTGATTTCATAAGAACACCAGTGTTTTCCATGTTACTTTACAGCCCTCATAATGGATTTTTCTTTTCTTTTCACGTATTCTTTATAGCTCTGATGTTACCTTTTAATGTTCTAAGATGCCTCCTCTAATTTCCTGCTCTTAACTTGAATATGTCCTAATTGTTCGGCAATGGAATATGCTGCCACGGAGGGTGGTTGAGTTTTCTTCTTTGGAAGTTTTTAAGCATAGGCTTGATGGCCATCTGTCAGGAATCCTGTGATGCGGGTTCCTGCATGACAGGGGGTTGGACTAGATAGCCCTTGAGGTCTCTTCCAACTCTGTGATTCTATGATTCTATGATTCTATACAATTGGGCACATTAGGATTCCATCAAAGAAATAATAATTCTGGGAAACATTGAAGGCAGAAGGAAAAGAGAAAGACCAAATATGAGCTGGACTGACTTGCTAAAAGAGATCATGGGCATGAGTCTGCAGGAGCGAAACAGGGCTATTTGAGGACAAGACATTCTGGAGAGCATTAATCCATAGAGTCACTATAAGTAAAAAGAGGGAAACTTGACAGCACATAACAACAAAACGTAGGTATTGAATTACTGGGTTTATGAAGAAGTGTGGCTAGATTTGAGGAATGGAAGTTGTCCATACATATGTGGATTTAATAAGATTTCTATTTGTTTTGGGGTTTTTTTTTAGCTTTTCAGGTTGCCTTGTAAATAACTCAACAATCAATATGTTGGAGAACACCTCAGTGACTGCAGAAAATGTGGTTGTTCAATGCTACTAAAGCTTACAAACTTTAATTTCCAGGACTACCAAATCTCCCAAAGGAGCATTGTGGTTCTAAGAAATACAGTATAATCCAAAAACTATTTTGCAAGTTAAAGTAAAAAAAAAAAAAAAAAAAAACCACTTTTTTTAAGCTCTGGTCAAGCAAAAGTAGTTTTTTACACAGCGTCCAGCAGGTGGAGCTATAGCAGTTGAACTTCATCAGGAGTGTGGAGTAAAAAAATACTACAGGCCAATATGCTTAATCATGGACATAAATCTTTTAAAGTTTACAGTTTATGCTTAAATAAAAGTGGCTTAGGCTGAAATGTAATATATACTTAATTGTGGTTAAAATAAAAGAGATTTCTCCCAAGAAGGCACGTACAGGAGTGCTCTGCATCATTATGTCAAGGATTCTCATACTGATGTGTTTAGTATCACATTAGTTACGCTCAGATCTAAGAAAATGTTAGTAAAAGTGATTTTACAGGCATGGAATAAGGCAAGGCTTCCATTTGCTGTGTTACATTGTACAAATTGAATAAATAACAGTATAACAAAGCTGTTACCACCTTTTGGTATGCAGCACAATCACCTATGTATTTGGGGTGCTTCATTTCTGTGAGAGACTCCATCTCCTGATGCTGCTTCCTTTTCCTCCCACCATTGCCTCAGTGGAGTCAGGTGGCTTCAATATCAGTGGGGCACAGAACCGACTGCAGCTTTTTGTCCAAACTTGATATGAGCGACCCCCAAATGCCGTGCTTCGCATGCAAACCAGGATAGCCTCTTTAAACTTTGAACTTGAGATGTGGGCACAACCTGCCAGTTTAGTGGTCTGGTGAGGTTCATTTTGCCGGCAAACAGCTGGTCTGTGGGTGGATGCCTGCCCCAGGGAGCGCCCATTTAGGGCCTTTTCACACGACCCCTAAGATCCGCTGGCCACTTAAATTCGGACCAGAGAACTTGGGGGTTCGTTGCTCTTCCTGCGTCCCCACCCCTCCGCACTTCCTTGATCCTGTCTGCATGAGGGGAGGGAGAAAAAAGGGGACAAAAGAATGCAGGCTCACCTCCGTTTGCCAGTCCAAGCCTCCCAAGCCCCGTCGTCGTCCTGATTCCTTCTCTTAAAGGGGTGGGAGGCAAACAAAAACAAAAAAAAAACAGAAGCAAGGAGAGTCCGGCACTCACCATATTACATGCGGATCTGGGGATTTTCACCCTCCAAGAGCAGGTACATGAAAAGTGCGCTGGGACGCACTTAGGTGGGCGTGGTTGGACTTAATTTCCTGCAAACTCTGGAGCTGGTGGGGAAACAATTGTAAGCTCCGGAGCTGGCAGCCATTTGCGGTTCGTGTACAAATGGCCTTAGCAACAACAACTCCTGGTGCTGCTGCTGAACGGGCACCAACTAGAGGGGTGGAGTGCCGAACCACAGATCAACTATTTAGCTGGGAAATGAATCACACCGAACCAGCAGGCCCTGCCCATCTCTAGTTTGAACTAAAACCCAAAGCAAATCCTCACCCTTCCTGACTCTGGAGACACCACTCTTGACCTGTGTTTTTTGCTGCTTGTTTCCCTTGCCTGTCTCTCCACATTTATCACCATTTACCTGTTTTCCTATGGTACTCCTTTTGACGACTGCTCTGAGCAGCTCTTTCTCTTCACTTCATCTCTCCAGCAAATCTCCCTGTCTTGCCACTGCTGAATAATCAGGTATGCTTTTTAAGGATCTTCACAGGTGAAGGTGGTTATGCTGCTACCTATTTCCTGAGGCTCTGTCCCTCCTTTTCATTGAGGAATTGCTTCTTTGCACCAGGGTTAAGAATGTTGAGTAAAGTAAGAAGTGTTGCTCAAGAAATAAGCTGTGATTTTTAGGATCTGGACATGATGGCAATATAAAATGCATCAACAAAATCAGGGTAATGGAATAAAATCCCATCACGGTTTAAAAGACCAGTCTCTCCAGACAGAGATTTCCAAACAAGGTAACAATGACTGATCCCTGAAAGGTAGAAAAACTGAAGACAGTCTAGTTCTTAGGAATGTCCACAGCAAAAAGCTGTGTGTTTGTTTGGCTTCCAGATCATGGAGCTGGGTGGTGCCTCTTTGATTTTCTCCAGTGCGTGCATTCACTGTCCCTTCCATTTTATAAAAGAGGGATAGCCTCTTTCAATTTCTTTTGTTTTATGTTTTTTTCTTTCATGTCTGCTGGTAAGGGGAAGACAAGCGAAGACATCAAGTGGTAGGAGGGAGAGAAATCAATCCATATTCTAGTTTGATCCTCAAGAATCCTTAGAAAATATTCCAGAAAAGCAGAGTCAAAGAAACAGAGTCTGCTTCAAAAAGCAGGCACTGATGCCTGGGAAAGAAAAATAATCAAAACCTATGAAAATACACGTCTTTAGCAGAACAAATAAATAGGAAATTAACCAAATGATGCTGTTTAAAAATCAAACAGAACTCTCTCTCTCTCTCTCTCTCTCTCTCTCTCTTCACACACAAACACAAACAACAGAAAGAAAAAGAGAGAGAGAGAGAGAGAGAGAGAGAGAGAAAGCCTTTTCACACGACCCCTAAAATCCGTGGCAAATGGCTCCCAGATCTGGAGCTTAAAATTGTTTCCCCACCAGCTCTGGAGTTTACAAAAAATTAAGTGCGACCACGCCCACCTAAGCGTGTCCCAGCGCACTTTTCAAGTATGTGCTCTCGGAGGGTGAAAAATTCCTCATGCGGATGTGAGTTCTGGGCTCTCCTTGCCTTGTGGTTGTTGTTGTTTTGCCCCCGCCCCTTTAAGAGATACTTAAGAGACTGGAATTCTTTTCTTCCTTTTTTTCTCCCTCCCCTCACGCAGACAGCAGCCAGGAGTGCGGAGGGGGGGGGACACAGGAACAGCGACAAACCCCCAAGATCTCTGGTCCAAATTTAAGTGGCCAGCAGATCTTAGGGGGTCGTGTGAAAAGGCCCAGAGACAGAGACAGAGACAGAGAGACAGAGAGGGAGACCGAGACCGAGACACACAGAGAGATTCTGCTTCAAAAGCAAAGAAAAGCAAAAATACAAAAACCCAAGTACACCTAACAAAACTAGAACATGGGGAGATTTATCTTGCTCCTACCCTTTGATATCTTTGCTTGTCCCTCCCTCCCTCCCTTCTCTTTGAATCCAGCAGGCAGCAGGAAAAATAGACCAAGAAAGGGAATGTGGAGAAGAGGAAGAGAAATGCCCCAAACAAATCTGTGGTGGTCAGGTTCCAAAACAATAATCTTAAGGAGGCATGGTGCCTGACAACAGAAAAAAAATAACCCATTGAAAAGGGGTGGGGAGCCCCTCCCCCCCAAATCATGAAAAAGGATGCAAGATTGATGCAGAGGTAGAAAGGTGGCAAAAACAAAACAAAAACAAAAAAGGAAATGAACCCATCACCCCACTTCCCTGGGTTCCAGGCACTTCTACAGATTCCGTATTCCTCTTCTGCACCCCAGACATTCTGAGTGGCTGCTGAAAGCCCTCGCCACCATGTCCTTCTAACAGCCCCTCACGATGATTTTATTGGATGAAAAATGTATTAGGCTATTTGATACAGAAAGGGTGAAAGAAAGATCACATGCCAAGGGTGAAAAGAAAGGATTAATGAAAATGGACCTACAAAAATATTTGAAACCACCTCTTTTGTTAATAAGACTCTGGCATGTTTTAGAGGCTGTCTTTTGGGAAGCAACAAAAGAACATGAAAAATGAACGCAAGAGCACTTTTCAGGTTTTTCTTCTTTCATGTTAACAGAAAAGTCCCATCCATCCTTACTAGTTCCTGGGCAAGAGAGAGAAAAGAGAGAGAGAAATGTCTTAGGAATTTTTTAAAAGGTTAGGACCATGTGAGGAAAAACAGAGAATGTATAAAGTACAACAGTAGGAAACTAGTCTGCCTTTCTTCAGAACTTGTCTTGGACTACAATTCCCAGTATGCTGCTTGGTAAAATTTGCAAGCTGTGGAGTATTTTTGAACCACCACCATCCCCGGGTCTGTGCTTTCCTTTACTGTTACGTTATCTTCAAACCCTTGGGTCAACGTCACTTGAGCGCTGAAAATTAGATAAAGGTTTCGTCTAGTCTTTAGTCTTCTTTACTCTCTGATATAAGGATTAACTAAAGAGAAAAACGGATATCATGGAGCACTGCATATTTTTTAAATATTTCCCATACAGTTAGTTCTTCAGTCCTGATCTATTCCCTTCTTCTTCCTCCTCCTGCCTCTTTTGTTTCTTTTTTAATGCCATCCTGGCCCATTGGAGGATTTTTCTGTCGTACTTTGTTCTGATGCCTGTCAGGGTTCTCCAGTGTCAAATACAATTTGTCTCACTGCTTTTGATGATAAATCTCTTATGATCTAATATTCTTTCATGCATTTCCTCATTTTTTGGACATTGAAACAGTAAATGTCTCTCTCTTTCAATCTCTTCTCTGTCATATCAGTTCACATAGACTTTCCTTCTTGCAGTTTCTTTTCCTCTGACCTCCGCCATGAATTTATGATTGTTGGCATTACATGTAGCAGAATCCTGCTTTAGTTTTTCAATTCTCATGGAACTAAAGCTGCATATATGTCTATGTATGGTCTAGAACAGTAGCTCTGATCTCAGAAATTGTGGCCAGTAGATGGATGAGGTCATCGTGCAGCAGCAGCTGACCATGAAGTGGCCTGGTTCTGCCCCCTGTTCAAATGTACAGTGGTCCCCAGCCATTTTGTGGTTCATATACTGTGGTCCCACTGTATTGCAGGACTGCAATACCACAAAAGGGCTTGAGGGAGGGGGGAAGGTTTTACAAGCTGGGGCTTTTAAAACTTCCCCCCTTTCCCAACCCCCGGGCTCCAGCTGACTGGTGTTGGGGTGGGGAAACAAAAGGTTTTTCCCCAACCCCAGCGCCAATCATGGAGGCATCGCGCGACACTCCCCGGCACCGGGGGTGGTTGGGAGAAGTGGCACACAATGTTTAAAATGACTTTCAGCAACAGTGCCAGGACCCTGCCTGTCACAGAACCTGACTCTAAGGGGTTAAATGGTGAAGAGCTGCTGGAGGAGCCTTGCAGCTCAACTCAGCAGGCAGATGGGTCTGATGACTCAGCTGAAAACATATCTCCTCCTCCTAGAAGGCCCATGAGCAGGACGTGCTACCAGGAGAGCTAGGGAAAGAGTCTTTGATGCTAGACAGGGAATCAGGTCGGGAAGCCCTGAGTACTAACAGAAGCCTTTCCAGAAGTAAGGGTGTGTTCCCTGTTTTGGGATAAAGCTGGCAAGCTTACCTTGAGCTCTCTGTGGGAGCAACCTGTCATTTGAACTTGCAACCACGTTCCTGTCTGTGACCTTGGCCCTGTTTCCTGATTTCGGACCGGCTTCCTGGACAACAGCTTGATCTGTTCCCTTGGGTTTGGCATCTGGTTTCCATGAGATATTTTGACTTGGACTGGTAATTGCTGGGAGTTGGATTCTGTTATTTATCTGGCACTTGATTGTTCGCAAAGAACTTGAACTTGCCTGGCTTTCAACTAAAGATCTTGGCAAAGAACTGAACTCTGCTTGTGTGTGTGCTCTGTGTGCGGGGCTTGACAAACAGAGCCAAGCGCTTGGCTCCGTTCCTTAAAGTCTTTTTAAACATTGCTCACCGTTCCCCCAGGCTTGACCCAACCTGTATCCACATATTGCAGATTTTCAATGATTGCGTGTCGGGTTGGTCTGTAACCCCTGCGATAGATGGGGGGGGGGGGTTACTGTATTAGTGGTTTTTTTTTTTTTTTTGTCCAGGATAGATATTAGAAAACAAAACTATGATGAGCATGCTGACAAAGGGTTCCCTTCTACATTTCTGGTTATCAAAAATGCAGCAATGTTGGTGGGGTCAAAATTATTCCAAGAATCAGGGTCTTTCACTCCTTTTCAGGTTCCAAGCTACAGCCAAGATGGAAGAATCAAAACATCACACAAACACACACACACCAGAATTTCTGGATTCATTGCCTTGCTGCATTGGGCTGGAAAAAAGATTGGCATGAAATGCTCCTAAACCATTTGTGCTTTATGGGACACATAATAATGTAACAAGCTATAGTACAGAAATTGACTTCATTCACATTTCATTATTGATATTATGTCCATCAACTTACTTCTGAATTGCAGTAACCCTGTGAATTGAATGTAGAGGGACCCAAAGGGGCTTACAAATGATTTTAAAAATGCAACTATTCAAACAAATAAAAAATGAGAAATTGTACTATTTAAAAACAAACATGTTAAAAATGCTAAAGAAAATCCCTTTATACAAGCATTTTAAAAGTTTTTTTAAAAGACAACTCCACTCTCACATTCATTTCTTAAGCAGCAGCGTACATACACATTAAAAGATTGCCTGAAAAGGAACTTCTCTTCCTGCAGGTGGAGGGACAGACCCAAACAGGTTTCCCATGGGATGCAGTTCCATAGCTAGCCGGCACTCACTGGAAAGTCACCAAACCCATGCCTGCACTGAGCATGCTTGTGAAGACAGCGGGATAGAGACCAAGTGTTCCCCAAAGAACTGAGGAAGCAAGTATGAAATCCCTCAGGGTTCAAAGCTCCTGTCATTAACAGTCCTGCTCAGCGCTTGCAAACAAAAGACTGTAGGTTCTTTTTATTGCATCAATTTATCTCATGTTAGGTCTTCATCTTTTCGTGCTGCCTGCTAGTTTTCCTAGCATTATTGTCTTTCCCAGTGAAAATTCCATCCTCATGGTACTATCTAAAGCACGAGGGCCTCATTTTAATCATTTTAACTATTATTATTTTTATCTAGAGCCCGATTATTTGTACTGCATATCCAGCACTTCACAGTGCCTGTACCGGTCCTTTTTATTCACACATTTGCACTGTAAAAGTGCTTGATGCAGTCTGGTTGAAGTGACAATAATTTAAACACTGCCATCTTTGAGCATTTGCACTTCTCAGTGCATTACAAAATAGCACACAAGATGTATATTTTAGAAGAAAATTGCCCGAAATTATGTAAGAACTCACACAGAAACAGGACAAAGTAAAATTTTAAGTCTGGAAAAAGCTAAAAATTAAAATTTACAGTGTACTAGAGATGTTCTCTAGCAAAAACCGTAGTGTCATCATTAGTAGAGACAGCAAATACAACTCTACATTCTACCCCTGTGCATTCCAAACATCTTTGAAAAGGTCTGTTGCCTACCTTTAAAATGTTCAGAAAAAGTACAACAACATATAAAGTGAACAAGAAACACAGTCTATTTTTGTATGGCTAGCCTTTCACACAGCACAAGTAAATTTGTTCTATAGAGTTTCCAAAAAGGGGGGGGGGGAGAACGGGTCTTACTAAAAAGTTCCCTCCTCCCCTCCCTTTTGAGTTGGGCCCCAAGCCACAGGGTCAGCCCATTTTCAACCTGCTGGTTCTACTTACAGTCTTTGCAACACCTTTGACACCAAAAGCCCTTTCCAGTGTTTATTATAGTCATTGTCATTATGGATCTGTCAATGGGTAGTGCTGTTACACAAAGGCTGCGTTCAAACAATATGATAAAAGCCATCCCTTGTGCTTATGGCTGTGCTGGGCCTTGTACCCAGATCTGCCAAGGTGCAAATAGATAAGATGGCTGACCTAGACTGATATAGGTCAATTGGACATTTCCCAAGGCAGTCAAATTATGATTGTTCACACAGAAGATTAAATTATCCTATGCAATTTTAGAGGCCACACTGCACCTTAAATTGCTACAATTTCCCTTAGGATCAGAGGATATACACTCTTCCCTATCATTAACATTTCCCCTCTTCCCCATCTTTAACAAAAAAGACAACTGACATAGCGTTGAAGTGATGTAACAACTTATGAAAATGCAGTACTTATCTGAAAGAGCCCTTTTCTAGAAAAGTACACTGAAAATTGTATGAAGGAGAGACAAGAGGCCCTAATTTCAGGGGATGTTTCAAGTGTACAGCCATACCCTTCACTGAAGTGCACGATGTTAGTACAGTGAGAACAGCTCCCTTGAGTCTTGCTTCTCCCCAAGCAGTTTTTATTGTGCTTTTCCAATATATCACAATGTTAGAGAAGTACAGTTGTTAAACAGTATCAGTTCAATGCTATGTTACTTGCCATTTTTTCAAAAAAGATGCCCACTGTCAACTTCACCCTAGGTCACTCCTGCCATTGCTCATCTGGACCTGTAAAGGATCTGAAATAAAGTGATGCAAACAGAATTGCCAGCTGAACAAAAATCAATGAATGCCCATGAAAAAAGACCAGGCTTACTTAAGATTGGGTTTATATCATGTCGTCAACAGAAAATACATCAAACGTAACCGTACCAACTCTAGCACAAACTGGAATATAGCCACATCCTCGGGTGCTAAGACAACTCATTCAAAGCTGCCTTCTCACTGAGCAAAGCAAAAGCAAAATGTTTGGCTTATATACCACCCCATATTTCTAACACACTCTCTGGTTGTTTTACAGTTTATTTATGTAGGTTACACATTGTCCCCCTCCCTCGCCAGCAAGCTTTACCAACCTTAAGGATAGAAGCCTGAGTCAATCATGAGTCAGCTACCTGGGATTGAACCCCAGGTCGTAAGCACAGTTTTTGGCTGCAGTATAGCCGATTAACCACTGCACCACAAGACTCTTGGTGCCTCAAGGCAGATCTTTGATTCATATGCTCAGTATTATACAGACCAGCAGCAGTTCTTTGCTGGTTCCTTGAAGATACAAAAATTGAATCAGGCAATCTTTGCATGCACAGAATGTGCAATAGTACTGGACTACATGGCCTTTCTCTCTCTGTGCATTGTACAATTGACCTATTATAATTATATTTATCTTAAACCTTTAAGTAACTGTAAATGTCCACTTAAAATAAGAGGGAAGTGTTTTTGGCAGATTTGGAAGGAATGAGCATTCATATTGTCATTCACACACCAAAGAAAGCTTGGCAGTACTACCAGAATGCAGGAAATCATGTATGGGCAAAAGAGTGATTCACCCACTTGGAATCTTAAACTTTCCTTTTCTTGATCATTGGTCAAAAAGGTGCTAGAAATGTTACTCCCATGTGTTTTCACAGTTGCATTCTGGAAGTATTATTGTTAATTCACGAATTATGGCCTTGTAATGACCAGCAGAAATCTGCAGGACTAAGACTCAGATTGTGTACAGTACTGTTTTTTTTTTAAATTTATTTACAGCCAATGGCCAAAATAAGTACTGTACAGTACTGTATTTAAAACCTGAGATCTGTTGTGAATTTCTAAAATCAGAAAGTCACTTATATATGACAGATCACACATGTTGGCCTTACGTAAGCCTTAGGGTAGATACTGTTAACCAGAGGTGGGACTGGGTAACTCTGATGCTGCCATTGTTGTTAGATCACAAACCCTGTAATTCTTCAACATTAGCTATACAGGCAATGGCTGGAGGGACCTGCAGGGGCATAGTCACTCTCTTCTAAAGGAATTAAAAGAAAACCCTGACAGCCACTCCAGTAACAATTTCATCCATCTGGTGAAGAAAATCCAAGCTCAAGAAAATTACTGTACAGTAAATGGTGTTTGGTTTTCACACAAAATGCTCCCTTCTAGAGAAATCCTTCAGCTCTGCCAAACAACAGCAGGGGACATTCCATTTCCCTAGTGTCACTGTTCTTGAAAAAAAAAAAATTAGGCTTCTTTTCTCTTATAGTTACTCTTATTTTTAAATAAATAAATAAATAAATAAATAAAAAAGATCCTTGTTTCTATCCCCAGTCAGCCATCACAGTTCCAACCCAGTGTTTAAGGGATTAGAATTGTGTTATGGGTATGAAAAGGATTCTAAATTCAAGCCAAACGGGAAAGAGCTGAAGCTGTATCAGACCTGATTTCATCTGTAGGACCCATGCCTTTTCTGTGCCTTACCATCACCATTGACTTTTAGGGGAGGAAATGTGGACCCAGAGCCACTGAAGCATATATTTACTATGCCCCCCCCCCAGGGATTGCACACAGTCAAACACCTCTTCCATGAGGAAAAAAACCTGAAGAGCAAAATATTTCTACCTGTCTTAAAGAATCCTATAGAGACGTCAGGAAGCAAACACATCTGCAAAGCTGGAACAGTTTCCATCTAGCTTTGTTTAAATTTGCAAGGCTATTTAATGTTCACCACACTCCTGATCCTTACAGTCTAAGCAATTTTCTTTCAGTGGGTTCCCTCCCCCACCACCACACACTTCATTTTAACAAGGAAAACTGCCCCTCCAAATAGAAAGCCTGCTTGTTATTTTGAGGCAGTGAGGCAAAACATGCAACATGAAGACTACATTTGGCTTGCCGAGCAGATGTCTACAGATCACTTGATGTTAATTTCAACATAAAAGCTATTATATTCTTGGCCTTGCCCTATTAGTTGTTAAATAATTATTTATGGTTGGCGCATGGAGCCTTAGAACCTTAAAGAAGAGCCATCAACACTACTAAGCTAACCATGTTTGACACAAACAGTTTTCTGTCATGAAGGACCTTCAGTGTAATGCTTATTTCATATATAATTCTATTTTGCAAACTAAAAAGCACTTCCCCCCACTTCTTCAGAAAACCAGTCCTTAATGTGACCACTAACACTACCTCATGGGCAAGGAATTAAATGGTCCAGTTCATTGACATTTGCAATAATGCTCTCTAGGTATTAGGATACTCAGTTTATCATGCCAATTTTCTTCCCACTTCACAAATCTGTTGTCTGCTAGTACATCACAGATTTTGATTTTTTTCTTGTTGTTGTACTCTTATACAGTTTAATCAAGATCTGGGTGTTGCACTCCCAGTAGCCAATAAAACCACAATAATAAGTGAAAGTTGAGGGTGGTTAGTTTACAGATCCAAACACTATTGGATACATAGGGAGATACCAGGACGACAACTCAGATTATTATGACTCCTGTTGCTTAAGCAAATTGAATGACAGTTGAATAAAAAAACTTATCAGACTCAAAACTGTGTGCTAACAAGGGTTAAATGTGTAAAGCACTGTAGAAATACTCTCCAGCCTTTCATATGCTGCTGTCGGAAGCCATTTTGATGATTTACTTCAACTATGAGCATTTTCCTTTTTAAAAAATCTAATTAAACTTTTGCATCTGTAACAGTCGAGCTAGAATTTTAGGAAGCTGAAGGACAAAGATTCTGAATATAGCATTATATACAACTCAGTTGAGATGCCTGATTCAATTGAATTTATTTCCCGAAAGAAGCAATGTCTCTCCATTAAAATGGATGTCTATTTCGTCTTTTTGTGAGCCCCCTGCCCTGTTTATTATTTGTTTGCAGTGTCCATTCAGATACAATGTAATGATCAAAAATAAAAGAACAAATGAATTCAAGTGCAGAATTTACACTGTAGCGTGCTGTCCTGAAGTGCCATACATACAGAGTTGCTAGATTGAAAAATTGAAGGAATTATTAATCTAAAGCAAACAGGCATGACTTGGTTAGAATAACAACCGACAGACCCCCCCCACCCCACCCCCGCGCAAAAAAGGGCACTCAAAAGAACTCTGAGGTAGGTCATTACTATTTCCAGTCTGGAACATAACACTAATAAAGCTGACAGAAACTGACTTTCCCAATCAATGGTTGTGTTATGACTGGAGTCTAGGTCAACAGCACATCAAATTTAAAGCAAAACCTCGCATTTTCCCATATTTTCTCAGCTTTCTAGTTTCACTAGCACTACAGAGAATGAGTGTAGCCAAGGTCTCTGTGGGTCCCAAAGACAATTGCGCCCTGTGATTTCAACAATTGCCTCCCATTTCCCCATCTGAAAGCTTCCTTACTTCTTGGGTGTTGTGAATTTCACCCTTGAATTGAACGCCTGAGTAGCTTTAGAAGGCCTGGAGAGAGTTTAATGTCTGCTTTCATGAGGAAAAGGCTGTGACCAAGGAACAGATTTTGTCATATGATTGGTTTTACAATTATTATTAATGACAGAACCATTTCTCTCCGCAGGTGTCTGCTGTCTGTGATAAATGCAACATTTCCTTGAACATTATGGCATAAAATAAACTAGCGGAGGAAAGCAAGCACCCAGGCAGAAACCCCAAGAAGGAGAGAAAGTAGCAAAACTCATTTACATCCATCTTTATTTATCAAACTTAGCAGATTTTTGACATGCTTCAGCAGAAGGTAATTTGAAAGATCCCTGGTAAAGTATGCCTCTTTTGCTAAATGTTGCATGCAAATAAAGTTTCAGAGAGATAGTGATGGGCACTGGGAGGGGCAGACTCCTCCCTGTCCCCGTCAGTGCAGACTGGGAGAAAACTAGGTAGAGAAGCAGCCTCCCAGACCAGTAAGGACAGCCGGGGGGGGGGGGCCTCTCCTTTGTTCCATTTCAATTTATTAACATGAAGCTCTATTAATGGTAGTCCCGTATACATCATTGCATCCTTCTTACACCAGAGTGTCAGCTTTCGTCTGGAGACAATTAAGATTTGACTGCCTTTTATTCATTTTGTGACATCCTTTCTCCCACAGATCTCAGAACCAAAATCATTTTTTTCAATATATATATATATATACAAACACGCACACACTCAAACATGCAAATGCACATGCCACCTTTCAGAAATACACAGTACTCACAGGTGAAAAATAAGTAAAAAAATAAGTATTATTCTCCTGTACCATAGAGCCCTGCCATTATATAGTTCAAGGCAAAGGCATATTCCCTTTCTTTTTAGAAGGAACAGGATTGGGGTCCATCTGTATCAGCAGTAGCTTCAGGTTTCAGCACCGTGGCTTGTTGATAGCTGCAAATGGGGATCAGCATTGAAATAAAACTGCTGGGGGGAGGGGGGAACTGCCTATTGCTGGCTTGTTTGGCTCCCAAGGGCCATGGAGTTTCCAGGCAGACATATATGGAGCTGTGCATGCTAAACTTCACGCATCTGGTCAGAATCATTGTGCATGTTGCCACTGTTGATAAAGAGATAGGGAGATGCCTCCATTCTGGCTGTGAAGCAGTTGTACCCCTCATCGTTTCTGGTTGCATTCTTCGGATGTGGAGCTGAGGCCTTTTCAGATGAACAGCTTCTTGCATTATCACGTCATTAATTTTCAAAAACAACCTGCAGTGGAAGTTGTAATGCCACTCTACATTTTCCTATCTACTCGGATATGTTCTGTTCACATGGAGTGGGGCATGGGTACGTGGGTGGGGACAGGACGATTCCTCCTCCTGTCACCTCAGTACACCTGCAGTCTTACTAGAAAGGCTCAGTTAACTCATAACTGTTGTTATGGAATGGTTGGTTCCACCTCATGGCAACTCTATGAATGAGTGAATGTCCTGTCATCAACAGCCCTACTCAGTTCTTTCAGACACAAGGTCATGACTTCCTTCATTGAGTTAATCCATCTCATGTTTTGAGTTTCCTCTTTTGCAGCTGCCTTCAACTTTTCTTAGCATGATTGCCTTTCTCATGATGTGGCCAGGGGCAGATCTATTATCAAACTAATGAAACTTAGGTTTCAGGGCCTAGAATCCAGGAAGGGCCCCACAAGCAACTTCAGTCCACTTTTTTAAAATTGTGGCGACCTGTCATAAAACTACCCCATTGAAGAAGATAACAGTGATTATCCAGACCTTGTTGTTGGTTGCAAATGGGTTCACATGGCAATTCACATTTTAGGGCCCTAAAAATGTAGGTCTGCCATCAGATATGTCCAATGTATAATAGCCTATTTGTCAGTTTTATTTCTTAAAGTGATTTTAGGATAAAAATCAAATGTTTTCTCATTAAAAGAAGCTATGAGGACAAAGCCAATTCCCTTACAGCCCACAAATGAGATGGATGTTCTGTAATGTGAAATCTTAGAGAAAAGCAGGCTGCAAGGCAAAGCCAACCAGCATAAATGCCCCATGTCTGTGAGACAGACGCAGTGGCGGCAGCTCTGGATGAAAAGTTACATCCAGATTGTTCCCATTGGGCTGGCAATTCTTTCTATGAAACATCAGTAACTAATTGCTGCAATTAAGAGGCAAATTTTAGGGAATATAATGAGGTAAGAAATTATCCTGAAAAGCAGCATTTCCCATCTTTGTTCAGGGCAGGAGTCATGCAGGTACATGTAAGAATTTGCTAGAAAGAAGCGGGGGGTGGGGGTGGGGAATCTGGTCTGTTGTTTCATTTGAACTGTGTGTATTCACTTCTGCACCCCTATGAATGCCCATTTTAGATGGATCATTTATTTATTTGCAAATAAGCAGGTTATTACAAACCTATATAAATTCTCCAGCCTTCCCTGTCTCCTTTATGTGTGTGTGTGTTGTGTCATTACAGTCGTGACCAACTCTTTGTGACCACATGTCCATGGAGTTTTCTTGGCAGGAATACTGGAGTGGCTTGCCAGTTCCTACTCCAGGCACCTACAGCACCTGGTATTCCCTGGTGGTCTCCCATCCAAGCACTAACCAGGGCCGACCCTGCTTAGCTTCCGAAATCAGGCAAGATTGGATGTGCTTAGGGCATCTAGGCAGCTGTCTCCTTTATAGATAGCTAGAAAAAGCATAAAACAATACTCAATGTCAATTTTTATGCAGGATAGAAAATGATTTACAGAACAAATCAATAAAAAGCCAAACAAACAAATCAGGCTATGGAGAAATGGAAAGTAGGGAATAAATATTGTTAGAAGCAAAAGGGGGAAGTTTTGAAAAGCAAGCAATACCCCCAGCTGTGCACTGTTTTCTACCCCACGCATCCTCAACGTTTACTTGCTTTTAATTATTCAATTGTATTTTTATTAGCCTATAGTTTAATTGGTTTAATGTTTAACTTGTTATGTTCTTAATTCTATTCTTTATCATTGATTGTGAGCTGGCTTGGGACCCCTTATTGGGAGAAAGGGAGACTATAAACATAGCAAACAAATGTTCATCATATTCTGCCCGCTGAACCCTACTGCTATCCAAATCACTGCCAGTGTTACACATAAACCTCAGATGAGTCATTGAATACAGCTGTGGACTAAGAAAATGATATTTTTACACTGACTGTGGGTGAACCATATTTACAAATCAGCTGCAATTAGCACTGCATAATAAACACTGTAGATAAACCCATTCACGGGGTGGTGTTGGTGACGGTGGTGTTGGAGGAGAATGAAGAAGCTTCAACTACTGTGATTGAACACTACAACCCAATGAGGGACTGATTTTCTTCATTAGACGGAAGAACAATTAAAACAAAATTTCTATACAGTTTCTCTATTTTAGTTGTTTTTATGTGTTGTCAAGTCAGAAATGACATAGTAACCCTAATGGGGTTTTCAAGGTATGTGAAGCGCTTACGGGGTGGGTCAACCAGTTCCTTTCTACCTCCTTTCCAGTGAGTTTCAGTTGCAGATCCAGGAAACTGACCACATCTCTTGAGGCCTAGTCCATTACTCTATCTACTACAACACACTAAGTACCCCTCGTTGTTGTTGTTGTTGTTGTTGTTGTTGTTGTTGTTGTTGTTGTTGTTGTTGCTGTTGTTGTTGTTGTTGCTGTTGTTGTTGTATCATTACAATCGTGACTGACTCATTGTGACCCCATGTGCATGGAGTTTTCTTGGCAGGATTACTGGAGCAGCTTGCCAGTTCCTACTCCAGGCGCTTACAGCATCTGGTATTCACTGGTGGTGTCCCATCCAAGTACCAGCCCAGCCTGACCCTGCTTAGCTTCCGAGATCACGCAAGATTGGATGCGCTCAGGGCATCTAGTCAGCACTATATATTGTCCATCAAAATTACTACCATCTTAGCCAGCACTATATTATCTCCATGAGCAGATGTTCCTGTAAAGTTGACCCACACCAGTAGTCTGTTCTGGATAAATTCCAAATAATATGAATTAACATTTTATCTCTGTAGGAATAACCTCTTTTAGTCCCTTTGTAAGACGTTTAAGTGGGGGATTAGCAGTAATATCCTATTACCAGATAAGTAACATATTCTGTTCCCCTTCAGGGGTGGGTAGAAAATCTGTACCTGAACAACTTCATTCTTCGTTCTTCACCCAGACCTTTCCGTACCTCTGTTATTTTATGTTTCGTTGTCCACTGGATATCTGTAAACCACTTTGGGCAATGTAAACTAAAAAAGTGGTATACAAACCAGAATAAATAAGTAAGTAAGTAAGTAAGTACCTACCTACCTACCTACCTACCTATCTACACCTCTCATTTATGCAGCTAAATAGCATTATGTTGAGATGGTGGAAATGAAAAACTCACCTCTATATTTTGAGTCTATGGACAATACTTGCTTTCTGGCACTGCTGTGTCAGAGCTTCTGTCTGCCACTGTTCCATAACTAGACGAGTCTGAGCAATGTTATGCTTATGAAGGTTTATGCCAACACAGATGGAAGCCTGTTTTAGCCGGGTGGGGTGGGGAGGCATGGCTCCCAGGGTATTGCTAAACTGCAGTAGGGAAGGAGAGAGGCATTCTTCACTAAACCACCACCACCACTCCCCACACACCAGCTCTGGTTCTGCAGTGTGACAGGAAGCACCAAGTTTTTACTCCATAGTTTTGCACAATACCTTGAGATCACAAGGGATCCCTTTGAACGGGGAGGCCAACCCACTCCACTGCTTTTAGCACTCCTTTGCAGTGGAAAGGCAAGATATAAATGTTAATCATTATCATCTTCGTAGCTGTTGTTATTCTCATTGCCATCATCATTTTTCAGCAGCTGACTACATCTTATGGCTTACTCACATCTAATTATAGAAAACAAAACTGCAGTACTGCACAGATAAAACAGTTGATTTTAATAAGCTGGGTCATTTTCTGGAAAGAAACACTACCTTACAGAAACCGAAGCTCCATAAATAAGCAATCTCAAAAGTATGGAAAGTACCAAATTTGCAAAATGCCAAAAGTTAAGGTAAGAAATGCCAAACGTTAAGGTAATCCTGGATAAAAATAATGTAGATCCATGCCTGTTGGATCCATTTTTATTTTTATGCACCACTGCGGGGCCATGCGCTGATGGACCCATGATTTTTGGTGTGCAATCTGTGGGCAGAGATGGGGCCTACATCTGACAGTGGTTTTATCATGATCCAATGTAAAAATCATATGAAATCAGGAGGATCTGTGTGATGAATCCATATTTTTGTGCCACTGCGGAACCATGCACTGGAGGATGCATGACTGTTATTGTGTAATTTTGTTATTGTGCTATTGTGCAATATTTGAAGATGAACGAGATGTGATTTGATGGTGATTTCAGAAGGATCCCATGCAAAAATCATATGAAATCAAGAAGATCCGTCAAGATCCGCCTTTTAACCAGACCCACCCATTTGCTCATAAAACTATAGAGTAGGGATGAGGAACCTTTTAGAGCCGGAGTGCCCAAACTGCGATTCAAACCGCACTAGTTGTTCACAAAGCGCCAATACAGCAATTTAACCTGAATGCAGGTGGCTCTGAAGGGGCAAATGCCATAGGTTCGCCAACACTGGTCTACATGCAACTTCAAAGTAAAGTTGCATAGGAACGACTAGAACGTCCAGCGGTATGACTTCGGGCCAAGAGGCAACAAAGCCACACCACGCTGGCGCTGGGAACTTCCCTCGGGATCTTTTCCTCCCTCTTGCTCATCTTCTCCGACTTCGCTCTTCGTCCCCATTGCCAAAGCAACCCGAACGACCTTGCAAACGTGGCGCTCCAGCGGCTCCCTCCCGCCTCCGCCCACAAACTCGAGTTCCTTCTCTCGCCCAATCGCCAGAGCCGTAGCATCGGAGAGGCGGAGAAAGCGCGTCGTTTACAACCGCACTCCTGAGTGGTTAGGAAAGAGGGGATCCCTTCACCCAGCCCAAATTAGGTCATTCGTGTGCATTCCGGCAGCGAGACTTTCATGGTCGGCCGCGCGCCGGGGGGGGGGGGCGATCGGAGGAGCAGGGCGACCCACGTCCACTGTTTTACGTGTCTGCCCTGAGTGGGACGCAGTCTTGCAAGGGGCGCGGAGTCCACCCATCGCCACGTGCATTGCCTTTGGCTGGACGGTCGAGTTGACCTGCTCCTCCTGGTATTGCCCATTCCGTGGCACGGTTCGCCTGCCTCACTGATTTTCTCCTACAACGTTGCTCGGCTCTCCTTCTCTCCCCTCCTCCGCCTCGCCCCCTCGGGGGACGAGGAGGTCGCCCTTGGCCCCAAGGGAAGCGATGGACTGGACCGAAACTTCCCGCTCCCTCTCGGTGTGGCTGATGCTCCTGGCGCTTTGCACCAGGGGCTCCTTGGGAGTCCCCACGTTCAGGAAGGAGAGGGGCGTCCGTCCCGACCCTGAGCTCACTGATCGCCAGCACGAAGATAACCAGAGCTTCCAGTACGACCACGAGGCCTTCCTGGGCAAAGAAGAGGCTAAAACTTTCGATCAGCTCACCCCGGAGGAAAGCAAGGAGAGGCTGGGGTAAGACCGCACTCCTCTTGACCCACCTAGAGACGGGAAGGAGCAGCGCTCCCCTGTGAGCTGACGACCTTGTAACTAACACATGGCCGTGATTACTCTTGCTACTACTGTTACTTTCACAGTGCTTCTCTTTATTTAGCTCATTATGGGAAGGGCCCTGATGGCATTGTTTCCGAAGGATTACAGTAAACAGTACTGCCACTGAGAACGGCTGAGCCGCTCTTGGGACCAGTTCTTTTCTACTTCGGAAGAAGCGTCAGGCTGTAACTTTAGCCCTGGACGCGTCGGCAGCGAAACTCGGCAGGGAGGGGGCGCAGGAGAAGAAATCCTTCCATGCTGATAACGTGGCAGAAAAGAGGTCCAATCCAGCATAATTTCAGGATGAAGATGGGTTCGTCCCTGCGAAGTGGGCTGGGAGAAAGGCATCGTCTGCATTTTGCGTAGCGTGCCCCCTGTGTAATGTGATGTTAAAGTCCATTAGGACTTCTCAAGCAGACCCTAAGATCTGGATGTTGATTGCAATGGGAGGGGGGTGGCTATGAGGATGATGAGAGGCTGGAAAATGTCATTTCCAGAAGAGTAAAAAGCCATGCAGCCATTGAGAATCACAAAAACAAGAGGGGTAGATGATACCTTCTAGGCTGCTATTAAAACGCTTTTAAAACTTTTGAGAGCAAGCTCCCTTTATCAAAGCAAGTACCCAAATTCACAACATGGCAATAGAGGAGCCCTGCCAGGAAAAGTTCCTTAGATGTAATGTCCTTAGTGAGATGGATGGCCAAGGCTGGTGTTCTTTTGAAGAGGTGGAAAGCAGCCAGGCTGTATCTGGAGTCGCATATTGGATTTCATCCCTCCTCCAGAGTAGTCCTGTTGCAGCAGCAGTAACAAGTCCTTCTCCAACTCTTCAGAGGCACAGAATGATAATCCCCATCATCTCTAGTAAACGTGCCTGTTGGGATTAGTGGAAGTCCCACACATCTGCAAGGCGCTGGTGAAGGCAAGGAAGATGTGTTATGGCAAAAGCACTCAGGGACTAAAGCCCACTTCAGATGGTTAGCTAGAGGTGGATTGGGGAAGGGTGATTACTGTGCCTCACTCTATAGTGTGGCCTGGGGCCAAGGATGCTACGTTGCAAGACCCAAGTGAATCATGGTCTAATGGCAAGCGGGGGGGGGGGGAAACAACCCACACACATGCAAAAAAATCAAATCAAACTGGGTGTGTCCCAGTCCCATCTTCACTGTGGTTCTTTGGGAAAGGATGGTGAAAGCTGGTGTTAAAAATGGATATGATTAGAAACCTTCTGAGGAGTATTTTAGTTTCTCTGTGTCAAACTACAGATATGAACAACAAAAAGTTTAGAAAGCAGACTCCACGGAGTTGGAATTCATGCAGAGGTGAGGGCATGTCAGATCTCGGCTGACAGAGGAAGTGGACAGCTCACAAGAGCAAAGAATTGCCTGTCTTTTGTTTCTCTCTCTCTCTCTCTCTCTCTCTCTCTCTCTCTCTCTCTGTATGCTTATGTATCCTATGTATGCTTGTTCTATTTTGCCAGTTCAGTTGGGGAAATATGAACTAGATGACACTGACTAAACCATTTATTTCTATAACATTCATTCATTAACTCTTTATGTTTCTATTAGTACATTTATATCCTGTCTTTTTGCCTCCAGGGGCTCGTAGTTATCACATACACATACTTGATCCTCACAGCACCTTGCTAAGTGGATGTGACTCTCTCAAGATCACTCAGTGATCTCCATGACTAAATGAGGTTTTGAACCCAGGTTTCGAAATCCTGAAACCGCTGCTCCACACTGCCTGCTTTTGTGTTTCTGCTCTACATGACACTTTTTTCCTGTGTTCAGAACAAAGGTATCTGCTGCGTGGCATTCAGCTTTACTCTCTAAGAGGGTTGCCCTGTAGCCAAGTGGAGGGGTTGGGTCTTGTTGGGTCATAGTGCCATGGCAGGTGAGGATGTTGAATTTGGAGGTAGGACCAAGTTGCTTCTATGCTTTTCCTTCAAGTATGCTCACACATACCAGAGTCTGGAGCTAGAGGTAGAAGGTAAATGAAACACTTCCACCTGCCCTTTTTTATTTCAGAGGATCCTTTTGTGGCTGGAAAGTGCTCTGAGCTCACAGTGCCCTTTGATGACAAAGGCCGAGTAGGGCAATGTGCTTCCTTGTTCTCCCCCACTACACACACACACACACACACACACACAGCCCTCCAGCTCAGAGGTGTTGAGTTCTGTTTTGGCCCCAAGGGCCTCCTGAGCTTGGAATGACAGTTAGGCCCTTCAAATCCAAGGAAGGTTTGGTAAGTGCTCATGTTACTAAATCTTAGCAGTGAATTTCTGATGGTTAACCCGTCACTGCTCATGTTTCTTGTCACGTACCAGTTTCATGACTGGTGTAAGACCAAGCAACTAGTGGTGAATTTGGAGCCAATTTGCCACTTGGCACTGCCCTTATGACTGTGCAGGATTCTGGCCAATGTCTTTTAGCTACTGCAATAATACCTTGGTTTACAAGTACAGTACCTTGGTGCTTTCCAAGACGAGCAAACATTTCTATTCTATTTTGCCTTGATCAACAAACAATGGGATGAGAGAGGAAGCGAAGTCTCCCTTGCACCAGCCAGGAACGTTTTCAAAGGAGAGTGAAGGTTAGGTTATATTTTTCTTTATATTTATATTTTTATTTAATTTGTTTTCAAGGTTCAAGGTGTTGGTTTTGGTTTACAAAACCCTCCATGGCTTGGCCCCTGACTATCTGGCAGAGAGTATTTCCCGATGATTAGACCCGGTCCGACCCACCCGATCCTCTATGGCCCTGCCTCTTGCCAATATCGTTTGTTTGTTATGAATGCCATTGTTTTTAATTTTGTGTAAACCACCCAGAGTTCCTGCCGGGAAATGGGTGCGGTATACAAGTATGAAAATAAATAAATAAATATAAATAATTTCATATTTTTCAAACTATTTCTAATCATGGGGCAGCTAGTCAAGTGTGTATATGGCTACAAATTACACTTGATTATTGTCACATTAAAATACAGAGTAAAATCCAGTTGTTAGTCCCAAGCAGAAGAGAGTCTACTTGTGTGGCAGCTTTGTCACACATTAAAGCATAATTCCCACATGTTTTAAAAAGCTAGATTGCTTCTGAGTTGAAGTGTAGCACAAGGTCCAGAGCCATGTGCACAGAGGTCAAGGAAGAGTTGTGGGTATTGGTTTGGGTTGTACACCCCAAACCCACTCACAACATTCCACATGCTTTGCTCCACACTATACTTTCTTGCATTGCCAGGATCCTTCTTAACTGTGGAAAGGATGAACCAATCATCCTTAGAATACTCTTCCAGACATTCACACTTTATGGCCACATGTATCAAGAGATACATGTATCAAGAGATACAACTTGGCACTTTTCAAGATGCTATACAACTCTGCTCTTATTACAAATGCTATGCATTTAAATATGTGTTTAGGTGGGAAAACACATGTTATGGAAAAGATGGGCATTTTAGTCCAGCACATCTGGGGGAGGAGACCAGACTGGGAAAAGCTGATGTAGCCATTTTTCTCTCAAACTGTTTAACTTGTGCTGGAGGAAGTCTATTGCTTAGTGGGCAATGCTGTCTGTTCCAGTTCCCTTATTGAACACAATTTACATACATTTGCTAGTGGTTAGGAGTAGAGGCAGGCACAACCCCCTGGTTTGGTAGTGGAACGCAGCCCACTTCCCAGCCAAACATCTGATCTGTTGTTTGGCACACACCAGCCCACTTCAGCAGGTGGCCATCTGGTCATAGTAGAGTGGGTTGCTCTAATAAGGTGTGGCTAGATGTTATCTCCACAGCATTGCTTTTCTACCCAGATCCCTGAGGGTCTGTCGTGTACACCTGTGAACAAGAGTCTTTAGATATAGCTACCACCTCATTTGAGGTTGACCCTGGGATGGGCAGCTGTTGCTTCTTTCAGCCAGTTGATAACATGGCAGCAGCGTCAAACATAAGAAATGCAGGTATTACTCAGGCAGATGTTCAGGTTGTGCATACCCCAAAGCTGCTGTTGCTGGAGAAATGATGGTGTGGTAGAACTTGCATCAAAGTTCTTGGTGACCGTGGCATCTCAGAGGAACACTCCCTTACTGTGAGGGGCAAGAGCCCTGTCCATTACCTTGTTCTTACAATGGCAACCCCAGGTGATAAATGTAATGTGTATACTGGTCATTAATGCATCTTTGTATTCGCCAGGCTCCTGGCTTGGGGCGTGTTCCTCTATGGCAGGGATGTCCAGACTTCGGCCCTCTAGATTTTTTGGACCACAACTCCTGCAGTCCTTTGTCATTGGCAGTCTATGCTTAGAATTCTGGGAGTTGTGGTCCAAAACATCAGGAGGGCTGAAGTTTGGACATGCCTGCTCTATGGTGACAAAAGGATGGGTCACCACATCTAACCTTTGACTCCCACTGCATGTTAATTCTCACGCTACCCAGAGACGTGCAGATTTGTGTTTTTTGAGTTCCCAAGTCCAAAATCCAAAACATAGACTGTACACCTTTAATGCTATCAAAACTCCCACTGATTCACTAATAGGGATTAACAATTGGAGGTAGGCTGAAATTCCTGATCAGCTTACTTTCTCCTTTATTGCAGGAAAATCGTTGATCGAATTGATGATAACAAAGATGGCTTTGTCACCACAGAGGAACTACAGAAGTGGATTAAACGAGTGCAGAAGCGGTATATTTTTGAAAATGTGGCCAAAGTCTGGAATGATTATGACCTCAACAAAGACAATAAAATTTCCTGGGAAGAATACAAACAAGCCACATATGGCTATTACCTAGGTAAGAAAGATCAAGGCATCAAGCTGAAGCCTTTATGTGAAGGCTCAGCGATCATCTCCTGTAAATTGCCCTTTTTTTTAGTAATGCTCCCAGAATTAAGCAACCTTGGTCTAACTTATTTTTATTGAGCCCAAGACCAGACGGTCTCCTAGCTCACACAGCCATGTGCTGTGATTTGTGATTTATTTCCGTACAGGAAAAATACAGCCCATAAAGGGGTCCCCTCAATCAGAGGTAAGCATTTTAGAATTCAGTAAAGGCTATTGCAGATTGCCAGCAACTGAAGGTCTCCTTGAAGAATCAAAGAGCTGGTCAAAGAAAGAAAGAAAGAAAGAAAGAAAGAAAGAAAGAAAGAAAGAAAGAAAAGGAAAGAAAAGAAAAGAAAAGAAAAGAAAAGAAAAGAAAAGAGAGAGAGAGAAAGAAAAGAAAAGAAAAGAAAAAAGAAAAGAAAGGGGGCACATGCTATAGGTTCCCTTTTCTAGAGATATTCAAGATCAATCTGCAAGAAAGCTACGTTATCTTTTTAATAAATGTGGCACATCATCGGAACTAAGTACAGAGAGGAGCAGTGCAAGGTATTATACAATAGGTCTGGGAGTTATTTAGAGATGGCAGATATCCTTCCCTCCCAACCTTCATTCCAGACCATGTGTGCTTTTTCAGACACATCTGTTATTGTGGCCAGCAGGCTGGTTCAATGCATGTCTTGTTACAAACAAATAAATAGACCTATGTACTCGGTATGCATACCAAAGGCATACATTCCTTTTGCTTAAGAAGGAAAACTATTTGGCCTGCTGTGATAATACTGCTATATTTGTCTGGTATTTTATAGGATTTGACAGTAATGCTAAAAAAAGTAAAATTCTCAAACATTCTAAAATTAGAGTGGGAGAATAACATTTAAAATTAAATGTGTTGATTTTAAAATCATTGTTAAAACAAGGGCAATGTGTCTAATATTAAGAAAACGATGTCATAAAAATAACATTAAAACATTAGGAATAGCATTATTTTTAAATGGTTTTTCCCCCCAGCTGTTATCAGTAGTAGACATAGGTACTTCATACAGTAGTTGTATCCCTGGGGATACAATTATGAAGCACAGCTCTACAGGTGTCAGGAAGGTCCATTACTTCCCCCCAGAACCAGCCAGCCCACTCACTAGTTGTCATGGGGTGTGCACATCCATTGCTGTCACAAACACGCCAACAGTGGTAGTAGCCTGTCCAGCGCTTCCCTCAGTAGGTGAGGGTCATCTGTGCAGGCTGAAGGGCTTTATAGGTGAATGTCGGTGCCTTCATTCTGAGCTGGGACACAACGTGTAACCAGTGCAAACAAACCAAGACTGGGAAGATGTGATCAGATTTATGCCAACTTCTCACCAGTCTGGCTGCTACATCCTGGACCTGCTGCAATATCCAGGTCAGACCCAACGAACACCCCATGTAGATAGCATTGCAGTAGTCAATATGGAAAATAACCAATTTGTGCAGCAGTGTCCTGATGGTTCTTTGTACAGAAAGGGTCGAGTTGGACAATACACCTCAGCTGAAGGAAGGAAGCTCTGGACACAGCTGTAACCTGAGAATCTCAAGATAAGTTAGGTCTATGAGCATGCCCAGATTACAAACTTGATCTCTGACCAGATGGACAACACTGTCCAGTCTAGGGGAAATTCCCCCCAACCTGTCCAAGGACACTCCCAAGGAGCAAAATCTCTATATTGTCCTGGTTCAGTTTAAATCTCTTAGTCCTGCTCCATTTCAAGACTGACCCCAGACAGTGCTTGAGTGTTCTGACTGCAACCACTAAATATTTTAATTTAAACCTTCACCTGGTTAGAGATTGGTAGTTGGGTTGCTCCTCTCTCAACTGGGTTCCTTTTAGATTGGAATTGCTTGTGCTAACCCTTTTTGGTTTTGTTTTAATTTACTAGGGGCTTTGTCCTACCTGTAGGGCTGGTGTTCACCCTCAGTCAAGACTATTGGTACTGGACTTGTAATTCCCAGAGCAAGGGAATTACAACTGCTGATGCATGCGGTGTTTCCTAGAATCAGTGGGGTTTTCAGCTGTATTCTCATACGGCTGTGGTGGCGAACCTTTGGCACTCTAGATGTTTTGGTCCACAACTCCCACAGTCCTTTGCCATTGGCAATCTAGGCTTGGAATTCTGGGAGTTGTGGTCTAAAACATCTGGAGTGCTGAAGGTTTGCCACACATGTCAGGGCATTTTGGAAGGGCATAAAGTGGGTGCCCACATTGAGATTCCTTCTTGGTGGCAACACTACTGAAGCTTGTAAATGCCCCAAGGATGTGGGTCTGGCCTTGTCAGTAATCAGACTCAGAGGTTCAAGTCTGTTGCGGGTGGCATGCCGTGGCGGCATGTTCCCTATGAGCCGTCCTTCTGCCTTCCTGTGGTGTTTGCCGCTGCTGTTTGCTTCTCCTCTCACTCCAGTGCTTCTGGTTCTCTAGAAAATCCAGCCGAGTTTCAAGATGCAACAGAGCAGCACAGCTTTAAAAAAATGCTGCCCAGGGATGAAAGAAGATTCAAACGGGCCGACCTGGACGGCGACTCCGAAGCCACTCGCGAGGAGTTCACGGCATTCCTTCACCCAGAGGAATTTGAGCACATGAAAGACATTGTTGTTCTGGTAAGCGACAGCTAAGCCAGTCTCACTCCTTGGGGTTTCCGCTTACGCAACAGCTTTAAAAGCTGCCGTCTTCCTCGTCTTTCAAGGCAAGCCTTTCTAGACAATAGTTACTGGTCATTTCAGCAGGAAGGAAAGGCTGCTTAAGGTCTTCTGTCTTTGCTTATTTAAAAGGGAGCTGCTTCAGTTTGAAGGCTTGGTAGGAAGCTGACAGATGCAGTCACAGTCAGAGAGGCCTTACGAGTGTGTGGCAGGACACACCTATGGGACCAGCCACCCAATTGCCATTGGACTGCTTCAGCAGCAGCTGGGGTGGGGGGAACGGGACTACACTTGCTGTGGCAGCTAAAGCAACATCCTGGGAAAGTTGAAAGGTACCAGAATTACACGTTTCTGATTCATTTGTCCAATTTCTCCCGCCAAGCCATGCTGAACAGGGGATTTGGGGAGCTGTAATCCAACAGGTGAATTTTTCTATGTTCTGCGCGTGAGAGCTTTTAGCCTCCTCCTCATTGTGCCTTAAAAACATATTTTCATAACAGCTGCATGAGGCAGGTCCATTAAAAGCACCTGGCTTTTTCTAAAATGTTCACTCTCCATCCCAACTGCACTAGGCAGTGACTTCATAGGACAGCACAAAGCTTCTCTGTACTGTCTCAGTCCATTGGCCTTCGATCTCTTTGTCAGCTAGACAGACTGGCAGCCACTCTGGAGGACTCCAAGAAGGAATTTTCTCAGTCAGACTGATCCTGCGACCCATTGATTAATAGCCCTTCCTTAGTCCCAGGAACTGTGTACACCTTGACTCAGGAAATACATGGAAATGCAGTAAGACAATTTTATTCACAAACCTTTCATTTGAAGAATATTTAAATGATTATTTTACTGCTTAGCATGAAGAAAATGCTTTTGCAGTGTCATGTACAGTTATCCATGTATTTTTCTGGTACCTGGAGACAAATGATATCGTCAGATATCTTATTTGTTTGTTTGTTTGTTTGTTTAATAATATTTTATTCCACCTTTCTCCTATATAAGGGACCCAAGTCAGCTTATATAATTAAAAACACAACATTAAAAGCTAGCAATAGAAAATTATTCAAAGATTAAATAAACATATTCAAAATGTTAGGTAAAAGCATTAGTAAATCAGATTTAAAAGCAGGAAGAATAGGCATTTTAAAACCTCTCTTAAAGAGTCACTAAGGAAAGCCTGTCAAAAGAGAAAGACCCTGGCCTGCTTGTGGATGGACAGCCAAGAAGAGGCCACCCTAGCCTTCTGTGGGGGGGATACAGCAACAGAGAAGGCCCTCTCCCGTACCCCTATATATATAGATATAGTCTTTGAGATAGCTTGGACCCAAAGTATTTATGGACGTAGAAGTTAACGCCTCCACAGCCTTTCCACCCAAAGCCATATGCACATCAGCAAATGCTAGATAATTCTCAATATTTTCTGCATGTTTTTAAAAGACAAAGCCTTGTATAGCAGTAGCTCAAAGTGAGAGGGTTTTATAATCACTTTGGGTAATATCTATCTATCTATCTATCTATCTATCTATCTATCTATCTATCTATCTATCTATCTATCTATCTATCTATCT
>JAHTLZ010000016.1:57550530-57577433 GCA_023846285.1 Phrynocephalus versicolor
TCTATCTATCTATCTATCTATCTATCTATCTATCTATCTATCTATCTGTCTGTCTGTCTGTCTGTCTGTCTGTCTGTCTGTCTGTCTGTCTGTCTATCTCTCTCTCTACCTATCTATCTATCTATCTATCTATCTCACACCCCTTTATAAAGATACCTTTATTGTGACAGGAAACATTGGAAGATATAGACCGAAACGAAGATGGCTTTGTGGATCAAGATGAGTACATTGGTAAGTCATGGCACAGAGATTTCCAATATTTATTACAAAGATGTTTAACTTGTAGCTGATTTGTATGGTTTTCTTCCAAGATAAAGGTTGCAGACAGTTGAGTAGAAGCAGACAGCACACTTCTGCCTTCTCTGGCCATGTTCAAACATGGTGTCTGCCAGATACCTTTGGATGGATGGATTGTTTGTTTGTGTGACATCTATTTACCATTCAGAGTCCCAAACCAGACAATCAGTAGCTCTCATATAGTCCAACCAGTTCTGGCTAACTGAGGCCTGCTCAAGGATGCCAAGCTGGCCCAGGGACAAGATAAGCACTATTGACAGTATGAGCAAGGTCTACTCTTGTTCCCTGCCTTGAATTCTTATGAGGTAGTGCTTAAAGCATTGGACTGAGTTCCAGGTTTGAGTCTCCACTGAGCCACATAACTAACAGGTTACCACTCATTCTATCTCATTCTGACCTGCCTGCCAGGACTGTTTTTTGTTTTTTTTATCGCCCGCGTCATCTTTTGTGGAGGGTATTGTCCCTCCTATTTTATTGGTACTTTCTTGCCTTGTTGTATTTTCTGTTTTCTTGTTTTAAATTGTAAACCACCCAGAGTTCCATCCGGAAGATGGGTGGTATGAAAATATAACAATTAATTAATTAATTAAAATAAAGTGGGGAAGAAGAAGATGACAGCCATGTAGCCCACCTTGAATTTATTGGAGAAGAGACAAGATAGAAATGAAGCAAATGTATAAATACCAATGATAAAAATTATTTCTTTATTTTATTTTAGAGTATTTTTACCCTACCTTTGTCCTTGGAAAAAGACCCAATGTGGCTTACATAATGAGGGACAATATACAGTCCAGTACAATTAAGACATAGTCAAGTTTGAGAACAGGGAACTGAGGAACATCTTACAGCATTAAAAGACAACATTAATTAAAGCTATAAGAGAAAGTGAGCAGTTAAAGAAAGAGTAAACATTCCATGTACAAGTTATCAGTGATGGAAAATAACTTTGAAAACATCGTGTCAGTGCAATCACACAAGGTTATAAGTGGTTATAAACACAAAGTCTGTGTAGGCATGTATGATAGATTCATATAAAGACACATAACAGGTAGTCCATCATTCAGGGAAAGCTTGGTTGAAGATAAAGGTCTTTGCTTGTTTCCAGAAAGACATCAGAGATGGGGCAGTCCTGGCCTCTAGTGGGAGGAAGTTCCAGAGTCTGGGTGCAGCAGCCGTGAAGGCCCTTTCATGTGTTCCCATGACACATGAGGAGCAAAGATCCAACACACATGTGGTGGCCCTCACCTCCCCAACGGTCCTGACCATACCACCCAGCTGTAGGAGCTGAAAGTCATCAATTAATAGAAGATAAGCAGGGCAGGGCATTTTATTTATAGGCTCTGGATCGATAGCAGCATCCAAGGTAGCCCAGTTTTTTTTTGCCTGCAATGTGTTGTGCAAATTCTTTGCAGGCAGGACGGTTATAAATGACTCTTAGAAATCTGAGGTATTATTTTTAAACATGAGAAAGAATTGCAGGGTCCTTGTCTTTTCTGTCCTCTGAAATTAAAAAAATACAAAATGAGAGCTACTTTGGGCAGCAGTTGGAATTATAGAGCAGGACAAGGAAAAGCTAATTCAGTTCCCAATCCAGCTGAGTGCCTCACTATACAATGTGAGGCAGTCACTCTCTCAAGGATAAATTTACCTCATAACTGTTATTTGCATGTTTGTTTGTTTTAAAAATTCTATGGCAGGAAGGGCTGTAACAGCCCCTCCCCACAGTGTTCCGTTGCTTAAGCATGCAGCCTCTCGAGATGGCCTTTGATTTAAAAGATGACGGGGGGAGGGTGTTATGTAAAAGAGAAACAAGACTGCATTTGTCAGATCTAGTTTGGACCACAGATGGCCGATTTTTAAGTGGTGCCATTGGCCCTTCCTTCATCCTCATGGACGCGCAGCGTCTTCAGAGAGGTTCCTGTGTCAGCCTCCTGCATTGCAAAAGGAGGAATGTTACGGATGCTTAACAGTGAAATATGCCCCCCCGGTGTTCTTGCATTTCCAAAGCACCATTGGCATCTGCTGCAGAGTGCTTACTGTTCAGTACTAAGGAGTTAAAAGGGGAGTTAATTAAGAAGTATGTCTCTTGCATGGAGACCTCTTCTTGAAAGCAGCCTTTCTAAAAGCCATCCAGTTCCATGTAGCTGATTTTTTGTTTCCCTAAGTTTCCTTGTGCCTCTTTAATTCCCTCTCCCACTTTTGCTCGTTTGAGTCTGATGTTATCCACGCAGACACTCGCTGGCAGAGACAAGACACAGTGTTGCTCTGGGTCCTTTCCCCTCATCCTTCTGAACCTAGCATAAAAGAATGTGATTGCATCTTAAGAGGGGATCTTGAAAGAGCCCTGCCTCCCTCTCTTCTCCAGGCTCAGAAGAAGCCCACCGGGTGAGAGGCACGCCGGGCCAAAGTTCTCCTTGAAATGCTTCTCCTTCAGACGGCACGATAAATAAGAAAAGGTGATACAGTAACACAGGACTAAATCAAAATGCTGCATAGATGTAATACCAAACACAGCTGCAGCGGTGCAAGCCCAAAGCAGATACATCAAGTCTGCATGTTATGGAAAAGGGTGAAGGAAACAGGAGAAAAAATTGTACTGGGGAAGCATAGATATTCCTCCATAAAGTTTACAGGCAGCATATTTATTAATTCATCTGTGTATTTAATGGTTAAACTACTGTTTGGTCATTCCTTCAGTTGCCCTCAGGTGCCGAATGCAGCTGGTCTCTCTTCTTTAGCCTCAAAGAAACCTCGTGAGGTAGGTCAGTTAGAGGAAGAGATGAATGACTGGAGTCTACCCAGTGAGTGACATGGCTCTGCAGGGACCTAAACCTGCATCTCTCACACCTCCGTCTAGCACCAATATGGACTGGTTCAGAGTCTTCACACGGATGGCAGTGGCTATTCATTGGAAGCCTTTACAAGTGCTTGTCCTTCACACCTGATCCAGACCCCCTTCTATAAACTGGCAAAGGTGGAAAGACAACCGATTCTTCTTTTCTGTGCTAGCATGCACAAGGACAAGGCAAAGGGAGCCATGTGGATCTCTAGCCCTTTCAGACACATCGGTCACCTCATTACTTTTCTTACTCACAGCCTAGAATGGTTTGGTCCAGCACTACCAATCTATCAGCCAACACAAATTCATCAAGCCCTTTTGGCTTTTATACTAGCCCAGCTGTGCACAAGAAATACTCACGGTGCATCAAAGCAGCTAAGAACATACGTTTGTACTTCACTGCAGGCAAATGGCTGTGCTCAAGCTGTTTTAATTCTGGATATTCCGGGGCAGATGAACAATGCAGCTTGGCATCTTTAGGTTTCACTGGCCGGGGCCTTCTTTGCCATTGTCTTCCATGGGTCCTGATTAGAGGTGGAACAAGCATCAGTCAGTACATCTGCTAGGGTGACATTTAAAGAGGCTAGACTAAAGCAATTACAATTTAAAGATAACTCCCAAAGCATTTCAACTGTCTTCACCTGGATATTGTGTTGAGCCACTAGGTAGAAAATCTGACTTCCTTACATATAGCACAAGAAGGGAATAGCTACTGCAAACCAGAGGCACTGAACATTATCTATCAGAATATAATTGCACTTTATCAACTTTGCCTCTTGCCTCTGTTTTGTTGTGGTGGTGATGATGACACTATAAATTAGAACAGGATATCTAGCTAATAGGAAAGAAAGTGATATATAGTATGTGTCCGTCATATTTGAGCTTGTCTTTGTGTGCAGAGAAGGCGTGTCCTACTTAAAATGGTGTCTTGCATTATTAGACAAAGAGAAGCATGAAAATAGCATGTGCAGATACACAGGAGATGTCATACCACCCAGAAAACAAAGAGACAAGAAGGATGGGTGGGTGGCTGGGAGGCAATTCAGTATTGTCTATCCTGTGGAACATAAATGTCCCACTGCCCTTGCTCTGTCTTCAACTTGAATTAAAATTAGGAAAATCGGAGCTCACTTTTATTTAAATCTGGTAAGCATTTGCACAAAAGAGCTTCTATTCTTAGCTTGGGAGCAAATCCTAGTTTAGTTAGCCATGGTTAGTAAAAGTACAGTACTAAACCTGGGGAAAGAAAGGGTAAGAAAGGAGAGAGTGTGATTGGGGTAATGCAATTGCATGATCTGCTTCTGATTCCTGAACTATCACTATGGGATGGCTTGCTTCATGTATGCCTGGATCCTGGATGTTGTGAATGGTTCTCCTCAGAGACTTTTCCCAGTCTAAATCTGATGTTACCTATACTACTTTTCTTTACAACTGTTCGCTCTTGTGATGTTAGCTGCCTCCACCAGACTGACTGCAGGCTAATTTTGCTGTCATCTGTAATATTATTCTTGCTTCTATAGATAAACTGGCAATGGAGGATTTGGACATCAGGGGCCTTGGGGTGTAGAGAAGGGAAGGACCAGGGAATCACTTTGAAAAAAATTGAGATTTTTTTTTTTTGAAGTCCAGTATTTGCCTGATTCTTTTGCAGTTCTTGTTAACGTGACTTGAGCACCTTGGTCCTCTGCTGGAGTGCGAGTTAAAGAATGTTTACAAAACATAACTCTGTTTCCTGTCTCTAGCTGATATGTTTGCACATGAAGATGGTGGTCCAGAACCTGACTGGGTACTAACAGAACGTGAACAGTTTTCAGATTTTCGAGATCTAAACAAGGATGGAAAGATGGATAAAGAGGAGATTCGGCACTGGATTCTCCCGCAGGACTATGACCATGCCCAAGCTGAGGCTAGGCATTTAGTTTATGAATCAGATGTAGATAAGGTAGGTAGTCCCGGATGGATGGATGGATGGATGGAAGGAAGGAAGGAAAACTGTTTTAAATACATGACAATAATATCATTCTTTGGATTGGATGTAGGCTCTGCTAATTTGTGTCCATTAAGAGCTGGATGGACATTTGTCGGGGGTACTTTGAGGGGGGCTTCTGCATGGCAGGGGGTTGGACTGGATGGCCCGTGAGGTCTCTTCCAACTCTATGATTCTATGATTCTGTGTATTCAGCAGATGTGTGTAAGGTGGAGAGAGTAAACTGCTGACTTCATTCAATGAAACTATTGTAGACTCAAGTGACACGTTTTCTTTTCAGACACAGCACTAAAGTCCTCTAATAGAGGCTAGGATCTGGAGGACTCCTTTGACAGATTTCCCTTTTTCTTAACAGGATCAAAAGTTAACTAAAGAAGAGATTCTAGACAACTGGAATATGTTTGTCGGAAGCCAAGCTACAAATTATGGAGAAGACCTCACGAAAAACCATGACGAGCTTTGATACTCTTGCAAAGTTGGATGAATCAGAGATTTGAGCCTAGTTTTCTTATACAGTACAAGACCAAAATAAGAGTGATTATTTTGGTAGGCTGGTTTTGCACCAATATATTTTTTGACAAAGCAATTTGGTTGAATGCAATAGTTACCACTTCTCCTTTAATAACTGCACATTTTTAAATGATAAGATTTCAGTGTAATTTCGGGACTGAACTTTAAAATACAGATTGATACTTTGTAACCTCAATCCTAAACTTGGGGGATCTACAGCAGAATCAATGAGACTTTACTGGTAAAGCATAATAAGTAAGAAGGACTTAGCATCACACAATGCATCCATTGTTAACCTGTACCAGGTGGTTGTACTGCATGTTAGGGATGCAGGGGAGTGAAGTTTGAATGCTTTTTGACTACTCTTCCATACCTTATTCAAAACCAGTACCTCAAGGAGAAAGACGGTTCCAACATACCTGTATTTTTTTCACCTGACATGATGGCTTTCCTTATGTGGTGATATCAGGAGAAGGTCATGGAAGCATATGGATGCCTTATCAAGAGAAATCCCCCAAGAGGCTACAGTGTCTAGCAGCCTTCTACAACTTTGTGCTTTGCATAAGTTCAGGCAATAGGTCCATCTTCTTCAGCCAGCATGGGTATCATAATGGGAGCTGTGGGAAGATGGCAGGTTAGGAAAGGCTGGCAACTAGTGTCTCTTTATCCCAGCTCTGTGCGCTAAGGATTTCAGTGCTAGATTTCTGTTCAGGGTATCAGAAGCCATGGGAAGATGTTCAGTCACTGCTTGCTGCATCCCTCTTGGCTGACTTGTGATTGGCATTGTCATCTTCAACTGTTGTTCTAATAGGAACATCTCTCGACCTTCCCTCCTGTCCAAAATGATGTTGGCAGCTCCTTTCCGGATTGGTATGCTTAGTTTGCTGTCTTGAAATATAGTGAAGAGTCCAGCATTTTTCCAAACAGAATGAAAATATGCATTTTATCAAGTCTGTTCAAAAGCACTTTCAAAAGCCTGATTCCATCTCTTACTCTTTGGAAGTATGAAGAAAAATGAAATGTTTTCTGCATCTTCCACTGTATATGTGCTGTCCCATCATTTCTCCTTCCTTTTTAAGTGTGGTTTCTGATGTTGAATGATATGGCAGCTGTTGTAGGGGAGAAATACATGAACAATTCACTGAATATTTGAACGTAAGAACATAAGAAGAGCCATGCTGGATCAGGCCAAAGGCCCATCTAGTCCAGCTTCCTGTATCTCACAGCGGCCCCACCAGATGCGTTTGGGAGCACATGAGACTAGATATCTGTCTCCTGATACCACTCCTCTGCATCTGGTCCTTGAAGTACCCTGGTTTTAAGCCTGGAGATAACACATCCCCATCATGGTTTGTAACCTGTGATGGACTTCTCCTCCAGGAATCTGACCAATCCCCCCTTGAAGGCATCCATGCCAGATGCCATCAACACATCCTGTGGCAGGGAGTTCCACAGACTTAACAACACGCTGGGCAAAAAAAAATATTTTCTTCTGTCTGTTCTCACTCTCCCAACCCTCAGTTTGAGTGGATGTCCCCTAGTTCTGGTATTTTGTGAGAGGGACTTGAGATGGGACTTGAACATTAATAGCCCCTATTCACAATGCCCCAGTTTTATTCCGCAGGTAGAGCAGAAGTATTTGTCATTAGGCAGCACTGCTTACAGCTGATGAGAATGGCAATCCTCCCCATGCAAGAAGTGGTTGAAGCTGGTAAAACTGAATAGTTTGTGCATATGGCACACACTACATGATACATAGGCTGGAAGGTGCGCCTGAATCTCATCCAGGATTTCTGCCCATCTGGTTATGTGATTTGCCCCATAGGTTAGTCACACATTCAGGATAGTGGCAAGATTGCTCTCACCTCATCCCTCTGCCAGAGCCAGGATGGACCAGTTCCTGAGCCTCTTGAGTCCCGTGGAGGCTCCCCATCCTAGAAAAGACCCATCCCTGGTGTGGATGGTTCTGATTGCATGGCTGCCAGTCTGAAAGTTGAGCAGAGTGCAAGGGAACATGTTATCTCTGATTGGAGGGTTGGGGGAAGCGGTGTTTCTCGTCCCCCTACCCATAAACTAGTTGGACAGAGATGAACAGGCATTCTCAGCTAATTCAGTGGTAATGGTACCTTTCCATACACCTTCCCTTGTGGACAGAAAAATCCTTGCACCGAATTCTACAAATTTTGAACTTTTTCTCCTGGTGTACAGACATAATTTTATATACAAAATAATATACTTCTTGGGCGTATTTTAATAAGAGCATCCCCACATTATGTACTTTGTTTATTGAGAAGAACCTCCAGTGCAGAGCTGCTATTTTCTCTCATTTCCATTATGGGTAGCAAAGTGATTCACTTTATTGTTGTTCATCATTCCACTGAACTGTTTCTCACGAAACAGGAGTAAATTCATAATAGAAAACAAACCACAGTGCCATTTTCCAGTCTAGGTCTTTTGGTGGGGACTTGTGAGTGTTTCCAGTCCTTTATTTGGAGCGAGGCTGTGGGGGACACAATTCTGAACAGATGGTTGTGCAGGTAGGAATATAGATGGAAAGATGTGCATTGCCACTTGAAGAAGATTATCCGATACCAGCTAATATAACCTTGCATCTTTGCTGTTTTGCCTATGAGCTGTTTGTTGTACTAAGTGCAGTTTTGGCCTGTATTGACTTGAAGGTATGGACAATAAACATGCAATACTTTTGGAATAATTTTGAACCCTATGTTTTCTTTTTGCCATTGCCTCTGATTGTGCTGTAAGAAACATGGATGGACCTGGTTCTGTTCTGTGCCCTGGTTCTGTTCTGTGACTGAGTTTTTCTTGCCCTGTGGTTATTTGCTCAGATCACATCCCCTGCCAGCATCAGCCAGTGGTGTTGATGATGAGGAGCGTGACACCCAAAAGTCTAGATGCTGGAAAGGTTACATCATTATTCCCCAATCCATCACCTTTGAGGTGGGTTGGATTGAAACCCCCAGTCATCTCCCAACTATCATGGATAATGGTCAGTGGGATTTATGGGGATTGGAATCCAAACACATCTGGAAGTTTCTAAGTCACAATGTTTTTAATCCTAATAAAATTTAATACGATACAATATACAAAACCATAAAATGGTTATAAACCATCAAACCCCACACGGTAAATATATCAAATGGCATTACTAGTTAACATAATACATTGTTCCATAAATCAACATGAGTGGAGGGCAAAGAGTTGCTAATAGAGTCAGTATGGTTATTACAATACTGTAGGATCCCTCTACCAGTATCCACGATTTCACTTATCTGCGGTCTGAAAATATTATACTTAGCATGTGGCCAGTTCTGGTAATGCATGTTCAAAAAATTTCTGCCCCCCTTTTTTTAGTATACTATATATTTAGCATTCACTGTTATCTGCATATTTTCAGTATCCCCCCATGGATACGGGGATCCTACTGTACTGGAAAAAAAGAAGCCAGGTTTTAAAAAATGAGTCTATACTGGAATTCTGGCACCTCAGATGTGAGGGCATAGTGGGTTTTTCCATCAAAAGAAATTTCCATACATTAATATTTCCACACCCAGATATCAACTGCAATTTCTTTAGCTGTCTTCCATGTAGCTGCTACCCACAAAAAAGGAATAAGCTCTTTATAGTGTAGTGATGCATTCAAATAAAAAAAATTAATCCCAGTACTGGACTTGCAACTATACTTTGTGTTGTTCTGTTTCTGATGTTTTTTGAACACTTTAGCCCAGAAATTATATATTCTAGGGCAATGCCATCAGGAATGTACATAAGTACCAATTTCTTTACAGTCTCTCCAACAATTTGGGAACAATTTTTTATTTATTTCAATTTCAAGTCTTTGAGATTTATGAGGGAAATGAAGAATAGATGTCACCAACTAATAAGGGACACATTCTGATGGTTTTTGATAACCTCTATCTAGAGATGGGCACGAAACGAGCGATTTTTCGTTTTCGTTTTTGTTTTTTTCATTTCGTTACGCAATGAAAACGAAAAAATTTTCAAAATGAAAACAAAAACGACCAATTTTGCCGTGTTTTTCGTTTTCATTGCAGCAAATGCATTGAACTGAAAAGAATGCTAACGAAACAGCAATTTTTCGTTTTTGTTTTTTCGTTTCGTTATGTAACGAAAACGAAAATGAAAAATTTGCAAAAACCCACCGAAAAATGAAAACGAACCGAAACGGACCCCTAAACGACAAACGAAACACCATTTTTTTGAGTCGTGCCCATCTCTACCTCTGTCTGACATTTCTTCAGCCCTTCCTCCAAAATCTGAGCAGGAAGGTCAGCTTAGGAGGAGGTCCTATCAGAAGGAAAAATAAGTAGGCCTCTTTGCAGCCTAAAGAGCAAGTAGAATCCATTGTCATGAGATCTGAACCTAAGTCTCTCAAGTGACACACTGCAGTCCTAGTAATGGCATAAACTGATCTTTCAGTCCCTAGATAACAGGAATATATCAACTTTCATGACAATATCTGTTGTAGAAGCTTTAGGCAATTGGTATCTCAGAGAGGTTTAAGCTTCTATTGAAACGGCATTTACAAGTGACTGATAAAAGTATAAGCCTCATACATGCCTTTCCTGCTTGCCTTTTGTAACTTGAGGAGCGCTGAGTGCACTACATTTTCCTTTCAAGCTCAATGCACTGAGGAAGAGTAACTCTAAAAGAGACTAGGGCTCCTGGGTTTAAATTTAACACTATTTAAGGAAAGCAAACCTTTGCTGGGGGACATAACTGTTAACGTTGTGATTTTTCAAGCCTAGCATTTCTAATGGGGTTTGACTGTTCCGGAGATAACATATTTTTTCTAGGTAACATATTTCAAGTTCGATTACGAGCAAATGCTACAAAATTTTACTGTAATGTGAAATACTGTAATGTCAGATAGCATTATTTATCTGCTTAATATGACAAAAAGCATTAATTGCTGGGAGCCATGATTCAGTCCAGCAACGTGGAAATCCATTTTGTGCTTATCTCATCAGTTCTTGCAGATTATTTTTTTCCTAATGAATTGTGATGGGAGATTCTGCTGGGAAATGTGTTTGTATATATATTTTTCCACCTGCAGGTTCTCTATGCTCACTGTTGTGACACAGATCCTCCATTAAGTAAATGCATTCATTATGGTCATGCCACGACACATCAAGGTTGCATCTCTTTCCTCTTCGATTTCTGGAATCGCTTTAATCATTGCTGTACATGCCGTTTTAATTTATTAGGACTTCGTAAATGGACAAAGTGGCTAATGTTCATTGTCTTCAAAGCCCCACTTAGCTATTCAATCCAATGAAATGTGTCATCCATTTCCAATCAAAGCAGCATTGCAGGCACCCCACAGGAACGTGAAAGGCAGCACGTGACTGGTCTAATGACTTTACATAAGAATTGCCTTAATGTTTCACAATTTGCAACATGGAAGGTGATCTTATTCCTATTGAAGGCAAGGGGAGATGTCTCAAACATTATGAAGAGAGGTGCAGAAGCCAACAGTTTCCCTCCACCATTGCACTGGCACTTCAGTATCAGTAGGATGGAAGTCTTCATGTCCCCCTGCAGCCTCCATTCACCTTCCAGGGCTGCAGAGAGGAGGGGTGCCCCTTCTCCCCATTCTACTGACTTAAGCAGTTCCAACAATTGATCCCCCCCCCATTTACAACTTAGCATCTTTCAGTTGAATAAACTTTGTGGAGAAACTTTTGGCCATCCAGAGGTTTTTGCCTACAACTCTTACCATTGTATTATGAGGCTCCAGTACTTTGGCCACCTCTTGAGGAGAGAGGAGTCCTTGGAAAAGTCCCTGATGTTGGGAAAGATTGAAGGCAAAAGGAAAAGAGGACGGCAGAGAATGAGATGGTTGGATGGTGTCATCAAAGCAACCAATATGGATTTGACCAAACTCCGGGAGGCAGTGGAAGACAGGAAGGCCTGGCGAGCTCTGTTCCATGGGGTCACGAAGAGTCGGACACGAATGAACGACTGAACGACTGATCAACAACAACTTACCGTATCCACCAAAAATAACTAATGGCATGCAGTGGTGGGGTTTCTCGTTCCAAACCTCTGGAGACCCTAATTTCCCCTGCCTAGGCTATAAATAAACCAGATGTTCTTATGGGACTTTGGAAGCTTTGACCCCCTAACCCAGCAAGGGAGACCTGTCCATGGCTTGCAGCTCATCTAGATTCAAAGATGCATCTGGACATCACAATGCTTATATGAGGTCCATTTACTGTACTAGATGTAGGTTTTGAGTTGACATGGCTGCAGAGTGCCCTGGGCAAGGCTAGTTGTGTTGGGTGACTGGCAAAGATCACGGTATTAGAAATGATGACACGAGTTGTACATTTCATTTCTCAGTCTTTGCAGGTGTATCATAATTATAGACACAACTTCTTATCAATTATAAGTGGGATTTGTTTCGGCAGATTAGTGATAGCTTAGGCATCGTAGTCGTGAGAATACAACATTATATGAGTATATGTATGCTTACTCTTTTACTCTTTTTAGCGTTAAATGTTGTCCTTTATTGATGTAAGCAGTCTTGGTTCCTTTAAAGGAGAAAGGCAGGGGAAAATAGTTTAAATAAATAAAACATATAAACATTGTTGGTTGTCTCACAGTGATTTTCTTGAAGATTGATCCCTAGGGTCCATAAGTCTTGATGGGCCATATTTTTCCTCTAGGAATGTTAATGTTCGTGTAGAGGTGTGAGTTAGATCCTTTGTCTTCACACATGGGATCCCCAGATGTTCTTGGACTGCAAATCCCAGAAGTCTTCACCATTAACTGAGAAAGCAGGGGCTTCTGGGAGTTGCAGTCCGAGAACATCTTGGGTCCCCAAGTTTGAGAGCCACTGTGTTAGACAATGCTGTGGATGCTACTGCTAACTATTTCTGGACCACTTGCAGCAATGCTTGTCTTTAGTCACCTTTGTAATCTACACATACAAATAAAATAGATGGTTATTATAGCCCAGGCATGGCCAGAAAGCATGGTACAGGAAATACTTCTCTCTCAAAGAAATACACAGAGCTGGATATTTTGTCTTCGATGTTGTGTTACAGTTATGGATGGCGTGTACTGATTTTGCTTGAGAAACAATGGGGCTTGCTCTTCAAAGAGCCAAATGAGCCAAATTTCAGGTTCACCTCATTTTAATGCAAAACAAAACCACCATCTGGGCCTCAACTCTAGATCAGGGATGCCTAGTTTCTAAAGGGAGATTGACTCTTTTCATCATAACCTTTTCCGATGGAAAATGGTCCCTGGAGTATCCATGCACACCTCCACACAAGAGCAAGAGAAACAAAACATGACTGATTTGGAAGCACATGCCAGGGTGGCAGATCCTATTTCCTGAGCTTTTCACTGAGTGAATCTTCATCTGCCAAGGTGTTGTTCCAGAGAAGCCTAAGTGTGTGTTCATTTGGGATAACAGGACTTTGGAACAAACAGGAGTAAAATAAGCACCAATCCAGTCCAGTCCACACATGAGGAAATTTCCTATGGGGTGTATCAGGGCTCCTGGAGCACCCACTTCCACCACTTATGGGAAGAGAAGCACCTTCACTCCACTGTAACTCTTGGGCAAGTTAAGATGGCATTCTGAAGTGTCAAACTAGATGCCACTCATGGCAGCTCACTGGAAGCTGAAAGAACATTAGTGTTCCAAGTGAGACATCTACCTGGGTTTTCTTGTCCTTCTCACATGAAAGACCCAGTAAGGAAAGGTTTGAATCCCATAATTCTGGGAATAGAATCAGAACCCTCATGAGCGCAAGAGAAGAGGAGGCTTCATTCTGAATTTGAACAAGCAATCTGATTTGAAGGAAGTTTTGGTCTTGCAGTTTTGGCTCTGCCTGACCATCACTAAGGAAAGCTGAAGGCCAAGCTCTAGATACTAAAGATGTGCTTGGTTTCAGGGAAGATTTCCCAATGAGCAAATCGTTCCATAAACACAAGTGATTTCCCTAAGAATCAGACCCTTCTCATGGGGTTACCTGAAGCCAGATGGCTCACGTCTCACCTTGAGTGAAGCTCCCAGCCTGAGCAGCAGTAAATAAACAGTTGGCTCCCAAAGGCACAGTGCTGGGATCAAACTATTTAACAAAGCTTGAATCTGTGCTTGCCGGGGTTTGCTGCTGGAATTCCATGTTGCCACCGCATGAATGACCTGGACTATGTATTGTTGTTCCCTGTGTTCCTCCATCATCCTCTTGTTATCATTGCTGTTAGATGATGTTGGACTGTTGACATTGCCTTGGATCTTCCTTGTGTGAACGAATGCCACTAGTAAGACTTGCTTGGCTGACTGCCCAGACTACACACTCTCTTATTCATTGACACATTATTCTTGTTTTGATGCTTCTCTAATACCTGTTTGAAGAACAGATACCTATGTTGCTCATTAATCAGTTACAAATAAACCCCACTGTTATCTTCTGATGGACAATGACAAAACAAAGATATTTTTGTTAGAAAAAATAGAATTTTATGCTGTGAAAATTATGCATCTTTGGGCTCTTACAGAATTCCCACTTCTAATGATGTGCTTCTATTGCCTAGACTCTAAGACAACTATATGGCATCTCTCCCCCCCTCCCCCTGTAGTCAAACAAGTTGGACTTTTATCTGTTGAATCAGAACTCTAGAGAACAGGGAGATTAGCATTCTATCAGAAAATTTAGATTTCCTGTTTGGGACAGGTAAACCTAACTCAGAAAAGCCAGATTTTTCTCTGGGGTTTTTAAGGAGCTAAGCAGATACACAATCCTCTGTGGCCGTCCAGCATAAACCTGAGAAACTTATTCTGAATGGATGCATGTAGATCAAATGTATATTTTTAAACACAGTATTTTTACATCTTGCAAGATAAGTCACCTATCAATGTGAAAAATAAACATAAATGCATCAGACATTTTAAGCAAGCATCAGCAAACAGTCTTTGACATTGTGCTATTCTGGCTGTCTGTTTCTCATTCTGGCTGTCTGTTTCTCAGAAAAGAATTGGCAGTATACCTCTCAGTTACATCAAACTTTAGCATCCTATTTAGGTAAGCAATATTGATGAAATCTGAATGCTTTGTTAACTCATTCAAAATTAGAGCAAAAATTTTATCACTGGCTTTATTTTGAAAGAAGGAGCATTGGATTTTAACAGTCCAACCGACCGACTAACCCATATCATGTTATTCCATGTGGATTTCCAACACTGCTAAAAATGTGCCATTCCAAGCATGTTGGAAAGCTGAAGTGTAATCCAAGCATGAAGTCACCTCTGGTTCTGCCTGCTGAAAGAAAGGACTCACCTTGATAGGAGTTGGAGCTTCTTCCCTTTTGAACCATAAATAGCAATCATGCATCTTAACTCAGACTGAGCTGACCAAATTACATGCACATAAGTCTATTTATCAGGAGTTTTATTGGACAGAGAATATTTAAAATATTGTGTATATATTCTAAATCTTCTGCTCCAATAAAATTCCTGATGAACAAACTACATTAGGCAACAGTACAGATTACAGTAATAATAATAATTCTGGCTTATGGCTACCTTTTCCCCCAGAGTTTTCCAGGTAGAGAATGCTTGGAAACGGTTTACCTTTGTCTGGCAGTGCCTTGGGACTGTACAGCTTGCCAAAGGCTACACAGGCTGTCTCTACTCTCAAGAGGCATAGTGCAGAAGCGAACTCCCAATTTCTGGCTCTTAAGACAGATATCTAAGCCACTGAGCTATCTGAATACATCCATGGACATAAAAGACTTTTGCTTTAGTAGTCTTATGGGGGAAATTCAGGTCCAAGGAATCCAATGTACTAGGTCACACGGTCAAACAACCAGGTGATTCTAGGCTACAACACTCAGACAGAGTTATGTTTGTGAGTAGCAAACACTGGTCTGTGTTTTCAAGCCAGACCAATTCAAAATTAGTGGTTGTAAACATATGTGGGCCAAGATGAGAAGGCCGTAACAAGTAATGGATTGCCTTAAATTGTGGGGAACAAGGACAAGCCCTTCACAAGAAAGCCCAAGTTCTAAATTGAACCGAAGAATCCAGGCAACAGGGACACAAGAGAGGGACACTTAATAAATTGGTTCTTCCTAACTAATGCAGTTCTCAGAATGTATAGCTCTAAGCATCCCTTTCCAGGGTGGCCAGCCTTCTTAATTAGTTATCAAGGGACTTGGGGACACTGTCATGGCTGTTGTTCAAATCCTTGAACCCTCCATTTTTCTCTTGGGAAAAGGCGTTTCCATCTTCCAGGCTCACATAATCCTCCAATGCCTCACTGGCAGACATTGCATTAGTCCTTCTACCCAAAGTTACTGTCAATTGCAGCAATGAATTCCTCCTGTTCACTGCCTCCCTCTGGATGTAATACATACTGTTCTCCTTCTGGAGGTGACTAATCAAGGTGAGGCAGAACAGGTAGCGATGGGTTGGTTCCAAGTGATTTGGAATGCAGAGTTTGCTCCAATTATTAGAAGGGTTCGTGGAAAAAGTACAAAGGGGTACAGTAAATATCTTTCCTTGAGTCATTTCCCTTAAAGGGTGGGATAGATAGAGGAACCACCAATTATGTGGCATAATTGGTTCTGAAGATAGATTTAGGGGCGACTGCAGTTACCTCTCCTTAGTCTCATCAGAGTGTCTTGAAGCTGGAAAGTATTTGTAATTTCAACAATACAAAGAAAAGATCCAAGAAAAAACAGACTGATGAAAGCCCACGGCCAAAATCAAGAATTTAGGAGATAAAGAGCTAACAGGGCTCTGGCTAAATTATGGATTCTGGGGATTGAGAAAGTGACTCAGCAAGGCCTGATCTTGCCAAGTCTATGCAGAAGATGTTGGCCATATGCTTCACATGCAAGGCATGTGGTTTCAGGCTCAGATGGTAATAGCAAGGAGGCCTTGATCAGAATGGGAGAAAATGGCAATAGTATTATATTTTATAAGGATTGGGGTAGTTTGCCAAAGTGTCTGGGTCCGGCTGAGTACACCTCTTTCTCACTCAGTTCTAGCCTGCAGGTTGCAGGCTTGCACAGGTACTAAATGGTGGGTAATGGCCCTCATCTGTCAAGAGCAGCCAAAAGTATCAAAGGGCAATAGAATGGAGAAGGGGCCATTTTGTTTTCTGGGGGGATATTTTAAGAATGTTTTATCCACTAGAGAGAGGAAAATACATTGGGCTGATTACTCTCCTTACATCTTAGGAACCTTGAATGAATCTGGTGAATCTAGAGATATTGGTTCTATGCAGGATGTCTGTTAGAGATGGTGCATTGACAGCTTTGCCCCATTGACAGCTTTGTACACCAACAGTTCCATAGTCCAAAAGGATCACAGCAACACGTGATGCCTGGTAAGTGACCCAGCTCACCAGGGATGGGAGGTGGAGCAGTGCGGCAATGGGTTAAAGCACTCATGTCGAATATCTACACCAGTGAGTGACATTGTGTGGAGCATCAATGTCTGGTATCTCACTAATTGCACTAGCTACATTTTTGGAACAGATTCCACCAATTGGGATTATTCAGAGTTATATGGCCCACACAATGTCCTGTCACTAAGAGTTTTGCTCAGCACAGAGATTGACTCTGGAGAAAGAACAGGGTCATGGTTACAATGGGTGAAAGAGAGGTTTCGCCCATCCTGCTGCCCTAGCCTACTGCAGCTCAGCTGGCTCAATTCTGCTTGAGTTTTGCACACGGAAGTCTATGCTGTGTAGTCCTAAGTCTCAGTTTGCTCCCTCAGATAGTTTGACCAGGTGGAGTTTTTAAGATGTGCTCCACTTCAAGCCTAGAGCATCTCAAATTGTTTCCCGTTTCTCATTTCTAATCTGGGCATACTGAACATTGTTCTAGAGCAGGGGTCCTCAACCTAAGGCCCCGGGACTGGATGCGCCCCCCCCCAAGGTCCTGAATCCGGCCCCCGGGACCAATTGCAACCCCCCCACCTACCCTATGCTTTGTGAGCAAGCCAGCTTCTGCAGCTGCTTCTATTACTCCCCCCAACTACTGCCCAGATGATCAGCATGATGGCTAGTGGGGCATTCAGAGTGGGAGGGCTATGGCAAGGTCTCCCACTCCCCCACCCACCGCCCAGATGGTTGGGGCGCCGGGTACAGCCGAGTGGGTCAATGTAAAAGGAGGCCTGCGGCAAGGTCTCCCACTTCCTCCATGGCCCTGAGGCCCCACCCCTGTTCCTCCTCCACCCTGCCCACCTGACTTCCTTGTATGGCTGCTGCCTGTGTTATTGTAGTTGTGAGGAAGGAAGGGGGCAGGCGGAGGCAGCGCCAGCCAGCCTTCGGAGCCAGAGCAGCCAGGGCAGTGGACCACTGGAGGGATGGTCAGCAGGTGACCGAAGAGGAAACAAAACTACTTCCCACCCACCCAGCCCCCTCTGAGCTGCTGGCTTGCACCGTGGAGTGAGGGAGTGGAGGAGGGGGCACAGCCATGGCCGGAGGCTGAAGCTGCCACCACCATCACCAGGTTAGAGACCAGCGAGGAGGAGGGGGTGGAGAAAGAAGGGAAGGGAAGGCCAACGGTGGCCTGGGCCTGGTTCCTGGAAGGCTGGTGGGGCTGCATTTCTCCCTGGTTGGTGATGGGCGGGCTGCCGAGCTAAAAGAGCACTGCAGCCTGGCTGGACTCAGCCAGTGAGCGGGCTGCCTTCCTGCCTCCCCTCCCTCCTTCCCAGCCCTTGCTCCCTCCCTCCCTCCCTCCCTCCCTCCCTCCCTCCCTCCCTTGCAGCGCACCAAATTGGGGCGGGGCGGGGCAGGCCAGGCCAAGAGAGGAGGCAGCTTTCCCTCCAGGGAACAGCAAGGGCATGATGGCCGGGGCGCATGGCTGGATCCGTGCACAATGGAACCAGTCTTGCTGCCCTTGCTGTGGCTGCTGCTGCTCATCCTGAGTGGCCGCCCACAAGGTGATGAGGAGCCTGAGTTTGCCTGGGCTAACATCTCCTTCCCAACGCAATGAAGGAAGGAAGGAAGGAGAGTTGCTCCAGTTGCTGCCACTGTAGGAGGAGGAGGAGGAGGAGGAGGAAGAAGAGGCACAGAAGAGGGATCCCAGCGGTAGCTCCTCAGGGTGGTGATCTGGAGCAGGAGGCATTGCTGGGGCCCTGAAGACACAATGATCATGGGCTAACCGTGGGGGGTTCTGCCCACTTGCCCCTCCCTCCCGCCTTTTTTCCATGTCGGCCTTCTTTATTTTTTTTTTGGACTGTGGTCTGGCCCCAGTGGTGTCTGGGGCGTGGTGGACCGGCCCGCTGTTTGAAAACGTTGAGGACCCCTGTTCTAGAACAGTCTATCCACAAACCAGAGTCACCTGCCTCCTTTAGCAATGTACACAGGGGGCATACCCTCTTCTTCTGTTAATGGCATTTTAAAAAGTACTTTATCAGAAGCAGGACTGTGTCAGATGAGCTCTGTGTCTTATCTACTAAGATAACTGCTGGATAGCTCAGAAGTTCAGTCCCATTGTGCCTCCTTGGCAAGGGCCGGACATGATGATCCACGGGGGTCCCTTTCAGTTCTGCATTTCTGAGTTGATGATGATGATGCTAAGGCTGCATTTTGCAAATATTAAAGGAATTTGGCACTCACTTGCAAGGAAACAAGGGGATGAAAGAAAGGGAGAGGGAAAGGGTATTGCAATATGACAAAGGAATGTGAAAACTGCAACAACTGGAGATGCATGTGGTCCCTTACCTTGAAAACACACAGAATAATTGAATATGTCAGTCAATCAGTTAAAAACGTTATTGTTGATGACCATAAACAATAGACCTTTACAATGTACAATATATAATGTAAAAGAAACCCCAGCTTTTGAAAGTGTTAATATTTAAAAGTACATTTTAAAAATGTACCAGTCTTTAGAGCAGCTCCAGCTGATCTAAGGACCTCAAAATTGGATGACATTTGGGTCCTTGAGAAAACCAGACCCCAGCTTCTTAGTTGCCAATGTAAGTAGTGCTACAGCAGATGTAACAAATGGTTCATTGTCAGTAAGCAGTCTGAATACTATTTCCTGGGGGGGGGGTGCACGATTGGAATACATCTGCATGATAATTAACAAAAATATTTGTCTGAGGTCCTTGTAAAGGGGGAAGATTAGTAAATAGTCAAGTATGTCTTCTATCTGATTACAGCTAAATACATATTTGCATACCATAACTGGAATTCTTTTGTATCTCCTTTCAAGATATGCAGAGGGCAACTGTTGCATCTAAGTTCAGTGGAGGCCCTGCAATGCTGTGGAAAATAAAGTGCTACAAAATAGCTGGGACTTACATTTAATCTGAAGTCAACAAAAACATAGATCTAAATGCTGTTCAAATGTGTCCATCACCCCATTTGGGGCTCAATCCAACCTGGAATAGTTTCCAAACTAGTCACATCCTAACTTAGCTATAAAGGTTTTTCCTGCACCTCAGAGTCCTTATGGCTTCCCCTTCTTCCTGCTGTTCCTTTGTCAGCCACTTTTCCTCTGTTCTCCATTATCTGTTCTCCAAAGACAGACAGGTGGATTGGACTGTAATTCCCAGGTATTACTGAAATGGCTCCCTTGGTTCCAATGGAAATTAAGACTGATTCAGTGCAAATTCTTTAGTCCGTGATGAAGATCCCAAATGTGCAACATAGTTAGGATAACTTTAGCTGTTGGTTATTCCCACCACTACCACTTAGTGTAGCGTAAGCATCTCGGAGATGTGCCATGCTGAAAAGGTCTCTTAATAGTCCATGGGGATGCTCTGAAGTCAATGCAGAAAATCCTGCAGTAAGTTAACAAAATATGAATTACTTTGTTGCCTGTGAAGAGAGCTCTTAACACAACTCAAGGGAATAGGTTCTAGGCTGATGGAAATCGACAAACTTCCATTAGCTTCCATTTGTAATTGGCTTAATTGAATTCTCTTGGAATCTGGTGGGTTTTCAAAGCTGCTGATGTTGGACATTAAAGGAGCCAGGAATTAAGCACCTGCAGGAGTCACAGACTTTCCAGTGAAGGAACCAATACCATCTCTGCCATAAAAATGGCATACATAGCACACATGCCATCCAAATGCAGTAATTATTCCCATAATAACTTTTCACCTAAACCACAGGAGAGCTCTGTCACCCCCCACGTCATCCCCCAACCTGGCTCATGTGTGCTTAAGGCTATAGGAAAGTTGAATGCTGGGAAATAAGGAAATAACAGGTCTGTGGGAGACCTCCAGCTTTAAACTTCCATTCCTCAGGGGAGGCTTGTCATTTCGGGCAAACTGACATTGATTCAACTCATGATAAAGCTCACCCTCTTCTGATCATTTCCTTGTCAGAGAAAAAGCACTTGAGTATGAACACTCCCCTGCCTCACCATGTGTTTGTTTATGTGAAAACCTGCCTGAGTGTGGAGATTAGAGATGGGCACGACTCAAAAAAATGGTGTTTCGTTTGTCGTTTGTCGTTTAGGGGGTCTGTTTTGGTTCATTTTCGTTTTTCATGAATTTTTGCAAAAAAATCGTTTTTGTTTCGTTACGTAACGTAACGAAAAAATGAAAATGAAAACAAAAAATTGCTGTTTCGTTAGCATTCATTTCAGTTCAATGTATTTGCCGCAACGAAAATGAAACACACGACAAAATTTCTGGTGTTTCGGTTCATTTCGTTTCGTTTTGGAGACAAAATTTCATTTTCGTTTCGTTACGTAACGAGACGAAAATGAAAATGAAAAATTGCTCATTTCGTGCCCATCTCTAGTGGAGATCTGTAAGAATACAGACGTTCAACCTGGCTCTGCCCATATTGGTTGCTGTGTCTTCTACAGCCGCCACCTCTAGCCACAGTGGGCACCAGCCACCATTGCCATCGAGTCAAGTTCCAGGAGTGACAACACCTTTCACTTGATTGAAGGAAGGAAAAGCACTAGACTATCATTTTGGAGACATGCGTGTAATAACCCATATTGTCATCAGGGCACATGGCAAGTGGCAAATGGAAGGAAACCACAGCGGGGCTTTCCCATACTCAAGGCCTACGGATGTGGCTGGGAGGATCAGGTCCTAAGTATTAGTTTAGAAAGTTAATCTTCCAATTATCACAATTGCTATTAGAATCTAATAGTGTTTAAAATTAGTGACTGCTGCTTGGGGGGGAAATGGAGCTGCTATTCAAGAAGCATTTACTGACACTAACTATAGAAGACATATAGCTTTCTGTAATTAGTGTGCACCCTTTAGATGTGGCTAATTACCTCTTATCATTTTTTTCTCATTAGATACTGTGGTCATGAGAGAGAACCGAGAGGTCCAGACTCAAACGGAAGCAGAAAATTCAGCTAGATAATGTCTCCGATTTGGTTAATTCCAGGTGACTATCAGGTTATTCAACCTAGGAGAATTTAATGATTGTGGACAGTTCTTGCAATGAATGTCTTTGTAAATCATTTATAATTACAAACATAAAAATTAAAAATCAGTCTGAAGAGAAAGATAACATAATATTAATGATGGAGAGCAATAAGCTAGAAATGGATGCCTTGGCCTTTTAATCAAGGACATGCTGATGGCAGGCCCGTAAACCTCACAGGGATTGTTCTGGAAATTCAGAACTATATAATTTAATCAAATTAAGTCATTAACTAAAAGTAGGTCCCATATTTTCTCTGCAAATACGCAGACTTCTCTTCCTATTCAGAAGAGTCTAATGTATTCTAACCAAGAGTTTCATTTTACTTCTGTTCTTCTTGAAAACTGGAATTACTGAGTTGGGGAATACCAAAATTGGGACCACTCCTCTGAGCAACCAGGAGCAATCTGTTAACTTAAGGCCTGTCCGTATCAAACATTTTTTTGCTTTGCTTGTAGTCATGAGACAGGTATGGCATCCTGCTGTCCACTTGATGGCAAGGATGGAATTAGAATCAACAGAGGCAAAGCAAGACAAAAATCTTGTTTTCCAGGCTATTTAAAAACTAACGCTGGGTGGTATATTTGTCTTCTGATTTGCTGCAAGGAATAGGCAGCTGTTGCAGACCCAAGCATGACATCAATGCAACCTGATCCATGCACATTGTAGATCTGTGTCATTTGATGACATTTCCTTAAAGGCATTTTTCTGCTGATGAGTCTTCACCCTTTGTACTCCTCTTTGGTTGTCTCGGGATATCAGCTGTTCCTGATATCTAAAATTTGAAAATTGAAAATTGAAAAAAAAAACCTGGAGACAAAAACAAAATAAACACCATTGCAGTCAAAATTTTGAGAAGGGTGCCCTGGTAAAGGAAGTAGGGAAAGGAGAAGAGAGTGGAGAAGGAAGGGAGAAGGTGGAGGAGAGAAGTCAAAGGGAATGGCAATCATTGTTCGGACTGAGACTTCAAGGAACAATTCTTAATTAGTGAGGACAGGCGATACCGGGAACACCCAGCACAGGACTGCCAAATCTCCCCCCCCCCCAAAAAAAAGTGGGCACCAACAGCAAGGGGATATATTTATATCTGCCTCAAAAACACCAGAAGGCCAAATCCCACCCAGGCCAAAAGGGATTTGTATGTCTTCTAGTGCCAAATAGGGCTGGGTAAGGGATGGGGGTGGTATATGACCCATGTTTCTTTGTTTGAAGAATGGGGGTGTGACTTAAGAAACAGCCTTTTACAACTGCCCTTCTTGCCTCCAACAAGACTCCTGCCCTGGCTGCAACATCATCCAGCCATGGATTTTAAGAACATCATCTAATCAACGGCTTTAAAAGTTAACTCCTGGTGAAGAACATCTTTCACCATGTCTGAACTTCTGGGACCTGCTTTGAAGAAGGACTGCACTCAAAAGCTTGCAATGTTCCTTTTTTATTTTTAATAGTGGCCTATGAAGGTATCGCCCATAATCTATTTTATCAATAATGGGGTACGTCTGGAAAAGACAGGAGATGAAAAAGTGAGCTCTAGAGGGAACTAATTCCAAACTTGGCAGAAAAATATTTATGGTCAATATATCTGACTCCTATGACCTAGTTCATACAACTGGATGTTTGCACATGCAGATGACTCCAATTACCTGTCAAAGCTCTTTATTCTAATATTTATTCTAATATTTCCTAGTATCATTAACAAACCTGTAACACTGCTCAACTTTACTGTTTCATTCTGGAGCTGCTGCCAGTGGGGCCGATCAGTTTTGGCTTGGTTGCCGTCATAGAGCTGGAGAGCTGGAAGGGACCCCATGGATCATGGACTCCAGCCTGTGTCAAGGAGGCACAATGTGGGGAACTGAACTCCCAGCCTCTTGCTCTGAAGCCAGCTACCCAAACCACTAAGCTCTCCAGTAATGCAAGTTGGGGATAAAATAAAACAATTCCATGACCATCCTGTGCCGGTCTTTGTACCCATCTCTGCTAAACCTCAATTCTCTCAACTTTGAACAGGCCAAGGTCTACTTTTCTGGCCCAAAGTGCCTGAGGGCTACTACACTAAAACCTCTACTTATGAATTTTATTTGTTCCGATCACATGCTCATAAGTAAAAACTTTTGTACGTAGAGCAGCAGTTTCTATAGGAATGCATTGAAAACCAATTAATCTGTTCTGGAGGGAACAGATTTCAATGCGCCATGGCCCTTGAACTGCCCCGCTCAGCTGAGACAGTGGGCTGGCAGACCCCAAACTTTGCTGGGGCAGTGGTGGTCCTTGGGATGTGGGAGGGAGGGGTTGAGAACTTATCCCCTCACTTTTTTTTATTGATGGCCGGCGGGCTACTTTTGAACCCTACAAATCTATTTACTTCTGTGAATTGTCCCAATCATCTCATGCGGTGCTCCTGAATAGATTTGTTTCCAAAACAGGTTAAAGATTAAAAGTGAATTCTAATGCTAAAATCAGCATGCTGGAGTGCTAGGAAAGTACTGCTGGGTGGTTTCAATTGCCACTTGGTTAGCACTGCATCCTATTCCTGGTGAACAAGCTCCATCTTTCTCTTGCCAATTAAGAGCTCCATCTTTCTCTAGCCAATTGTTGAAACCCTTCTATTTTACTGTATTCATGGCACATCAGTCTTTGTTTTCTCCATATAAAACACTCAAGTGTAGCCACATTAGCACATTTCATTGCAAGTTAGTGCAAAAGGAAGTTAATATGGCCTGATACTAATCTCCCATGACTGAAAATTCCTAATACGATAAAACTTTCATATCATATTAGAAGAAGAAAGTCTGTTCCTGCCTGTTCCAGGTCACTTTCAACATTGCCCTTGAGCATGAAGTAATTGCAAATATTGGTCTGTCTGCACACACACACACAACCCATCACAGAATTCAATAATACATGGCAAACAATATGAAAGTTTACAGCATCTCCACGCTAATTAAGCCTATAGAAATGACCTATTATGCATCTACTATACTTCAACGCTATGGGATTTGAATGGGTACTGGATACCATCATTCCATTCAAGAATCGTTTCAAGTCAGTGCAACCTCCATGATTTCAGCATGAGCCACTGATGTTCCTTCTTGGAAGAAATCAAGCAAGTCTAAGAAATCAGTACTGCTTGGGAACTGTTTTCAATGCAATGGCATACAAAGAACAGGAGGATCCTTTTTGCCTTATTTCTGCAAATAATTATGTTCCTTTTTCATTGTATTTAACACAAACAAGACAATTTCCAATCTGGGATATAGAAAGGACTGGGTTGGACAGATGATCTCATATTACCATTTTTATCCAACATAACTATAAAGTTATCCAGAATATTTCATGACTCTTGCATTAAGGCAAACACTGAGGTGGAAATTACTTTAGCTCCATAAATGCTTCATTCACTATCTAATAACTGATGCTTTATCTATTTCTTAACCTTTTAAAAAGCTAAATGAATTATTATGAGTTGGATAAAGACTTCATGGTGCCAAACTAACTCCTACAGTGGAATTTGCATCTTAACATTTAAAAATTAATAAATAAATAGCTTGGCTCCAGATATCACTGCATTAAGAAAATGGGTTTCTTAATTTTTTAGCAGTTTAGATTTGCATATAATATTTGGGTAATATGTGAAAATATTTTTTTTTAAAGTCTGCATTTATGCCTACACAACTCCAGGGGATTTGTGGATTGTTTTCATTGCCCTTTTTATCTTTAATTTCCTTTATTGGTACTTTTCTATCATTTGGGTCAAGAAGATGTAAGGAAAAATACTTTTGGTCTCATTTGGGGCTGGCTTTGTCATCATGACTATCTGGAATTTCAGCCAGGATTATTTTCAGGGGATGCCATTTTCTTTCTACTAAAGCCCAAATTTAGTGCTGCAGAGATAATGCAGCAGATTCACACAATTTTGCTGCAGTTATCATTTAATACTACCTCTATGTGTTAATCCACAGGAATGGCCCTATCATTAGGTAGACTGAGACAGCTGCCTCAGGTTGTAAAGCCAAGGGTGTGGGGAGGAAAAGTAGAAAAGAATTTGAAGACTGCAGCTTGTCCTCAGACCCATAGATTTTTCTCATAGATTTTGAAGCATTGGACAAATAAACACATAATCTATATTTTATATATTTCAGATTAATTTGTGAATAAAATTCTGACCTTCAATTCTTCATTTTTAAACTGAAGATTTGTGTGCCAGTTGAATCCACTGATAATTCGCTTTTGCTAGTCTCTGATCATAGGGACTTGCTAGTGTATTCTGCATAGTGTGTCAGATCAACTTCAAGTACAAAATATTTTCCCTCTGGCTATGAACTTCCTGTAGAGGCCCACTAGTAATTAGTTTTTTCTCAGCAACTGACCATAGGTATTTGGCAGATCCCCCCTCCCCCTGGTTAGGCATATCATATAAAATGCAGTTATAAGATCTTTCCCCTCTGGCTATGGACTAAGTAATTCATCTCTTGTCCACTAGCCTTCTGTCAACTTTATTTTATCACACTTAACACACAATTGGGTGTAGTCTCAATTGTCAGAAATTGGCTTGGATGGCATGCATAAAAAGATCTAAAGAACAATATAGGCTGGAACTATTGTAGTTTTGACTGTAGTAAGTGGATAAATGAAAAATCAAAATTAATATGCCCAAAAGTCTATATGGGAAGCTCTGTTTCAAAATGAAAAGAAAGTGAGAACTGAACCAAGTACTGGACTATTTGAGCCCTGGAGTAGCAGAAAGCCAAAAGGCAGCCTTGAGGAGAAACAGGGTGGAATATAGATAGATAGATAGATAGATAGATAGATAGATAGATAGATAGATAGATAGATAGATAGATAGATA
>JAHTLZ010000016.1:57578287-57596124 GCA_023846285.1 Phrynocephalus versicolor
CCAGTAATCATTTTAGTCGCTCTCTTCTGCACCTTTTCCAGTTCCACTATGTCTTTTTTGACATGCGGTGACCAGAATTGTACACAATACCCCGGATGCGGCCTTACTATCATTTTGTACAATGGCATTATAATGTTGGCTGTTTTATTTTCAATCCCCTTTTTGATAATTCTAGCATGGAATTGACCTTCTTCACTGCTGCCACATACTGGGTAGACACCTTCATTGAGCTGTCCACCAGCACACCAAGATCTCTTTCTGATCTGTCACAGATAGCTCAGAGCCCATGAGTTGATAGATAGTTTAGATTTTTTGCACCCATATGCATTACTTTACATTTTGCTACATTGAAACACATTTGCCATTTTGCAGCCCATTCCCCCAGTTTGGAGAGATCCTTCTGGAGCTCTTCTTCACAATCTTCTCTTGTTTTTACTATACAGAAATGTTTTGTGACATCCGCAAACTTGGCCAGCTCACTGCTTATCCCTGTCTCCAGATCGCTTATGAACAGATTGAAAAGCACTGGTCCCAAGACAGATCCCTGGGGCACACCGCTTTTTACCTCTCTCCATTGTGAAAATTGCCCACTAAGTATCTCTCCCATCAATGAAAAGGAGCAATATATTATTTCCCCCTTTTCCTTTTCAGTTTGATCCTAAAGATTATACAACATTTAAATGTGCATTTGAAAAGTGCGCACAAATATGCTTTATTCAACACAAAACTGTGTACAAAATGCTTTTTTAAAAAGTATAAAATGAAACATCAAGAAAAATGCCTACCTAAGTACTTACAAATCTCCATGCAGCTAAAAGGTCTTACAGCCTGGCATGAAGCAAGGGTGGGTGGAAGATGCAAGTGGCATACTGAGAAAACCAACAAAATCAGGGATGCTAGACGACACCAGGATGCAAGACCACAAAGCATCAAGCAAGATCTGGAGGGAAGTTGGCCTTGAATGGAAGTTAAATCAGCAGCAGGTTTAGACTCTGTGTGCCAAAATTAGAAGGAGCTAAGAGACATCCTCTAAACTGCTGCTTCCAAACCCCACAAATCAGAGTCTGAGGGAGTTCCAGGTAGTGGTGTGCTGACTTAAAGCTATATGCTTGTATAGTGCTCGTGGAGAACCTCCTAACACTGAACAAGCAGCCTTGGAATGCTGTGGCTGAATTTTGTGCCCGTGAGGAGATATGAAGGATATCTGCCAGCTTTGCTTTTATATTCACATTTAGATCTTTTCACCCTGAATGGAATATTTAGCTAGCTTATAAAAACCACAGCAAAAAAACCCAACATAATTCTCCTCAACATGTAAGAGACAAATTTAAAAGATCTGCAGCTATTTCCAGAGCAGAAAGGGCTACCTCATAACCCTTAGGAATGAGGTGTGGGGAAAGAACATTCAAAAATCAGCACCCAGTTAGTTGAATACACAGGGTTGAAAAACAGACATTTAAGATCTATGAATTCAGAGTCCTGTGCCTAGACAGATGAATCAGTCAGTTTTGGTTTCTGAACTTGAAGAAATGTACAGTGGTGCCTCCTAAGACAAATTTAATTCATTCCATAGGTCAATTTGTTTTATGAAAAATTCATCTTAAGAGGCACAGTTTCTCATCGGTATGCATTGAAAACCAATTCATTCATTCAGGAGGGAACAGATTAATATATTTTCAATAAATACTTATGGAAAGGCTATCTAAAAAACCCTCAATCAAGGGACATCGGAAGACTGTTTCTCCCCGCAGCTGACAGACAGCTAATTTTGACAGCTCAGAGCCTTGGGCGGCCAGTGACTGAGGGGGCAGCCACCTCCTCTTTGCCCAGATCTCTGCGCTGAGACGTGGGTGAAGAGGAGGTGGCAGTGGCTTCTATCCTACGTTTCATTCCCTGTAGCATCCAATCCATGGGTGCTACAGGGAAGGGAAGGCAGGACTGAATAATCCTCCACCGCCCCCTCTTCACCCACGTCTCAGCGCCAACAAGACATGGAGGAGGAGGAGGAGGAGGAGGAAGAAGAAGAGGAGGAGGAGGAGGAGGAGGAGGAGGAGGCTTCGATCCTGCCCTTCCGTCCCGGTAGCATCCAATCCAATGGTTCTACAGGGAAGGAAAGGCAGCCAGGCTTTTGAATTTCACACAGCCAGAATCCCCTTGGGTTGTGGGCACGCAAAATTCAAACGCCTGCCCTGTAAGATGAATTTTTCTTAAAACATCGGGTAGGCAAACTGGCATCTTGTGAAAAATGCCTATCCCTGGAAATTTCATTCATCTTATGAATAATTCGTCTTACATGGCATTTGTCTTATGAGGTACCATTGTATGAATTTTGGTAAATACAATCAAAAATGGAAACTAAATTCTGAGCTACCTCTAACTGAAAGGCCTGCAGTGCCATTCCCAGACTCAAAATCTGGTTACTGCCACCACCCCTTTGCTCCAGCATGGCTTCAGGATGCTTCCCTTCCAGAGACAAGACCAAATATATTTTGGGTACCTGAGAAGTCCTGGGAAGATTACAATGGCCCAGGCCATTAACAGTGGAGTCATTAAGCCGAGGCTTATAAACTGGCCTACAACCATATGCAATTTATTATTTAAAACTGGTTATCATTTTCCTGCAAGAAAAGCTTCAATAAAATGCATTTTGAAATACCTGTTACATCTATTCCAATTTGCTACTGCTTAATTTAAGACAAAAGAGAAAAAGAAGAGTAGTAGGAGATGGAAGGAAGTGACCAGGTTACAAAAAAATGTGTAAATTTCAACAGTATCGCTGCCTGTGAAATATTGCAAGTGCAAAATATAATTACCTTAATGCTATTTTTGATATCATATCAGCAAATTGCACCAAGTCCCCACTGTGACACTTATATGAGGGTAAGAATTATCCTGTTGTGAGTGTCGATCCCGAGGGAAAATGAGGCAGCACAAATGGCTGAGACGCTTCAGCAATTAGCTACTTCAAGACAGCAACCATTTTCATTTTTAAAAAATATGGAATGTTTAACCTGTAAACATCTAGGTCACTTGCATTCAGTATGTTTAGATATTTTTGAGCAATTAATTCTCTAGAGGTTTTCATGCTACATGTAGATTTTCCTCAGCTTTATTTTTCCCTCCTCCTCCCCATCTCTCTCTCTCTCTCTCTCTCTCTCTCTCTCTCTCTCTCTGTCTCATTTCCCCTTTCCTCTTTTAATAGTGACGGGAGGACAAATCCCTTGCTGCTCTTGAAATACACACGGTGTAAATTTGGATGTTTCCAGTGTGCATGCCTTATCATTAACACTAATGCCATAATGCCATAAGACGACAACATAACATCCTAGAGGATTGAGCAAACAAAAAATTGAACGTACTACAACCCTTTTGATATTTCTCACCCCAAAGCTCTTGTGGCCCTAGGAAGCACAGAAGGAAAAGGTGCTTAGTGTTACCATTCCTGGAAAATTCATCGGACTTCATCTTCGTCTGTGGGAGATGACACAAACATGTGAATAAGGCTCAGAATATGACAGCTGCAGCACTGAGTGTTGATTTATAGATATACAGGACAATTAAAAGGCAACAAAGCTACACAGTCTGAGAGAACAGTATGAAGAGGTCTAATTTTATTTTTTCCAGCTCTCTTGTTCAACCTATCTAATTTCTATGGTTGATGCAAGCCCCTTATTCTGTAGGACAGCTCGTCTTCAAAATATAACAACCTATACAATTAGCAGATAACCCTTCCCTCTCCATACATTTCATCTCAAACCAAAGGAGAAAATATGGTTCTTGGTGCAATTAGCTGGGATGGTCATTGTGGCTTGTTTGAAAAGTGTTGGAATATCATGTTAAGAAGTATGTAAGGACATGCTGAAATCATCCATAATCAGGCACTGACAGGATGGGTGATGGAATATAGGATAAATTATAAAGGCATTATGATGGCTACTGTTTCTCTGAATTAGAGATGCACACCAACACACCCACCCTTAGACTCAGTTCAGTTCAGAGGATATTCTTAATGAGGAGTCAAACTGATATACAGCCAGATTAAGGAACCTGAGAATTTGTGCTTCCCATTGACTATTTTTGAAACAGGTAACAACTTCTCTCAACCCACCTCTCTTTGTCATAATTGGTTGGCATCGGCAGACATAGCCACCCCATAGGGGATTATACTTGGAAACTGCTAGCAAATAGATGTTGAAGTTCTTGAAGGCAATGCATCTTTCAAGCCTGACCTGTTCGTTTTTAACAAATGGAAGAGCCAATATGTTTTTTTAAAATTCCAGTTTCTTGGCAGAATGGGATGAAGTGTATAAGATTTAGAAGTGCCCCATGAGGGAATTCAAATGTCCAAACTTCAGATGAAAGGAGGAGAGAGCTTTGTGCAACAGCAGCTTTTCCACCTGAAACTATTCATAAAAGGGCACTTTTATTGCCATCAGTTCCCTGTTCTCCATGGCCGGCTAGGTAACAAACCTGCAGAGTTTCCGAACACATGCAGCAGATGCTATGCAAAAGTCCTCAGATATGTAAAAGTGAGACAGAGGGTGACAGATATTATCCATTACCTATAAGAACATTATACTAATAGCAATACAATGATCACAATTAACAAAACACACACTACAGGAGAATTTAATTCAAATAAATTCACTATTTTTTTCTAACGAAGAGAAGAGAAATAGGCATTTGCTGCCCAAATGTGAGTGGGTTTTTTTTTTAAATGGATGATTGTGCCTATTTTGAATGTGTTTTTTGTTATGTTCTTGTTTACCTATTTTTAGTATGGCCTTTCTTTAATTCTTTTAAGTATTTGGATACTTACTGTTTTAGGCTCAGATGTTCATTTTAAATTATGTAATCCCTTTTTGGCTCTTTTATAAGAGAAAGGTGGGGTAAAAATACTTCAACAATAATAAATGATGAAAACTACACCGATGAACACATACACCTGAACTGAAAGATAGATACAAATACAGGTGCAGATATAGATCATATAGATACAGCAATGGGTGATAATTTTTTCCTAACTAAGGGAAATAAGGATGTATTAAGCAGCCAAATTCAACAGAGCACAATGAACAAACATCTTAATTAAAATCAATGATGCCCTTTTCCATATTAGAGGTTGGCGAATTTACTACCTAATTTTTGCACAGCGTGCACATACTGTAAATCACAACACAGATGATCTAAGAAACTTTTAAAAAACTTTTAAGAAAAGGACTGAATCCTAAATACTGAAAAAGGAAACATTAATTGCAGAAAGAAGCCTGAAAGTAATGGAAAGTTTTTGCTCTCCCACCTTGCACCCAAAATTGAAATTTCAAAGCATTCCTTGCATCTTGCAAAGAATGACACTCGCCTCATTTGTAGCAAGATGCACACGGATATAGGTTGGCAGCCAATATTTCTTTAAAAAGACAATCCTTTGTTTCATAGAATAGTCCCAGTCTCATCATGAACCGCTTCTGTTTTGAATGAGGGAATTTACATGGACTACCAGGAATATGGAGGTCACCCGAAAATTGGGGGGGGGGGACATGAAACCAAAACATAAGAGGAAGAGCAGCAGATTTCCACGGTTCCAATTGTACTGAAGAATTTTCAGCAAGAAAAATGCTCAGGACATTCACTGTAACACCAGCTACACTGGGGTAATGTTTCCACTTTCATTATCTGAGAGTATGACAGGAAAAGACCAAGTGGTGTGGAATAATCCTATGGCTTCTCAGAGGAAATCACAAACAAGAACACCTCACCCTTCCACTAATATTCACTGACTGTAAAAGGAGATAAATGACTAGCCATCTGATCCTATGGATAGATAGACCTTTGCTACGAGAAAAGAGCAGATCTCGTTTCTGAAAAGTACGATGTAGAGTAGTTTAGCTTTACTTGTTAAAAGGGGTGGGTGGGTGGGTGATGCTACAGACCTGGTAGATATTTATTTTATTTATTAAATCAACTTTTGTACCACCCATCTAGCTCTAGGGCTACTCTGGGGGGTTACCCAGAGACCCAGCTTTGTCCTGTGAAACTGAAGCAACGAGAACTAGATCCCACTCCTGTTCTATGAAATGCAGCCAAATAGGTCCAAGAAGTGATACTGGATCTTCCCCACCCCATCCCACACCAACTGCATTGCATTGCACTTCCTCCAGCAAATCTAAAGTGGAAGACTTGGGCTCAGCTCCAAAATATTCAAGCCACCATGGTCCATCTAGGGCCCATGGTGGCCAGGTACTCTGGGAGTTGCAGTCTTTAAAAGTAACTTTTTTCAATCTATGGGACTTCAACTGGGTTGTTGTCTCTTAATACATCCTTCCAGAGACTGTGGAGTTCCTCACTGTCCCTTCAGGTAGCTAGTTGGATAGCACTGTCCAAAAGTTGCAAAAGGAAACTGTATTCTGACTAACAACTGACATTTAGTTTGGGACTCGATTGTACTTATTTATTTTTGATAAAATAGTACAATACTTGCTATGGAAGTAGAATAACATACTTTCTCCATCTCCAGAAAATGAACCTATTTTTTCTTGTCTTTATCTTCAGCTGATCTGAACACATATCTGTCTCTCATCTAGCAGAAAAACTGAATATATCATTTTCCATCCATGCATTAGTGATCTGTTGATCCTAAGAGCCTTACTCTTGTTCCTCTCCTCTGTAGACACACACTGCACATGATAGCTCTCTCCTATGATCTATACAGCGGGCTATTAATGTCAATCTAATGCTAAATCTATGCCAGTCTAATCTCCACCAAAGACAATGAGTGTAATTATTAATGTAATATGGTCTGCCTTGCATGTGACAAAAGGACCATGGTGACAGAAATAATGGATGGCTACACAGACAGCTGTGATATGCATTCTTCTTTTCTATCTAAAGGTGTAAGGAAATGTTCTCAATCACAATTTGGTATGCATTAAAAAGAAAAGGATCAGATAAAAAGTGGTAGTGGGTAATGTACAATGTTGCAGTTTATCTGTATGTTTTTTACAACATTTACCCCAGATCTTTTCTTTCCCTTATGCCCCTTTGTGGTAGTGGGATGATTCCTTGAAGATAAGCTCTTCCTGAGTTTGTCACCCGGAGCTTGGAAAAAATCATCTTCTGGAATGCAACAGTACCAGGATCCCCTGCTTTCTGGTCCAACAGTAGGACATGCATTCTTTTTGGCATGCTCGTTGTTTAGCCCAAGATGGCAGCCTCTAGCAACCCCTGCCATCATGGCTTCATATTGAGGGAGGAGAAACAAAGTGTGGAGAGAAGGAGAGAAGAGAAATTGGGAGGGCAGAAGAGAGAAAACAGAATGGCACCAATAGAGGGAGAGAGGAGTGATGTAAAAATTATTTTTGTTTCCTCTAAGCCTCTACAGATGATCAGGGAAGCACTTAATTGACTGATTGGGCTATGATGGGTTGTTCAGATGGAAGGAGAACCTCAGATGGCACATTGTTCCTCCCCCAACCCCAATAGACCATTTATAGCCTGATCTATCCCATACCCAAATCATCCAGTCTGGACAGACTGTAGGTCTTGGAGATATTCTGGAGCAAATAAACAAATATGGCTCGAGGGAAGCAAATTTTAAGATCTAATCAACCACCCCTTTCATTCAGGGAATCAATAGTACTTGTACTAACTTATTCATGCCCACTTCTTTCTGTTCTGGATAAATTTAGGAGACCAACCAACCATCAGGGTTATGGATTTTAAGTTATGAACAACCCTGTCGTGAAAGCTGGGAGATTGGTAATACAGCTTATTACAGTGGTACCCCGACTTAAGAGCAGCTTGATTTAAGAGCAATTCGACTTAAGAGTGGAAAACTGTTGCCATTTTAACTGCTGCTTTACAAATTTTAGATATGGTCTGCTCGACTTACAAATATTTTTTATTTTTTTATTTTTTAACTTATTTTTTCAATTTTTTAGATAAGTACCCGAATTAAGAGTAGTTCACTTTAAGAGCATGCATTCAGAACGGATTAAATTCGTAAGTGGAGGTACCACTGTATTTTATCATTTTGAAACTCTTTTGGGATGAGTAAGAAGACATTCTATCACAATTCAGCAAACATTTTTCTCTTGCATGTCAAACATATGGATTCATGAAATAGATGTGGGGCATAGGAATGATTCCAATAACTGGCAGTGTTTTGTAAATTATCCATTTGTGTAATACAGTATGTATATGGCATTTAAATTTACCACAGAAGCTATAGAACACAGAAAGTACAATAATATATCACAATTTTTGTAACTTTTATGCTGACAATAATCTCTATCTCAACTAATGATTCTTCCTCTGGGATAGAAAACAAATGAATTAAAGAAACTGACATGCTTAGGACACAACATTCTGATACATTATAACACATTTGAATAGTTCAATGAATTGCAATATTAATGTTTTTAATCCTATGTGATAACTAAATGAGTGTTAATTCTTCCATGTATTTTCAACCATTTACGTGTCAATCAGGATGACTGAATCCAGAGACACACATTAGAGAGAGCCTCAAATTAGAGCTGAAAGCTAATTATGTTGCAGAGAGTGTGACTAGACAGGAAGGCTATCCTGTGTTGCTTCAGTGTTAGATGAAATTTCTTACTGGCATCTCCAGCAATTTTCAGCGCAAGAAGCTACAATGCATCTCAGAGCACTACAATTCCCAATGAAATCACAGTGATCACTACAGTGCTTCTCTGACATAGCACTGCACTGGAAAAGCACAATAAAAATGCTTGAAGGAGAGAGACTTATGGGTGGCAGGTGTTCCTGTGGTAATGGCAGGCACCTTCCGTAGGGTGCTATTAGGCCTCTCTCCCTCAAGTGAGAGTTTCTTGTTTCTTCTGTGAATATTATGTCACTTGCCTCCCCCCCTCCCCAAAAAAGGCACTCTGCCATAAGTGTCACCCCTGGACATGCCTGCCACTGACCTTTGGACTAATACAAGTGATTGCACATGCTGAAACAAAAAAGGGGACAAAAATAGATTGTTACTAACATGCGTCTAGACTGTGACATTTTCTTCTAGGACTTTAACGCTTTGGCAACAGAGATTAAGGAGTTAACTCATGTATAAATTTGAAAGTTGAGTTGCATTTTGATTTCCTCCTGCTTGTCTGGATACATGCCAGTAAGGGATAATTATCAATGGACAATGGAGGCTAAGATTCATAATAAAAATAGAAATGTGCTAAAAAGTGATATACTGTACGTTATATGACTTCTATGTTTTATCCAACTGTCTTATTTGTCTCCATTTGTGTTTCCGCCTTTTTAAAAACAAAGAACAGAGTATAGCTGCTATAGAGTGGCTGTTGAACTAATGACTGAAAGTAGCTTATACTTATAGCAATCCCTCTTTGATGGGTATATCTCAGATTTTGCTGCAATAATATTTTGTTAGCATTTCTGCTGTACTCTGACTCACACTTGTTTGGACCACTCTCTGTGTTACTTTCTGCTTACCTCAATCTCCCCTCTTCTTTTCAGCTCCTTTTCCTTTCCCTGCACCCTTTTCTTTTTCCTTTATTTATTTATTTATTTATTTATTTATTTATTTATTTATTTATTTATTTATTTATTTATTTATTTTGCAGGGATAGCCCAAGCTCTCCTGTCAATTCTGGAAGGAAGCAAAAAGTTGTCCCTAACCCCAGTATAAGGCATCAGCACATACGCCGTGATATAGGAGGAAGCAGCATCAGCAAAGGATGACAAGGTACCTGGGGCTGTACCTCCTCTAAGAACATCTGGGAGAATAAGAAACGGTGAGACCCTCTCCTAGCGCAAACAAGGTGGTGAAAGGGGAGGCAGTGGGCGTTGTGGCTCTGGAGAGTTGTGTGGAGCTACAGCAGCTTTTCAAAGCATCAAGGGCTCTAGCTGAGTGGAGCAAAGAATGGGGACTTAACTCTGCTGCCTGAGATAAATACATCCTCTAAACCTTGAAAGGGCTGGTCCTATTTCTCAGGATTCAGTATACAAAATGTTGATTTCACATCCAGCAGTACTACACTCCTAAGAAGACAAGATGGTATGAGTACCAGGTTGCTCGAGTCCACCACATTTGCCTGATTAGTTTGTTATTATAAACATCCAAAAATATCATACAAAACGCTACATTTAGAAGCACATGCTGGGCATCCAGTTCCACTTCCTGATCAATGGCTGTCATTTTAATAGCATCTCTTATAACGGTGGGATGAATGTGAAGGAGAATGGATCCGGTGCAGCACCCTCTGACCCTCCTTCCCTTTAGTGACATCGAGAATGATAATTTCTGACCAGCATTTTGGAAAGTGCACGCTGAACACAATCCTCTCTGGCAACCTCCTTTGCCATGCTTTCCTGCATGCGTTAGAATACCCAGGGGTTACGGGAGACCCCCCTCCCCGCCCGCAGCAGTCTTTGCCAGAAGCATCTCTTCATTCTGCCCCAGGAAACAGACAACAAGGCAGACAGACTAACCTGGCAGTAGGTGATAGCTGATGGTGCCTATGGCAGTTCAAAAAGAAGTTTTCCTCTTTTCAAGGCTGTATTATTCACAGTGTGATGCTGCAAACTGCCAACCAAAGAGACTGCCGTTTTTTCCTCCCAGAAGACCTTGACTGTGAGTTTCAAATGAAACAAAACTTTATTGAAGAGTGGAATAGGTAGAGAAGAGTTAAGGCTCGCCTAAGTCATTTTGAAACCTGAAGCAAAGGACAAAATAATGTCCACTTTCCATTTCATGGAGGTTAACTGGTCTGGCAGCTCTGGACAGGATAACTTATACTGTCACCCCAATCCAGCACACGGAGACAGCACAGAACCACATCATATTACATTTTCTCAAACCTCAATCCACCCTTTGCAAGAGCAAATCAACACAATTTCAGCCAGATTGCTTCAATGGCATATTTCGTTGAATTTTCGTTCCAAGTCACTTGGAAAACCCTTGCGTTACACTTGGTTCATTATTTGTCACATGGGGGTCTGTGTTCCTAATGAACTGTTAAAAAGCTGTTAATTAGTTATGTAAATTAGAGAAAGAGCACTGTAGAATTAATAGGCCTCTGGAATTATTCAGCTCAGCCCCCCCCCCCCCAGTTTAAGCTCATGCTTTCCACTGCAAAATTGCTAAAAGCTCATATTTTACAAACAAATTTTCATTAACCCATATTTTAGCAACCATTTACTGTCCAGGTCTGTCCATAAAACACTAAGTTAGAATTTATTAATGAAATTCTCCTACACAGGCAATGTCAAAATTTATGAATTTATAATATTTTACACTGTTTTCCTCCTAGAAAAGGACCCAAGGCAGCTTGTACCATTAAAAACACAGTATTAAAAGCGAAAAACAATAAATTATTCAAATATTTAAAAGGAATTAATAATATTATATTTAAAATGCTAGTACAACATTATTAAAAACAGATTTAAAAGCACAAAACTATAAACTATCCTATTTATGGTCTCCTGGACTGTGTCCTTATAGTGTGTTAAGGTCAAAGATGGCAGGTTCTATTTTCTTGCACTGCCAGGGGCCAATCTGCCCTAGATCTACATGCTTAAAGTTCATATTGTCACCCAACTATTTCACAAGTCTGCTTAGAATAATAATAATAATAATAACTTTATTTTTATGTCGCCTTTCTCCCCAAAGGGACCCAAGGCGGCTTACAACAATTCAAAAAAGTACAATAAAATCAATACAATGTAAAAACAACACAATACCAATAAAATACTATAAAAATACTATACAATATAATACAATAAAAACAAGATTAAAAACAGTAGCTGCAGCAGAGTTTAAAAGGCTCCCCAGCCAATAACTAAGATGCTATAAAAATTTGTAAAGGCTGGAGGCTCAGAAGGCTTGCCTAAATAAGTAAGTCTTAAGGCCTCATTTGAATATTTCAAGGGAGGAGGCAGTTCTTAACTCAAAGGGGAGGGAATTCCATAGTGTCGGTGCTGCTACTGAGAAGGCCCTATTTCTTGTCGCCACCCCTTGTACTTCCTTGAGTGGCAGTACTCGTAGAAGGGCCTTCTCCGATGACCGAAGGGGGCAGTCTGGATTATATGGAAGTAGGTGGTCTCTTAGATAACCTGGTCCTGAGCTGTATAGGGCTTTAAAGGTCATAACCAGCACCTTGAATTGGGACCAGAAACAAATGGGCAGACAATGTAGTCCCTGGAGAAGCGGCCCAACAGAATCATACCGCCGAGCACCAGTAACCACCCGGGCTGCCGCATTCTGTACCAGTTGTAGTTTCCGAACTGTCTTCAAGGGCAGCCCCACATAGAGTGTGTTACAATAGTCTAGTCTTGATGTCACCATGGCATGGATCACCGTGGCCAGGTCTGCACGATCCAAGTACGGCCACAGCTGGCACACCAGCGGAAGCTGGGCAAATGCCCCCCTGGCCACAGCTGCTACCTGGGAGTCCAGGAGCAGCTCTGAATCCAGGAAGACCCCCAAGCTGCGAACCTGCTCCTTCAGAGGTAATGCAACCCCGTTCAGAGCAGGATGATATTCCAGCACCTGCATCAAAGATTTCTGAACCAGGATAACCTCTGTCTTGTCTGGATTTAATTTCAGCTTGTTAGCCCTCATCCAGATCCCCACCGACTCCAGACAGCGCTCTAGGACTTCAACCGCCCCCCCTGGAATCTGGGGGAAAGGAGAGATATAACTGGGTGTCAACAGTATATTGATGGCACTCAACTCCAAATCCCCAGATGACCTCTCCCAGCAAGTATTAAATAGCATGGGGGACAGAATAGAGCCCTGTGGCACCCCACACTTCAAGGGCCAGGGTGCCAAACAGGCATCCCCCAGCACCACCATCTGGGACCGATCCTCCAAGTAGGAGCAGAACCACTGCAGGACAGTGCCTCCAACTCCCAACTCAGCCAATCGGCCCAGAAGCACACCATGGTCGATGGTGTTGAAAGCCGGTGAGAGGTCCAGCAGGACCAACAGGGACGCACTCCCACTGTCTAGTCCCCGGCGTAGGTCATCCACCAAGGCGACCAAGGTGGTTTCTGTCCCATAGCCTGGTCTGAAACCTGATAATCTAGAAAATCAGCTTCATCCAAAACCCTCTGGAGTTGAGACGCCACCACCCGCTCAATCACCTTGCCCAAGAATGGGATGTTAGAGATTGACCAGTAAGTATCTAATATAGTGGGATCCAGGGAGGGCTTTTTTAGGAGGGGTCTAACCACTGCCTGCTTCAAAGCAGGTGGGAGAACCCCCTCCATCAAGGAGGAATTAACCACCCTCCCTGTCCACTCAGCCAGTCCCGCCCGGGAAGCTCTAATGAGCCAGGCTGGGCAAGGGTCGAGCCGGCAGGTGGACAGCCTCACACTCCAAATAAGTCTGTCCACATCCTCAGGCTGTACAAGCTGAAATGAATCCCACAAAACTGGAAAGACAGTTGCCAAGGGGACATCAACAGACATAAATGTTAATGTGGCATCCAAGTCATGTCGAATCCGATCGATTTTATCTGCAAAGTGTTTGGTGAACTCACCACAGCGGGAGATCGTGTGTGCTTCTTGATACATGGGGTGGGGGGGTGTGATGGACTAAGCCCCGCACCACACGAAACAATCCCGCTGGGCGGTTCCCGGCAGATGCAATGGTAGCAGAGAAGAAAGATCTTTTCACTGCAACCACTGCCACGACGTAGGCTCTATAATGAGCTCTACACCGTGCTCGGTCGGGTTCATCATGAGTTTTCCGCCACCGTCGCTTTAGACGTCTGCCCTGTCGCTTCATCAAGCGCAGCTCATCAGTAAACCAAGGGGCTGCTCTGAGTCTTCGACAAGGCAGGGGTCACTCAGGCGCAATCTCATCCACTGCCCTGGCCATTTCTCCATTCCAGAGATCCACCAGGGCCGTGGTGGAGTTGCCTGTCTTGGCAGCTGGAAAATCCCCCAGAGCCCTCAGGAAACCCTCTGGATTCATTAGCCTCCGGGGGCAGACCATAGAATACGGTCCCACGCCTCTGCGGAGGGATGAAGCTGCAACCAGCCTAAACCCTACCAGGAAGTGATCTGTGAATGGAGAGATGTTGATTCCCACCACATCCAGCTCACTGCCCTCTTGTTCAGCTATAAACACCAGGTCCAATACATGTCCTGCTGTGTGTGTTGGGGCCAAGATCTTCTGTGACAGGCCCATGGTTGTCATGGCAGCCATGAAGTCCTGAGCTGACCCAGACTCAGGGGCCTCAGCATGGACATTGAAGTCCCCCAGCACTAAAAGGCAGGGGGACTACAATGCCACTGCTGAGATCACTGAGGACATCTCAGGTAGGGAGACTGTTGGGTTGCAGGGCGAGCGGTACACCAACAGAATCCCTATCCTGTCCAGTCCACTCGACACTACATGCAGACACTCGAACCTGACAAATTGCTGAACTGGGTGCCTGGTAAGAGAGATGGACTCACGAAAGACTAGTGCAACTCCCCCTCCCCGCCTCTGTGATCGAGGCTGTTGCAGAACCTGGTACCCTTGAGGACATTGCTGGGAGAGGCCAACCCCTCCCGCCTCGTCCAACCAGGTTTCCGTAATACATGCCAGGTCGGCTTTTTCATCCAGGATTAAGTCCTGGATGATCTGAGTTTTGTTATTAACTGACCCGGCATTCAGCAGCAGCCGCTTCAGATCCAGAGAGTCACAGCTGCCAAGAGCACCAGGTACTGTATCTGGAGATTAGGGGCCAGACCGGGAGGAGAGACATTCTGACTTTGATGGACCCTCCTCCTGTAATGGCATGTCTGACCCCTACCGCCATATCTATAGAAGAACCTTCTCCATGTTTTCAGATGTGTTGAACGGCAATTCCCACCACTGCCTGTCAGCACAGCAACTGGTCAGGCTGGTCAGGATGATAGAAAATGTAGTCCAACACAGTTACTAGATACCACATGGAATACCATAACCTGGGCCCCTGGGTCCTCCAGGAGTACCAGCAAGGGGCAGGGATTTCCTAAGACCTAGCTGCCTTTTCATCTTAGGAAGAAGATCAACACAGTGGCCAGTGATCTTACACCTTATAGCAAAATACTAGAAATCAAATATAGGTAATGGAGGTGAGGAGAAGAGTCATGACAACAGAAATGGCCTCCCTCTGTTTATCCCTAGAGATGAGGCCTAATTCACAGACAGGTCAGATAAGGAATAGACCCAGGCCATTGGGGCAGACTAGTGGAGAAAACAGGAACTTCACACTTCCCTCACAGCTACAGCAAAATTGGTCTCAATGCACTCTTTTCAGGTAAATAACAACTGAGACACAGAAGACATGACATAATACTTTTGAGGAGAGCAGCTAGATTCCCTCCACTATAACTGACACGTGTTCTGATAGTGTCTTCTCTTGGATGGACATCCATGCCATTAATAAATTCAATCAATATTGACCCTGAACTTTGGTGGGCAGACAAAGGAGTACCTTAATGAGAGCCACAAACTCCTACTTCCTCCCAATTGTAGCCAAATCATGGATTCCCCATTTTGTACTGCCCAGTTTTTAAGTAAGCCATCCCTGGTGAGTTTGTGGATCCTTTTGTCAATTCAGCTGTGTTGGGCCTGCAGCCTCTCTCTCTTTCCTGCACTGTGCTGAATAGCCCATATATCCAACAGCCCCCTTTACCATGGTCCTGGATTAGGGCAATACAAGAAGATCCAGTCACGATCCATTGCCACTGAGTCTCAGGAAATCTTCTTTTAAGTGAATCAATATAACTGTTATGGATGCCACTTCTGTCAGGACACCACTGATTCCTCATTTCCAGTGGTAAATTGAAATATACAGGATGAAGCACTTCGCTTAGGGGTTGTGTCATACAAGTGTTAATATAATGCTCACATCAGCAGCACTGTAGCTTTTTAATTTAAAGTGTGTATTCCTATGAGAATAACTATTAAATATATCTCTCTCACTCTCTTTATTGCACTCTACCTATTTCATTATAACCTTCTTTTCATGAATCTTTAACTGTCATGGCATCTGAAAAGAAGCTTTTTTCTCCCCCTACCAACCAAAGCGACCCAGAGGGGAAACTAACCAGATGAATTATTATAGATTTTAATGGTCTTTTTGAAAAAGAGAACTTTAGGTGTTATTTTATATATTTTTCATGCACATTGTTGGCTTTTCCACATCAATGACACACGAAGGGGCTGCTGACTTTCCCCCTTTTTCATGGAAATTATAACTAATGGAAGTTATAGGTTTGTTAAAGTATGAGATGCGCTTTTACATGACCCCTAAGATCTGCTGGCCACTTAAATTCGGACCAGAGATCTTGAGGGTTTGTCGCTCTTCCTGCGTTCCCACCCCTCCGCACTCCCTTGCTCCTGTCTGCGTGAGGAGAAGGAGGAAAAAAGGGAGAAAAAATGCAGGCTCACCTCTGTCTGCCGTGGAAGCCGCCCTGAGCCCCATCGTCGTCATGATTCCTGTCTATTAAAGGGGTGGCGGGGACAAAAAAACAAACACAAAGCGAGGAGAGCCCGGCACTCACTGCTTTACATCCGCATCCGAAATTTTTCAGCTCCGGAGACCAGGTACTTGAAAAGTGCGCTGGGACGCGCTTAGGTGGGCGTGGTCATACTTATTTTTTTTTTAAGTCCGGAGCTGGTGGGAAAACATTTTTAAGCTCCGGATCTGGGAGCCCTTTGCCTCGGATTATAGGGGTCGTGTAAAAGCGCCCTTTGACTTGAGAGGGAAAGAGACTGAAGTCTAATAATCACGTGTATATATAAGTGTGTCCATGTGCATAGCAATGCTGCTGAAGAAGATTTAAGAAGAAACTTGATAACTTGAATGAAAATGCAAAAGATTTTCTGTGCCTTGGCTCAGTCATCAATCAAACTGGCAGTATACCCCTCTTACCCACCCACCCCAAAAAAAACCCAGAAGATGGAGACTCAAACAGGCAGCTATGAAGGAATTATAAAGAAATTCCTTAAGTATAAAAATCTATTGCCAGAAACCAAAGCCAAGATCTCTCTCAAACAGTATTCCTGGATGTTATGTATAAATGGGGAAGTGAGATAGTAAAGGAAGTTGACAGGGGAGAAAATCAGTTCATTCAAAATGTGGTGTCGGAGAAGAGCATTACAAATACACTGGACTGCTAGAAAGACAAATCAATGGGCTCCAGATTAAATCAAGCCTGAATTCCTATTGTGAAAGCTAAAATGATCACTAATGCTATTGTGCTTGAGACAGTTCATAAGACAAGATCCAAAGGAAAAGACAACAATGCTATGAAAGTGAAGGGAGTCGGAAAGGAAGGAGACTAAATATGAGATAGATTAGCATAATAAAGGAAGCCACCATCTTTAGATTGCCAGTTCTGCAAAGGGCTGTTAATTCAGAAGGCCATCGTGAATTGGAAAAAACCTACTGGAAGACAACAATGACATTGCTACATCTTAGGATCTAAAAGTCACCCTTTATGGGGGGAAATCTTTTGTTGGACTACAAAACACCTTAGCCATCATGGCCAATGAACATGCCCATGGACTACATAACATAGAAACTATATGTACAGTGCATGTAGAATGAATACTGCTCTTCCCTTTGCCTTCAGCCACAGGAGGAATTTAGGAACATGAACGATCATTAACTATGAACTCAGTTGCCCTCCGTTGATTCGGGCAAAGCAAAGAATAGCAGCAATTAGGGCAGCAACTTCTCTACAGTCTCCTTTTCATGCAATGTACTTGTGCCAATAATATGCATTTTTCAAATGTTCTCTGGAGGGGAAGGCATTGAAGAAGAAGAAGAAGAAGAAGAAGAAGAAGAAGAAGAAGAAGAAGA
>JAHTLZ010000016.1:57604264-57650058 GCA_023846285.1 Phrynocephalus versicolor
ACTGTATATTACTTTGGTCCTGAAAGCTTTGGTGAAAAGTCAGGTTTTTAACCTGATAATTAAATAAGGCCAGCATTGGTCCCAAAGAGACTTCCAAAGGAAGGGTATTCCACAGTGCAACCTTATTCAGACGTTGACTATTTATTTATTTATTTATTTATTTATTTAAAATGAACTCATAATGAGAAGGAAACGCAAAACATCTCTGCTTGTAGGTTCTGTGATGCCGTGAAAGCAGCGGTTGCTCTCAGTGTTCTGCTTGCAGGCTTCCCATAAGCACCCATTTGGCCACTGTGGACACTGGACAAGAGATGGTTTTGGTCCAGCAGGGCTTCTTGAATAGCCTTGTGATTTCATCAATATAGAACATGGGTCCTCAAACCTTTTAAACAGGAGGCTGGTTCACTGTCCCTCAGACACTGTTGGGGGCTGAAAAATAGGTGAGGGGTGGGGGAGTCCTTTCTCCCTTTGTGACAGTAAAGAGCCTTTGCTCTGTCTGTCTGGGCCTCCATCACTTTTTTTCCTCCTTCCCCCTCCTCCATTTGAGTCCCTCTTCTCCCCCCCCCTTTTCTTTCCTGGCAAAGGGGTGAGATCGATGTTCCCTTTGGCGGACTGGATCCAGTATCCTTGCTGTCTCTGAGCCAATCGCCTCCTTTGCTACTGGAACCCCCGATTGCATGGCTTCCCTGCTCACTCGCCCCCAAGTCCTTTCTCTCTCAATGGGCGGCTGTTGTTGTTGTTTAAATGATGCAAGGAAAGTGTCTCTTAGGTGGAAGGGGTGGGTGGGAGCAGCAATGGGGGGAGAGGAAGGAAGGAAGGAGGGAGGGAGGAAGGGAGGAAGGGAAGGAAGGAAGGAAGGAAGGAAGGAGGCACGGGGGGCACTTTCACCATGGGTGCAGCATCCCCAGGATGGGGTTCAACAAGGGGTTGAGGGCTGGCTGCCCACTGGGTCCGAGTCAGTGGATCAGCACCCAAGGGACCAAAGGCTGCTGGAGCTGGGGGTGAGGTGCTGGGGGAGTCAGTACATGCTACTTGTACATGGCCACACCTGGGGGTCAAGTGTACATGTATGGGGGGTTCTGCAATGGCCAGCAGGCTGGATTCAGGACTCTGGCAGACTGAATCCGGCCCACAGGCCACAGTTTGAGGACCCCTAATATAGAATATAAACAGGTAGCAGAAGCAAGCAAGTGGCAACCTACTTTTTCAGCAAAGAAACTGACACAACGTTTATACTTTTGAAAGGCTGAAACATCCAGAAACATCTGGCCAGCATGGCCAGTGACCATGGTGCCTGGGGAATTCTGAGTGTTGTAATCCTCAGAAGGCCATCTTTCTAAATTCTGAACATAATCCCCAGCCAATCAAAATGGACCAAAAATGGCAAACACATGCTAAATAGTGCCGTCCATGAGCCCTAAATGTTGGCCCAGGAGCTATTCACATGGATTCTTTTATATTCCTTTCTTAAAGAAAGCTTGGGTTGGGTACAATCTGGCCAAAGTTAAGCACTTTAAAGTCTCCTGACAGCAACAGACTTCCACTGAAATCAGTTGCACCTTCTGTTTTAAGGTCATCTCACGAGTGCCTCTTGACAGGCTGCACAGCATCCTTGGCCGCTGGCATCTCATTTATACTAACCTACAGATCACACCCTCTTGGGCACAAGGTGTATTCCTGACATTCTTAAGTGTTCTTATTATAAACAACTGTTCTGATGCTTATGGGCGGGTGGGGAAAGCCATCTCCTGCCAAAACATTTCCCAACTCCATCCCAATACTCAGTGCACCAGCGGGTATGATTTATGCCACATTTTGGAATCACAGGACCGCAAAATGTCAAGATAAATTGACTCTTGTCTGGGGACCCTGGGATGCAAAAACTCTTCAGTGGGGCTGATGTGCTTTTCTGTACGTTCTGGACAAGAAAAAAAGGGGGGGGGCTTCCCTGGGAGAGCTTCCATGCCAAGTTCCAGGAGTGCTAGGGATTTATAATGGCTTTTTAAAAGTAGCAACTGCAATCACTGGAGCCATAATTTTAAGCAAAGTGACAACACTGAGCAAATAATCTGTCCTCAAAGGCATTGCTCACCTGTGAACACACCACTGACAGGTCCCGTCGGGTTCCTGGTTTTATATTTAACCAGCTGATGTACAGCTGATTTCTGCATAAGTGTGAGGATCTGCAAAAGGACGGCAGGTCCAAATATTCTTTGACTGACGTGCAGTGGTCCCTGCATGGAACTGGACTGCCTTTATTTTCTTATGGGATCCTAGTCTGTTTCTAGAAACCAGACATATCCAAAGTCAGGCCTGGGAGCCAAATGCAGCCCGTTTTCAAATTTTGAGCAGCCCGTGGCCTCTTCTCCCCACCTGCTCAGCCTGGCATGCATCCCCACCAGCTGGCCACTCCCCACACTGGATGGAGACGTCAGCTTGCAGTTTTACGGTTTGTCTTCCCTCCCTGTCTCTGCCCATCCCCCCAGCCACCTGCCCAGCCTACCCGCCCCTGGCTCCGTTGCTGCAGCATCTTCCCTGACTCCTTGCATGTTATAGAGACTTGTCCAATGTCCTGCCCGGGGGCCAAATGTGGCTGAATGGTCGGCCCCCACACATTTTCACCTCACCAAACCTGGCCCTCCTTGCAAAAAGTTTGGACACCTCTGCTATAAATACTCTGGATTTGAAAAATCAAGCCTCTGTCAAAAAATATCACTACAGAGATAGTTTGAATAGTATGATTTTCCTGGGAGTGGGCATGGGAATAAAGAGTAGAATCATTACCTGAGTAGTTCTGGATAATTTCATGGAAGGCCTGTATTCTCTACAGTCTGAAGGGAAATCAAGATATAGTGGAATCCAGACAGATATCAACAAGGCTAAATAAAAGCCTGTTCAATCCTATCCATCCCATAATTGTTGTTGTTGTTGTTGTTTGAAGAGAACAATGCTCTTCATTGGAATGTCAGTATTTGAAATTAATAGCAATAAATATTTGATAGTACAAGTCAAAACAAACTAGGGATTCTTGACATATAAGGTGTCTCTAAGGCACTTTGACTATATATTGCCTACATTTGAAGTGGCAGATTGGCTTGCCAAAAAGACTTCCCAGCCTGCAAGAGTGGCCACAGGAGGTTTTCACAGGGGTTTTGGAGGGAAGAGCAAAGCCAGATAATGGTACACTGCAATTCATGCACATAGGTCATGCCCCTATAAAACATGGTGTATTGTGCACATTAAAATAAAAATTTATTATACAGTTTAGGAGCCCACATCCTGCAGAATTCATTTAGGTCTATCTTTCCTTTTCACTTGCATACATGAATTTCTCATTCTAATGTTGCAGGAGATCCATAGCTATCACACAGCATAATACTCAAATCCATCTTTTCATGTCACATATGAAGCAGCTTCAAAGTATCTCTTCCTTATCCTTTGGAGTCCATTGCACTATGTGAGTTGGCCAACTGAGGCTGCAGTCACAGAATCATGAAGTTGGAAGGCTCAAAGCAGTCCTGTGCTTGCTGACGTGGGCATAAGCCCCATTGAACGGTTGTGTGTTAAACATTCATGTGGCTATCTCGTCAACTGTCTGATATTTATTTTTATATATATATATTTATATTTCTATACCGCAACTAATTTTCCCAATTGGAAATCTGGGAGGTTCTTCCCACAAGAACATACGAAACCAAAAATCTTTGGTAGCATTGAGGATCTTCCATTCATATATGTTTCCAGTAATGGACTAATCGTTTGCTTAGTAACTCATTGGGCCAATGGAGCAAAGATGTAGAATGGTGAGGACCAGTTCCAAACCTCACCTTGAATGAGTCCTTTCATAAAAACATGGGAAGATAACATGCATTGTTTCTGATTCAATTTAAACACAAGTAAGCTCCAAAACAGGATATTCTAATTCACTTGCCAGCAATAGGTTAGATGTCACATATTTAATATCCTTCCTCATAACAGGTATAATTGTAGTAAGGATCAAGCTTTTGTAGTCACCTTCATCTGAGAGTGCTACTTCTTCAGAACACAACGGTATAAAAGCCATGCAAATGGAGATGAATGGAGCATAAGCCACTGAGGTAATTAAAAATGTATTTTCCATCTCCTAGTAATTGAATTGTGTACAAGCTGCAAGTTAATGAGGTCATCTACCCTCGAGCACTGACAGGAAAGCACGAATAATTATCTTTCAATTTTTTCTTATGTAGCAATTAATTTTAACCATTCGCCTACACCCCACCCTCCCACTTCCCTCATTCCAGTCAGTCAAAGTCATGGCTAAGCGGAATTGACAAGCAATTGATACGGTGGAGGCACAAAGCTATCGAGGCGGGCAAGGTAATCAAGGGGCTACAGCTGTTGAGGGCTAAGCGCTTCCAGGTGAATGTCACCTGAGATTTTGCATTCTGCCACTCGGAGGACTCAGGACATACAGCGGTGCCTGGCAACACATCTGGTGCCAGGTGGGCAGGGAGGAGAAGGATGCTGCACATTCAGGAAGGGAACAGAAGGATGGACAAGGATTGATGAATGGACAAGACTTGGAAACAAATATTCTTTTCTATAACACAGGTTCCACAAACAACTAACCTGGAATCAATGAAGTGAGTTACAAAGAACAACTATACATTCTTCACTTTGGATCCAAGTGTCCACTAAACTCCAAAGCTGCCATCAGACACTCATATGAGAAGGTCAGTATGTTCCTAGGACTTTTATATGGACAAAAAAACCTTTTAGTTTATAGGGATGCACAGGGATAGCTTTGCTCCATATAGTCCAGTTGGGCCATGATTAAAACATGGCAGTAGAGTCTACTGAGCCTACACAGCTGCATCAGAGGTTTGCACCTCTACAGGTATTGGGTCACCATGAGTATCCTATTGTATGCTTTGTAAGGATCATGGTATAGGAATTAGAGGTGGTGGGATTGAAGTTTTATTATTAGGGTTTGGTGAAAGGGGGCCTCAGTTGTGATTACCAAAGGAGGTCATGGGTTGGAGAATGCTTACGTCTCACAGTTCAGTTCTTAAACTGCTGCGATTCAGCCAAAACTATGTTCACTACACAGAGTTCAATCTCACGTAGTCGGCTCATGGTTCACTCAGCCTTCCAGCCTTCCACGATCATTAAAATGAGTACCTGTTTTGGGAAAGGGGCAATGTGTACCCTGAATATTGTAATTAATTTGCAAACTGCCCAGAGAGTGCTATGCGACAGTATATAAGCAACACACTTTGCTTTTGCTCTGCTTTAAGCATACAGAGGAGGAGTACAGAGATTCTTCAGAAAGTCCACAGCTAAAAGTTAGAGCTAGAAAACCTGTGTCTATGTGTCCATCTGTCTGTATTTTCTTCTTTCCAAGTTACAAAGTGGAGGAAGGGCTTGTAGATTCAGAGTCTTGAGATTTTCTGCCTAGCTGAGACAATGACAGCATCTGTCACCCCCTCCGGCTTCATTCTTCCCTCGGCAAAATGTCAAAGGGAAAAAAGTGGATTTTTCCATGAAATTTATTTTTATAAGCTACCCCTGGTATATTTGGAAATTATTTAGTCTTGAATGGGACATGAACTCCCCTTAACTTTATAAAAGATTGGCTCATTAGTTGATCTGGAACAATCCACCTGCCTTCATTTTGGACCCTCCTTGGAATAGGGAGGGGGCTGGTTATGGGAACTGTCATAATGAGCACCTGTAGTTCCTAATGCTTCGCTGTGCCCACCTTTCTTACATGCTTTCATGCTTCCTTGCTTCCTTCTTCTTTACGGCAATGCATTTGAAAAGAAAATTATTTTTAGAGTATTTTAAGTAACAACATACAAAGATCACATCACAGCACTTATTTCAGTGATTGTAATGAGCATTTCTTTTCTAAACACATTCTGATGTTCCCTCTATCTTTCTGAACAATTCACATAGCTTACATGTTATCATTCCTGAGTACATCTTATTTTGTTCTTGCACTGTGAAGGATGGAGTTGTCCAGCTCCACCTTGCATGATCTGTTCAGAACACCATGTGTTGACCTAAAGGCTAGAGCTAAGGGCTATAATGAAGATCTTCATGCAGCATGTGATACTGTGTCACAGCAGCTGTCGGAGCACCACCTTCAGGACAACCGCTACAGGGCTAGAAGCCATAGGAGGCAGGTAAATTCCCCTGGATGCCCTTTGGAGTTGTGATAGCTGGAGATAGTTACTTCTTTTGCTAAGGGGTGTTCCAAATGTGGATGTTGAACTTCAATGAAGGGTTGCTTGTTTAAGATTCATGTATAATACTCCTAAATAAGTAATAATGCCTTGACACTAGGATCCAGTGGATAATCTTCATGGTTATCCCAACTACATCCAAATACACACACACACACACACACAAAAGTCTGGGCCCTTCACTACTGTCACCTTTGCTTCCCATTCAGCTGGTAGCAGTAATTGTGTAGCAACCTTGAAGGGAGATTTCCCTCTGCACTTTTGGTGCAGGGAACCATTGGCAGAGCCATCTTGTTAAAGACAATGGAGGACAAGGAGGCCTCCTCTTGCATCAAATAAGGTTCCTTTCCAAGTGTTGTATCACTGAGCAGCACATGAAATGCCATTATATCTAAAGCCGCATTTCCCTGGGGCTAACGTTAGGGTTGACAGGTCAGCAGCATTCTATTCCCTCAGGTTTCAGACATGAAGCCTAAAACCAAGAGGTGGTCCGTAATAATTTCACTTAGGGATGGTCCTTGTGTTGTCATAAAGTAGAGGCACACAAAAGTAGAATTAGCTGAGCTGTTCTTCAGATAGCCTAACACCGTTTGCCACCCAAGAGGTACCTGAGGCCTAATCAGATTGACAGAACTCATTGGGGAAACAGGCACAACAGGAATCCTGGGTGAGCTTGACTAAGACAGTAATAATAGATCAAGCCAGAAGTGTGTGGGTTTTTTGTTTGTTTGTTTTATTTTTTTGGGGGGGAGGGGGACAGCCAGCCAAATGGTAAAGTGTGCTCAGCGGCTGCAAGTTTTCCTGCTGTTTCCACATGACCACATCTATAGCAATTCTAATAAATGGAAAGTTTTTTCTAAACTCTACACTGCTGCTGGGGTTTGTGGGAGTCCCGCCACCTGCCCAAGGTTTCCAAGCCTTGACCTCATGCTTAGGGCTTACCAAACAAGAAGGCTCACAAATTGTCAGGCTGAAGCTCTACCCCCTTGGTTCAAAGGGCATGGCAGGCCTGGCACTCAGACCATACCTGTCAACTTTTTCCTGGTGCCAGCCGGGATGGGAGGAGAGAGGAGCAGTGCATGCACGTGCACACAAGCACAAACACACATGTATGCATGCACACACACAAATACAAATGAGCACACATGCACACACACACAAACACGCATGCACGCACACACACAGCTTGTTTTGCCCCTCCCACCCTGTCAAGCCACAGCCGCACCAGTTCGCTTCCCCTCCTTGCCAAAGCTGCTTGAGCTGGGGAGCACTGTTGGGTGGGCACACCTTCTTCCTGGCCATGGAGGAGCCGCGGGAGAGACACACAGACAAAGCAGCTTTTCACTGTGGGGAGCCTTGTCCCCTTTTCCACTCCACCTCCAGCTCCCACCTGCTGTGTCTCCTCCCCAGCAAGCAGGAGAGCGGCCCACTTAACCCTTCACTGCCTGGCCTGGAAGGGGAGGGGAGGGGGGAGGAAGGACAGCTCCGCTGGGCCTGAGAAGGAAGAAGGAGATGGCCGGCAGGCAGGAAGGCATCTGGGTGGCGGGTGGGGTGGTGCAGGGACCACACTGCCCTCCCACTTTGAACTGCCCTGCTTGGGTGAAGGGGAAGAGCAGAGGGGGTGGGGGGATTCAGGATATTTCTGGGACTATCAACCAGCCGGGGGGGATGTAAAAGGGAATGAAATACAGGGTTTTCCCGGCCAAATTGGGAGAGTTGACAGCTATGGCTCAGACCCATTGGTTTCCTCTCCAGTCTCCTTCCCATGTTCCTAGCTTTCTGGTATGCCAATGTGGTGCAAGTGAAACATAGAGAAAAATAATATTGTAATGAGACAGTGAGTCCTGGCGCCAGCTGGGAATGGGTGGAGGAGATCAGTTCCCATGCTTCAAGGTCACCTCACATAGAAAGGGCTGCTCCAGCATGTCTTCCCCTGAGAAATGTCTTCCTACTAGAGACCTAAAAAGGCAAAGAAAAGCTTCCTATTCCAGCTAATGCTCTGAGACTTGACAATACCAGAGTGGACCTTCTAAGGCTGATGGTGAACAGACCCAGAACCAGAAGTAGATAAGCCATCAGGTTCTTTTTCTCTTTCCTGCTTTCCCCCCCCCCACCCAGTGGCAGACTTGGGGAATGGCAGGTTTTCTTACACAAGGGCCTGAATACGTCATTTACAGAGGGCTTTGGAAACCAGGTTAAAAACCATATGAGATCTGACTGAGGGCTACATGTGGCTTTAGAGCCACCGCTGCACTATTTATTTATGTATTTACTTATATATTTTTATACCACCCATCTTCCCGAAGGAACTCTGGGCGGTTAACAACAATCAGATTTGTCAATAAAGATATCAAATATTGAATAACAAATAAATCATCCAAAAGAAAACAAAGAAACAAACAAAAAATAAGAATAAGAATACTTGGCAAGATGGTGGAATAACAACAACAACAAGGGCTGAAGTGCTTTTTTGAAGGGCATCAGGGACTGTGCTAGGCGAATCTCCACTTGGCAGATTGTTCCAAAGCATGGGGCCAGCCACAGAGAAGGCCCGGTTTCGAGTGATCGATTTCCGGGCCTCCCTAGGCATGGCCACATGAAGTTTCCATGGAACTATTAAGTGCACAGGAGTCAAGCCCCCTTTTTTTCTTTTTTCTTTTTCTTTTTTAAATTTTTTTATTAAGAATTATAAAATTTCAATACAAAAAACACATAAAACAACAAAATATCATAAAGGAAAGAAAAATATTAATCAAAACACACACCAATATGACAAAAGTACAACAAATATAACAAAAATAAACCCCATGCAACCCACCCACCACTCAGTACTTTAACAAAATTACAACTCTCATAGTATTGAGCAGCCCACTTCCGTCCAGAAATACATTGAAGCTTCTCCGGGTGTATACCCTTTACCTTTCTGAAATACATATACCAACAGTTTATCACATATTCCATTAAAGTCCATTAGACTTACTCAAGCCTTTCCTAATTTTAATTTCACAAGTCAATTTATCATTAATAGCCAGATTGCGTAACTCCTTATACCATTCCTCCAACATTAATTGATTATTAGATTTTCAATATTTGGCAAAAATCAGCCTTGCAGTCATAACCACTACAATTGCCTATTCTCCCTCCTCTTTCTTCAGTTGTGTATCCACAACCATGTTTAAAAATATCAATTGGGGGGGACAGTTGAATCTTTTCCCCTAATATTTCTTGTATTTCATTAAAAACCAATGTCCATTCCATTTTCCTTTTCTCACATGCCTACCACATATGTAAATATGTCCCTTTTTCTTTTTTACATCTCCAGCAAATTGGAGATATTTCTTTATTTATTATATTTAACTTCACAGGTGTTATATACCATCTCCAATATACTTTTTAACAGTTTTCTTTAACTCTCACTGACATATGTTTCACCATTCTTTTATTCCACAATTTCCCCCATTCTTCCTCTTTTATCTCTTTATTAATATCTTCTTGCCATATCTCTCTTAAGTTATTTTTTATAATCCTCCTAAATTAATATCTTATCTATTTCACTTACAATTCCTTTCCTCTGTTCTTTATTCTCTATCTTATTTCTTCTATCTATAATTTCTTCAAATCTAGTCAATTTTCTACACTCTCCTTCTTTAGCTATCCATCCTTTAGTCCATTTTTCCATTTGTATAATGTTCAACCAGGAAATATTTCCTCCCAATATTCCCTTTATGCTTTGTCTACTCTGCATTTGTTTTAACCAATCCTGCAAGTATATCACTTTTTTTTTTTATCATGCAGTAGCTTATTTAAGTTCCCTTTTAAATTTTCTGGGAAACCCTTTATTTCTGTTATTTGAATCAAAGGTGAAACCAATGGACTTAAAATCTCCCTAAAGTTCCTCCAACATTCCACTGTATTTTTCAAGAATGGATTATTTATCTTTTTCGTCTGAAATTTAATGCCTTCCTTAAAATATATATATTATCTTTTTGTATAATTTCTATGTCTCTCCAAATTATCATTTCCTATTATTATATCTGGAATATGTCTTAACTGATTGGCTATGTAATGTAGCTTAATATTAGGTAACCCTAAACCACCCTCTTTTGGTCGTATGGACCATAAACTTTTATTGATCCTGGCTTTTTTATTACCATTGTAGAACATATTAATTTTCCCCTGGATCCCTTTAATTTCACTTTCATCCCATTTTAAGAATAATATCCAAAATATAAAAAAAATTAACTTGGGGATAATTTTCATTTTACATACTGAAATCCTTCTGAACCAAGAAATCCTTAATTTTTGGTATTCTTTTATTTGTTCAGTAATCACTTTCTCTACATTTATTTTAAACATATCGTGTAAGCTCCATGCTAATTTTATCCCTAAATAATTAATGCTATTTGATAATTTAACTTTAAATACTTCCTTAAACAATTTTTCTCTTCTTCACTTTAATTGAACAACATGCATTCAGATTTACCTTTAATTCTGTTGCTTCCTCAAACCCCTTTAAAAGTTTCTGTAATTTGTAAATATTAATCAATGGGTTTTTAAGTATTAGTAATGTATCATCAGCAAATAAGTTAATTTTATTTGACTTCCCCTCTTCCACCGCTTCTAATTCTTTATCCTCTCTTATTACATTAGCCAGCATTTCCATTATAAGTATAAACAAAACTGGAGATAATGGGCAACCTTGTCTAGTTCTACCCCCTCTTTTTTTTCCCTATGGCCACCCTACCCACTTAGCCTCCAATAAGGATGGATGGGCAGGGGCTCTGAAGGAACAGAGAAAGACTGCCAGTGCTTCCACACAGCATATGGTCTTTGCAGCAATAGCCTTATCTCACCTTATTGAAGGGCTACTCTGTTCAAATGACTTAGAGAGAGATCCATGATACCATCCATTCAGCTTGACTTTCAACTACTTCAGAATGTAGTGTTCCTACATGGTTTCCATCTTTGTAGCTGCTGTGACCAATTCATCATGTGGGAACCACGCCTTCTGGTATTGAGCCTCTCTTCAGATACACAGTTTGCTACCAGAGCCATGCTGGAGGCCTTACCAGATTGGTCAGACCTACCAGAGTCTGTCTGTCCTTCAGCAGCATAGCCTTCGGGAGTCCAGGACCACCTCTTTACCAAATGAGGGGGCAGAGCAGAACTTTGTGATGGCTCTGTGTGAATCAGTATAAAACAGGATGCACTGGGATTGGAAAGTTTTTCAGAAAAGGTCTGACTGACCCACCCCACATAGCTCTTTATTTGTTTTTTCTTTGCCTCAGCCCTGAGGCTACAAAGGGCAAAGCACACCATTCTCTTACAGTTACTCATGACAATAACCGGAGAGAGATGTTCATGGGACAGCAAGACTGACAAGCACAAGTGGTGAAATCTGAGAGATAGTTTAACATAGATAATCACATCCATTAAACGATTGTTCATCACTACTAATTAGCTGCTTTTAACACACCATGTACTCATGGACATGGAAGAAAGACATATGTTGTACACCACAGACAAAAATCACTCCATGAGGAAGATAAATGTTGCCAGTCAGTCCTACACATAGAGCAGCCAGTTCATGCTCTGTAACCACAGATTGAACTTGGCAGATTTGATGAGGCATGATCAACTCTATATATTTTCCATCTTCTGTAACAGGATTCTCTCTCTCTCTCTCTCTCTCTCTCACACACACACACCACCCTGGAATGTTAGGACTTGTTCTCCACTGTGTATCTACCTCAGAAAACTAATATAAAAGAATATTAGTTTATACATCCTCTGCCAGTTCCCTCTGCTCTTTCTGGACTTTCAGAATTGAGTGAGGAAATTGAGTTGTATATCTCATTGCTTATTCCCAGAACAACTGAGCATAAAAGGACAGAGGAGAAACAGGAATAAAATGGCTCTATTTCTGCTTTCATCCAGTCTGCTGCCCTGCAGATCTTTTGATTGCAACTCTCTTTGACCACAGACAGTATGGTGGTGATTATGGGAGTTGTAGTCAAAGACATCTGCAGGCTCTGGTTGGGGAAGAATGACTATTTGGAGGGAGAGAGTCTGGGAAATTTTCACAATGGAGAGAGGTGAAAAGTGGTGTGCCCCAAGGATCTGTCCTGGGACCGGTGCTTTTCAATCTATTCATAAATGACCTGGAGACAGGGATAAACAGTGAGGTGGCAACGTTTGTGGATGACATGGAACTTTTCCATACGGTAAAAACCAGAGAATATTGTGAAGAGCTCCAGAAGGATCTCTCCAAACTGGGGGAATGGGCTGCCAAATGGCAAATGCGTTTCAATATAGCCAAATGTAAAGTAATGCATATTGGGGCAAAAAATCTTTATCTATCAACTTTATCTATCAACTCATGGACTCTGAGTTATCTGTGACAGATCAGGAAAGAGATCTTGGTGTGCTGGTGGACAGCTCCATGAAGTTGTCTACCCAATGTGTGGCAGCGGTGAAGAAGGCCAATTCCATGCGAGGGATTATCAAAAAGGGGATTGAAAATAAAACAGCCAACATTATAATGCCATTATACAAAACAATAGTAAGGCCCCACCTGGAGTATTGTGTACAATTCTGGTCTCCGCATCTCAAAAAAGACATAGTGGAACTGGAAAAGGTGCAGAAGAGAGCGACTAAAATGATTACTGGGCTGGGGCACCTCCCTTATGCGGAAAGGCTAAAACATTTGGGGCTCTTTAGTCTGAAAAAAAAGGCATCTGAGGAGGGATATGACTGAGATGTACAAAATAATGCAGGGCGTGAGTAAAGTAGATAGAGGGAAGCTCTTCTCCCTCTCACAAAATACCAGAACTAGGGGACATCCACTCAAATTGAGGGCTGGAAGAGTAAGAACAGACAAAAGAAAATATTTTTTCACCTAGCGCGTTGTTAGTCTGTGGAACTCCCTGCCACAGGATGTGGTGATGGCATCTGGCCTGGATGCCTTCAAAAGGGGATTGGACAGATTCCTGGAGGAAACGTCCATCACAGATTACAAACCATGAGGGAGATGTATCATCTCCAAGCTTAAAACCAGGGTACCTCAAGGACCAGATGCAGGGGAGTGGAATCAGGAGGCAGATAGCTAGTCTCATGCGCTCCCAGACACATCTGGTGGGGCCACTGTGAGATACAGGAAGCTGGACTATATGGACCTTTGGCCTGATCCAGAATGGTTCTTCTTATGTTCCTATGTTCTTATGGTTAGCAAACAAAAATTGCTTTGTTTTGCACAGTATTTTAGATGTCAGAATATAATTTCAGTATCTACATATCCCACAATTGGCTGGTCCATTGTTAGGCTGTAGTACTGGTTCATGACAATGTGCAGGGGTTCAGCCTTGCAGGATACACATATCTAATCAGAAATAAGTCCTGTTTAGTTCAGTGAGGCTTGATCTCTCAAATGTAGGCAGTACCAATTAAAACTATCTGTCTTGGGGAAGTACAGTATTGTGAACTTATCAACCCCTCTGTTGTTGTTGTTGTTCAGTCGTTAAGTCCTACTCTTTGTGACCCCATGGACCAGAGCACACCAGGCCCTCCTGTCTTCCACTGCTTCCCAGAGTTTGGTCAAGTCCATGTTGGTTGCATTGATGACACCATCCAACCATCTCATTCTCTGATGTCCCCTTTTCCCTTTGCCTCCAATCTTTCCCAACATCAGGGACTTTTCCAAGGAGTCCTCTCTCCTCATGAGGTGGTCAAAGCACTGGAACCTCAGCTTCAACACAAACAGCAAGCAGTGTAAAAACACAACCATGTCTGTATGCTGCTATCTCTTTTGTGGAATCCTATTCTAATAAAGTGTGGCACCTGCACACTTTTGGATCTCCTCCCATCATTTCATAAGCTTGAAATATTATGTTTGGCAAAACTGGGTAGGTCCAGATTTCTGTACGAACAACAGCCCTCCTTATGCTGAATGTTGACCGGCTATTCATTCTTTTTAAAAAAGAGGCATTTCCTTAATGTGAGATACCAATGCTATTACTATAAGAAAAATGTAGACACTTTTCTGCTAGTTAATTAACAATTCACTTAGAATGACTGCTGATGGTGGGGAATTTCAGCAATGTTGCAATGCTTCTCAGAAATTATAGTGGTGGTGATGATGTCAGATGTGGGTTTGCCTCTGCATAGGTAAAAATGTTCAAACTCCTTCCAAGGGAAGAGAGTTCCACTCCATCAAATAGTTGTAGAAAATGGCAAAGGATGAAGGGTCTTGCAATTTGCAAGTGAGAACCAACTTATATCAATGAACACCCCACAGTGCAGAAATACATGGCTGGGAAAAGCATCACATGGACTACTCCAGTTACCTCCTGGATTGTAAAATCAATAAACAATCATTAAACCTGTGGCTTAAGTTATGCCACCTTTGAATAGCATTAACAGACCACCAACAATACTGTCTCGTGAAGTGGTGGCCCAAGATGCCTTGAACAATACAAAGCGCAATCCTTTGCATGTTTGCACAAAAGTAAGTCCCACAAAGTTCAACAATGCTTATCCTCTAGTGAGTGTTTTTAGTGTAGCAGCCTTATAGTGCAATCCTATATATGACTGCTCAGATGTAAACCCGACTAAATTCTTTGGCATTTTCTCCCATATAAGTGTGCATAACATTGCTGCTAAAATATTTCTTTATGGGTATCAGATACTGTCCTGGATCTTGTTGGCATTAATTGGCTTTCTGAGAAGATTCAGTTGGATATCCCTTTTCCAGTGGCAATTTAAAAATCCAAACATAAGTTGCACAAACATTAGTTCAGACCATTCATGTAGCAGTTGTACATGTTGCAAACACTTGAGGTCTCTCTCTAGACCCCCTGCATTCCAGATAAACACGCTATTATCTTGTACATTTGTTGTCTTGAGAGTGTACCACACACCTGTGCAACTTCACTGCTGTGTGCTGAAGGCATATTAAGGAAAAAGGCAATACACATTTAAACGGATGACTGGAAAACAGCTGCGTAAATGAGCTTTAAAAACATTTCACAACACGTATAGCATGTTGTTGGGCAATTTATTATGGTTCACATTTTGCAAACAAGATCCCAGTCCGAGACACTTTGCTGTCGAATTTTAGTTTCCTGATTGGATGTGCGTCTTGGTTTACGACACACCCTGGCATTTCCCATCAATTGTTTTAATTTCTTGCCCATGAGATAAGTGTGCTTTGTTGGGCGAACATGTTTGGATTGCATCTGCTTGGAAAAAATAACTTTTAGGACTCTCAGAATCTCATGGCCACCATGACCAAATGCTGGCTGGAGGAAGCTTTGGGGCTCTCATCCATGCTCTGTAGTCTCCCATCTCCCATCAAGGCACACCAGGAGTAGACACTGCTAAATGTTATGCACAGAGAGGGTAGCTGGCCATATAAGTGACATTCTTGACAGTGGACAGACAATTAATGTTACATCCGTTCAGGCCTGAAGGACTTCACTTTAACTGGACTGTGCACTGAAGATGATTAGAACAGACACTCAAACATGATCAGTGTCAAATGCATTTCAAACTATACAGGAAGATAATACTACAAGGCAAATGGTGGATTATGATTTCCAAGTTTCCATATCTTGTCACCATTGCTGAATGCCGCTGTTAAAAATAAGAACTGCTCGTGTGCCATGTTGTAGAGGGTGAATTTAAAAAGTCGCCTTGGGTCCTTTTGGGGAGAAAGGTGTGGTAGAGATATTTTAAATACATTAAATGTGTAATATAGCTTCTGCTAATACTTCATAGATAGATCAGTGAATTGGATATCTGATTGTGGAACCAGAGGCGGTGAGTAAGGCCACACCTGGAGTATTGCGTACAGTTCTGGTCACCGCATCTCAAAAAATACCTAGTGGAACCAGAAAAGGCGCAGAAGAGAGTGACTAAAATGATTACTGGGCTGAAGCACCTCACTTATGAGGAAAGGCTACAGCATTTGGGGCTCTTTAGTCTGGAAAAAAAGCACCTGAGGGGGGGATATGATTTGGTGGGGCCACTGTGAGATACAGGAAACTGGACTAGGTGGGCCCCTGGCCTGATCCAGGAGGGCTCTTTTTATGTTCTTATGTTCTTATGAGTTCAGTTCCTCACTGTGTGTTCCAGAAAGGCCAGTCTGTGTGGCCTCTGGCAAGCTGCACAATCCTAGGATATGCAACCCCCCCCCCTGAAAAGAAGGGGATGGTAAGCTACTTCGGGGCACTCTGTACCTACAAACTTCTGAAAAGGGTCCCCATAATTTAAAATTGACTTAGTGGCACACAAATTATTTTTGATATTTTCAAATGTAGCTTCTGCTATATTTTCCATGGCTAGGTGAGGACAAATGTCTTCTGTGTCCTATTTGATGCTCTATCCACTATACTACTCTGGCTCTCAAATGCAATATGGAGCCATTATAAACAGTAGCCACTGCCAGCATTAGCTCCCATTAACTTGTTTTTTATGGTAGTAAATCCTATGGTGAAGCTGCAGATGGGATAAAGAGGTATTTCCTTTTAACTATCCTAAAATGGTACTGAGCCTAACAGAGAGATCCAATGAAATAGGAGGCTGGAGCTGGATTGGGAAAAGGTGAAGAAAGGATGGTTGAAATTAACTGGCAACTTTGTGAAGATTCTCAGTCATCCAGGTAAGTTTATCTGGAAGCTGAGTCATGGCAACTGGACTTCTTTTCTTGAGTGAGTTAAATGTTTCATTGCTCATCCAAACATTGACAAAGCTGTTTGGATGAGCAGCGAAACATTTCAATCTCTCAAGAAAAGAAATCCAGTTGCTATGACTCAGCTTCCAGATAACTGGCAACTAGCAAACTCAAGGTTTACTGAAAGCTGTTAACAAAACTCTTAGAAATACTTTCCTCCTGTAACGAGAATGCTGACCAACTGGAGATGTCATGGGTACCGGTATTCCTTTCTAATTTGCATTTAATTGCCACATTTTATTTTGATTACAGCTGGTTTTGCAGTTAATTATTACAGGCAGTGTCATTAAAGTGCTGCATGTCCCCAGGATTTAGGCAGGGCTTCGCAGATGACAGAAAACCTTTGTAAGGATCACCATAAGTCAGAAACAACTTGATGGCACATATTTGTTATTATTCATGCAGGACAAGAGTTCTGAGCATTCAGTGCCAAGCTCATGGCTCTTAAACAAATATCTGTTTTTCCAAAAAGGAAAAAAAAAACTGGCAAAACTTTAGGGAGTGGCCATTCATATCCAGGGAATGGGAATGCCCACCGATAATATGGAGGGGATATATTTCCCATCTTCATTCCCCAAGCCAGTCATACCTTCAGGTAAACAAAAATAGATGTATAAGGGGGATTCAAGCTAACCTTTATCTATGGTATCTTAGAAGGAGGAAAAGGTCTGTGTTACTTGAGAGGAAATATTAAGAACAAGCCATGTTCCCCTTTCTCACTATGAAAAGGTAGATTCACAGAGCAGAGTTTCTGAGTGGAACAACTAACAATTAACATAAGTAGAGATGGGCACGACTAGGGAAAATGACGTTTTCGAGTTGTCGTGTGTCGGAGGCGGCCCGTGTCGGCTCGTTTCCGTTTTTCGCGAAACTTCGCAAAAATTTGTCGTTTCGTTTTTCGTTTTTTGTCTGTCGTTAAACTGGTTTTGGGGGGGAGCGGGCTCCTGGAGGCACCTCTCTGGGGTGGGTGCCTCCTCTGGCCCGCTGTAGGGGAAGCGGGCTCCTGGAGGCACCTCTTTTTTGGGGGGTGGGTGCCTCCTCTCCTCACCCGCTAGGAAGGGAAAGCAGGCTCCTGGAGACCCCTCATGGCATGGGGGTCTCCTCTCCTCACCTGCTGCTGCAAAAGGGCATGCATAGCCATATGGATATGCATACCAAGTTGCACGCAGAGACACAGCAGACTGGCAGAGGCACCCCTCTTTTTGGGGTGCCTTCCCTGCAACAGTCGGTGACGGTGAGACACAAGCAGCACTCGAGGGCATGGTTTGCATGGCACTGCTGCTGCAGGAAGAGTCAGCCAGAGCCACAAGTGGCGGACTGGCAGACTCTGCACCCACTGTGTCTCACCAAGAAGGGAATTGTACTTGCGTGTAGTGCAATGCAAGTACAGATCTGGCTTAGGCAACAGGGTTAGCGCAAGGGCTAGGGTTAGGCTAGTTACTGGTGAGGTTAGGGTGGGGTAGTGGGGTGCACCTCTGGGTGCCTCTCTGACCCACTAAGAGGACAGTGTACTGTGGCGTATGGGTAAGGAATCAAGGATTAGGGTTAGGGATAGGGGGCTAGGGCAGGGTTTAGTGGGCTTTTTGGCACATCCCAGAAGTCTCAGTGGCCAAGTGGCCATGCGATTGGTGGGATGGCTCCAAAAATTTGCATGGTCCACTCCCACATGGCCACTTGGCCAGCCCATCATTGCGCAGGTGTAAAAAAAATAAAATAAAATAAAATCAATGGACAGGGGAGCCGGAGGAGACATTTTGTTGCAAGAAAAACCACCACTGCTACTGTAAAAATTCTGGCAGCAGCATAGCAATTTTCGCATGTTTCTGTGGTGCTTGTGTCTGTGTGTTTTTGGACCACTCTACGATTTCAAAAAAAATATTGCGGTCGCCGCCCCATTTTGGATCCCCCGCCCGCACCGCATGGCATGGCATGGCGACTCGAGTCCGGCTGCCCAGGACAGGAGGAGGGGGGGAGGCCGGGACCCCCCCCCAGAAACCACCCCTCTGGTAGGTGCACTACTGCACATGCACAGGCTTTCCGCCTGCTTTTTTTTGGCCGGGAATGGGGGGGGGGAGTTTAAAACTTTTTTTCTGTGCCGCTTCCGCTTTTGTGGCGGCCGGCGGCGAGACTCCCCCCCGCCGTTTTTGGTGCGAGCCTGTGGCGGCGAGTCCAACAGAGCAGCACAGCACAGGACAGGAGGAGAGGGGGGAGGCCGGGAACCCCCCCCCAGAAACCACCCCTCTGGTAGGTGCACTCTCAGAGGCAGGCCAGGCATATTTCCGTCTGCTTTTTTGGCCGGAATGCCCGGGAATCGGGTTATTTTTAACTTTTAAAAACTTTTTTTCTGTGCCGCTTGGCATCGCGGGATCGCCGCGATGCCAGGAACGACCACGAAAAATCAGACCCAATTATTCTTTAGTCGGTTCGAGTTCGAGTTCTGGCGGAGTAATTCCCGTTACCGTTTCCGTTCCGTAACGGAAACGAGTAACGGAAACGGAAACGGGAATTCCGCTAAGTCGTGCCCATCTCTAAACATAAGTTTTAAACACTGAAAAAACACAAAATACATTTTATTTTGAGCAGTTGTCACATAATTGCTATGTTAGCCTATTGCAGCAAAATAGCAAAGAATCTTATGCCTTTAAGATGAAAAGATTTGTTATAACACAAACTTCCTTAGACACACAGCCAACTTTATCAAATCCATGGAGGAAAGTTTTGGGTCTCTAGATGTATTCAGGGAGTGGTTTTTAACACTCCACTAGACATGGGCACGACTTGACGAAATTCTCGTTTCCGTTTCCGTTACTTGTTTCCGTTATGCAACGGAAATGGTAACGACAATTACTCCCCCAGAACTCGAACTCGAACCGACAAATGAAAAATTGGGTCTGATTTGTCGTTGTCGTTCCTGGCATCGCAGCAATCGCGCGATGCCAAGCGGCACAGAAAAAAAGTTTAAAAAATTAAAAAAAAAAACCCGATTCCCGGCCAAAAAAGCAGGCGAAAATATGCCTGCCTGAGGGCACCTACCAGAGGGGTGGTTTCTGGGGGGGGGGGTCCCCACTCCAGCCTTCCCCCCCTCCTGTCCTGGGCTGCTGGTGCCAGGCTGGGAGGGGGCATCCTTGGCGTCTCCATTTGCCATGCGGTGCGGGGGGATCCAAAATGGCGACCGCAATATTTTTTTTGAAATCATGGTCCAAAAACCTACCAAAGCACCACAGAAACATGTGAAAATTAGGTATTTTAACTGCCTGATTTTTATAGTAGCAGCAGTGGGTTTTTCTTGCAACAAAATGTCTCCATTGATTTTATTTTATTTTATTTTATTTTTATTTTTTTACACCTGCGCATGCGCAATGATGGGCTGGCCATGGGATGGGACCATGCAAATTTTTGGAGCCATTCCACCAATCACATGGCCAGGTTTTGCTGAGACTTCTGGATGTGCCAGAGAGGGCATTAAAAGCCCACCAACCCTAAACCTAATCCTAATCCTAACCCTAATCCTAACCCATACGCCAGTACACTGTGTTCTTAGTGGGCCAGAGGCACCCAGAGGTACAGCCCACTAACCCACCCTAACCTTAACCGTTACCCTAAGCCTAGCCTTTACCCCCTAACCCCATGCTCTGGGAACTGGAAGTCAAGTTGCGTTAAATCGCGGCGGTAATGACAAACGACAAACGACACGACGAAACGACAATTTTTTGTAAAATTTTGCGAAAAACGGAAACGAGCCGAAACGGACCCGTCCCGAAAAATGACAACTCGAAAACAAAATTTCCTGGTCGTGCCCATCTCTACACTCCACTTAGAATCTGGGTGTTATCTTGATGCTTTGTCACTGTTGATTTCTTTTGATATTTATTTATTTATGAATATATTTACCCCACCTTTCTCCTTAGAAAAGGACCCAACTTCACCGTACAAACACACAGATAGATAGATAGATAGATAGATAGATAGATAGATAGATAGATAGATAGATAGATAGATAGATAGATAGATAGATAGATGACACTCCTCTGAAAGAGTCTTCAGGAAGCATACAAGAATCTCCATGACCACTTTATAACTCAACCAGAGCCATTATCCGCCTGCCACACGGCCAACCTCATGACCTGTTTTCCTAAGCACAGGCAGGCAGAATTAAATTGCTTACTTTCAATAAAAATGCAAAAAGGGAAATTAGAACAAATCTTTCCTGGGTCTTTCCTGCCCTCCCTCTTTCACTTTTATGTGGCAGAGACCAGCTAGCAATAATCAACCAGGGCCATTTAGTTATAGTCTCGTCTTGCTGTGACTAATAGGATGATTGGTTGTATAGCTTCTTTATGGTTGTTCATTATATCACCCTTACATAAAGTAATTTAATTTCAGTGGGATAATTAGGGCATTTCTAATCTAACTGATAGTCTGAATGAAATTAGATTCTCAGAGGGAGATTTGTGTATCGGGAGACTGGTGACCTTTGGCCCCAATTTTCACACAATGTATTAAACTGACAGCCTGACTCTGAAGCTGTGCTCCATTGTATCTTTGCAACTTGCACTCATCCTCTGACTGCAGGCAAAAGCCATAAACAAGGTCCTGGCTTCTAAAGATCGCAGTCTCGAGAGGAACTGGGAGACACAAAAGTGAACTTTTCCAGCAAAGGCATCATTCTGGTTGCCATGACTGTGCTCCAGACCAAAGCTTTCTTGGGTGTGTTCAGAATGCTCTTTTTTTCATGTGCACTGAACATAAAGAAGCATTGGGGCTGAACATCTCATCCATAGCTCAGGAAAATATATATAGTTTTCTAGACAATTTTTAGAACCATCCTAGTCAGGGCATGGCTCTTATGTTCTTATTTTCAGTGTGGCCAAGGATTTTGGGAACTGTTGTTCAATTAATCTTCAAGAATGCTTAATTATTAAAAGTTTGGGTTTGAATTCCTGTCAGTTTAGTCATATTAGCTGGATGGGGTGGGGTGGGAGTTCTCATCTTATTTCTTTTGAAAGGGCCCTCATATTTCACCTTTGCCTGACAGCTGGGTTCAACATGCTCCTCTCCAGGTTGGGTACTCCTGTACCTGCTAGGTTTTCCCATTCCATGGGGAGAGTTATTAGTTTGCTTTTAAATAATTTAGCACAAGTTACAAATGTCTCTAAAGTTTGAAAATAAATAAATAGAGGAGGAACAAAAACTGACATACTTTCTCCTCTCTTCCCCACCATGTTTAATTTGACAGTTTTTTTCTTTTCTTTTTTTCCCGCCATCTGTTTGCTATTCGCTGTCCCTCCTAGTTAGTAATGTTGCCGTGAGTATATTGCTTTTGCCAAGGGTGCTGATTGTGTTTTAATTTTAATTGCCTGTTGTTTTGTGATTGTATTGTCGTTGTTTAGTGTATTGTATAACTGCTGCAATGGTCAGCTCACTGTAAGCCGCCCAGAGTTCCCTCGGGAAGATGGGCGGGATACAAGTTCAAAAATAAATAAAATATAAATAAATAAATGGTTAGCCAATAACAGTCCTTGGGATATTCTATAGCTATAACTCTCATTATCCCTCAGCCATGGCTGTGCTTTCTAGGACTGTTGTAAGTCGTGGTATTCTGAAGGTTACGCATTACCTATCCCTGTACTTGCCCCAACATAAAATGCTCTTGTTCAGCTGAGCCTTTATTCCTCCACACTACGGCAGGTTAGCCGTCAGGCCTTGCTTGGTTCTAATATAAATGGGCATTTCAGACTATGTGTGGCAGAAAACAGAATGTTAATACTGCACATTTTTACCAGGATTTATTCCTGAACGGCAGTGAACCATTTTGCTAAATGTTTTGCTTACATGTTCCCAACCATAACCAGCAACACCATACTCTGGGTCAATCCTTATTCCAACACAGACAAGCCCACCAGGACAAAGACCCAAGAGTAGCTGCTAATTCTGCTCCTTCAGCCACTAGTTGGCAGGCACCAAGGAAACACTGGACCAAGGCATTTGGAGGAGAGGGGATGCACAGGGATGCACACACAAAGTGCTGGTTTGGAATTTGGAATATTATCTTTTACTGCATCTTGTCAGCCACTAGCCCACCACCACCATGATTCTGCTGCACAGTCCTAGCTATCAATTGCTGGGTCAATTGTATAAAACCCATTCCGGAGCTCTCTTCCTAATTTAGTCTGAACAGTTGTATACCTTCAGACCCTTTTGGATGGCCTTATAGCAATACTGGGATAAAAGGAATGAGGGAAGCCAAAAATTAATAAGGTATTCCCAGATATTTATAGCACCTTTCTCTCAGTTCAAGGATCACAGTATAAACTCTGTATTTTCCCACCTCACCTGACTACCGAATCACACTGGACATTGACTTGAAAACTGGTTCCCAATAAAGGTCACAGGGTCACCTGAGCTGATCACATTCTCTAGGGTTTCTTGGATAATGTGTGTGAAAGAGCTAGCATCGGTCAAGTGAAATCCCTTCAGATACAGGAGAATTGGGGGTGAGGGAGTATAGCTCCAGTGCTGGGGAGGGATGGGAACATGTTACCTCTTGCAAGGATTAATGCATTTTAATGATTTTGGGATGTTTTACCAGGTTGCAACATTTACCTGGATGATGAGTTTTCCCAAAGTCATGGTGCTTCCAAAGAGACATGTGTTTGGCCTAGCCAAGGTAAGATACTAGGTTTCAGGGGTGACTTATTCTGGTTGTCAGTACAGCCCTATTCAGAAATATTCCAGCATTCTGAACATGTTTAAAAGGGAATGCATAGCCCCACCTCTCCACTGACACTTTCATTTTTTCTGTACAGAGTCTAAAGAGAAAATTTCTCTAAGGAAAAAAACAACCTATTCATTTCTTCCCAAGTGATGAACTAATGACAGAAGGGGTGATGCTAGGATGTCTTCTCTAAGTATACTCAGAATGCTGGAGTCTGTAACATTTTAATAGGGATAAATTTGGCCTCAAGTGACAGCAGAGGATTAGAATTTTCAATGGATTCCAGAAATACACATATAAATGTAATCCAAGCTCCAAGTACAATCCTAATGGATACCACTACCCTTCAATGCAATTGAATTTTCATGAATTAAGTAAACACCTCAGTATTCATTCAGTTCATGGTCCCTCCCACCCCTGCTTTTCAACCTTATTGGATGATATTTAATCCAAGAATTTGTGACATACCTCTTCATTTTTGAGTCTTTGCATAATTTCTGAGAAATGGAATCTTGCAAAAGAGAGACAATAGGTAGTTTTAAGGTTGGGTACAGCCCATTGCTCTGTAAATAAAAAGGTATCTTGTATTCGCAAAGGGACCCAGGACCCAGCCCAGGTTTCCACAGGAGGAAGGAGGAAGGAGTGCCAAATTTTCTTCTTCTTGCAGGCCTAACTCCAGCATAGATTCTGGTCCATCCCAGGCCTCTGCAGCAGATGTTCCAAGGAGTACAGAAAGCTACAGAAGAAAGGAAGAATCAGTAGGATGTGACATTTCTTGGCCTTCCTCCAATATGAAGAGATTCTCTTTCAAAATCTGCATTCTGGCATGTGTATGATTTGAGCCCTATGGATCCAAACTAAAGCCACGTATTTCTAGCCATTCGTATAACAATAACTCAAGTTCACTGAGACCTGAAAGAGAATCCTAAGAGTGGAAGAGAAAAACTTGTAACTAAGGCAAGGATCTTGATGTCACAGCAAGTGTTTTTCTTCACCTCTGGAAGTATGCAAATTGGTTGGCTATGTTTGATTAATGGTCTTCAAGGCTTAAGCATGGGATTTCATTGAAGCACAAGTTCACAAAACCTTTCAGTCCTCTTTCTGCAACATTGTCGCCCATGCTGCAGCTGTGTCTGATCCTCCATTTCTGGTCATGACAGATTCAAGAGAGGTAAGACCAGGTACTTCTTTCCACAGCATCGAGTGTGGAATTCACTCCCACAAGATGTCCATAATGACTGCCAGCACAGATGGCTTTAAAGGGGGACTGGATAGATTCAATAAGGTGAAGACCAGTGGCGGCTACCAGTCAGGGTGGCTATATATCACCTCTTCCACAAGAGTATGTTGCTTTTTTATATCAGTGGAGTGGAATACAAAATAGAAGTTACTGTTGGTGGCCTTCCCATCAGTTGGGTTATCCTGGTTCTGAGCAGAATGATGGCACTTGGTTCATGTTTTCTTCTTATGTTCTAAACCTTTCTGAAAGTCATTGGATATATCTGTTCCAGTTTACCTAAGCAAAGCCTCTCTCTTTCAAAATCTGCAGTCTGGCATGTGTGTGATATGAAGACATGTCGAAAGGAAAGCATGACCAGGACTTGGACTCAATGACTCTTGAGCTCTGTTCCTCATCTAGTTTTATATATCTATAAAATACTTTGCTGTTAGATAAAATGAAAACAGCCCTTGGCCCAACGAAAGTTGCCCAATATCATTAGTGATCTTAAATCATATTTGTAGTGCTTCTTTAGTCTATTTATGTTGGGTCTTGGCGGTGTTTGTTTTTGCAACATTTATTTGGGGTTTTGAAAAGGATGTTACAATTATAGTTTTATTCTCAAGGGATGTCTTTTCTGTGGCTTTCACACAATAAGTCACAAAATTACGATTTCAAACAGAGAGGACAACATTATTGCAATGAGGGGAAGTTGAAATAAGTTTCAAAACAAAATTTCAGATACCAGAAAAAAGTTACCAGCAGTTTAAGGCTTCACATTAAGCCTGTTTGTTAACAAATTTAAGATATGCACTTATTTGAATTTACGTTATGCAGATAACACCATATTACAATAACTTCAAATAGCTACTAATGAAGATTAAAGATGAAAAAGTGGGAAAGCTGTATTATAGTTGAAAAAATTATGAATACAGAGGAAATACATAACTTTCATAATAATGAAGCAATTAATATTGTTAAAGAATCAATATACTATATCTTGTTTGTCATCAGTCAAAATGGAGATTTAAGTCAAGACGTTATAATAAGACTGAGAGTTTAAAGTTCTGTTAGAAATGAATCAGAAAAGATCATGAATTGTAAAGAGTATGAAGTTTACAGCCAAGACAATCTGATAATAGTAAACACCAGAAGGCATCAAGGATAAAAACTGAGTACCCATAAACAGCTGAGATAAGAGTCTGAAAGAATTATAACTTGCCAAAAGAATTGATTCTGTCAGTCTTGGCATCCATAAAGATAGTTTCCTGTCCCATTACAGGTATTAATTACCAGTGTTTAAGATGGTAGCTGTGCCGTCAGTTAGTACTGTTACCAATAAGCATTTTACTGAATAGACACAGATCACCCTTCTTGCCTTTCACTATCATTGGTCTCTACTATTTAGAAGACCCCGCTAGTAAAATCCTTTCTACCTTGACCCTTACCCATCCACACCTACAGTTGATGACTGAAAACAAACTTTAGGAGTCTGATAAAAAGGATATGAGTCCTTGAATTGTTATGCATTAATAAATACATTGCAGTATATGGTACTGCATGGCTTCTGATTGCTTCAGGTAAATGGAAACATTTTATCACACCTCCAAAATATTAAGAGCTGCAGGGAAATGGTTGACATTTGTCAATTGTATAATGGCTACTATAAAATATATACTATGCATGCTGTATAGTATTTATTTTGTCCTGCATACTGGACTGTAGTTAAGTTACAAGACTGTTACTTGTAAATTGTATTTTTTAAAATTTTCCTAATTTGGTACTATAGCTGATTGTACCGCTGATCATTCAGCAAAGCTGTAGCGCTAAACTGATGTAGCACTAATTCAGATGCTTATCATGTCCTGTTAATTCAGCACTATTCCATTTGCTAAACATTTTTTCCAAGGAGGATTTTAATGCCGGTGAAAGGGATGGGCAGGAATGGTGATAGTGACTGATAAGGATGTAGTGGAATTGTGGCTAGATAACATGTGGACACTTGAAATGAACTGTCCTGTCACCGTTGAACATCATGTATGTGTGAACAGCAATGCTGATTTAAATGACCCGGGTAGAGAAGTTTGCATATTTCCCCTCTACAAAGTCAGTGGTCTTTCTGGCTCCTCCCCTCTCTCCACTCCTTTGCCTCCTGACACTAATGGGCTCAGTAGTACATCCTCTGCTTGCATCAGCTTTGGATGGGAATGGGTTCACCCATCTGAGCACCTACTTCCTTTCCCATTCCACCCCCACCCCCTACACAAGGGCCTAAAAAGAGCAGCAGGATATTCACACCTGGCAGCTCCTTACTACCACCAGTGGGGGCCCTGACTTCCATTACACAGGTAGCATTGTTTAGCAACCTGCATCTTGGGTCTCTGATTCTGTTTTAAGCCCTCAATCTGCTTGGGGGGGACAGCTTTTAGATCTGTCATCTGCCAGGGATAGAGGGTTGGTGCTCCTTCCCCCAGGGAGTACGTCACTACTCCCCAGGCTAGATATCATCACCACGGTTTATATTTGGGTCCCAGTTTCTCAAACAGATTGGGATTATGTGGTAAGAGAGAGAGAGAGAGAGAGAGAGAGAGAGGAATTTTCATTTGAAAAATTTCAATGGATCAAATTATCAAAACTTTAATGAATGTATCTAGATAAAATATTTATGAGTTAATGATCCTGCATTGAAAATAACATTAAAAATAGGTGCGGGAGTGTTACGATGTATTACCATATGTCATAACCTTTGGAAATCACGCTGTTACTCTGTATTACTTGGGGACATGCAAGGAAAATATTTCCATACCAATTCTTCAGACAAAATACAAGCACTTAACATGTAAAGTTACAATGTAGCTTTGGTTCTGCTCAAAGAATGTGCTTTGTTATTGAGATCCTTGATATGTGACAGTCTTGTCTTGTTTCAAATATATATAAGGTAATAGTGATATCTAATTTGAAATCCAAAAGCCAAATGAGATGAAGAAAACTCTATATCCAGCTTCCTCTGTGTCCTGCTTTCTATCTGGGTTGTTCAAAGACAAGCAAGCCTCATGATAAGCTTTTTTTAATTCAGATAAATAGGCCTAAGATATCTGACAGCTGTTTCATGCTCTTCACCATCATCTGAAACAATCAGTACACATTAGAGAGTACTTTTCCCTTTACAAAGGTGATAATTAGATAACAAGCTGAGATTAAAGTAATTATAGTTAGACAGCTGGCAAGGCAGCACAGTCATGTTGAAATACTGTTGATGCTTCAGCATCTGGTTCTAACAGTACAGGCTAAAAGATTTTACATTAATTACATCACATAATGTAATATAAACATATTTAATTGCAATTGATGGGTGATAAACTGTTCAAGAACGACTTAACCCCTTACAGATGTCAAAATGATGGGAGCGGCTTGTAGTTCTTTCCACTTGATGTACAAAGCTGGAGTCTGGTAGAGAAGTTAGAAGATTCCCATCATTATAAAGCATTCGAAGCAGCATTTTAGAAAGAAGTACTTTGAATGTGTGCTATGAACTTGTAGGTTATGCTAAAAATGTATGTATCCAGAATGAAACTGATAATGTCTTGGACTTGGCTCACTTGGCTCAGTGGTATAATAATCTTTGGGTCTGGCCCAGCACTTTCTAAAATCAATATGTTGGTACAAAAACAAAAATAAACAAACAAAACCAGGCTTGTGACAGGCAACAAACAATCAATTCACAAGCTTTGAGTGGGGGGATTAGTCGGATGAGAAGAACTCGGGTCCGGCAGTTGGTGCCTGTCCCCTGTTGTGATTGCCCCGTTCACCGCCACGTATCAGGGAGCCACTTCGCCAGTGCCTCTGACCTGTCCTGCCTCCTGGTTAACGCCAGGTCGGTCCATAATAAGACCCCTATTCTCCACGATGCCATCGTGGATGAGCGAGCCGACCTGGCATGTATAACTGAGACCTGGGTGGGTGAGGAGGGAGGGGCTTTCCTCTCCCTGCTGTGCCCCCCCGGGTTCCAGGTCCAGTGGGCGGGCAGGTCAGAGGGTCAGGGGGGGCGGGGGGCATCGTCTACAAGGAATCCCTTCATATTAGCAGATCTGCGGCACTGGTGTGTCCCGGGTTAGAATGCCTCCATCTATCGGTGGGTCAGCGAGATAGGATTGGTATTGTACTGGTGTACCGTGCTCCCCGCAACCCAGCCCTTTCCAGAGATCACTGAGTTCGTCTCAGCTGCCCTGTTGAGGTCCCCCCCACACCTTTTGTGGTTGGGGACTTCAACGTGCATGCCGAGGCAGAACTTTCAGGAGCTGCTCTGAATTTCATGGAGTCCATGGCCTCCATGAACCTATCTCAGCATGTTGTTTGCTCCACCCATAGTGAAGGCCATACCCTGGACCTGGTCTTTTCCTCCATGTCATCAGATTTCTATCTGAGGGTTGGGGACATTGTAATTTTTACTGGTTTGCTATTATATATAAGCCAGTGTTGAAGTCCAGCAATATCAGAAGGGCCACAGATTCTCCACCTCTGTGCGAGCCATAAAATATACTTCTTATGTTTTATGTGTCACACTGTTTCCCATTTTAGTTATTTAGCTGTTTCTATTATTGTTATCTCTCCAACAAAAACCATCAAAGGCAGTACACAAAATAACCATGAAGTGGACAGTAAAATAATGCCAATAAAATTAGGATTTGATATCAGTAAAATGAAAACTTTCCTTTTAAGGCTAAATAAAAAATTGACAAGATTTTTAAAATAACAAATGACAGAAAATATAGGACTTACAGTAATCACTGCTACTAATTTTGAAAGCTACCATTGCCTAGACAGAGAACTTAAGGTAAATCCCGTTGAACCCCAAGCCTTATCTTTGCCTAGACATGGATAAGATTGCAGTTATGTACTAATGAAGCTAATATTTTTTAAATGGAAGTTACTAAAATCACAATACAAGGTTAATGAATATTGCAGTTTGTCAAGCAGTCATAATTACTCTCTCACCCTGACAGCAGAACATTTCGGGGAGGGGTTGCACTTAAAATAGACATCATAAAAGATATGGGTTCCAGGTGGAATGCTTTCCTCAGAAAAGTCATAATTAGAAATTAGCATGTTAGCCATGCCTAAAACAATTTGTGTCCATAATTTGTTCAGATATGATCCACACCTGCTACCATCTAACCATATCGACATATTCATGGTATTTTAAAAAGGAAAGAAACTACATGTAGAAAAATTCTTGGTCAATACATAAGTGGGTCTTCTCAATCTTTTGATGGACATGTTCTCACTCCCTTCTCCACCTCTTTTCTCCCTCTCACAGAAAATCTGTAGGGTGTGTTTCTGCAGTGGAGACAAAAATGTTGACAGCTTACATTTCTCTCTTCCAGGAAAGTTTTTAAGGCCACCCCACCACCCACCACCCTCAGAAAAAAAGAGCTCCATTATGACAACAACCAGATGATGTTAAGGAACTCATTCACATGCTCACTTAGAAACTCCTTTCAGCTTGGCACTCATATTAATGTCCAGCTGTCTACCTTAATACTTGCCATGAACAGAATATGTGCCATCAGAAGAATGAGAAGAGATTGTGGAGGTCCAATGCCTGAGTCAGTGCAGGATCTCCAATTCAAGAAGCAGTTACAACATAGCTAAGAGGCACCCATCTTAAATATCTCGGGAGAAGGAGAGCCCATCACCTTTTGAGACCATTTCTTCCACTTGCAAATAAGGTTTTGATGCTAGAACTTTTCTCATACTGCTTAACTGAAATATACTCTTCTGCACTTCCCACCAATTGATTTTGATCTGTCCCCAAACTTCCAAAGCAACAAGAAAGATTTCTTGATGTTGTTCTTGCTATTTTTGTTGTTATTACCATCATCTTTCCCTTCCTCATTATCCCCGGTATCTGTACGCTACTTTTTATGGAAAATCATGCTCACAGTACTGTAGTTCTGAACAACAGAAAAATTCACACAGTAAAACAGAGTAACATTTCAAGTAGAGGTATGCTTAAGATCATCAGCAATTTACAATCAAAGTCTTTGAAGCATTGCCAAGTGATTAATATGAAGGTGCTCTAAAATGGAAAGCAATGTACTTCAAGCATATAAAATAGCAAGATAGGACTTTTGCCAATACATTAAAATGCATTGAGAGTTTTGAAGAATGAGTCCTTAGGTAAGAGTTCATGTTTTGGGAGTAAAGCCTGAATGCAAAGTCTTTGGGCTTGCAAGTATCCAGGGCATATGGCCAACTTCTTTTGAAACTGCAGAGGGAATCAGAGGCAGTTTTTTAAATGGTGTAGGGATTTCCTGTTCAAAGCAAGGTGCAAAGATCTCCTGAGCATACGTTAAATATCTCTCTGGATTCCATCCCAAGCTCCTTTCTGTTCCTTGACTGGCCATCAACAGACATATTCACCCTGTATCCTTAGCAATCCCTGTACACTTGGGTGGTCAGACACAGATACTATAACAGTTGAATATTAAGGCAAAGAATATGGTTTAAATCCCACTGGTAGTCTTCACTAGCATAGACCCATTGAAACAATGGCACATTGATAAGCCAACATGCATATAAATCCAGTGATTCCATCAGTGTATTTAAGTGAGAACAACTAATTGGCTTGGACCCTGATATTTTCCAATAAAAATCCCAAAATGAAGACTGGCTTTACTTAGAGTCTTCATGTTTGGCTTCAGGCATTATTTATAATAGAGATACATATGAGAATCACAGAATTATAGGATGAGTTGAAAGGGTCCTATAAGGTAATCAAGTCTGGCTTCCTGCAAAATGCAGGAATCCAAGCTAAAGAACTGTATATTTTACAGCTGTCTGTCTTCCTCTTGAATTCCTCCTGTGCTGAAGCACGCACCATCTCCTGAGGTAACTCATTCTATTATTGTATTGCTCTAACAATTAGGAATTTTTTCCCCTGATATACAGTTGAAATTTGTCTGGATCTCCTTCACAGGAATTGGGAGCAGCTGCAATACAGAAGTGATTTTTGGCTATTAAAGCCCTTTGCTGATTCTGAGACTCCCACAGGCTTCACCAGGGCAAAAAGAAGACCAAGGAAACTTTTTGAACTTGAAATGGAAGGGAGGGGTTATAGCAATGGTGGTGAACCTTCCGCACTCCAGATGTTTTGGACCACAACTCCCAGAATTCAGAGCCTAGATTGCCAATGACAAAGGACTGTGGGAGTTGTGGTCCAAAACGTCTGGAGTACCAAAGGTTCGCCACCACTGAATTATAGGAAGCTTTCAATTCATTGAAATTATTGTTGCATGACAGTACAGCAATAAATATTGCACAACAGAACAGATCAGCATTTCATAAGACAAGTCAAAACTGGAACAAAAAACCCTAAAACTGGGTCTCAACTCAGCACAAAATATGGCACAAAATACTGTAGACGGTAGCAGACAGTCTACGTTTTATCTGTACCAAATTTGGAGATGTCTGGACAAGGAGTTTTCAAGTTATGAATTTTTCAAGGTAAACTGTTTCACCCCATCTGCAAATTTAAAACAGAACAAATACACTGAAAATTACTTATCAGAGAAAATGGTTAGTCCTAGCTGTTTTTTTCTTTGGAAGGAATCATGGCTTTGGGGAGGAGGGGTAATACTGACTTTGAAAAGGCCATTTGAGAGGTGGCAAATCTTTGATTTTCTGGCTTTCTTCTCAGCACAAATGTCCTAAACATAAACATTCTTGCAATGGTTAGATGGGGAAAGAGACATCTGAACTTTTGATCCTGCCAGATGGAACCAAATTGTGTATTTTTGCGCCTATAAGATGCCCCCATGTATAAGACACCCCCACTTTTCCAACCTAAAGTTACAGTTTTGCAACCATGTAGTTCCCTCCTTGGCTTATTTCTGTGTATAAGACGACCCACAATTTTAGTCTCTCAATTTTAGATAAAAAATATAGTCTTATACACAGAACAATACAGTAAATTGCTCTAAGGAGAAGAAATATTTGATTCTTTCCTGGCCAAACAGAATACACATTTATTGGAAAGCAGCCCTAACTGCTGTTTGGATGACAAATGATTTTAAAAAGGAGTCAGTTTCTTGGATATTCTCTTGTTTAGTTTCACATTTTGAATGGTAATTTCCACACAATAATCTATTGAGGGATAAAAAAAATTAGAGATCCAGATGAAAAGGAATAAAGAAAAGGGGAGAAATAAAGGGAGCACATCTGCCAAAAGAGAGCATGAATTGAGAGATTTAAGGGGCAGGGATCCAGATATAATGGGGAATTGATGCTGAACCCCCCCCCCCCAGGTAAATGGGATTAAACAAATGATCATTAAAGGACAAATATAAGTCTTTAAATGGTTGATTATATAGGGAACAATGTTGATAAGTGAAACATTTGAGGTAGTAATATAGATAGCGTGATAAAGATGAACTGGCATTTAGGATGCCATTGAGGAAACACATCACTAGGACTGTGAGTCACGCCTCTCCCCACCCTAAACCACCTCCAACAATTAAAAACCTACTGTATAGGAGAACACAGATGTGGGGGAAGTTAGGCGATTGTGGTGGAAATGGAATGAAGGGTGTGGAAGAGGGGAAGAAGGTGCCAGGATAAATGTTTGGCATTAGTTTGTATTTTAATTGTTTTTAAATGGGTAATAAATGGTTTGTTTATACACAGAACTCAGGATGAACAAATCAAAAACTAAAGTGTAATCATGCTTAAACAAATTAAGATTATGACCTGGATGGTGAGAGGCTTAGGCTTAGTAAAAAAGAGTTCAAGCTATGTTGAATAAAGGACAAGCTGATATAGACTTTTTACAGGAAATTCATCAAAATAAAGAAGGGGCAAATGAACTTAAATGCAAATTGAAGTGTATGAGAAAACATTTGGCACATTCAAATCCAGGGGATAGCTACATTGATATCAAAAAGGCATGAATTTAAAATAATGGTGCCATTCCTAAAGATGACATCTGTATGGACTGATCATCACACTATGTCGGAGAAAACATTAGTGAGACGTAATCCAGAACCAGCATTTGAAAGATCGTCAAAATTCTTTTTTCGAAGCAAGAAAGTTTTTTTCGGTGTTAATGAAATGGTCTATAAAGAACTGTTCCAAAGTGATGGCAATTCTAAACAAAGGACTTACGAGTATATATTATTGCTTTGGTTTGTTGGTTTGTTTGTGTGTATACTTATGTTATTTAAAAATACAGTAATAATTATTAATACACTAATACTAAACATTTAAAAATTCCACCAGAGGGCATAGTGTAGGCCATCTTGAATGCTCCCATTGGTGTTGTCAGCATTCAGGATTCCCTTTGCTATGGAATGCTTGATATCCTTTTTTCTTTTTTTTTTTTCCCTGCTGGCAACATGGACACAATATTGTGCATGCAGTGATATTGGACCATTTCCTGGCTATTTGAGTCATGGGAACAGAAACATGATATCCCATTTTCATAAAAGTTCTGGAAAACCTCGACTAATTTTTACTGGCATGAACTCTGGTTGATGCATACATAACTTTATGCAACGGGATTTTCCCCAGTGTAGTTGATAATAGTAAAACCTGGTTACAAATATCACAGAAAATGCCACTGTGTGGAAGCATTTTTAAACAATGCAAAAGCACAGCGACAAACCCTAAACATGTGTGTGTGTGTGTGTGTGTGTGTGTGTGTGTGTGTGTGTGTGTGTGTGTGTGTGAGTGAGTGAGTGAGTGAGTGACTGTGTGTGTGTGTGTGTGTGTGTGTGTGTGTGTGTGAGAGAGAGAGAGAGAGAGAGAGAGAGAGAGAGCGCATGTAGCTTCCCAAGCAGCCTGTCTAATTCACCAAAAGGCTGCCTGAAGAGGGAAATCTTTGCTTATTGACAGATGGACAATATGGAGGGGTCCAAGCCTCCCTCAACCGGGGAGGGGGTGGTGCCACAACCTGGGAACAGCCTGGGAAAAACATTGCCAAGGCCTCCTCTTTTCCCCTCACCAGATATACATGCCTATGAAGGTGACCACTCAGTAAGAATGGCCTTTCTCAAATATGTTTAAATATTTGGGGAGTTTTCTCTGGGGAGGTGGCCCTTCAAATATGAAACTTGATGTTCCCTTCCATAGCGACCACTAGTTTAGAGGTTCTCTCCAAGCACACCTGTTGCCCAGAAACAAAACTTTGCCGGAAAAGCATTTTAACATCATTCACGTGTAAAAAATATTCATGTCTAGTCCCCAACATTAGCATTAAGTTCCTAAACCACATTTCATCTGGTTTCATACTTTTGATCTGTTTTAAAGTATCACTATGTTAAATGTGGATAATGAGAGCTATTTTTTGCAATAAAGTTTAGTGGAAAGCTCATAATTTAAAAAAATCATCCCAAATGCTCCTTTAAAGGCACAATCTTAATGCATGTCTAACCACATTGCCACCACAGCAATTTTAAATATCTGATCTCTCTACATATGCCGGGTTAATTCTCAATATTCTCAGATATTCTGCTGTTTGTGGCTTCAATCCCAAATTCCTTGCAGCTTCCCTGAAATAACCTTAACTGTAACAATGTACGCCGGTTAACTGTGAATGTGAAAAGGTAAGCCTTTTCACGTTCACAGAGCATCATTTAAATTCTGTGAAAATTAAACAGTGATGTTATGAGAGATTATTTTATTTTACTTTTTTGCATTCTAATATGCATGCCCTTGCTGATTGAACTTTAGAACATGACCAATATAGTCATAACTGCCTCTTAGCGGGGAGTTTTTTTTGGGGGGGGGAGCAATATGAGGATAAAAATATGTTTATTTGTCTGGAAGAACCTTCTCACCATCAATTTATTTTTCTTTTGGCCAAGGGAAAAGACAGTCAGAAGTGCAGTTTTATCTGGTGCTCTTTGATCCTTGCTAATGTAACTGATAGGAAACAAGATGCATGTTGACTTCTTCTCTCCCCCCCAAAAAATAAATAAATAAATACAAAATTTACATGTTTGTGAAGTTATATAGCTTCAAAGTAGGAACAACATTAAGAAAGAAAGAAAGAAAGAAAGAAAGAAAGAAAGAAAGAAAGAAAGAAAGAAAGAAAGAAAGAAAGAAGAAAGAAAGAAAGAAAGAAAGAAAGAAGCACTTCTAATTTTTCTGTGGCCTGGGGGCTCTATTATATCTGGTCTTTTCTGGGAAATCACTCATCATGTAGTGATCAGCGAAAGAGAGCACCGCAATCCCCCTTTTCTGGGAGCCATCCAATGCGGCATGGATATTAATTAAATTTATTAAACAAATAACACAGCGACTCAGGGAAGCAGGGGTCCATCTGCCAGCGCTACAGATTGATCTCTGCAGAGACGCAAGCCGAATGGTAGTTACAGCGAAGTTGCCGAGCTCAGCAGATGGGCTCCCGTCTCTAGCGAGGGAGATTTGGTGGCGGTCCAACAGCTTTTTTCCCCCTCCAGGTTTTTGTTCCTTGCCACTGTGTGACTGCAGAAGAAACACTCCTCTGTCTTTTTGCAGCCTCCGCGGCTCTCCCTCCCCTCCCCACCCCTTCTCTCCACCGCCTCTCCTCCTGCCCTGCCCCCCCTCCCGCCGCCGGAGCTGTTGTTGTTTATTATGTGAGCAATGATTAAGTCTGTGTGATTTGTTTGAGAGGCAAGTCCCGGCTGATCCCATTCTGTGCCTGTGATGTAAACCGCAACGAGAAAATAATTAGGAAAATGTAATCCCATTGACTTTACACTCCACTTGCGTGCCCTGTTACATCTTGGTGCACAGCTTTTGGGGACGGGGAAGCTACAAGGCAGGCCTCTATCGAGTCTTCTCAATTATTGCGCCTGCTCTGTAAACATTCTCTCCCTCTTCCCTCCAACCCCCGTTCCCCCCTTTTGCATGCAACTTCTTGTTAATTATCTGCCAGCTATGATCTACTTTGTTTTGCTTATTCTTAGTTTGGATTCAGGTCCTGTATATATTTTTCTTCACTCTCTGTGTGTGTGTTGCCTCCTTACAGTTGTGACCAACTCTTTGTGACCCCATGTCCATGGAGTTTTCTTGGCAGGAATACTGGAGTGGTTTGCCAGTTCCTACTCCAGGTGCCTAAGCTGCCTAAATGCCCTAAGTACATCCGATCTTGCCTGATTTCGGAAGCTAAGCAGGGTCGGCCCTGGTTAGTATTTGGATGGGAGACCACCAGGGAATACCAGGTGCTGTAGGCTCCTGGAGTAGGAAATGGCAAAACACTCCAGTATTCCTGCCAAAAAAACTCCATGGACGTGGAGTCACGAAGGGTGGGTCACTCACGACTGTAATGACACAACACACACACACACACTCCAGGCGCCTACAGCACCTGGTATTCCCTGGTGGTCTCCCATCCAAGTACTAGCCAGGCCTGATCCTGCTTAGCTTCCAAAATCAGGCCAGATCAAATGTGCTCTATGATTGTACACAGGGACTCTACTGACATAGCATCAATTTCCCTCTTATGAACCAAATTGTGCATTGATGATATGGGGATTTCCCCCACCATACAGATGAGGATGTCAGGCTTTAATCTGGACCAAAAGTCACCAAAAAGAGAGACCAAAAATCCTGGGTTTTCTTTCTTTTTTCAAAGAACCCCCACTTTTGTAGGGGTTTTGTTGTTGTTGTTGCTTTGTTTCATTTTATACTGGGATGGAGTTCAGGAAACAAAGTTATTGGGTTAGATGCTTTCAATATAGTACTAATCTACTAAAAGAGCAAGAAAAAGATAAGAAACTCAAGGGTGAGAAGGATGTCTGAAGGGTTCTCACAGTGTTTTTAAAATAGTTGGGTTTGTTTTTTTTAAGACAGTGGATTGCAAGATAGCTGGAGTTGCCAAGTTCTCATTCACCACTTCTTGCTCTGTCTTCAGTCTATTCGATTTTGACTTAGTTATGTTCATCTGTTTATTATACCATATTTCTTTTTATATATTGTCAATGTATGGTTGTATGTTGTACAGTATTTATTAATCTTGTAAATGGCCCAGAGTGGCCTTTGCTGCTAGGTGGTACAGTATAGAAATCCAATAAATAAATAATAAAATAAATAATTATTAGAGCTCTTCAGTTTAGTGCTAATCTACTGAAACAATAACAGAAGAGCAAAATCCCAGCATGGTAATTTTATAAATATTACTTTAATTAAAACACACTTGAACAATTTCTTGAAGGAAATTATCTAATTCTTTAAGGAGATAGAAGTAGGGTTCTAAGAATAAATGTGGATGAAAACCCCTTGTAAGATGCAGGCTAGACAGCTCTCGAGTGGCACCAACCAATATAAAGCAGGGAGGGAGACAAATACTCCTGCTGACTGAAAATGACACAAATCCTTGATAGATGGGTCTTTGGTGTCTCCGATTTCTCAAATCCCAGCTTCTCCACAATTGTTTGAGAACTGCGGCACTAATTAGAAGTGGCTACTTTCAGAAATTAATACTGAAGAATCTGAATCCTTTGGCTTTTGAGCCATGGAGTTCCACATGGTTACATTTTGTCCTACCCGCTGCATGCTTTTAAGCACCTATATGAAGCTAGCAATGAGGTTACCCACAGTTTCAGAGTAAGATGTCTATTGGTATGCAATTGACACTCCCCCACAGACATGATGAGTTTATGTTTGTCTTTTGAGTCACTTGTTTATTTATTTATTTAATTTATTTTAGAGTATTTTTAGCCCGTCTTTCTCCTTGGAAAAGGACCCAAGTCGGCTTACAGTAATGAGGGATAATATACAGCACAGTACAATTAAGACATGTTCAGGTATTGAGAACGGGGAATTGAGGGACATCTTACAGCATTAATAGACAACATTACGTTAAAGCTACTAGAAAATGTGCACAGTTAAAAAGAGAGTAAAATTCCATGTAAAAGTTATGAGTGATGGAAACTAACATCGAAAACATAGTGTCAATGTAAACACATAAGGTTATAAGTAGATATAAACACAAAGTCTATGTCATCCTATTGATTCATATAAAAGACACATAATAGGTAGTCCATCATTCAGGGAAAGCTTGCCTGAAGAGAAAGGTCTTTGCCTGTTTCCAGAAATAAAACAGAGTTGAGGCAGTCCTGGCCTCTAACAGGAGGAAGTTCCAGATTCTGGGCGCAGCAGCTGAGAGGGCCCTTTCATGGGTTCCCACGAGATGTACCTGTGAGTGTGGCGGGATAGAGAGAAGGGCCTCTCCTGATTATCTTAACACCCAAGTTGGTTCATACTGTGAGATTTGATCTTTGAGGTAGCTCGGACCCAGGCCATGCAGTGCTTTTTAGGTCAAGGTCAGCACCTTGAATTGTGCTTGATAACTGATTGGCAGCCAGTAGAGCTGCTTTAATAGGGGTGTAATATGATCTCTGTACCCCACCCCAGTCAGAAGTCTGGCTGCTGCATTTTGGAGCCATTGAAGTTTCCTGAGGCTTTTCATCAGTAGCCCCACATGAAGCACATTACAGTAGTCTAGCCAGGACGTCACTAGGGCATGTGCCACCGTGGCCAGAGCTAGTTTCTCAAGAAACAGGCATAACTTCCGTACTAGGTTTAATTGTGTAAATGCGCTCCTAGCCACAGCTGTGACTTGGGCATCCAAGCTCAAGGATGAGACCAAGAGCACCCCCAAGCTGCGCACCACTTTTTTCAGTTGGAGGGTGACCCCATCCAGTACAGTTTGCATCCCTATCCCTTGTCATCCCTTTCAACTGACCAGGAGCACCTCTGTCTTATCTGGGTTTAATTTCATTTTGTTCATCCTCATCCAGTTCATTACTGCAGCTAAACACTCATGTAAATTTGAGATAGTAGCTCCCTTATAGTCTGAAGGTGACAAGAGGTAGAGCTGCGTATCATTGGCATACTGGTGGCACTTACCCCCAAAGACCTGATAATCTTAAAAGTGTTAAATAACATAGGAGATGGAACAGAACCATGGGGAACTCCACAGGTCCTTGAACATGAATCATCTAACACCACTCTCTGCATTCTTTCCTGGAGGAAGGGCTGGAGCCTCTTTAATGCAGTACACACAATTCCCATTTCAGAGAGATGAGTCAGGAGGATGCCATGGTCTATAGTGTCAAAAGCAGCTGAGAGGTCTAGTAAAACCAAAAGGGACACAGATCCCCTATCCATTTTCCTGAATAAGTCATCTACAAATGCAACCAGTGCCGTCTCAGTCCCATAGCCAAGAATGAAGCGAAATGGATCCAGGTAGTTCATCTTGTCCAGAAACCTCTGGAGCTGCGAGGCCACAACCCACTCTAGGACTTTTCCTCAAGAATGGGATTTTCGATACTGGTCGGTAATTGTTCAGTATCGTTGGGTCTAAGAAGGTCTTTTTAAACAGAAGTTTTACTATTGCCTCCTTTAAGCATGCCAGAATCCTGCCCTATTGTAAGGAGGCATTCACTACTCTTCCTAACCAGTCTGCCATACCTACTCTGGCAGCATTCATGAGGGGCCAGGATCCAACACATGTCACTTGAGGCTGTGGCCTGGATCCAGTAGAGCAGTGGTTCTCAACCTGTGGGTCCCCAGATGTTCCTGGACTGCATCTCCCAGAAGTCTTCATCACTAGCTAAGCTGCCAGGATTTCTGGGAGCTGCAGTCCAGGACTTTCTGGGGACCCACAGGTTGAGAATCACTGCAGTAGAGGGAGGGACAATGATGAGTAAGTTGAAGTTAAACCATTAGTTCCTTGGTTTATGCACTAGCTGTTCTGGATGGGGTATGACACAAAAGTGCAGATTCACAACTTGGAAATAACCTTTTACCCAGCATAACCACTAGAAATGCAAGCAGTCTTGGTGACAGGGGACACATTTTAACAGTCTGAGCAGTGTCTCCCAGGTTCCATCTTTCCTAGCATTGCCTGGCCACAAGGATCCATGGTGGAAATCACCAGGCTGGAGTTCTGTCATGCCTTGTATGGGATGTTACCTTTAAGAATGGTTCAGAAGGTTCATCTAACATGGTATTCGCTTGCTTAAAAGCCATGTTGCTCCAATTCCTAATACTATTGTCTCCCTGCCTATGCCCACGTCAAGCTGCCCATGCTTAAATCTGGTTCTGAGAGTCTGAAGGAATGCCTCTTCCCTTATAACCCAGTCCTTACAGCAGCTCTGTTTTCACCACATGTTGAACAGGAGGCGACTCTGGCACCCTGTCTTACTGTCAGGTCAAAACTTACTTATAGCAACACTAATATGATTTTCAAGGTGAGACTTTTTAAGGAGTGGATTTTTCATGGCTGAGGGGTGGACTCAAACCCTGGTCTTTAGCATCCTCATCCATCACTCTGTTAGATATACCACACTGGGTACCTCACAGTGACAGTATTCACTGCAAATCCCACCTGATTTTTTCCCCCAGGGGGTAGAGAGTGAACTTTGGTCAGATGATGTGGTATTTAAATCAATTAATCAAACAAACCAAGAGGAAGTTTCGAACCAAGAGGAAGTAACCAACTAGTGCAAAGGAGTTAAAACTGATTTTGGCTGCACCACCATTCTTATTTTCTTTGACATCACTGCTGGCCTGCTCTTTGAATTGCCTCAGATTGCCGAGAACTGCTTCTAAGCAAACTTAACAGTACTGGGTTTGATGGACACAGAGGTAAACCTTGAATAAGGCATCATCAGCTGTTTGCTTGGCCAGTGGGATTAGCAACAGAATTCCCAGGTACCAGTCACAGTGAATTGGAGTACTTAGCACATACACAGCAAAATTCTCCATATGATGATCTGAAGAACATGGTTGTAATTGAAAACACATCTAATTTAGTGCATAATTGGTCTCCCTGTTACATCTTTGGAGTTTTATTAAGAATCAAAGATGTCAGAACTACCACCTGGGATATGAGCCAAGCTCATGGGGAACCACTGATCAATTATCATGGGAGAGGCGTTGATCTATGAGCTCATTTTCACTTTGGATGTGTTTATACATTCACGAGGTGAACCAGAGTTAAAATTCTCTGAAACAGAAGGTAACTCATGGAGGAAAGGCCTTTGACTCAGTCTTCCTTCAGCTTGGAGCAAGTGAAATCTACCTGACACTGTCATTCAGTGGCAGCCATGCTTCACTTCTAGTTATGCTCATTGGCAGCTGCATCATAGTAAATAGTCAAGGACACTACACCTACTATATGTGGGTTCCACCCTAATCTGCTCCTTTTTCTACATTTTGAGATTATTTGGAACTCTGTGAATGTGACAAACAAATGTACTAAGTGAAATGTAAATCATTTTTGTGTTGATTGAAGTATTCATGATGCAGTGGTTCAGCTGCAGAGCAGTAGCATTAAACTGCAATACTTAAGTACTCTAACCTGAGTTCAATCCCAGGCTCAAATAGCTGGTTTGAGATTGACTCAGCCTTCCAACCTTCTAAAATCAGTTAATTGAGTGCCAAGGTCACTGATAGAAGGCAAGTTGTAATCCGCATACAGTAATTAAATTGTAAATCACGCAGGGAAGGCTTTAAGTACTGTGGGGCAGTATATAAACAATATGCTTTATTTTTTTAAAAAAAAATGCATGTTATGGTCTTTGTTGACTTTCCCACCACACACAAATGAGGAAAGAGAAGGTTTGTGTAGGGGCACAGGGAAAGTTGGCAACGGAAGGAAAACAATCAGTCTTGATTCTCTGGTCCTCACTTCACGAATGGGCTCAGAGTGAAGAAGTTGCATGCGTATGGGGCATGTCTAGTTTCAGCCTGGAGAAAACCAACCATTTCATCAGAAAAGAAGGCATTCTGTACCTGACCTGCTACATATTTAAATCACATCTCACGTAATGAATGTTGACCCAGTTTTTTTCAAATCACTTGTGTGTAAGACAGAATTTGTCTCTCTTTTTTTGCACAGTTTGGCACTAGAAGAACGGCAACATTCATATGAAGGCCTGGATTTCTCTCCGATTATTTTTTTTTATATCCATAGCAGAAATGGCAAAATGCTGTATGTGTCACTGCAGCTAAGCTTTCAGTTTTAGATCATGCTGACGTTAATAACATGAATGCTTCAGTTACTATGATAAATTGTCAGAATTAGTTGTTTTTTCATTAGAGTCCTGCCAAGAATTATTCTGGGTTCTGACTCAGAGACCCATCACTGTGCTAAAGCTTTTTATACTGTTTGAAACTAGGCCGGCTTAATGGGTGGAAGGGAGTATTTTCCACTGTAAAATATTTGTTTACTAGGATATAGTAGGTGAACTACCAATTTATTTGTCTAATTTGTAGGAATTGAGGAATCTTAGAAATGCAAGCTGTATTTGAATTCACAGGCTATTTGCCACAGATCTTTTTACCATCATCTTATACCTGGAATAATTTTGTTATCTGATTTAAACAGCAACATAGTCTCTCTGGCACCTCAATTTAAGAGAAGATTGGATCATATTCCTGAAGTCAATTACAAGTGTTTTATTTATTTATTCTTGAAACAGATTTTCTCTCCACCCCCTCCCCAACATTAAACGCAGATTGGAAAATTAGATGAGATATCAAAATATGTATTACTGTACACTAAAACATTAAAACTTCATTAACATGTGGATACACTGACAAGCAAAAAAAGTGAGAGCTCTGAAAGTTTGTATAACTGGCCCACTATATAGAAGTAGCTGAGATTTAAATTGAATTCTAGATCAGCTCAGATAACTTGGTGGCATTATACAAAAGTATCATTACTTCTCTCTAAGAGTCGTTGCTAGACAGATAGTATTTGTCCTATATGAAGATACCACCAGTATCAGTTGTAACCCACGTATCCTGGTTGACAATGTCCTTTGAGATTCAGGTCCAAGATTTTGTCAAATCCAGAAGAGATTGAAAGTTTTATTTAAAAAGCTGCCCTTTACCTATACCTTATGGGAGGCTACCCATGCCTTCTGGAGGACTCAAGGCTAGTTTATTTTAACAAGAATCCGGAAGGTACGGCTTGAAATTCCAGTCATTCTCATCCTGGCAAGCTAGTTTCTGTAAGGATCATTCCCCATGAGGAAAAGGGCAACTTTCTGATATCATGGAGTCACCTCACACGTCTGTTGTGATCCTGAGGTGTACTGGTCCTGTGTTTTGCATATAAAAGGAATTCCAAAAATGTGAATGGCAGTGAACGGTTTATAATATTGAGGAATACTAGAGTAGACAGACAGATAGGTGGACATACAGACAGATGGATGGATATGTGTTATGTGCCACCAAGAAACTTTCCACTTACACCAACTGAATAGGGCTTTTAAGGTAAGTAGGATATTTACTGAATTCTTTTACAGTTCCATTTTGGGCCGCTCCAGTGAATCCTCAAGAATGAGTAGGGGTTGAAGTCAGGTGTCCTGAGTCTTGGTCCTTCTTTCTATCCTGTGCAGCACAAACAAATAATTTGTTAAAGTGCAACAAAGTGTGCTGCTGACACACCACCCTATAGTGCTTAAAGCACTCTCTGGACAGTTTACTAGTTAATTATTCAGGTTACATATGGTCCCCTTCCAGCAAAGGAAATATTTTACCAATCTCAGAAGGATGGAAGGCTGAGTGAACATTAGGTATTAAACAGTCAAAACTCTGCTCACTACTACTTGGGTGAGGTTCAATCCCAAGTAGCAGTGAGCAGAGTTTTGACTGTAAAACAGCAGTTCATTTTGTAACTATTTAATATCGAATGACTGTAGTGCAGCAGTTCATTTATTAACTACTTCTATTAGATATGTATTAGACATGGGCATGAAATGACTTTTTTTTTGTTACCGTCCTCCGTTATTCATTCCGTTACGTAATGGTACGAATAATGACTGTTGCGATGGGTCAGGCTCGAACCGAACAGAACCAAGAAAATTTTCTTCGGTTCTGTTTGTTTCTGTTACTGGCGTTGCACCGCTTGCGCGATGAAAAATTGAGCAGCAGAGGGCGGCGAAAGGAGGCTAGGATCCCGCCTCTGCGTGTGGAGGTGCGATCCCAGCCCCCTGTCCAGCCGTCTCCAATGACAGCCACCAGGCTGTCATTCAACAAGCGGAGGGCGGCGAGAGGGCCTGGTGGAGCCTCTTTGGCCCTTCCCCGCCAGAGCCGACGTGAGACTTTGCCAGTCTCACAAGAAGAGGCAGGATCCGAGCCCTTATGGGCTGGGCTCCAGGATCTCGGCCACGTGACGAAGCGCCACGTGACGAAACGGCGGTGCAGCTGGCTTGTTGGAGCATCGTTGGAGCACGGGGGAGTGCAGTGGCACCCCCCACAGGTTTCCTGGGTCTAGGCGGGGGGTGCGGGGCGGCAGTCTGCTGGGGCGGTGGCTCCCGGGACAGAGTGGTTCCCAGGGAGAAGGGCGCCAGATAGGGTGGCGCTCCACAGAGCTCCGGGGGTAGCGACCCGATGGGGTGGCAGAAGGCACAACGGATCAGTTCTTTGGGAGGGGGGCCAAGGGAGGGTGGCACTCGGCAATGCTCCGGGGCTGGTGGCCTGTTGGGGGTGGTGATCGGAGCAGCACCCAGCTCTGGGAGGACTCCCTGTGCCCACAGGATCGCTCTCCTGGCAGGCTTGCCACCGGCTCCGGCGGCGCCCGGCCCCAGGAGGGCTCCCCGTGGCTGCAGGACGGCTCTCCCAGCAGGCTTGCCCCGGCCCCGGGAGGGCTCCCCATGGCCGCAGGAACGCTCTCCCGGCCTGCATGCTGCCGGCTCCAGTGGCGCCCGGCCCTGGGAGGGCTCCCTGCAGCCAAAAAATGAAGAAACAGAAACGAAGCGGGCCCCAGACCCCCGAAAAATGGAAACGGAATGAAGCGGACCCCAGGGCTGAGTAACGACCACGAAATGCCATTCTGGCATTTCGTGCCCATCTCTACTATGTATGTATGTATGTATGTATGTATGTATGTATGTATGTATGTAT
>JAHTLZ010000016.1:57650068-57706906 GCA_023846285.1 Phrynocephalus versicolor
ATGTATGTATGTATGTATGTATGTATGTATGTATGTATGTATGTATGACTTTTTAACCTTCCTTTTGGCTCCAGAGAACCATCAAAGCATCTTTGAAGCAAACCTTTCAAAAACATAAAAATAGCTATTTAGAAATATGCGAAAAGAATGGCAGCACTCAACAAATGTGTTTATATCTACTTTATGTATGTATTTATTTCATAACATTTATATCTCACTTTTTCCATGGACTCAGTACTTCAGTACACTTCTACCTCAACCCCATTTTCTCCTCACAATCATCCTCTAAGGGGTGTGTGTGTTAGGATGAAGAACAGTAATTGGCCCAAGGAAATCAGTTACATGACTAAGCAAGGATTTGAGTGAGTCTTCTGCAGTCCTAGTCCAGCATAGCAACCATTGAACCACACTTGATCTTAGCCAAAAAGCCGAGAAGCGAAACATGTATAACTTATTTAAAAATATCTTGCCTTGTTAAAAGCTCTTATTTATTTATTTCCTATTTTCATCTCTCTGTTCCCATTAAAAAGAATGTCTTGTCATTCATGAAAACATGAACAGCCAGTGACCCACACAGAATCTCTCTTTCCACATTATTATCCTTCTAGAATGGTTCTTGGTGGAATCTGCCAACTGACAATATTAAGACTTTGTGGAAAGAAGTAGTTCAGTAGCCATGCCTAATATAGATGTCAACAGATGGCTTCAGAGACAATTGTTAACCTACTGAATCTTTCAGTTCTTTTTCTGGCATCATGTTTAATTTATTTAATTACCAGAAGGTGTGAAGAAGCTGACGGATGTCTCCATTGCCCAGACATGCACAGAAAAAAATCAGAAAGGGCTTGTTTAGTTTTGTAAACTCATAATAAATAGCACACTTTGAGTTGTACGAGTTAAAACAATAGAATTTATTTCTGCCACAAGAGCTATCCAGAATTCAATAGCCAATACCTATTAAACTGACATCCTACTTTTCTGCCAAACATGCTACACAAGGCAGCACACAATAAATAAAAATGCAGTTTAGAATACCCATGGAAGTAAATCATTCAAGACAATGATGACTCTGCATATAAACGAGAGATTGAACAATTAGCTTTGTTCAATCTCGAACTAAATACATGTAAAATCTTGAACTAAATACATGTAAACTGTTGAAATGGTTGTGGATTTTAGAACTCGCTCTATACAACTACCTCTTAACAATAACAAATGATTCAGTATCAACAGTGGAATCCTTTAAGCTTTTAAGTACTATTATATCTCAAGATTTAAAATGGCCATCTAATATCAGGAGTATCATTAAGAAAGCACAACAAAGAATGCTGTTGTTTTTTGCACCAACTTAGGGTGTTTAAACTGTCTAAACAACTGTTGATTCAATTTTATAGAGGACTTATTGAATGTATCGTCTGTTCCTCTATAACTGTCTGGTTTGGTTATGCAACTAAACAAGAGGCACTGGATTCAACAGATGATTAGAACTGCAGAAAAAAATTATTGCTACTAACTTGCCATCTATTGTGGAACTGTACACCTCAAGAGCTAAAAAGAGGGCAATGAAGATATATACAGTATGGGCATAAATGGTTTCAACTTTCACCCCCAGAAAGACGTTTTAGATCATTGCATACTAGGACAACTAGATATAAAAACAGCTTTTCCCCAAGTACTATTAATTTGCTGAACAATTAATCTTTTAAATAATATGTTATACAGCATTGTGTTGTATTGTGTTGCTACGGTTGAATATATGATTCTTTTATATTTCTCCTTATGCATATTGAGAGCATATTTACAAAAGACAAATTCTTGGTGTGTCCAATCACACTTGGCCAATAAAGGATTCTACTCTATTATTTTCTATTCTACTCTATTCTATTCTATCATAGAATCATTAGCCCAACCTCTGTCAAATGCAGGAAATCCAGAGCTAAAGCATCCATAATAGATGGCACATCCAACTTTGGATGCATAAGACACTATCATCTCCCAAGGCAGTTCATTCCACTGTAAAATAGCTCTTGTGATTAGAAGGCTCCTCCTAATGTTTAGTTTTTCAGTCATTTGATCTCTTATGCCCTTTGGTTCCCGTTCTGCCCTCTGAGGCAGCAGCAAACAATGCTGATCCATTTTCTGACCCACCTTAAGATCCTTTAAGCTGCATGTCATTCTACCTCAGTCCTCTCCTTTCAGGTGTAAACATAGCCTGCCCCCTCAGTTCTTCCTCACAGGGCATGGTTTCCAGACCATTTACCATCTTGCTACCATCCTCTGGACATGTTCTAGACTGTGTTGATACATTGTGTAACCTGTGCTGCACAGACACTATTCTCCAGGAGAACAGTGGCCAAACCAAACTATCAACATTACTTCCCTGGATCTAGACACTGTACTAGAAATTTGGTAACATTTCATCGGGATTATGTTTTGCATTGCCTTGCATTGCCAGTATGCCTCAATGCCCACTCATTTTAATATGTATTCTATTAAGAACTCTAAATTCTTTTCACAATACTAAGATGTAAATCACAACATATATAATTGCACATATTACATTTTCCTGTAGATTTTTACATTTACTCCTGCCAAAACTCATTTTGTTGATTTGGTCCAATCTTTTAAGACTCTCTTGAATCCCAATTCTATTCTAGCAGCTACTCTTCCCACTTTTATTTCACGTTGGATTAGCATCTCTCCTCCTTCATCCAAATTATTTATAAAGATGTTGAATAATACCATGCCCACGCAACAGAGCCCAGCGACATCCCATTGGTCTCTTCTGTCAAGGATGATAAAGAACCTTTGGAGCCTTGTGGCACAGTGGTTAAACAGCTGTACTGCAGCTAAAAACTGTGCTCACGACCTGGGGTTCAATCCCAGGTAGTAGGCTCATGGTTGACTCAACCTTCTATCCTTGCAAGATCAGTAAAACGAGTACCCAGCTCGCTGTTTGTGGGGAGGCAATGTATAACCTGCATAATTAAATTGTAAACTGCCCAAAGAGTGTTTGAAGTGCTATGGGGTGGTATATAAGTAGAAAACTTTGCTTTGCTTTGAATACTCTTTGGGTACATACATTTCCAAGGGTTCACTTACTTCCCATCAGTTTTCCTGTAGGGTGTGCATTGCCTGTTCCAGTCATAGACTTATAACTTAAATCTCCTTTACTAATGCTAATGCATGGCTGTGGGTAAGGTTGGAACCAGAATAAGCTTCCACACTACCTTGACCTGTACATGTCAGAAGCCAGGATGAGCCGCACAGCTCTGAGGATACGACTAAAACACATGTAGAAAACCTGTGGCCCTGTGTTTTATGTACTGGGTGATATGATGGTAATATGATACAGTAGAACTTTATATAGTTATTGTGTTACAGAAAGATTACTGCCTGATGGAATTTAAATTTATTGGGAATCAGGGTCTGGAGGACAAAGGTGGAGAAGTGTGGCCACTTATGCAGCTCAATATTTTTACTAATAATTCTGAGATTTTTTCTGTTACTTCTGCAGTCCCTTCCATCAAAGTCTTGCTTCAAATAGCCTTGGTAGTGAAATAAACTATGTTGTGTACCACAGACTGCAGAATATGACGTGGAAATGAAGGCAAAGCCTTTTCTTCATAATCCCAATGTAGTATGCAATTCAGTTTCCCTGCTGACTTGAATTAAACAGGTCCCTTGGTTTTCAGGGGAGTTGGGGCCATGAAGACTGTAGTGGTGACCAGAGCGGCTGAAAACACATTAGATAGGCTGCATTGAAAACAGGGAGGCTAAAATTCCACGGGAAAGCTATATAGATAGAGAAACCTCTTAATATGTGCAGAGCTGCAGAAGCATGGGAGTGAACTGAGGCAGAAGATGGGGCCAGGAAATGCAGCCCATACAAACAGGAATGCTTTAAGAGTTTGAGTTACAGTATGAAGCAGTGGCTTTGCATAAAGTTCCATGTCATCTTCTGCAATCCATAGTTGAGAACATCGGTTCTAAGTAGGGAATGCAGAACTCTTGAGCCTTGCCTTGGCCAGCCTAATTCCCCTCTTCTCCTTAGCCAAAACTATATCAGGTGAGCACATGTGTGTATGTTTTTCCTGTCACAGAATGGTATCATATTAATAAAGAAAGATTATCAACAATTAATTGACTATGACGCTTTCCCAGTTCAGCTATCTCTTGACCAGAGATGATTGCACATCTACAACTACATTTAAACTTTACACGACTAACTATCCTCTAACTTGAGGGAACAGAGGCAAATAATAATACCATGAGTTTTGTTAGGAAATGACGTTTCTAAAAGAAACAGGATAAAGGAACGAAATAACTCCATGGACATTCTACTGACCAATCTGACCTGGGTCAAACTTTAAGTATCAGGAGAAAAATGCTACTGAAAGTTATAAATCATGATGCCTATTCTAGCATGGGAAGGATGCTGCACCTGCAGTGTATACGCTAGGGGTAGACAATCCACAAACCTCCAAGTATTGCAAAGGACTGAAAGCACACCAACAACATCCAGAAGATTACACATTCTCCTGTTGTGTTGTGTTGTGTTAGGGAAACAACACTGGAGTAACTGTTTAGGATCAAGACATTTATTTATTTATTTATTTATTTATTTATTTATTTATTTATTTATTTATATCCCACCCGTCCGGCCATAAGGACACCTCTACATGAAGATGTAATCTCTTCATGCAATATTAGAAGGGATTCTGCTGCAGACAGCTTACCTCGATGCCCTAACCAGTTTCATGTCATAAATACCATGTTTGTTTACTGACTAAATAAACTTTCCCCTTTTGACTTTTCCATGGGTTTAATTTCTTACATTTTAGTTTTGGCATTGCTTTATGGATGGATACCGAACTAGAAAACACATCAGTATTTTGGACTCTTGCCCTCAAATACTCACATACTCTGCCCTCATAAGAATAGCAGCAGCTGTATTGTTAGAGAGAGGATGGGGAATTTCTTATCTTCTGAGAGTATGCTGAGTTCACAAAATATTCTCCAAGGTGTTGTTATTTTCCAGTTTGTTAGTGGGCATTAGAAAATAAGGAGCAAGAGGGATTTAACTAGTAATGCTTAGCCAATATCATGTTCAGTTCCCATGGTGTGGGGCACCATGTGCAGCACTCTAAGGGTCTCCTTGGGACAGAAGGACAGAGAATCCTTCCCAACATCTTGGAAACAGAACTCTGGCTGAAAGAGGCATAAACATGCCCGACAGTGCAGTGTTCAAAATAAGATGGCAATTGCTTTATAAACAGGATTCTTTTATACACAATATAATTTGAGTCAATGAGTTTCAACACTGTGGTAGGTTGTTTAACATGCAAATTCCACCTTATTCTCTAGGTTAAATCTCAGCCAGGTCTCAGTCTTGAATATGGCTTTCATTTAAGGATTCCTTCTTTCAAGTAATTAGTAATAAGGAAATCTCTGAGCATGTGCAGAGTATAATCTTCCCATAGTGGAACATCAACCTCATCTGACACCTAGGAGATTCAGAACTTCCAGAACAGAGGATATCAAATTCCTAGCATCTTTCCGCCTGATTGTCTCTCATTTTTGACATCAATTCTTAGAGCTAGAGACCTAGACTAACTGATAGCACAGGGGGCACATAAAAACCTGTTCCACGTATCTCTACATTTATTTGTTTGTTTGTTTGTTTGTTTGTTTGTTTGTTTGTTTAGAATATTTTTACCCCTCCTTTCTCCTTGGAAAAGGACCCAAGGTGGCTTACAATAATGAGGGGCAATATACAGCCCAGAACATTCAAAACATATTCAAGTTAAGAATACGGAATTAGAAGAGGCATCTTACAACATTAAACGGTAACATTAAAGCTACAAAGAGCACACAAAAAGAAAAAAAGAAAAAGTCCATTATGAGGGGTGGGAAGTAACATGGAAAACTCAGGTGTTCTTATGAAATCAATCAATGCAATCATGCATGGTAATCCATATAAATCACATAGTAGGTAGTCCCTCATTCAGGGAAAGCTTGCCTGAACAGGAAGGTCTTTGCCTGTTTCCAGAAAGACATGGGGCAATCCTGGCCTCCAGCGGGAGAGAGTTCTAAAGTCTGGGAGCAGCAATGCAAATACAATGTACAAATACCAATACAATGGAAAAAGACTTGAACTGCATTACATTATCTGCTTACCCTTTTCTCTTTAAATTGAAACTTTCCGAATAGCCCATCACTATCAATATTAAAAGATATTTTATTTTACAATATTTTTAATTGATCAAATGGCAAAGGTTTTCTGGTTAATGAAGAACTCTTTTAGCCACATCAAGTACCATCTCTAGAATGTCTCACCACTTGAAAAAATAGGAATCCTATAACAAGGCAATATGTACACTGAAAATATATCATTAGTGCCCAACGTCCATCCTTAGCTTTAGGAAGTAAAAAAAAAGACATGGAAAAAGCATTTCTGCATTCCCTACTAATAAATTGAAAACATAAATCTTTACTGGAACTTCCTTTACAAGTAGTGGACCCTTGTATAACAAACAGTTTGTATAACATAAAATCTGTACAACATAAAAAATTCTGGAGATAGGGGAAATTTGCTTAACATAATTGCCTATGGGGAGAATCCATACAACATAAAAATGGGATTACTCCATGTTCAAGGCATTCCTATGGAAAATTTGTATAAAGGAAAATTTGCTTAGCATAATTTCATTTGGAACAAATTAATTCTTTATACAAGGTACCACTGTATCCCTATCATCTGGAATAGTTTGTATGTAGAATTCCATTATTTGGAATAACTTTGGCTGGCCATAGAAATCATAACATAAGAAATACATCCTTCTCTGCTAAAGCATGCACCATTTCAGATTGTCCCAACTCCCTGCAAGTTTATGTAGTGATACCTGTAAAGCTCTGCTTATTCTCCACCTTTCCTTTCCTTTTCTGACCAGCTCCAGGCCTTTTATAGGCACAAGCAAAAAACAGAACGTGGCCCCTTCCCATTTCATGGACATAAGTAGACCAGCAGTTGTATTCATTTTCACAAGACAAGGGTGAAAAGACATGTACCTGAGGACTTCATGAAAGCTTACACAGGCCAAATGGTACCTATTTCAACTGCTGCCTGAGGAGACTAGTTCAGTCTGTCCAAAGAAGCAGACAGCTCGGTATCCCTTGGTTCACTTCCCTTTGCTTTATATGTATAAATAAATAAATAAATAAATAAATAAATAAATAAATAAATAAATAAATACCCCCTTCCCTCTCTCATTTACCCCCCTTCCTTCTCTCTCTCTCTATGGACTGTTCTTTTTTTTTCCTATTAAGCTATTTTGTGGGTTTCTATTCTTTTTCATCCCCACCCCCACCCCAGTCTACATGATTAAACAGCTGGTTTCACCACAGAGGTGACTTCATGTCAGGGGTGGATGAAGTGATCCTTTTATATCAATTAGTAATTACTGCAAAGTGCTTTGGGGTGAAAGGTACTATATAAATGCCACAAAGGATTAAGATATCAAGGGATGAATAAGCAGCAGGAGCAGACAAACTCATAAGTGGCATAGATCCTATTTTTATGCAAATTGCCCTGGTGATAAAGAATGAAGAAAGGGTCATGGGAGAGAGAAATGTGTGATCTGGAAATGGAATTATCTCAAAACAGAGATTTTTCTTCCAGTTCCTAAAGAGATCAGGGTGTTTTTAATCATGTGGGTCCCTCAGTTGAGCACCAGGTAGCTGCTCATCAGTTCTAGTCATAGAAAATAATGCACCAGGTGCTTGGACCCTGCCACAAATTAATACATGCAACTACATTATAGTATCTCTCCAAAATTATTGACACTCCTTGCTAAAATAATTTTTAAAAAAAACTAGTGTCAAGAAAGCTCAAGTTTCCTCAATGAAAAGAAAATATGTAAAGTTATAGTTTTCATTTGATTTAAACAGCCTGCCTCCCTTCAAGATATTAGGATAACACTTGCATATAAAGTTTTGTTTTGTTTTGTTTTTCTAAATGGGCTCAGTGAACTTCCATTCATCCGAATTTATTCAGACAAACACCAAAACCAAAATTACTATGGCACTTTAAGGACTTTCTGATATATTTCAATATGAGCTTTCATGGAAACATCCACTTTTTCACACTTCTCTTTCTTTGTTCATTTTGATCCTGGTATGATGGCATATTAACATGGCAACATCTTTGAAAACTTGATCAGAATGTGGTATCTTTGTATTTGTTTTTCTAAAAGAAATATTAAAAGACAAACACAAATATTGGTATGAATATTGACATCCTGATTTATTAAGGCAATGGGCCTATAAGACTCAGGATCAATGGGATCTTTATTCATCACAATTTATATGTCAATTGTTTCCGTAAACTATCTTTAGGTCTACCTACTAAAATTAGCTAAATGAAATGAAATATTATTAGAGCAATTATCCTGCTAAAATCACATCTTAATTATCTGCCCTACACTTCTAGCCCTCTAAAGTTTGAACTAATCCAGTTTTTCTATCCTAAGACTACTTATTTAGCTAATTCTTTTTGCTAGCTTTAGGAGTGCTTCCAACTTTAAATTAGTATTTAAAACATTTGGGGCTCTTTAGTCTGGAAAAAAGGCGCCTGAGGGGGGATATGATTGAGACGTACAAAATTATGCAGGGCACGAGTAAAGTCGATAGAGGGACACTCTTCTCCCTCTCACAAAATACCAGAACTAGGGGACATGCCAGGCTCCTTCTAATTCACTTTATTTTTGTTCTTCTCACACCTTTGCATCCAGTACCGCAGACGGAACTAAAAGCTACTCTTCTGGGAGTTGTGGTCCAAAACATCTGGAGTGCCGAAGGTTCACCACCACTGGATAGAGGGGAAGATATCAATCATGAAGCTTCTACGGTCATACCTTTTTATTCACTTCAAAGTGTACTCCTTCCAGATACTGGATTTCCATGTCTCCTAATGAGGTTGTTAGAAGCCCATTTAACTAGGGTGATGTTTTCTTTTCCTTCACATTTTTCTCTTCTCTCTTTCTTCACTTTTTCCTTTCTTACTTGTCTCTTTTTACCTCTAGTTCGGTGTTTCTTCTGTCTTGCTTTCTTGCCCTCGGCAAAAGCCTGTCTCTTTATTAGAAGAGTTTGGGGCTATGAAGAGAGCTGCATGTAGAGCTAACTGGGGGCTTGTAAAGAAACAAGTCCTCTGGACCTACTTGCAACCTCTTCTCTCTTGATTAGGAATGTTTTAACGCATCCTGGAAGAGGATGGCCCTACAGGCTACAGACAAACAGTTGACTAAAATTTATTAATTCAATATGAAAACAAAACAATCCTGAGATGCACACACAGAGAGACCATAGCATCAGTAGTATAAATGCCAAATGATATACATCTGATTTTCATAATTTTAGAGTTGTGGTAAAGAGGGGGAAAAGAGTCAGAAAGAGAGAGATGGTCTTGTACAGAGAAAGGGTAGTATATGAATGTCAGAGATGACTAAATTTTACCTTTAATATCCATTTCTAATTATGACAGAGTATTTATAGTAACATTTTGAGCAGCCAAGTGTGCTGCTTATATACCACCCCATAGAACTTAAACACTCACTGGGGGATTTACAGTTTAGTTATGCAGGCTTCACATTGACACATACACATCTAGTGAGCTAGATACAATTACAGTGGATCTTTGTATAACAAACTGTTTGTATAACATAAAATCTGTACAACATAAAAAAACGGAGATAGGGGAAATTTGCTTAACATAATCGCCTATGGGGCGAACGTACAGCATAAAAATGGGATTACTCTGTTTTCACTGCATTCCTATGGGAAATTTGTATAAAGGAAATTTTCATTTGGAACGAATTAATTCCTTTATACAAGGTACCACTGTACTGACCTCAGAAAAATGGAAGACTGAGTGGCTGGCTACCTGGAACTGAACCCGGGTCGTGGGCAGAGTTTTCGCTGCAGTTTTACAGTTTAACCACTGTCCCACGAGGCTTTGTCATAAATTTCTGGACTTGGGCTAAGCAGTAAGGCATAGATTGGTTGGTGAAAGGGGTGTAGTAAGCGGGGAAACGGGTGGTGAAAAGCTGTGAAAGAATTTCTGATGACTGGAGAAGTGTGTATCTAACTGTAGAAGTTATTCTTTGTAGGCAAGGGTATATGATTAGTCAGGGAGGCTGTCCAAAATTGCTTTGAGTTGATTCAAAGTTTCCCATGGCAATTAAATTATTGTTGTCATTCATATGAAACACTTAATTATCCTGGGCGATTTTCAGTGGAAAGATCCAGACCACAACTCAAATTACTACAGTTCTCACCAGGATCACCGGTCACCCACCCTCTTCTGGCATTAGCACCACCCTCTTCCACACCTCTTTAAAAAAGGCAAGCGATATAGCACTGAACTGATGTAAGAACTGGTGAAATTGCAGTGCTGGTCTGCCATAAAACTAGATTTGACAAGTGTAATTTTAAAAATGTTTGGTGGAGAGATAAGAAGTGCTCACTTGAGGGAGATGTGTTCACTAAACCAGATTACCCTTCAGGATAGTGAACCGGGAACATGCTCTTTAATTGAGAAGCTCTTGTCTCTCCTCTAAACAAAGTTTCTTATTATGGGTTTCCCATTTAGTGCTGTGTAAGGTAAGCACTGCAGTTTCACAAGTTGTTATTGTAACTCAGTATTATGTCATCATGTGCAAAACAAAAATGTTGAAAAAGCCACCCTTCCATCAGTGTCACCCTAGAACAGGCATGTCCAAAGTCAGGCCCGGGGGCCAACTGCGCCCCGTTTTCAAATTTTGAGTGGCCCGCAGCCTCTTCTCCCCACCGGCTCAGCCTGTCACGCATCCCCACCAGCTGGCCTCTCCCCATACTGAATGGGGACGTCAGCTTACAGTTTTAAAGTTTGCCTACCCTCCCTGCCTCTGTCCATCCCCCCAGCCACCTACCAAGCCTACCCACTCCTGACTCTGTTGCTGCAGCATCCTCCCCAACCCCTTGCATGTCCTAGACCTAAAGGACCCAAATCAGCTGAATTGTCGGCCCCCACACATTGACACCTCACCAAATCTGGCCCTTTTTGCAAAAAGTTTGGACACCCCTGTCCTAGAACCTACCCACCACTGCCCTTTTGGACTAATATAGATGATCACACATGCCAGAAAACAAAATCTATAGCCCCTGTTGGCTGAACCAAGAGTGGGAGCCCATGAAAAAAAATGGGTTACTCACACTTATACATTGCATAAGCAATGTAGAATACAGTGTATTAATCCAGTACAAACATTACAGTGTAGTTGCACCGTACATTTAAAAGAAAAATTAAGTCTGTCAGAGATTGTGATCGGGTCTGAGCTAGTGGCCACAACACCAGGAAAGGCATTGTTGAGTGAGGGGAAATGGTCAACACATGGGCTTGCCTCTTTTGAAAAAGGTGCTTTATTTGTGGGAGATCATTGGGAAAAAATTAAACAAAAAATAAAACTGCCAGTGTTGTAACATCTTGATGCAAAGCTGGGGGGCAGCTTACTTGAAATATCAGTTGCAGTTCTAATCACATGGTATTTGAAAAGGGAGACTGTAGACTTGAAACAGTAAAGTAAAGGTCAATGAAATGATAATGGGGCTGTTGTGACCTGAAGCAATGTTAAAATGGAGGGGAGAGATTAGGATGTTGGGGGAGTATCATCCATTGCAACGTAATAGGGCAGAAGGAGGAAAGGAAGCACTTCTTCACACAAATGGTAGCTTAACTGTGAGATCTGCCTCCACAAGTAAAGGTTCCCCCTGCACATGTGTTGTAGTCATGTCCAACTCTAGGGGTGGTGTTCATCTCCGTTTCCAAGCCAAACAGCCAGTGTTGTGCAAGTCCGTGGCCATGTGGTCGGCTGACATAGCTGAACACATTTCTGTGCATGGAACACTGTTTACCTTCCCGCTTTTTACAGCAGTACCTATTTATCTACTTGCATTTACATGCTTTCGAACTGCTAGGTTGGCAGGAGCTGGGGTTAACAGCAGAAGCTGGCTGGACTGCATGGCACCCAGGATTCGAACCAGCGAGCTGTCGACTTTGCAGCTGACAGTTTCAGAGCTCTAGCCCACTGAGCCACAAGACATAACAGTGAATGTGAACTTGAACATAGTCCATAGAGGAGATATGGCTCACAAGGTCAGACTTCTGAAATTTTTCTCTTGGCAGGGAGAATTCTAGTTTACGGACACTGAGATCATTATCTGCCACCATCATCCTATTCCCTGTTTGCACACAGCTTAGCTGCAATATTCACCCAGTAGGAGTGGGGAGTGTATGTGAATTTTCCCAGTGATAAAATATTCCTGAAAGTTATTCCACTCATTTTTTTTTATTTATATAGTTTATATACCGCTGATTACCCAAAGGTCTCTGGGTGTCTTACAACAATTAAAATGAACAAATAAAACAATTAAAAACATTAAAAAAACAATACACTGAAATTGCCATCAATCCATGTTATATCAGTTAAAAAACTTCTGAAACAGGAAGGTTTTTACCTGGCACCAAAATGCCATAAATGTCGGTGCCAGAAGGATCTCACTCAGGAGGGTGTTCTATAGTCTGGGGGCAGCTGCCAAAAAGGCCCTATCTATGTCTACAACAAGTCATCCCTCTCAAAAAGTATTGAGGTTGACTTGTTATTTCTTCATTTGGCCATTTTGATCCATTGGCTTTACAAAAGAGATTGAGTTACTCAAATAGGGATTGAACTAGTGGATAATTTAGTGTCTTAGATATCTGGCAGTGGAGCCAGAGATTGGGAATTCGTGCATCCTTGAGAGGGGCTGGACTCAGTGATCCAGCTCTGCAGTTCAAGATGGTAGTGGTAGTGGTGGTAGGGGTTGTGATCAAAACTTCTGGAACTGGCTTCCTGGTATGGAACCGCGCAGCTGCTGCCCACATTATACTCCTTGGGAGCCTTGCTATGGGATTGTGATGCTGAGTGCCTAAACTGCATATGCTTCACAATGGATGCCCACACAACTATTTGGACAGTGTTAAAAAGAGAGTAGAATATTCATTGAAGACAAGGTTGTCATTGGCTGGTACTCATGATGGCCCTATCAATGGCAAGTAGCATGGTTCTGAATGACGATTGCTACAAAACATGTTAAGGAGCTATTGCATTCTCGTCACATTTCTAGACTTTTCAGAGTCCCCTGTCGGAACAGAACGCTGAAGTACGCAGGCTTTTACTCTTATCTAGCTGGCTTTTCTTGTATTCTTAAGCCACCAATTATCATAAATCCATACAAAGTAAGCATTGATTTAAAAGTACATTGTGTTTAAGATTAAGAAGCTTTTCCTTTATCTTTTATTTTTGTTGTTGTTTTGTACTTGCTTTTCAGTTTTATGGATTGAGGCACAATAGTAAAATATGCATTTGAAGAGCCCTCAAGGGTCAGTTGTTCTGGTTTAATATTTTCACTGTAAGCAAAATGAAATGTTTTGATTTATGGGTGAATGGGGGGAGAAATTAGAAGACAGTCCATAGCAGCCTTCTTTTGATTTTTACAGAGCTACTGTGCTTCTCTGTGAATTGCCCATCCTGTATTTAGAAGCCAATAAAATATTAAAAATTCAATCATAAAGCTCCACCATGTGGAAATTCCTAAAACTGCACATGGAAAGTTTAGCTGGTTTCTTCCATGTCAACATACCAGAGGACATAGAAGACAAACAAGGGATCTCAAACATATAGCAAATGATAATTCCCCTTCCAACCAAATGTCACACTGATTCACAGTGCAGATAGGATTACTGATTTTAAAGGAGGTAAGAGCTAACAACCAAAGTGCATAGATCAAAATGCATGCCATTAAACTTCTCCTTTCCCAGACCTGTGAAATACAACTCGGTTTTTAAAAGAACCCGTTTGTGATACTTGACAAAGTATGTAGAGACACTCATTTACTGCTTGAATGAAACTATCTTTCTGGCTTCCCAGAAATGCATTGCACCACCATTTAATTTGCTATCTTAAGAGGCAACTCTGGTTATATAGAATTAGGAGGCATTGCTTTTCTAAATGGCATCAGATTCTGAATCAAATGCAGTTTCCTAAATGGTTTGCTCTTTCTCACTTCTGAAATATTCATCAGCTGTGTCGTTTTTACATCCCAACCATAAAAAGAAAAGAAAACTGTTAAAAGCCTAGCTCTGCTCCCCAGCAGGTAGTGCCATTTTAATTTAACCCATCACTACCATCAATAAAACATAAGTGGCTTATGCAACATTAATCATTTCCCTCAGCTGCCATCAAATAATGAATTTGGGGAATTGGGCCTCGCAAAGTTGCCAGGATGTTTTGTATCTATACAAAAGGATCTTACCTAGAACCTAGACTAGAAGCTGTTGGTCCATCTAGCTGCTCCTTTATCCTATTATGCAAAAGCAGAAGGCAATCTAAATTATTCCACCTCTTAGTATCTTCTTACATCAAGCCTATAAAATAACACATCCAGAAATCCCCGGTTGAATATGGATTTGAACCCTGGTCTTCTCATTCTGATCTTAACATCTGTACTACTATACCCACAACTCAAAGTGTTTGTAATCATTTTAAGGAGCCATAGTCAGTCACAAGGGTTCAGTGTTTTTTTCTTTTCTGTCAGTGCTTTCTGGCTTAAGCAATCATATAACACCAATCTTCAAAAAAGACTTTCTGAGAAGGAAAGAGGAGGACTTTTATTTTTCCTGAGACCACAACTTGGAGGGAGGAGGACCTGGGCCTTTTCACACGACCCCTAAGATCTGCTGGCCACTTAAATTCGGACCAGGGATCTTGGGGGTTCGTTGCTCTTCCTGCGTCACCACCCCTCCGCACTTCCTTGCTCCTGTCTGCGTGAGGGGAGGGAGAAAAAAAAGAAAGGAAAAAATGCAGGCTTACCTCCGAAGCCGCCCGGTAGCCCTGTCGTCATCCTGATTCCTTCCTTCTCTTAAAGGGGCAGGAGGCAAAAAAAAGAGAGAAAAAAAGAAGCCGGGCACTCACCAGATTATATCCGGATCTGGGGATTTTCACCCTCCAACAGCAGGTACATGAAAAGTGCGCTGGGACACGCTTAGGTGGGCGTGGTCGCACTTAATTTCCTGCAAACTCCGGAGCTGGTGGGGAAACAATTGTAAGCTCCGGAGCTGGCAGCCATTTGCGGCGGAGTTTAGGGGTCGGAGTTTAGGGGTTTAGCCTAAGAGGTACTTAAGCACAAAGTGACAGTTGGAGGAAGGGGGAAAAGCATCAGAAGTAGCCCAGTGGGGTGGGGTTTGATATCAATGGCTCCCTAAGGCTGGATAACCAGACAACAAAGATTTGAGTTCAGCTGATTTGAGTTCTAATATTTAAACATGTTTTAGGTTTTGGAAGTATGACCATGTTAACCTATTGTAGATAAAACAACTCCAAGTTCAATAGTTTAAAAAAAGAGCTAACCAGATTGTTGTAGGAGTTTTCAAGGGTGAAGGAGGACATTTAGTCAGGTGGATAGATCCTGCTACACAAGGTGGTAGTGATCAGTCTCTATACCAGTGGTTCTCAACCTTCCTAATCTCATGACCCTTTAATACAGTTCCTCATGTGGTGGTGACCCTCAACTATAGAGACCCCCCCACAAACACACACACTCATAGGGATAGGAAAATACTGAAGCACTGCAAATAGTAAAAGACGACAGGCAGCGTCTGCCTGCCAAAAGTTCACGAATGAGGGAACTTGGAGAGAGGGTAGACTAAAATGTCCAGCCATTCTGAAATCAGAGAAGTAACAGCCTTCCTGGAAGAAAACGTGCCAAAGAAGGCAACACCTCCCAGAACTGCTCGCCCAGCCCAGTGAGTGGCAAGCCTTTGCAGGGGTGGGGGTGGCATCCATTCCGTGCACAAAAATGTGCTGTGCGCAATGGTAGCCAAGGGAATCCAATACAATGACTAACACCTATTCTCCTGCATAGGACAAGTTTCCTCTTTCCCACAACTTTAAAACCACACAGTATCAGTCACTCTTTACCCCAGAGCACAGAGAGAACTCCTAGTCCCCTGAGCTCCTTGCCCTCTGAAGAGAAAAGGCCACAGAATCCAGCCACAGAGTGTGGCAAAACATCAGGGGAAAAAACCTCTAGAACACAGCCAAACAGCCCGAAAAACTGACAAAACCTAGAAATTTCTTCCAGAAAATGAGGAAAGTCTTGACAAACCGGGACTTACCTATCAGACTTTGTACTTGAATACTTTGGTTCTATGTATTCAGCATACTTCTCTATGGTGTTGAAACTTGGGTGCTTACAGACACATTATGCAGGAAGCTGGAAGTATTCTAAATGTGGATGTACAGGAGAATTCTGAAGATATCTTGGACAGCCAGAGTCACTAATGTGGCTGTATTACAGAGCATGAGAAATACCATCTGCTGCAAGTTATCCTTCAAGGAAATATAGACGTGAAGCATGGCCTGGGGTGTAGAAGAACATTCTGTGAGCACAGCTACTCTGTTTAGAATAGTTGTAGGAAGAAACCTGTTCAGGCTACTGATCACCAATGTTCTACGAGGACCTGGCACATGTAGAAGAAGGGAGAGAGCGAGAGAGACAGAGAGAGAGACAGACAATCTGGTTCCTTGCCATGAAAACACACTACACATATATTTCCAAATGACCATGGCTTCTTTTATTGAATGAATCCATGCTATATTACAGTGGTGGTGAACCTTCAGCATTCCAGATATTTTGGACCGCAACTCCCACAGTCCTTTGTCATTGACAATACAGGCTTGGAATTCTGGGAGTTGTGATCAAAAACATTTGGAGTGCTGAAGGTTTGCCACCACTATTTTTCTACTTTTCTCTTCTTCCACTTTTCCTAGCACTACAGTAAGCCCCTGCCTATCACGGGGGTTAGGGACCCACCCGACCCGTGATCGTTGAAAATCTGCAATATACGGATGCAGGTCAGGTGTGGGGGCACAATTTTAAACATTGTGTGCCACTGGCCCACAACCCCAGGGGAGGTGTGGGGGGCGGCGTGTGATCTGCCAAAAGGGGTCTCAGCCGCGGAGCCCAGCGCTAGGCTCCGCAACTGAAAGCGCTATGTGCAGCATGCGTGCTTGCCCGGACCTCCGGGGAGGTGCAGGTGGGCAGTGCATGATCCGCCGAAAGGGATCTCGGCTGTGGAACCCAGCACTGGGCCCCGCAGCCGAAAGCCCTTTGCGGATCGCACGCCGCTTGCCCAGATGTCCAGGGAGGCACAGGCAGGCGGCACGTGATCTGCCAAAAAGGCTCTTGGCTGTGGAGCCCAGTCATCATGCGCTTGCCAGCACACGGAGGTGTGTGATACCTCCAGAGGCAAGGCCCAGACTCCAGCTGATTGGTGCTGGGGTGGGGGAGAAAAAACTTTTGTTTCCCCACCCCAGCGCCAATCAGCTGGAGCCGGGGCTTGGGGAAAGGGAGGAAGGTTTAAAAAGCCCCCAAACCTTCCCCCCTCCCTCAAGCCCTTTCCAGGTACTGCTGTCCCGCGATATAGCGGGACCGCAATATGTGAACCGCTAAAGGGCGGGGGACCACTGTATTATCCTTTCCAGTGAGCCTCATCTTATACATGCAATGTATAATAGACTCAGTTTAGCTATCTTAACATTGACTGAAGGTTCAGGCTTGATTTGATCTAGAACCCACCTATTTGTCTTTCTGCCCAGCCATCCTATCCATAGGTCTCTCCTTCAAGATCATTTTTTTTTAACTTCTCACTTTTCTTTCTAGCTTTCGCATCAGGGATACCATATCATGGTTCCAGCAACTGGCAGCTGGCATTCAGCCCTTTTCATCAAACATATTTGGGGTGTTCCTCCAACAGAAAGATGTCCCAAACTTGCTTTGGAGGAGCCTGGTGTAATTTTTTTTTCAAATTGTCACCCCTATCCCACAGAGAGAGATTCCATGCTTCGAACAGACTCCCCACTGTAGAAGCTTGGCTGCAAGAGAAATGTGAAGCCAAGCTACCGTGAATGGATTAAGATTGGAAGGTGTCACTAAGCACATCCCCATTCTTCCCTACTTACACAAAGGGAAAATACCTGCATATGATAGCGAGATAGTAAAAGGTCTCTCATGAGTAGGCATGGAACTTTTGTGTTTTTTTTTACTACGGCCCCCAGACAACTAAGTCTTCAAGAATTCTCCAGCTATGTTTGGGGAATTTAACCCCCCCCCCAAAAAAATCACTCCTGTCAGCTGGCTTAAATAATTTACAGCCAAATAAAGGCTGTTTTCGGCATGATGATGAATTTTCATGGAGATGGAGGAAGGGGCTGGTTGGGGCCCAGCCATGTGGGTGGGGCAAAACATCAGTGATCTGGTTGTCTTCATGGCCATTAGGAAGCTTCTCAGGAAACTCCCAGGTCCTGAATGCCTTACAGATCCCACAGAGTTTTGCTTGCCCAGCCAATTCCTTTCCTCCCAATCACATTCATGCCCCACAGAACCTTTTCTCTTCAGCTGTAAGAGATTCAAAACACCTGATAGGAATTTGAATTGTGGCTGGGAAATTTCCTGCAAACCTCTGGGGATCATAGACCAAAAAAAATGAAGTAGCCTCATGCTTACTCTTCAGTACAGTATATGCAAAACAAGTGTAAATTCTATTTACACATGAGAAGTTTGTGCATTGTCTAGGCCCATTTAGACCCAACTGGCATATATGAGAGGTACACAGAATTAAAAGGTGCTATTGCTCTCTCTGTCATAAATTTTTGTCACAACTATCTATTTCATATTGCCTAATTTAGCTATTTTTGTTGTCATAATTAGTGGTTGCCTAATTATGCATAAGCTCCCGATTATAGCACTGGATAGTGAGAAGCTGAGCTGTGATAGTTTCTACACTTGTAATTTGTGGCCATCACCATGCCAACAAAATACAAGCCAACAATGGTTTAGAAACCATGCCAACAAAATACAAGCATAGAAACCATTGTCTGATATGTTTAATATGTCTTTTGTTCTAGATAAATTTCTTGTGGTGGACAAGATAAAAAACTGCCTTATTATAGAATGTCAGTTGCCTGTCTTTACTGTAATTAAAATTAATGGTCTCTGTTTTCTTTCATTTAACTCAGTCAAAAGGAATTGCCCTCACTTGCTTCTAGAAAACATGGGCACTCCATAATACGGCAAATACTTTCTGGAATTTGATACTGCCATTGTATTAAGCAATCTGCTAATTCACGCACAAAAATATATATTACTCAAGCAACCTACAGGATAATACAAGTGATTGTCTGAAAACTTGGCAAGAAATACCCCCATCTGGAAGAATTGTCACTGTAACATAATTTCGAATTAGGGAAGTCTTTCTCTAAGGCCAAATGTAAACATTGCCAATATAAATGTGCTATGCCTAGCCTGTTGTAGATTTGCTATCTCAAATGAATGTAACCAAAGCCCTAAGACACTTTCCATCTAAGAAGTAAGTGAACCCTGATTGGTCAAAGAGGCAACATGTGATGTTTTTTCTCATGCTTTGAACAGAGATTGAGGGGACAGAGAGAGAGAGAGAGAGAGAGAGAGAGAGATTTCCTGGATAGACTCTGCAATATGGAGTAATGGACTAATGCTTAGTGATGTAGTCTTAAAGTAGAATTAGTGAGGTTTTCTTTAAGTTAGCAAGGGAAATCATGTCTTTATTTTCCAGTAAGAAAATATTCCTGTGAAATCCTTATTAGCCAAATAAATGCTTTTACTTATTATTCAAGTGAAGGTGCCTTGTTGAATAATTATTCTGCTAAGTGAGAAAGACTTCAGAGTAGGGTTGGGAGATTTTTAAAGAACCAATTTGGGGGCTTGACTTCTCCAGACACCAGCTTTCAAGCAGCTGTGGTTGATTGATTGTAGATGGGCCTTGGCAGAGAAGCAACCCTGCATTTCTGTTACAGTCACATTAGAGGATATTTTCACATTGCAATAAATTATGGCCTGGAAGCAGCAGCAGACTAGTATTTTTGTGGCCTTTGGAATTGGGGAGGAATACCTACGTCTTTTGATCCCATGGATACAATCAAGGATTCAGAATCCTTTGAAAAGTTCCTAAATCTATACTTTGAGCTAAATGTTTGAATGTTTTCTGCCACTCTCTCTTGGATATCTCCCAGGTCACTGTGGTTCTAACTAACTGCACTCAGGTTTAGTTCCCTTTTGAGATAATTTGAGTTGTTCTTCTATACCACTCACTCCTTGATCTGTTGTTGCAAGCAGAAGACACATTTATAGTACCAGGAGGACCTCTTGCTTATGGAGTTCAGCTTTTTGATGCTCTTCACTGTACATATTCTTGGTCAAAGACCATTCTCAAAGTGACAGCAAGCAAAGGAAAATCTGACTCCTTTTTTAATCAGTTAACCAATTCTCATCCAAGCACAAAGCCACTGTCAGGACTGTGGGGTTTCATTTTGTTTTTTGACAAGTATGAATGATAGCGAGGACAAGAGGGTATCCTGTAGACCATGTTGGAATAGTCCATCACAGGTTACAAACCATGATGGAGATGTATCATCTCCAGCCTTAAAACCAGGGTACTTCAAGGACCAGATGCAGGGGAGTGGTATCAGGAGACAGATATATAGTCTAGTCCGCTCCCAGATGCATCTGGTGGGGCCACTGTGAGATACAGGAAGCTGGACTAGATGGACCTTTGGCCTGATCCAGCATGGCTCTTCTTATGTTCTTATGACTGCTGCTAATGGTGCTATCAATATTTTTTATCATGTACAAAGGGCATTGTGGCTCAGTGGGCTAGAGCACTGAAACTGTTGGCTGTAAAGTCGGCAGCTTGGCGGTTTGAATCCTGGGTGCCACACGGCAGAGTGAGCTCCAGCTGTTAACCCCAGCTCCTGCCAATCTAGCAGTTCAAAAGCATGTAAATGCAAGTAGATACTGTAAGTAGGTACTGCCACAAAAAGCAGGAAGATAAACAGTGTTCCATGCACAGAAATGCATTCAGCCAGGCTGGCCACGTGGCCACAGACTTGCACAACACTGGCTGTTTGGCTTGGAAACGGAGATGAGTGCCACCCCTAGAGCCAGACACGACTAGCACACAGGTGTGGAGGGAACTTTTGCCTTTTACCTTCTCATGTAAAACTTGGCATCCTTTTTCCTGCTGACAACATGCATATAATGTTGTACAGAAATATTGGGTGACGTATTGGTGTTTTAATCATGAATGCAGAAGCACATTATCTCCTATTGATAGACAGGCAGGTTTTGAATAACTGAAATTCCTGACTTTTTAAAACAGAAGTTTAAATATACATATAATACACATAAGTTCCATCAGAAATTCTCTTCATGAAGAATTAGATATTCTAAAAATGCTTCCAGAGCAGACTGGAACAGCTATTGCTTGTGTGGAGAAAAAACAATATCCATCAGATAAAATTTCCAACTGGATGGATGTGCATCTTTGTGTCCTGAAATATATTTTCACCTACGTCTACCTTGCTGCCTCTTCTCAGGTGCTTGGTGCCAGTTTCTTTGGATTAATTTTTCACATTCATGATAAAGAATGAACAGCACGATCATGACCCACCCACCCCGATCTAGGAAGACACCAAGGGGTCCGCCACAAAAGAGTTTGCCAATGATAGATTGTTTAGGTTTTTCAACTGATCCCATTTTGAATGGGGATACTGTCATGTTATTTTCATGGAACATGCCACTCTCACACACCAAAACCACAATCTGCAACCTACATCTCCTTTTTAAAAAAAATTATTAACTAGACAACTCTAGTGTAGGTAGAATAGGTATTACACTGAAAGGGGGAGTGTAAATAGGCTCTATCGTAGTGCTTTTTCAAAAAAAAAAAATTATATTCTATCCTGTTGCTCTACTAATCTTTGATATTGCTTGACCATGGATCCCTTATATCCAGTGATGCTTGTTTTACATTGTTTGATCCCTTTTGGCATAGCAAAACGGTACCGATGTTTACAAAGGATTAATTTAGATCTGAACTCGGTTCAAAGCGGTGCTGAAATCATGCAAATAGCATTGGAGGAGGGATGAGTCTCAGCATGATTTAGAATTAAATGCATACACTAGACAGGTCACATAAGCTATTTCCCAAACTGTCCATTGCATGCTGGGTCTTTCTCTGAGTGTGCAGTTGATCACACAACTAGTTGTGCGACAGACAGCCCTGCCCAGGAAATGTGAAATATCCACAAATATCCATATGTGCATGGAAAACTTCAGTTGTGTTTCTGTCGTACGCTATTTAGTTCAATTTGAACATTACCTTCCGTGGAACAGTCCTTAAAAGAATGTTTGAAGCTTGCATATGAGGATTACATTGCGTTCAGCTTGGCTCACTCTTGCTAACTTTTTAAAGTGTCTGCCCCTCAGATGCATTGCCAATAAATTCATTCAAGCTTTGCAGCCTGTTTTATGCATCTGCCAATGAACTGAGGTGTTGCAGGCACCATTGCGGTGATAGACTAAGGAAATGCTAAGCTCTGTTGCTTTATATCATCAATCTGAGACCCAGCAGGAAGATTCCATTCAGGCTGGCTCTCAGCGCATTCCTGAAGAGTACTGACTGGTGACCAAGAAGACAGAACTAGTTGTACTCCAAGACCTACTGCTCTCATTTCAGGAAAACCTAAACGGCTCTCCGTGCCTAAGCGTCGAAATTACAACCTTCCTCCTAAACACATACATCTCCGTATACATCCTCTATAGAGTATATCAGCAAAAATAGGTTCCATTTGGACTGCTTGAGTAGATTTGCAGTTTCCCATCATTCAATAAGGATTGTCGTTCACTCCTCCTACAACAGTGTCATGCTTTTGCTTATCAGGTGGCGCTTATTTTCCATGAATGTGCACATGCTAAATTGCAGCAATCTACTTCCCAAAAGAGCATGCGCATGCACACACACACACACACACACACACACACACACACACAAAGATAAACACCATCAATTAAAACAACAACTTTGATCTCTCAAGATGTGGGGGGAAATTGTGGTTTTTCTCATGAACCTTGCAAATACAGTGGTACCTCAACTTATGAATTTAATCTGTTCCGAATGCATGCTCTTAAGTCGAACTACTCTTAAGCTGGGGTACCTATCTAAAAAATTGAAAAAATAAGTTAAAAAATAAAAAAATGTAAGTCAAGCAGACCATATCTAAAATTTGTAAGGCGGCAGTTAAAACGCCAACAGTTTTCTACTCTTAATTCGAATTTCTCTTAAGTTGAGCTGCTCTTAAGTCAGGGTACCACTGTATGAATAAAATCAGACTTGGCAGCTAAATAAACTTTCCAGCCTATGTAACAGCTTCTGGTAGCCCCTTAGGCCAATGAAGAGAGCTATCTATGGGCTGCAAATAGTTCATCTTTAAGTCTGTAACTCCGATGAAGAAGTATTAATCAAAAAGCTGTTTGACTCATCCATCTAGCTATTAAATGGGCATACATCTGAGCAAAAGCAACTGTTCTGAAGCAAGAACCATATGGGGAATTTGATATAGAAGTAACAATTGTCATACAGTTTCAAAGAAAAAAATATCATTTACTATACACAGGTGTAATTCATGTAAATATGCAGTGTATGATGTAAGCCACCTTGGGGTAGAAAGATGAGATAGAACTATTTTAAATGAATGAATGAATGAATGAGTTACATGACAGGAAAAATATGAATGGCCCTGCTTTGACGTTCCACCCTGAAAATTGGGTTTCCCTAGGCTAATTTACTTCAGCTTACCATACAGAAATCAGCAGAAAAGGGGAGGAAAGTGACACACATAAAAAATGTTTTCAGCCTGTTAAATTAACCTGTGGCACAGTAAACTGCCCAAGCCTTTCATCCTTCTGGGTGTGGTAAAATGAGTACCCAGCTCACAGGGAGGGCGGAGCAATGTGTAGCCTGCAAAATTAATTGTAAACTGCCCAGAGAGTGCTTTGATGGTGGTATAAGTCAAAGTAAAGTTTAATATAAACAAAGTGTTCCACTTATATGCCACCCCATAGTGCTATAAGTCTTGCAGTCAACAGAAAATAATATGAATCAGACCATCCCAGTACTGGAAACATTTCACCAATATTATTTGTCCATGCACCCTCGCTGAGAAAGATATATCTTGACAGAATTCACAGGTAAGTTCCATTGCAGATTTGACAATGTAACTTTTTCACCCACACTGAAGACACAAAAGGTTGTTTTGTGGGTGTTCTGAAGATGAGATAACAGGTTTTGGAGTTCAGGGCAAAGATAAGAAGCATTTGGTCGGTTCATCTGTGTTTACCTCATACTGTACTTGTTTTGAATGCTTGCCAAGAAAAGCAGATAGTCTGTGTTTTACCTAACATTTTGAAAACATTAAAGATGTCCATATAAATACCGTCTGCTGTGTGTGTCAAATAGTCTTCACTCCACAGTATCAGTATGAAAACAAAAGTGAAACAAATAAAATGAAGGGTGAGGCTTTTCAAACTTTCATTAATTATCTCTGCTGCTTTGCGCATCTGCACTGCAGACTGGGGAAAACTGTGTAGTCCCTGCAAGGGCATCCAGGGCACACAAGAGACAGCCGATCTTACAGGGAAGTGTGCTCTTGGGAGGCTCCTCCATGTATCAAGAAGGTCTATTGCTGTTACTTTGATGTCACAAGAGTTCCAGGGGTTCCAGGAGTATTTGTTGGATGAAAGTGGGTTCAGTTGATCCAGAGGCTTCCTATTTAGTTGAGGAAGCCCCAGATTAGGGTCACACATGTCTCCAAACCTAAACCCTATTGAGCATCTTTGTGGCATCCTGAAATGGAAGATGGGGGTGTGCAAGGTCTCTAACATCCACCCAAACTCTGTGATTTCATCATGGAAGAGTGGAAGAGGACTCCAGTGGCAACCTGTGAAGCTCTGATGAACTCTATGCCCAAGAGGGTTAAGGCAATGCTGGAAAATAATAGTGGCCACAAAAAATAATGACACTTTGTGCCCAATTTGGACATTAATGGCTGTGTATTGTGTTATTTGGAGGAGACAGCATATTTACACTCACTGTTATACAAGCTGTATACTCACTGCTTTATAATGTAGCCAAGTGTCATTTCTTCAGTGTTGTCACATGAAAGGATATATTAAAATGTTTACAAAATGTGAGGGGGTGCACTCACTTCTGTGATATTTACTTACTTACTTACTTGCTTACTTACTTACTCACTCACTCACTCACTCACTCACTCACTCACTCACTCACTCCATATCTTGCTTTCCTCCCAAGAAGAACCCAAGCTGGCTTACAAAAAATATAAAACACAAAGAATAACACCACTAAAAATACAAAATAAATCAGTATTACAAAAAAATGAACATATTCATTCAAAGTGCTAAATGAAATCTCTTTTAAAAATTTAAAAACACATTTAGAAAGATAAATCCTTTTCCTAGCAGCACTTTGTTCCTGAAAAGTTTTCCCAAAAAGAAGGCTACTTGCCTCTCAGTGGAAGAACAAAAGGGAGGAAGCTACCCTGGGAGTGGCTGCTATAAAGAGCCTCTCTCGCATCCAGATGAAATATGCCTTTGAGGGTGGTGGGACTGAGAGGAAGACATTTGTTGGGTGCATAACAGACTTGTAAATGCAGAGTGCCCATCTTGCCACTCTGAGCTTGGAGCCATGGTAGAGTATTCTTTAATGTAATTGTCTTGTTTCTCTGGGGAAGCTAAAGAACATTAGGTCTAGCTATTCTTTTTAGAGAAAACCACAAGACAATATTAGAGATGTCCAGGTAGGAAAGAATCCACCCAAAAACCTAGAAAGCTACTGCTAGTCAGTATTGACAATAATAGGCTGTTAAGACAAATAGTCTAACTCAGAAATAAGTAGCTTTGAGTGTTTCTGTCTTTCACGGTTTTAATAACTCTATCATGTCCTAATTTCTCTAATCTGGACTTGAAATTCATTTTAACTTGTCTTTAGTAAATGAAGACTGGTTCCCAAGGACTGTGACCAAGGTCTTGGCCTTTTTTGGTTTTTAGTAAATCAGATTTTCTTCTGGACCTGGAGCAAAACCCCAAGACTGCCTTCTTGCTGAGTCCCCTTCCCCCCCGCCGCCGCCGCCCCAGCACAATAACAGGAGATCCACCCACTTGTGAAACCAAGGATTATATTTTCTCCACAGAGGTCGCTACTTGTGCATCGATGTTACCTGTGCAAGCAGCGCAGTCCCACATTACTGCCATACTGGGATTTTCCAATCGGTGCCATCTAAACAAGCTGATGCATGTGTGCTCAGTTTGAATATATGTGACATGCCAGCAGCCAGATGACCAAGTGCACGTCTGATAGTGCTGTGCACCACAGAAGAAGACCATGCAGAGATGTTAAAAATGTATGGCTGCAAGTAACTTCTAAGATAATAGGCAGGGCACCTCTGAATACTAATTGCTGGGGAACAACACTGAGAAAGAGCTGTTATATTCGTATTCCATCTGCGGGATTCCCAGCCATCTCAGCTGGCCAGCAAATCGGGATGTTAGAGAGCAGAGGTCTATGGTTTGTTGCTTTCTATTTTCCACATGGCTTTGTTTTTACTATGGGATCCTTGGGTTCTCTCAAAAATGAACTGTGTGAATGTCCTCACTAAAATCTGTGATATTCCACCATGCACACGCACATACACTCACGTTGCTTGTTTGAAAAAACGTTTCCTTTATCTGTGGGGTTCAGAAACACAACACAAAGACACAACAGCCTTCAGCACTAATCAGGACCCATAGTTTGCCCCCCCCCCGGGCCGGTAGAAATAGCCAGTTCTACCAAAATGAAAGGATGGATGCTTTTAAACTGGTGAGGTTAAGTTTGTACTATGATTATCTTTGGTTGAGGTGAAGAGTTCAGGTAGCTGGTTTTGAGAGTCCACAATGGCATCTTATATAGTCCAGATTCCAGAACAGAAAAGGAAAGGTAATATCTTTTATTGGACCCCAAAAAATAAAACAAATGTTCCTGCTTAAAAAGATAACAATAGACCGGCTATTTTGGATTTAAGGGTTTTTTTTTTCAAGCAAACACAAGAGGGCACACTTCTCTACTGTTTTGGCTTAGAAAGCACAGCAAATGTAACACAAGCAGGAGTCTGCTTTGTTGCTCCACAGTGAGTAATAAGCTAATTTAACGGAGAACTGAACTGAGTTGAATCATAATCAGAGCCCATTCTCATGTCATAAAAAGTACTGTTTGTTCGTTTTTTAAGCCATCATTGGAAATTGCTAGGGAGAAAAACAATTCTACAGTTGTACCTTGTAAAAAGGAATTAATTCATTCCAAATGAAATTATGTTAAGCAAATTTTCCTTTATACAAATTTCCCATAGGAATGCATTGAAAACAGAGTGATCCCATGTTTATATTGTACGGATTTGCCCCATAGGCAATTCTGTTAATCAAATTTCTCCTATCTCCAGAATGTTTTATGTTGTACAGATTTTGTTATACAAACCATTTGTTATACAAGGGTCCACTGTACTTACTTATTCTTATTCTTATTTTATATGCCACTCTTAAAGATGAAAATTTCCCAGTATAACCTGCAAGTAAACTGGAAAACAATAATGTGAAAACCATGAAAGCAATATCAAATCAATGCTATACACAGCAATTTGTATCTTTTAGCCACAATCCATTTTTGAGGACCAGTGGAAAAGTTCCAAGAAACTAGCAAAGAATTTGCAAGCATATGAACATCACAAAAATCAGACAACACCCTAGCACTGAATTAAGAAAAGTAATGTCTCCCCCGCCCCACTTCCCTTGAAATGAATTTTGAAAACTTATACAAGTAGGTCATATATTTGAAAAGCACATCAGCTAAATTTTGGCATTGAAAATTAAACCGTTTACTCAGAACTTTATACTAAAAGGTATTGTGGTATCCATTATTTCTTTACCTTGCTTCTGCACCCCACCCCCACCCCTGGGAACAGTTTGAGATCCATGGATAAAGCAGCTATGGATGCTAAGGTGACTTCAGTTGATTGGAGAAAATAGTGTAATGGGACTTCAAGTATAATAAAGCTGCTATATTTTATAAACTAATAAAAACAGTGTGTGTTGGGGGGGAATTAAGCAGTCCTCCACCCATCATGATTTATTTTTCCTCAAGAGTTGCTATACATTTTAGGGGAAAAGACTAAATATTAGGAAAAATGACAAGTGGATTGATAAAATGCTTGGACCCCTCCCCACCCCCACCCCCACCCCGCCTTCAGGAAGAACTTTGTCTTACCTGTTTGTCATGCTTACTTCCAACTACAAGTGAACTTGCATTTGTTTACTCCCAAGTGACTAGCTGGGTATGTTTTATGGTGCCGTGAGGTAAAACTAGCAGTCCCTGTGAAATCTGTGTCAGGGCAAGTGAACTTGCAGGCATCCTGGCCTCACAGATAAATCTCTTCAGAAATAAAGAAAAGAAAATACCAAGAGACAAAACTAAGAATTACATCTATGAAGGACACAAATATTCCTCTGAGACACTCTGTTGCTGATAAGGTCAACTGAAAGGAAACCTGTTTTAATGGACATTTTGCAAGATTACATTTTCCTGTGGCCACACATGGCAAGTGCCAGGAGACGATGATTTATTTCAAAAGAGGATGCCTTGTAGAATGTTCTAAGACTGCATATCGATCAGATTACTGTCCAGTCCCTACTGACATGTTATACTTGGGTAATGTTCACGGTGACACTCAGTATAAGGCTTTAGAATAGCTCTACTTCTTTCCCTGATTTAGGTTCATTTTTTTTATAACTTCAAAGATAAGTTTGATAATTTCCTTCCACAAGTGGGTACCAAAATATATTTGGCTTTACATGGGACCAGGAAAACTTTCTTCAAGCTTTTGGCATGGCCAACTAAAAGGATGATTTAAAAGATGGTTACAGGGCCCATGTTAGCTGTGGACCTGGATTTTGTAGTTGAAAAGAATAACTCTTCCAAATTCTGAGGCAGCTCAGGATGTTTTATGGCCACCATCTCCTCCTCTTCTCTCTTCTCCTCTTTCTAACCTGCTCCAACCTGGCAGTAAAAGGAGCGGGACTGCATTCTTCTGCCTTTTAGAAGTTACCACAACATAGAGAGCAGTGAGTTCTGAAGACAAGATCACATCAGCTTACATTAGTTATTGGCCAAGTTCTCTGAAATGATATATGCTATCGGGTGCATGTTTGTTTCTACCTGTCAGTGTGGTTTATTATTAGGGAAGTATCGCATTGGCTGTCTCTTCCCGGCCATCAAAGCTGCTTCATTAAAGTTAATAAGGGTTGACTTCCAGGCCAAGATGCTCTACCAAGGTAATACAACAACAAAAACTTTCCCTCATTTTTTACTTCTCTGCCTCTCTCCCTCCCCCCCTCTCTCTCCCCCCCTCTCTCCCCAGCAGTAAAGGTATCAAACCAATGCAGAATTTTGTTTTCTCATTTGAAGAGGATTTATTACATTTATTCAAAATTGTGTTGTCTTTTGTTTAAGTTGAATAAGGTCCTTTGTTTAAGTTGAATTATCTTGAAAACACAAACCAAAAAAAGAAAAAACACCCACTGCAGAGCAAGAGATACTAGGAGAGAACACTGCTGGACTAACTCCAGCAAAGTGGCTAGGATAAAATTTCTAAGGCTGGAGATGACACATTTCACTAAAGGAATTACCCAACACTTTGACAATTGCAAGATTCATCATAAGCAATGATAACAGCACAGTTTTCTCTGTCATTCCCCGCCAAGGATCTCTGCTGTTGCTTGAATAACCTGGTGCCTAAGTATACAAGTCACTTGATCAGTATTTTGGTGTTGGCCACCACATTTTTTTCCTTTGGAAGTAGAGAACATTCAGACGAAATTCTGCACAAAGCCTTTTTTCTATTAGAAGGAAGAAACAAGAAAGGGAAAACATTGTCAAGACCACCTATTAAAAAGTGCTCCAAGAAGTTTCAGATTCAATTTTTAAGTACTGTATAGTACTACCTCAGATTATGAGTACCTTGTTCTGTGAGTGCTCTGCAAGATGAGCAAACATTTCTTACGTTTAACAAACAAACAGTTTGTTAACTTCATAAATGAGTACTGTCTTGCAGTATGGGCATGTCACAAGATCACAATTGAGCCAATGATTCTTCCCTGTGGGAAGCCCAAAAACTGTGGAATTTTTCAGAACATTGGGGGGTGCCCCCAACTGGCATTAGTGTATTTTTTTGCCATATCAGAACACCTATGGACACTCATTTGCTTTTTCCATAAAAAAGTAAGCTTAGGAATGCTTTGCTTCATTCTAGGTCAGGCTGCCTGCAGACATAGACCCTTTCCCCTGCTGCCTTTTGGCCAGCGACATTAAGTGCAGTATATAACAAGAGTTTATTAATACATTGTTTTATTTTTCTTTATATTTTGTATTTTGTATTTTGTATTATATTACAGTATTGTAATCATTTTGTATGAATATTTTGGGATTGTAGAATGAATCATCTGAGTTTCCATTACAATATTTCTTATGGAAACATTTTCTTTGATATAAAAGTCCTTTGGATTACAGCTATGTTTCCAGAATGAATTATACTCGCAAACCAAGGTTTTACTGTATTTGTTCATTTATTATGTTTCTAAACAACTAAACAGAAAAGCTCACACACTGTTTTACGGTGCCCTGGCTTCCACTTATTTATTATTTATTTATTTATTTATTTATTGAATTTTTACCCCGCCCATCTTCCAAAGCGGAACTCTGGGCGGCTTCCAAATAGCTGAGCAAGTCAGCGAGCAGTACAATATAAAAGAGACAAATAGAGCAACAATACAAAATCAGACAACAGCAAAGATAAAAACAACATTTTAAAACAACTGGGGCATCTTAGAATCTTGACTTATGCTCGCAGCTCAGCAGCAATAATTGTTTGCAGGCGTGTAGATGGTGGGGGGGGGAACACATTAGGTTGCGCTGCCATAAGCCTCGCTAAAGAGAAGGGTTTTTAAAGCTCGGCGAAAGGCTAACAGGGACTCTGCAGAGCGCACATCTAGTGCTGAATGCTGCCAGATCAGTCAAGATGGTCTAGCCAAAACACCTTCTAGTGCTCATTTCAACTCAAAAAGAAACAACAAGCAGGGAAAAATCCAGAAGCTGATTGCAATTTCATATCATCAATAAGTCTGTTCAGATCATGTGTAAACCAGCAATATCTCAAATTGGGTTGTTCTGTCTTCTTCCTGCCCTGCCCTCCAGCAATATTGTCTTTTCTAGAAAGTTCTGCTCTGAGCTTACAAGCTAGCAGCTGTGGATTCCTTTGCAGAGTCAACCCATATTGTGTTGTCTTCCTCTTTTCATACTGTACACGTGCACACACATACACATACAAAACACCACATCACTTTTCCCAGCAATTACACAGCCTTGTTTTTGCCACCTTTCATCCGAATGTTTTGTCTTCTCTTCCTTCAAATGCTCTCCTCATATGTCTCATGAAGAGGACAAATGATTTCCACCCTTAAGTACCAAACCATTTGTTGTTCAAAGTTTTGAGGGAAGCCTTGAGAAGCTCCAGCTTGCCAAGAGCTGCACTTTCCACTAATAAGCCGACAAGCTCGTTTCATCCAGCTCTGATAAACCATACATTTCTGCTCCAATTGGCTCCCTTTCTCCTTATTTCAAGTTATTCTGTGTTTGGTGTCCAACATAAACAAAACATGTTTCATGAAGAACTCTGACCTCAGCCCTTGGAAACCTTCACAAATAGAGAGGATTACTCTGAAGTGCTAAGGTCAGCGTGTCTCTCCTGCCAGATGGATGCTGCTCCAGTTAACATGGCTGGGTATCTCCATTGCAATGTCCCTGCCTGAGCGAGACATGCCAAGATAGCCAACTGCTGAGGTCTACACTAGCAAAGAGACAGACACTCAAGTGGAAACTTGGAAAATGCTTCTTCTAATAAATCATTTTCTTCTTCTTCTTCGTCATCATGTGCTGTTGTAACACTAGGACCTATCCATGGTCATTCATCCAAATGGGTCAGTAAGCAATTCAACAGAATCAAAAGCACGGAATTCTGGAGAATGTATCACCATTTTATGGAAGAAATTGTTGCTTATTTCCTTCCTTTTTGGGGGGGGGGTGTTTGGTTTGGTTTGTTTTTTACTGCAGTCCCAGAATCCCCACTAATCACGCTGACTGAGGCATTGTGGGAATTGTTGCCCAATAACCTGATTTTTTCCCCATCAGATGTGATAATGGCCGTCAGCAAGCTCTGAAAAGAAATTAGGCAGATTCATAAAGATTCCACCCATTATTGGTTACAGGTGGCTCTAAACCTCCAGGTACAGCAGCAGTACGCTATGGATTACCAGTTTCTAGCCGGCATAACTCAGAATAACTCAGCTATTCCCTGCCAACCAAGTAACTGAATAAAGTGAGGAAAGGTTTAACTACTCAGTCATCATCAGACCTGACCGTGGCCTGGGAGTAGAAGTTTACAGGAAACCCACCCACACGGATCAGTACTTACTGTTTGACTCCCACCATCCATTACAGCACAAACTAGGAGTCATCAGGACCCTCAACCACAGAGCAGAGAGCATCCCCACCTCCACAGAAGCCAAGAAGAAGGAAGACAGGCACCTGAAGACAGCACTTAAGGCCTGTGGATATCCAAAGTGGGCCTTCAACAAAGCAGTGGGCCATCCCAGAAGAAAAAGGGATCAGTCTGAGACCCAGACCCGGCGGAAGAACCTGGTAATTCCTTACATGACTGGAGTGTCTGAGAAGCTTAAAAGGATTTTTGGCAAACACCACATCCCTGTTTATTTCAAACCCACAAACACACCATTTTTATCTGTTTTTATCATGTACACTGCTCAGAGTTCCATATTGGAAGATGGGCGGTATAAAAATGAAACAAACAAATAAATAAATAATAATAAGGCAGAGACTTGTCCACCCAAAGGATCTGATACCAAAACATAAAAGGAGCAATATAGTATATGCGGTCCAATGCAGTGAGGAGTGTTCAGACCTCTACATTGGAACTAAACAGCCATCAAACAGACGGATGGCCCAACATAGGAGGGGTAACAGCTCAGGACCAGAATCAGCAGTACACCTCCATTTGAAGGACAAAGGGCACTCTTTCAAAGATGAGGATGTACACATATTAGACAAAGAAGAGAGGTGGTTTGAGAGAGGAGTAAGGGAAGCCATTTATGTGAGCATCAAAAACCCCTCCCTCAACAGAGGTGGCGGCCTCAGGCATAGTCTATCTGCTACTTATCAGGGTGTGCTTTCCAAAGTACCGGGACAAATCAAAAAGCCTTTGACACCAAGGCTATAGCTAACGACCCATTCTCATCTCAGCGTCATGTCCAGGTGAGTGTAAAACCAAAGCTTGGAAAACTTTCTTTCTTTCTTTCTTTCTTTCTTTCTTTCTTTCTTTCTTTCTTTCTTTCTTTCTTTCTTTCTTTCTTTCTTTCTTTCTTTCTTTCTTTCTTAGGCACAAAGCTACCGTAAGTGGTCTTGGGCCAATGCTGTATCTTGATTTCTATTTATGCTGGTCAGTGGTCACTGTTTCCTACATTTATATGAGAATGCAAACACAGTTTCTTAATCTGATTTATTTTTATTATTAAAGCTGACATACTAGAAACTTTGTTTTGCTCTCAGTAAGCTGGAAGAGAAAAAACAGGGTTCCCCACAAAAAGATTATACTTACAGGACAATAATTTAGAGAGTCTCCACCATGGAGTCATGAAGAAGGAGAAGTCCAAAGGTAATCCATTGTAGCACAACACCAAACAGGAACAACTGTGTTGTGATTGCCAAGAGGGAGATGGCTGAGGCTCAAAAATGTTTTACAAAACAGAAACATGACGATAAGAATAGAAAGATGTTCATTTTCAAGCTGGAGATAAGATATAAATTCACTCTCAGATGTGTGTAAGGGGGGGAGCTTTAAACTCTTACTTTCTATCCACCAGTACAGAAATGAATTAAATTCTTCCAACTCCCATCCACCACCACCCCTAATGTATGAATATGGTATGTTGCGCTCTTGTATCCACAGTTCAAAGCACCAGGAAATGGCCTGATAATTCTGTACAATATTATGCCATATTACCAGCAGGAAAAGGGATGCCAAGGTTTACATAGCAAAGGTCAGCCTGAATGTTAACAACACCAGTGATGGAAGTCAAGAGGTTCTACAGGGTACCTTCTTGTAGTCACTGCCATTCACAAAATGACATTTTGCACATAATGACAAAGGATATTTCAGAAGCTGACTCCATTTTTTATCAGCTCACCACTTCTCACTCAAACCACAAAGCAATTAGACTATTTTTCAACAAATGTGAATGGTAGTGAGCATAAGAGGTTTTCCTGTAGATCATCTTGACTGCTGCCACTGACATTGTCAACTGTCTAGGTGACAAATAAAGGGAATGTTTTATATTTTCTTGCTTCTAAATCTGTTTTAATGATGCTTTTACCTAACCTTTTAATATAATGTTATTAATTATTTTAAATATTTGAATAATTTACTATTTCAGTCTGAGATTTCATGGGCAGTGTAATCTCATCCGGCATCCTTATTCCTTCATCTGCCTTCTGATTGACCAGGAGTACCTCTATCTTGCCTGGATTAAGTTTCAGTTCATTTGGCCTCATCCAGCCCATTACAGACAAGACTGAAATATTACTTTGGTGCTTTGGGGACTTAAAAGCTGATTTGGAAAAAAAGAAAAGCTTGCAGGAAAATGAAAGTAATACTGTTAACAGAAAAATGAGGAAGTTCAAAGCAGAAGGAGACTGGCAACTCTAGAGGCAATGAAAAGCCCAGATTCTGCTGGAAAATCCAGCAAGAGAGTGTTAGAGAATGTGCATTATTGCTGCTTAAATTAATTTTCAAGAAGAAGGATTTTCAAGAGGGTGGGTATACATTGGATATTTTCCCCTTCTTTACTTTTAGGCAGATGCAGTTCTCAGACTGATTGATTACATGCTTGGATGTATGAAGTTTGTGTCATGATGTGGGATTTTCATGAGATATGTCCCGAAATTGCACAGTGAGTAAAAAGGAAGAAATTGGTGCATGTTTTGCCTTGACATTAGTGCTGAAGCCACACTGGACAGTACTGAATTTCACTCCCATTCCATATCAGAGCCCTTTATTCCCCACCCCATCCCATTTTCATTTTCATGTTTCCATGTTTTTTTTTTACTATTTGGACCAATACAAACATGTACAAATATTTGGGTACAAATTGAAACAAGCAGGCTGGAAATTGTCTCAGAGTAAATTGCTTCAGATCTGTAAGACCAATCATTTATACTGAATAGAAGTGGCTGGTAATCAAACACCCTGGTATATAATATTCTACGTGCTTTTAAAACTAAACCAATGTGGTGTGCAGAATAAAACATTACCAGCAGATAACACAGTTTAAACAAGAACGGCAGCCAGATAGTTATGTAACAGGAGCATCCAATCAATTCAAAACCTATGCAACAATAACAGAATTATAATACATCAGGAATGTATTATCAGGTTTGGCCAACGTTTGAAATGTGAGCAGGATGGAGTCCTTTTGAAACAGAATCTAGTGGGCTCCCTCAGAACCAAAACTCTTGCTACACTATCGGTTTTTGGGGGAAGACATATCTCGTTGATTTGGCCTTTTAAAATGATATTGCCTTTATGTTTTATGTTTCTCAGTGTTATTGTTTTTACTTGGAATTGTTGCACACTGCCTCAGCAACATTTTTGAAAGGCAACAGACACATCGTCATGGTGACCATCAACATCAGCATCATCACTACAGAAGAAAACAGTCAAGACTCAGAAAAAAAGGGAAAGATGAAAAAGATGCATGCTGTATTTCTTTAAAGAGTTGGAAAATGCATCTTTTTCATCTTGTGTTGTTTTTTTTTACCCAAGTCTCAGCTGCTTTGCTCTGCAATGATGATGATGAGAATATGAATACTTTTGGAGCAAAAAAAAATTGCAGAACCTATGGGTAGCCATTGAAAATACCCCATCCCCTGTGCTCACCAGTGGGATGGATCTGACAGGCAGATCTGTCTATAGAACCCATGACAGAGAAGTTACCTTACAGCTTCCAATAGGCAGAAATTATCCTTCTAAGGAACTTGTACTCAAAGTAAGGTTCTGCAGGACAAAGCAGGCACTTCCCAAAAGGTGATGAAATGCACTAGTTAACTGTGTAATTTGTAGTGTATAAATGTCACGTGTTCTCACTGGCCAATGTCCAGAAGCAGCAACATCCACGCCAATGGAGCTTTTCAGACCAACTTCAGGAGTGGCCCCACACAGAACACAGTAGAGAAGTTTAGCCTGGATACAATTCTTGTAGGGATAAACAATGGCAAGAAGGATGTCCCTAGGCAGAGTTGCATCCTGCATATGACTAAGTACGCCCCCAAAGTTCCAGAATGTCTGTGACAAGAAGGTACATGCCCAGTAGGTGGTGCTCCAGTGTGTAAGGCACTATTCCTTTGGCCAAAGTAACTCCACTTGCAGATGACTAAAAACAACCTTACCAGTCCAATTGTGAACAATAAATTGCCCTTTGGGCTGGGGCATGTCAACCAATATTAGTGAAACAGCATAAAATAAACCTACATGTCAGCTAATGTTCTGTCACCAACTACATGGCATGGTCTCTCCATCGTGTATGGTTCCTAGGAAGTGGCATTCCTTATTATAGAGTGGGAAAGTGTTCTTGGCTGTGAAATGGTTGAAAAATGTGTCCCTCCCTTTTTGTTCCTTGCCTTCTTTCACAGGCCGAAAGGGAAGCTTTCTATTCCATTCCATTCCACTGTCCTGAGGTACTCAGATGAAACTCCACAGGATATTTAGTACAGTATATGGGAAATAATCAATCCTCACTTAACATGGTGGGATGATTTGCTGCATCTGCTAGGAAGTTTCATGTTTGTTTTATCAGCAATTTTAATAGATTAACTATTAATTTTAAAAGGTTGTTGATATATGCTTCCTGGACAGCTTGTTATGGTTCAAAAGCTGGCTGTATTTTATCTTATTATGGGTTATTTTTGTTGCACTCTTCCCTAAAGTGTAATGGCTTTTGGGTAAATGCAATAAAGATGATTAATTGATATTACAATAGTTCCTAGAGAATAAAATCTCCTCTGCATCCCTGATAGTTCCCCTGCTTCCTTTTCTGAACTTTTGGCTTCAAGCTTTACATTATAGCCCTGTAACAGGTTCATAACTCATAAACAGATGTCACTAAAATGAAAAAAAGAAAAGCTTGACTCTTCACACCAAACGTTAAGCAATGACAATATGCACCACCTAGGCATCCTTCTTTTTAACTATTCTTTACACAAGAATAGTTTCGGGGGGGGGGGTGGAACTTCCGTACCTCCCAGAAATCTCGTGAGCCTCTCCGAGCTCTTCACAACAATTCATATGTGCATCTATCTAAAATTCACAGGCCACACAAAGATGGTTTTCGAAGGATTCCCCTCACTTGTGAGAAGCACTGCTCACTGTTTTATTAATAGCATGTCAGAACTGGTTCTATGCAGTGGACTTGTTTCAATTAACGCCAGGAGACAAACTGTTCGTGGTGTTTTGTTGACTCGTTTTAAAGGGGGGGGGGGTTGCCACAACCTGGGTCCATGTCTATGACTGAACAATGGCTAAGGAACATTTGGCTTTGCAAACTACAAGTCACAGGATGCTTTGGTTGGCAATGCCTATGTTTGTTTCTTAGAGAGCTGCAGATTGTGAGTATATGTTCTTCTGGTCACTTCCTCACTTCCATGAGCATTGGTGTATTCAGCGGTGCACGTTGAAGGGTCTAGGGTCCTTCAAACCCAAGTGGAAAGCAGCAAGTGAAGTGCAGCATTTCTTTACTCTTTATGTGATTTACAAATGCACATATAGAGCCAACTAGAAGCCAGACAACACCTAACACCAGACAACACATCCTCAGAGACTGTTGTTTGTGGTCCATTTTAAGCACTGGATATCGAAGAAGCCATAGGGAGTAGTTACAATCTAAAGATATACTGCCCAGATGGCCTGTCTGATTTCCTGAAGATACTGCATGTCATATAAGAAATATTTAGGAAAGAAAGAGCCAGAACTTGTGGGGAGTTTTTCCAAGTCATCATCAGCTAGTCCAGGAGTATTGCATGTCTTGTAATGCATCCTATTGCACAAAGTACTACTACATTCCAGAAATTTGGAAGAAATATCACATAGCCAGTGCATAGCATGCGTTGCCAGCACCCAGGAAAGGCAAATGTTGTGCCCCCTACATTTTTTCCACCTGGGCCATTGCCCCTGCACTACCACTGCTGCAGTCTGCCCCCACCCCCTTCCCACTACCTCCATCACCTGTCTATTTGGTCCTGTCGCCTCCTCTTCCTTCTCCATCTCTGTGAATGGGCAATCCAGCACCACAGGTCCTGATCCAATGCAGTGGGGCTCCAAACCAGCTCCACGTGGCACTGGATTGCCAATTTGCAGCCAGATAGTCTGCCTCCTCCGTCACCTCCCTACTTAGTCCTGTCACCCCCTCTTCCTCCTCCATCACTGCAAATGGGTGATCCGGCATTGTGCGGTGCTGGATCGCCCATTTGCAGCCCCACAGCCTGCCCAGTGTCGTTGCTTCTCTACCTAAGCTTGCCACTATCTCTTCTTCTGCTTCTTCTACTTCTTCCTCCTCCAGTGCTGCTACGTTGAGAGAGAGAGAGAGAGAGATCAGGGGCATGGCATGGAGAGGACAAGGAGGGCGGGGCACCCCAGGCACAGCAATTAGGGGGTGCCAAATCGCCTACCACCTACCCCCCCGCTCCCCATCTCTGAATCTGGCTGCAGGCAGGCAGGCGTGCACAGTGGCTGCGGTGCCCTCCTCCTCCTCCCACGCACCCCACGCCCGCCCCACGCTCACAGGGGAGGGCCAGGGGGCTCAAAAATAACTTTGGCCTCAGGTGTCCCCAAACCTTGCTATGGCGCTGAGAGAGATACAGAGCTTCCCTTCCACAAACCAGGGCTGTTTCTCCTGCACACGCCCTGCGTATCAGGTGATAAGCAGAGTCTTGCAAAGAGACCACAGGCCCAGGTCCCTTAAGGAAAACCAGGCCTGCTGTGTCTCAAGATGGTGGCGGGGGCAAAGGAGGAAGAGGAGGAGGTAGCAGAACCAGAAGATCAGGGGCAGGCTGTGAGCCAGGGAGAGGAATGAGCAAGCATCCTCTAAAAATGTTGCACCCAAGAAGACTGTGAGGGGGGCATGCTATGCCAAAGCACGTATCCACCACTTTGACTAATGGCTGCTTTGAATAATGGCTTCCCTCTATCAATATGCTTAAAAGAAATGAGAAATAGGAATTTTTAGGAAGGATCAAATGCTTTTATGTCTAAGACAAAGTCTTGGACAGGGGGGATTAGTAGCTATGATATAAAGGATAGATCTCAGAATTCGGAGAAGTTACTTTTTAATGTTCTAAGATGCCTCTTCTAATTCCCTGTTCTTAAACTTGAGTATGTCATAAATGTTCTGGGCTGTATATTATCCCTCATTACTGTAAGCCACCTTGGGTCCTTTTCCCAGGAGAAAGGTGGGTTAAAAATGTTGAAAATAAATAAAGAAAATAAATAAAATGTTTTGTAGATCTGAGAAAAGTTGATTTTCTTTTTATTTTTTTAGTCAGACTTCACCAGTAGTCATGATAGATAGAATCCAAATACAATGGCTGGGATCTAAAGAACCATAAATCCACTTAGCGTACAGAAATGTCAACTTTATTTCTCCTCTTCTCTTTCTAAAACTCTAGCTTCAAAGCCCACTTATCCCTGCCAGCACAACTTCCTAGGTGGAGATTCAGGGAGTTGTAGATGAAAATAGTAGCTTTTAAAAGCTATGTATTTAGTAGATTTCAGTATCTCAAGTCAGCCGCTACCTTTTCTAAATGACAAGCTGCTTTTGAAAGTGGGGGATATTTTTAGAAAAGTGTGCGGGGTGCGTGGGGGGGACGACTGTTTTTCCAATATGATTGCAGGGGCTGGAGAGACCTATGTACACCTAGGGTAGCTCACTGCTTAGAAGATAGTGGTTATATTATTTTAATGGTTTGGCCCCCAGCCTTACTTTAGCTCCCGCACAGCTACACTGGACCCAATATATTTTCAGTACTAAGGTGCTTGCAAAGAATTAAGTCAACCTGTTCACAAGGCTTCAATACCACAAACACAGTGTAACATTTGACCTTTGAATGTCCCATGGTCCTGGCAAAAATCTTGAAACACACACACACACACACACACACACACACACACACACACACACACACATTTCATTAGTATAACTCCTGGTTCTTCACTTTAACTAATCACTAGAGCCAAGGCTATATTAAAATTGCAGGTTTATCAGCACATACACATTCTGCACCCAAATCCAAGGAACTGCAATACATGCAACCCTATCTGCAGTGTTCTACAGGACTCCATGGAAATTAACAGGAGTTCTGCCATCAGAGCTATTTGAAGCTGGAAGCTGTGGTAATTTATTAGTTCAGGCATCTTGTGCCTTAGTAATAGGTTTCTCTTCTCCCCACCCCCACCACAACCCCCACCCCCACCCACCCACCCACCCAAACTTTAACAAGCCATTGACCAGACAACTAAATTTCTCAGCATCTCACTTTCTCAGGTCACCCATAAGCACCTCAAGATTTATGTGAAGAAGAAATAGTGTTGCTATTTTAGGTGGTGGTGTTTTCTTAAGCAGTGCATCTCTGATGGAGATTTATTCTAACGGGGCATGCTGGGGGCCTCTGCTTTCAGAGGGCTTGGTATGAACTGGGTCACAAAGGCAATTAAAAGTCATAAAGCAGATGTATCGTGTCTCGGCTCAATCCCTTTGGTTTCTGTCAAGAGGTGAAATCATTGCATGGTACTCGCTGGTGCATTTTTTCATTCCAGCCATAGAAGTGGTGTAAACAAGAAGGAGCGGGCACGTTCTCTCAGGCCTTCTAATTCTCTCTCTCTCTCTCTCTCTCTCTCTCTCTCTCTCTCTCTCTCTCTGTGTGTGTGTGTGTGTGTGTGTGTGTGTGTGTTGCTTTCTCTGTCATGTTAACATTTCTATCAAGTTTACTGACCTCATAATCAAACCAAGATGGTGTGAGAGGCAAGAATCACTGAGCTCAGGACTTTCAAAGCTAGTATATTCTCCTTACCCCACAAACCACATGCAGAACAGCCAGGTCTGTTTAGTAAAGGAGGAGCGAGGGGAGAGGTGTAGTTGCTTAAGTGTCAGCAAGGCTGTAAGGGAAAAGGTGTATCAGTGCCCCTCCCTTCCATTCAAATTACACTGATTTCTCTTAGGCCGTTACTTCACGAGGTGCCTCGCTTCGAATTGACCTTGCCTTCGATTTGAATTCGGAGGCAGTCACGTGGTGGTCACGTGGTCTCCCTTCGCTCCCACCCCTGTTTCTCTGTACTCACGCGGGGCATTTTTGGGACCGAATCGATTACCACCTCACCTGCTCCCTTCGCATTAGAAAGCTGATTTGCAACGTCCGGTTCCACTCTCCTTTTATTTTTTTTAAAAAAATTACTCGGCATATCGATGCATCAATGCTTGGCTGTCATTCACGACAGAGCGTGGTTACTGTACGATCCTGTGTTTTGTTTCCTGGCATCATTGGCAGCCCCCCGCCGCCACCGCCGCCGCTACTCGGGGGGAGCCCCGCATGGCACAGCCGCCCGCCCTCCGCCGCTTGCACGCTGCCTGCCCCGGGTGCCCTGCTCTGGCCGGGCGAGGCAGCAGCGGCTCCTCCTGCGCCCGCCGCCGCCGCCGCCGCCGCTGCTACTCGAGCGAGGAAGTAACAGCACAAAGCGATGAAACAATATAGCGATGCATCGATATCCCTGTTTGAATATTTTTTAAAAAAAAACTTGAAATAAAAGCCAAAAACCGAGACCACACGTGACGTTGGGAGCGAAGCGAGATGCGAAGCGAAAAGATTCCCGTCCTCCGCCAGGGGAATCACTCACCCCGGTTGGAGCACGCTAAAGGGGGCGTGGTCGGGGTGACGTCGCAGCCAAAAAGGAGGAGCGTGCGGACTGAAGCGATCGGTTCGCACAGAAATGACGGCTTGCCGCGAAGCGAGCAGCTCGTGAAGTAACGGCCTTAGCTGCAACACATCACTAGTGGAGTGTGGACAGGATGGTAGCACGGCTAGTGAGGGTTAAAACCAGGGTACTTCAAGGGCCAGATGCAGAGGAGTGGCATCAGGGGACCAGTATCTAGTCTTGTGCTCTAGACCAGGCCTGCCCAACAGGTAGACCATGGGCTACTGGTAGCCCGTGAAGGGTTCAAAAGTAGCCCGCTGGCCATCAGTAAAAAAAACTGAGGGGATAAGTTCTCCACCCTTCCCTCCCTAATCTCAAGGACCACCACTGCCCCAGCAAAGTTCTGGGTCTGTCAGCCCACTGTCTCAGCAAGCGGGGCAGTTCAAAGGCCATGGTGCATTGAAATCTGTTCCCTCCAGAACAAATTAAGGGGTTTTAAATGCATTCCTATGGGAAACCGCTGCTCTGCTTACAAAAGTTTTTAGTTATGAGCACGTGCTCAGAACAGATAAAATTCATAAGTAGAGGTATTAGTGTAGTCGACCTCAGGCACGTTGGGCCGGAAAAAGTAGACCTTGGCCTGTTCAAAGTTGAACAGCCCTGCTCTAGATGCATCTGGTGGGGCCACTGTGAGATACAGGAAGCTGGACTAGATGGGCCTTTGGCCTGATCCAGCATGGCTCTTCTTATGCTCTTATGTCCTATGAGCTTTTGCTTTGCAGAATTACAGTATTTTTCAGTATATAAGACTATATTTTTGTCTAAAATTGTTAGACTAAAATTGAGGGTTGTCTTATACACAAAAGTTACCCAAGGAGAGGACCAAGCAGTTGCGAAACTGTAATTTTGGTTTGCAAAAATGGGGGTGTCTTAAACATGGGGGTGTCCTATAAGATGGCGGCATCTTATAGATTAGACAGTACCAAAGGTACAACGTTCTCATAACTATTATTAAAGAAAAATAATTTTTAAGGCTGCCTCTGCACTCTTACCTTTCCCCAAATCAATTTGCTTTAAAAATATTAATATTAAGAGTTGCAGAGCTGGAAGGGATCCCATGGATAATCAAGTCCATCCCTACCAAGGAAGCACAGCGGTGAATCGAACTCCCAAACCAAGCAGGTATATATTGCCGCAAATCTGTCTCTTGAAATAATGGTTATTAGAATTTAGAAATGTATGCAGTTCTGTTTATTTCCTCTGTTGTGATTGTTTTTCAAAGGATTTGAAATTGTTGCTTTCCAAAGATTGCTAATTATGGCATCATAAACTCTGTCAGCTCCAAAGTTTTTCTGCTATAATTTCCCCTGTATCCGGAAAGTGAACATTCTGCAATCATTCATCAGGACTTTTAACACATAGTAGATCTGAATTGAAGACATATAAAAACATATTGTTACACAAGAGTTATGTCACTGTTGTTCTTCCCTGTTTATGTTGATTTTTCTGTGTTTTTTCTGCCATTGTGCCTCTTGCCAGGCCTTTGCCTTTTTAAAATTATTGTTGTATTGTTATTGCTGTTATTGTTTTACTGTTTTTTGCTTACACTCGTGTGTTTTTCTTTAATTTTAAATCGCTGTTTACTTATTTGTTTGGCATTTTGTTAACCGCCCAGAGTTCCTGTGGGAAAGTCAGTGCAGTTTAGAAATGCATAAATAAATAAATAAATAAATAAATAAATAAATAAATAAATAAATAAATAAATAAATAAAAGACGTACAGGTAAAAATTAGTTTCTTGGGGGAAAATAATTTAAACATTCTTCAAATAGAGTATCACCATCACCCACACCCAAAAACCTACATAAAATATGCTTGTTCAAACAAAAATATCTATGATAACATTTATATGAAACTTCAAAAACATCATTTTATCAGTACAAGAAGGGGAAACCTTGAGAAATTTAGGCACATCTTTAAAGACATAGAGCTAAGACTTTGTTGTATGTAATTTTTCAAAGTAGAGAGAAAAATCTTACAACATGGTTGGCTGGTAGCTGTGTTCTTTCAAAATCTGTGTGCAAATGCTATCTTAGTTTCCAAGCCAGTAGAAAATTAATATAGTTTGTAAGCAGGAAAGAGACTAGAAATAGATTGCAAACACTGAAATATGCTGATACTGAGAGTAATGAAAATATTTTCCATGCCAGAAAGGGGGTTAGAGGGAGAATGGAATATGACCTGGAAGTTTGAGAACTTGGCGACCAGTGCTTCAGCGTTTAATGTTGTTCTTCTCTGGCGCAAAACTTGATCTGCTTCAATTTACTGGCTATACTTTTGGACACAGATGTTGGCTGTCTCCAATATGAAGCGATAATGACCTAGCACTCTCATGATTTAGTAAGCTTTGGTTCTATGCAGCCACTCAGCCAGTAAAAGCTTAATCCCTTAATGGTCATTTGTGTTTTTGCAACACATCTCAAAGAATTCAACAATACTGCAAGTTGTACTTGGTGGGTTGACTTGCACGTTGTCAACCCTGGTTATCTTATCAAGAGGCTAATTCCCACAAATTATGATGCATTCACAAGAGGTGGGTGATGGAAAAAGCTGAATCATAAATCTGTCCTTCTCTGGCCAGCTGCTGTGTCAGTAGAATCAAAGAATTAGTTATCATTCTGAACAGTTAAGCCCTGAAAGGATGTTTGGCTGTCTGTTAATAAAAATGCTGTATTGATCAACATTTTTGATACAGAGCTATGTGTATTTTTAACAGATTATTAATTCCTAAATAGAAAGTAAATGGTGGTTTCATCAAGGTCTAAAAGGTTCTCACAAAGACATTAAATTTTATGATACTTTCCTAGAAGTGAGCTTTGGGGAAAACAGTGAGTTTCAATATCAACTTCTATAATTATATAGAAGAGGCTGAGTTGCAGTTTCACAGATCATATCTCCCCTTTTCCTCCAAATTATGACTATGGTTAGGCACATCATTCATGTGAATCTCACAAAAATTAGGATTCTTTTGTGTTACTGCAACATTCTTTGCCTTACAAAACCAGGATCAGCTCAGAATTAATCTCCCTCCCTCTCTCTCTCTCTCTTCAGGTACAGGGTGAATGTTTGGATTTTTAAGGGATGAAGGAAGCAAAATATAATGTCTTTGAATATTCAGCAGCCATACAGAAAATGCACACATAAGCTATTATACATTTCTTGTTCACGACAAGGCATGTCCTTTGTGTTCTTCCACATGTTGGGTTATAACCTTTCCAAGATTTCCATTCATGCAGGAGCAGGATGTGGGAGGGACGTCTCATCCACAAATCCTCACAGAAACCTCTCCTCAACTGGCTATACTTTTGGACCCAGATGCTGGCTAAATCCAGTATACAGCAACAATGACCTAGCACTCTCATCATTTAGTAATCCTTGGTTCTATGCAGCCACGCCACATTGGGTATGTGTAGTTACTTATATACCCAACACACCATTAAATGTCCGTTCTGGAATCCCCTTGGCAGCCTGCTTTCAAAAGCTGGAGAAAGCTGTGGTGAGAGGAGGAAAATCCAGTTGTTCAGTATAGGCCCTGCTAACTTGTCCTGGGTCAATGGGGGGAGGACCATTCCTTGAGAGAGGAATATATGTTCTCCAAAACAGTGATCACAGCAGCCATGTTTTGGCACTGAAATCTCTGTGGAGCATGTTTGAACTGTCCCTGTAAGCCCACGAAATTTGGAGAGGTTTGGGGGTCAGGGGGCTGAGTTATTAAGCTCTAAAGGGGGTGCCCCTAGGAAAAAATATTTCTAATTGATTGAATCAGGATTTGGAAGCCAAGCCGCAGCGGTGCTAATTGCTCACATGTGGAGGGGGGGGTTATTGTGGTATCTGGATTCAATTGGAAAGATCTTTTCCTAGGGACACCCACTTTAGCGCTTAATAACTCAGCCCTCTGACCACCAAAACTTTCCAAATTTGGGGGGGGGGTTACAGGGAAGAGCTTGAGAAAGCTCCCGCCATTTCCTCTGGGACAAATCATTTCGTTCCTAGAGGGGAAAATGGTGTTTGGTTTGTTTCATGATGAAATGTGTCCTATTTCGTTATGTAATGAAATGATGAAACAACATTTCATTTTTCATTTTGTGCCTATTTCTATTCGCTAGTTAGTGAAGGAACAGAATAAAATATCTTCGAGGAAGGTCTAGTCTAGGTGGGCGGGTGGAATGGTGATCAGTACTGTTCTTCAGCAGAGTATTTGTTGCATGCAAACCACATTAGTACAAGAGTCAAATCGTACACTTGATTCTGGCCATATTAGCCTTCTACAAAGTGTAACCAACTAAAAAACTAAGCGCACGTGAATGGGACAACACACTTGGATCAGTGTTTGAGCCATGTGACTTTTTCATTCAAGTGTGTCTCAAGGGCAAAAACAAAAAGTTAATTCCAATCATCTCCTTGAACGGAAACTCTCGGATGAACACTGGCTGCATGAAATGGGAACCAAGAGTTAACACAACTTTAATCAGCAACAGCCAGCAGAGTAGCAGCATATGTAGTGTGCATAAACAGGTGATAAAAGCTGATAAGAGAGATGACAAAAATTACGAAAATAAAAAAACACTGTTGTAAAGATTTATGGAGCAGCTAAAGAAGAGCTAAATAAATGATAACAACCACTGATAAAAGAACCAGGGCATCAGCCATATAAATACTCAGGGGAACTTCAATGCTTCTGTGTGTTACTATGACACTGGTTTGTTTATGCCAACATTGACCTTCTGCACCCGGAGAAGTATATTAAGCATCTTGGTGTCTTTTGTGTTGTTTTACTCCTCTAGAGAAAGTTGTTCAGGGCTGATCCTGATGAATGGTTTTTGCCAAAAGTCAATGTTATCCTTGACTGGATGCAGATGGCCCAGTAAAAAATGAATACTGCCAGCAGACGTCCTCTTTATCAGTCGTAAAAGTTCAGCAGGGACTAGACTTCCTCATCTCTGGCCAGTAAGTCACCCCTCCCACCTCACCCCAGCGTTCTTTTTCACCACCAGTTCACACAATGTCCTGAATGATTCTCGACTCCAATAAATATAGTTGCTTATAGTTTTGTGTGTGTGTGTGTGCGTGCGAGAGAGAGAGAGAGAGAGTACGCATGCACACATGCACACACACACAAAACATTTCTGGTCATTTGGTTCACAGTACAAAATTCATTCAAGCATTTCAAATCCTTCCTGGGGAAGACACCAAGAGTTGATAGAGCTTATAAATATTCAAGATCTTGTTACTGTATGTTGTTTGTCCTCCCAATTGACCTGCTGTGTCTCCGACCGCAGTTTGTCCTGCTCTCCAGACTTCTTCACTGAAGAAGTTGGGCAGTTGGCAACAGGCATAAAGATGAACTCCTGCGTCCCAGTCAAAACAGGACAAGAGATCAGCGTGCTTAGTCACCGGATAGCTCTGCTCTTCCTGGGAACAGCTCAGAAAAACCAATTAGGCAAGATGTCTTTTGGAAAAGGAGCTTGGGATCTCCAATGGTGTCTTTTATTTCAGTCACTACATGACATAATTAATTTGGTCCTTTCATCTTTGCCAAGATTGTCCCTGTTCAAAACAGCAGAGCCTTCCATGCTATATGGCTGGGTGAAGTGGTTCTGGTTCCATGTTTAAAAGGAGGCCAGCATGACTATCTAAACGGTGCAGTAAGACTTTAAAGCAGGCATGTCCAAACTTTGGCCCTCCAGATGTTTTGGACAGCAACACCCACAGTCCTTTGCCATTGGCAATCTAAACTTAGAATTGTGGGAGTTGTGGTCCAAAACATCAGGAGGGCCGAAGTTTGGACATGCCTGCTTTAAAGTGATGGCTCTAGCTGATGCGCACATGCTATTGGGGCTCCTTTTGACATGGTAGTATTTCCTAAGCTGGCTATAAGTGACCCAAAATTCTCTTCTTTTATAACCGCCCCACACAAACACACACACATTCCAATGCACATTTTTATGTACGTATAAAAGTCAGAATCCAGCGCAATACCAGCAGAAGTGTCATGTGGTGACCTTTGTAACGAAAGATCCCATGGAAGAAAGCAAAGCAAAGTGTTCTGCTTATATACTGCCCCATACCACTTCAAGTAGTCTCTGGGCAGTTTACAGTTTTAATTACAGTATGCAGGCTACACCCCCACCCCACCCCCAGCAAGCTGGGTACTGACTTTACAAACCTCGGAAGGATGAAAGGCTGAGTCAAACATGAGCTGGCTACCTGAGATTGAACCCCAGGTCGTGAGCACAGTTTTGCCTGCAGTACACACGTTTAAACCACTGCGCCACGGAGCTCAAATGATTGCAATATGTTCTGGAATGCTTCTGTTCAAGTTCCAGGCTCCCTGTTCCATCACTGCTGCCCAGTTATTCCAATGTCCTTGAAGCTCTTCACATTCTCAACACACTAGGCAAGCTCACAGTTCATCTGCAGATATTCTCCATTATTGTGGTTTCTTTGTTACAGCTCTCTGTGTGTCTGTCTGTCTGTCTGTCTGTCTGTCTGTCTCGTGTTGGCCTCCCTTGTCTAAGTGGTGGACTTAGATGAGGAACAATAATGTGGAACTCAAGCAAAGCAGTAACGGACATCGCACAAGGCCAGGACCTCTCATGGTTCAAGCTGTATTCACTGCTAGAAAAATAGCAAACCACAAAACTGCAGTTTTTGGGGGCCTGCAAATCCCAAAATTCTTCAAGCAGGATATCCATTGACCATCAAGGGATTCTGGAAGCAATAGTGCAAAGCAATAACTACCCAGTTCTGGATGTAATACAGTCAGCTCCATATAATCAGCAAAAACAAAAGCATGACCCTAAATAACAACAGTTCCTGAGCATTCACAGAGCAAAGCTATTGCTTTGTTCACCATTTTCTTGTGTTCTTTGCATGATTTCCTCTGGTCATCTGACTGGTCACCGTGAGATACAGGATGTTGGACTATGGCCATTTGGCCTGGTCCACCAGACATGCTCCAAATTTATATTGCCATATTTTGCCCCCAAATATAACAAAGTTGTAGATTGCTCCAGCAATGGCGGTGGCGGCAGCAACAGCAGAAGTGCAACAACATGACTTGAGTACAATATTTATATTCTTTGCTAGTAGCAAAATTCTTGGAAATAGCAGAGTTGTTCAATAATACTAGACAAAATGATGGCTTAATATTTACTGTCCTGGGAATTGCCTTGGTGGGAGGTTATCATAGATTGCCAACGACTCCTCACCTCCATATATATTACATCTGTGTTTTATACACCAAGTCTAGCTGAATTTGTAGTGCTTTCAGTTTTAGCCTATTAATACTGAACTGACAGAAAGTGATGAAGAATTGAAGGAGTGGGAGCTTCTTTGCCCAAATGAAAAAGCTGTGGCGCTCCAAGCCAATGATGCTGTTAACTGCATCCCTGATTACACTTCCCCAGCCAACCCCCCTGCCCCCCCCCCCCATCATTTCAGAAATGTATCTCTATCCTATTGCATTCAGCAGCTGGAAGGAAATAAACTCAAGGAACGGATCAGGAATGCAGGGTGCTTTGGATGCAGTTGGAGTCCAGCTCTCATCATCCCCAGACATCATAGCCAATGGTGAGTCAAAATGAGTGGAGGACTACTCATATCCTAGCTCCTGATTCTCAGAACATTTTTCGGGTCTCAGAAACATAACACATCCTAAGGCCTTTATCTCACACACACACAAACTTTATTGTTTCTGACCATAGGCCTTTTCAATATACAAACCAGCAGATAAAATTCACTTAAAACAGGTGATTACCATGAACCCAATAAAATCCAATCCAAGAATAATAATGTAATATTGACAAACTGAGACCTCAGTTTCTTAGCTGCCAGTGCAAATTGTGCTACCGCATATGTAATATACATCTGCGTATCAGCAAGCAAACCTGTTACTGTTTCCATGGTGGTGCAATTAGAAAACAGTTGAATAGTGGATGACAAAAATCTTTCTCTAGGATTTTTATAAAGAGGGAAATGCAGCAAGTAATGGATTAGATCCTCAATCTGGTTACAGCCGAAAGCACATTTCCGTTCCTCAACTGGGATTCCTTTATATCTCCCTTCGAGTTATGCTGAGGCCATCTGTTCAAATCTAAGTTCGGTAAAAGCTCTATGAATCTGAGGAAAAGTCAATACTTCAAAGTAATGAGGTTTTGCATGATTCACCTGAAAGTGAGGATACCAGACAGAAAAGTGAGACCCAATAATAGCAGCTCTATCTTGACAGGCATCAAAGTCATAGATCCAGTTTCTGAGGTCATGGGAACTTAAACTAAGGAGATTATCCATCGTAAGATTATACGTCTTTAATTTTTGTTGGCATTGTTGTGCCCATCCACCAGTCTGTAGTTGTTCTAGCCAACAGCACTTTGTTAGAGAGGAGTCCTCCGAGCTATTCAATCTACGCCAATACCTAAAATAAGCCAGATCGACTCTAGGGGCTATTGATGATAGGCTTAGCTCAGCTCTAAGATGAGCTGAGGGAGTTCCTGGATGGAGCCCAGTATCAGCTAAGGCCTTTATATACATTCCCGTCTTCTTGTGATACTGTGTAGGTCTGTACAGCTTGCCCAAGGCTACACAGGATGGCTCTTTTCCCAAGAACCACTATAGGGAATCCAAGACCCAACTTCTCCTAATTAACTGTGCTATTTAGCAGCTATCTAGATAAAACTCTGGGACTTTTCAAAGTTCATGCCAGCACAAAATCTCTCTGGTTAACACGGAGATGGAGGAGAAAGGAAGGAGGCCGCAATCCACCACACCCGGAAGCCCTTGCATTGTTCTCCAGACAACTACATGGAGGAAATGGTTTGTGAAATGAAGCCAAAGACAGGTTGCGTTCGACCTTCAATCTTGGGGTTATTTTGGTGTCTTATAGTATATACTTGTTTGATCAAACACAAGCAGTTAGTTCAATGCCATTAATATCACATTAAATTAAAATGCAAAGAATCCTACCATTTAAATAAAATGGCTACAAATCAGAGAAGGCCCTACCATTGTGAGGAGTGATTTGACTGCCTTTCTTTCTTATTCTCCAGAGAAAGGGGAAGAAATGATCGGCAGTTTCTGTTACAAATACTTTGGCTGGCCTTGGCAATCATGAACTTTGTGGGGGGATTCCCTTTGTTGCTTCACTGCAGATAGCAAAACCTTCTGAACTGGCCCCATTGTTCCATCACATTTACCAGGAGCTGTACAGCTTAGATAACATCCCTTGCTGAGTTGGATGGCGTGTTTCACCTTCGGTGCGGGAAAATTTAAAGGCTCTCCTTTTGGCAGGATATGAAATACTGTACCAGTGTTTTGCTTAACCAGAATAGAAAGGTTTGAGTTTAAAGCCGACCAGGAGATGGAAACATAGATTAATACAGAGTGATCCTATTTCCTTTTTATTTTGAAATCAGTGTTGTTTTGTTTGATAAGGCCTTTTCCCAAGAGAGAATCCATTATGAAGTCACAACCGGGAAGTCATTTTCCCCCTGGATTAATTATATTAGTTATATTAATTGAAGAGGGAACAAGTTTGTTTTCCATGGCTTCAGAGACTAGGACCCAGGGCAATGGTTTCAAACTACAGGAAAAGAGATTCCATTTGAACATTAGGAAGAACTTCATGATGGTTAGAGCTGTTTGGCAGTGGAATATGCTGCCACGGAAGGTGGTGGGGTCTCCTTCTTTAAAGGTTTTTAAGCAGAGGCTGGATGGCCATCTGTCGGAAATATTGTGATGGGGTTCCTGCATGGCAGGGGGTTGGACTAGATGGCCCTTGAGGTCTCTTCCAACTCTATGATTCTATGATTCTATGATTCTATGACATGCTGCCTGGTGTATAGGAATGCAGCTTTTGCTGGATACCCTAAACACACTTTGTTGGCAAAAAGTTGTGCTGAAATCACGGGCATTTACTCTGAAGTCAAAGCCTCAGAATCAGAAGTTTACTTCTTGAAAGACTGCAGCAGAGGTGGTTTATAAACTATGACAAGAGAGATCACAGCACAACATTTCAGGAGAGATGCCCCCTCTTCCTGATTATGAGCCATCTCTACAGGTGTGGGTTTCATATACGGCATATGATTTACAGAGGTATAGCTTGCTCTATAGATAGATAGATGTGCAACATGCTTGTTGGCATCCTTAATTCAATGAAAGGAGTGAGGTAAGAACTGAAAAATAACCAAAATAATCCATGAAAACATTCCCCAGTGCTATGTCATAACTTTACAGAAAGGCTCTTTGACCTCCAGAATGGGTTTTTATATTAGATTTCTTGGTACTCCTACTCTAGTCCACACACATTCTGTGTAGTTGGCACTAGCAGTAAAAACCACCTGCCAGCTGCGACTTTGGCATCTCCTGGGAGTTGGTACTGCTGTGCTGGACTTAATTTAATCAAATATGAGCAGCATGCTCATAAATTTAATGATAACTGAACGTTCTGCATGATATGCAGCCAACACTAAGGCACTCATAACTGTATAGATTTCACTGGAATAGATTGAAGAACATGCCTAAATGACTTTCTAGTGATACAAATGGGATTTTAAAAAATGCTTAGTTTTGAGTGGATTGGACCCTTTTAGAAATCCAACTGAATGATGAGCCCGTCTAATGATGGGATTTTTGAAGGTCATTCATTCATAGAGTTATTAATTCAAAATATCACAAAAGTCAGCAGTGACTTGATGACCATAACACCAGCAGAAATGATCTAATATAATACTTCTTTAATATTTGAATATTTTACTATTTTAGTTTTTATTTTTTTTAATTATGTAAGTCACCTTGGGTCATTTTAAGGAGAAAGGTGGGATAAAATATTTTAAATAAATAAATATACAATAGCAATTTGCTGCCCTTTTACAACATCCAGGGTTTGCTGCCACGACAGCCATCTCATCCTGTCTATTCCCAGCAGTAGTTGTGCCTGTTTGTTTGCATCAATGGACAGTACCCTTTGTGGGGGGCAAAAGTGAATCCAGAAACAGACATTAGCAATAGCCCAGGAATGGAATAAGGAAAACCTTAGATAATAGAAGTTTCAAGTGTCGCAGCAAGAGTTTCTCTCATCTCTAGGATTTGTTTGGTGATTGGTCTTGAGGATTTAAGCTCAAAAATCTTCTGAGGTCTGATTTCATAAACACAGGCATAACTCGATGAGCAAATGTCCTACTGGTTCTCCCATGTTCCTTACTCATCATTTCAATATTTTGTCCAGTGATCAGACAACATCGTTACCAATGCCAAGTGCATATGTATTATCTGCCATCAAGTCAGATCCAACTTATAATGAACCTAATATGATTTTTAGGATACGTGAGATATTTAAGGAGAGGTTTTTCCAATTCCAGTCCCCCAGTGAGTTTTCATAGCCTGGTGTGGATTTGACCCTATTCTCAAGAGTCCTTGTCCATCACTCCATCCTCTACACTACAATGGAAATTCCCCAATCTCAAGTAGATCCAATCTTTTTGCAATATTATCTGATATATTTTGTTCATTCCTCAGTGCTTGTGTGTGTGTGTGTGTGTGTGTGTGTTTTCTCACTTCTGTAGCCTGTGTAGCCTGCATACTGTAATTAACCTGTAAAACTGCCCAGAGACTACTTGAAGCGGTATGGGGCAGTATATCCACAGAACATGTTGCTTTGCTTTCTCTTTGCATCAGAATTGGATTGTGTGGCTTTTACAGACATTGCTGAGTAGAGATGGCCACGAAACGGAAAAAAATTCATTCCGTTATTCGTTATTCATTTTGTTACATAACAAAACGAATAACAAAAATTGTGATGAAATTGGAACGAACCGAACAGAACCACGAAAATTAGGTTTGTTACGTTTCGTTTTTGTTAATGGTGATGCGCAATGAAATGAGCTGTTTTTAAATGTTAAAAAACATCCTGAATATCCATAAAAACCCTGCGATAATTATTTATTCTGCCTGATAATACCTACCAGGGGGGTTGGGGTCCTTAAAACATGCATTTAGGTCTTTTCTCAGATCGCTGTATTTTTTTTTCCTGTAAGGGGAGTTAGGGGACATCGACCCAGAATGGCTCCCAGATGCCTAATATTGATTTCTTGGGTATTAAAACACCCTGGACATCCATCAAAACACAGTGATAATTATTTGAAATTATTACCTACCAGGGGGTTGCGGTCCTTAAAATGTTTGTTTTTGACTTTCTCCCATCACGATGTATTTTTTCTTTTCCCTTTAAGGATGACACAAAATGGATTCCAGCCACAAGATGGATGCAAGGCATCTGATGGGATCATGTTAATTCTTGGACAATTTCAACCAATAGCATGCCCAGGTTGCAGACTGGGTAGGTGTGGCAGCCACAGAGGGCACAAAAAGCTTTGGCAGCCCCCATCATCCTTGCAGTCTGCGGTGGGAGTTAGGGTGGGATTGCTGTGTCTGCGACTCGTTACTTTAGGCCAGCCAGGCAGGTGTGTGTCTCTGTGTTCCTGCTGGCTGCAGCCTGGCTCTTAGGGGAGAGAAAGAAGAGATTTCTCTTCCAGCCTCCCTGCGATCTGAGAAAAGACCTAAATGCATGTTTTAAGGACCCCAACCCCCCTGGTAGGTATTATCCCCTGCGGGGAGTACCCTCCCCTGCCCCGCAGTGCAGTCACTCTGCGGCTGCCTTACGCCCTGGGCAACGCCCGCCGCTGCCTTTGCAGCCTCCCTGCATACCTAGTCTATACTGTGTCTCTGCCAGCATCATTTTTTTTAGTGTTTTCCCTCTGGTCTGGAGCGTTGGGGGACGTCCGCACGCGGAAATGCTTTAAGTCGCGCAAAAAGCGGGTAAAAATGAAAAATGAAAAAACAAAACAATTTTTTTCAAAAAAATCATGAAAAACAAAAACAAAACAAAACGGACCACAACAAAAACGAAAAACTGAAACATCATTTTTTTTCCGATTCGTGCCCATCTCTATTGCTGAGTAATAGTCTTAAGAACATAGATCAAGATGTATACCGTGAAGCATTTGCCTCTTTCCTCCCACTGGTTCATATTGCCCATAGAATAATAACAACTTTCCTTTTTAAAAATTTCCCTAAACCTACATTTCTAGAACTGGATCTGTTGATGGTAACTAAATAGACTTTGTTCCACATTGCTATTCTGCTAAACAATTTCAGCACTGTGTTGCTTAATTTGCTGCAGGTGTATGCAATGAAATAATGAAATACATGTGTTACAACAAGTTTGGAAAAGCCATGTCTCCAAAACCTGTAATTTATCCCCACTTATCCCCACTTTGTGCTTGAGAAAGCAGTAGATGGCTAGGAATATGGTGCAAAAAGGAGCATAAAGAGGTAGAGAAGAAGGCAGTAATATCTGCAGAAGAGGATGATAGATGGGACAAGGGCAGAGGAGAAATGTTGCTAGTAAAACCCTGTGTGGACCCTTGAATCACAGTGCCCAAGGCTAAAAGAAACAAGTATATATGAATCATACTACCGGCCTGATCTGTGACTGTGCGGTACATAGAGTGTTTATCAATGTGCTACAGTCACCTGTCAACAACAGTAACATTGTTTCATCTCTAATTAAGTCTTTTCTCTAAAGTCTGTTTATAGCTTCAGTCGAAGGGATCATTCTTGCTCATTCCTGCCAGTAAAACACATAATGGATGGATCTCATTACTGGCCCTGCAAGCCACAGCGCTGAACAGTGTAGATGATAAGCTACAGATTCATAACTCAGGCTCATCATGGATGCAGATTGCTTGGCCATTTAACTTTTGCTCCTCGTCTGTCTTTTTTGACATGTCAAGTAAAAGCCAGATCACCTTCTCACCTATTTGATAAAATCTTTCCAAGTGACAGGCGTACGTCAACATTCTGAAACCAGATGGCCTACCAAATTCTGCTTAGTAGTCTTGTTCTTCACTCATTTTTGGCCTACCTGTTTTATCCTTACAAGTACAGGCATCCTACGCTCCACCTGTGCTCCACTCTTCCCCATCTTTGCTGCTGCTGCTTCTTTTTCTTAAACACTAAAATATTACACACAGGTGAGTGGGCTGAGCAGACCTGGACAGGGTGGAGAAAGGATCAGAAAAATCCAAAAATCATCCTGATGAGCAGATGTTGAAGTGTCTGGATTAGCATTAAAATAACATCCCATGCAAGTTTGTCGTGACCGCTTGAGATGTTACTAGATTTTCCCACAGATAGCACAAGATGAATTATCTTCCACTATCTCTGTAAGCAAAGGATTTCCAATTGCCTGGTTCATCCTTCACTGCCTTGTACTGAAGCAGATCCCTGCTTGTCTGGGAGAAGAGACATGGCAATTCATTTGTAAGAAGTTGAGGAAAAAATGTAGTTGATGCACTAGGTTAAAGATGTCACTTGGAGTAAAATTAAAAGTTAAAGAAGATGGCACCCTCACATGAGTGGGTCTTGTTTGTGATTACGGCCCTGACCACACAAGGGAAATGTTTTATAGTTCTCCCAGTCACATGGTATATATACCAGGTAGTGGGGTGGCTAATTTTTTTGTAAATAAATGAATAAATAAAATTTTGGCAGTAATGATTTATATATACATTTACAGTATTGATATACCAAAGTTTCTAGATAGATAGATAGATAGATAGATAGATAGATAGATAGATAGATAG
>JAHTLZ010000016.1:57713672-57754084 GCA_023846285.1 Phrynocephalus versicolor
CACACACACACACACACACACACACACACACACACACACACACACACACACACACACACACACACACACACACATGAATATAAGAGACCAGAGCATACACAGTTCTGAAGTTCTTAAGCAAGTTATTTGGATGAGTTGCTGTTGAAAACACACAAAAGACTGCCTCCCTTGACTATTACAAAGGTCACCACAATTGACTCGATATCTTTACAGGACTGAAGCACTATATGGAAACCTCAGCATTCTCTAGGAACACGTAGTGTACATCCACACATACCAATAATTACTTATGAGTATGACTGAGAATTATCCATGTCTTGCACTTGCAAATTTCAAGTAAAAAATAAAAAGTACAAAACCTTCTGAAAGAAAGAACAAATATACATACCTAGAATCTATAATAATATTTAAAGTATTACAAGTCAACTTGGAATTATATAATAATGTTACACACTGAAAACATTTGAGGGTTTTTTTTTTAAGGGAAATTCTTAAGTCCAGACAGATGCTCAAAACAACCAGAATCCTACAGTATAGTTAACTTGTCTCAACCGAATTTCACAGCATCTGCAGATTTCCTTTAAAAGCTGAGAGATGATGGTTGAAATGTCTGTAGTAGTCTATAGGGTTCCATCTGGTCTGTACAGATTACAGGAAACATCTAAAGGGTAAGCTGGAGTTTGTTCATGTTCCTGTTGTGCATATTATGATGACGGACCAGTTCATCAGACCGGGCAAATTTTTTTTGACAGCTGGGCCACCGGCAGCTGAAAGGCTTCTCACCTGTCAACAAAGCACATAATTACCAAATTAGCATAGAGTAAAACCTAATAAATAAGTTCCTTCCTTAAGAAGTCTTGCCAGTTTTGTAACCCAGTTGAACCAATGTGGGCTCTGGTCTCTTATAGAATTGAATAAACTGAGCAATCTAGAGGCTGTGGTAGTCTAGTAGCCAATAATCCCAGTAAGATATGGATTGCATTGCAGCCCAGAACTTTGAAAAGTTACTTTTGGAAACTACATCTTTAAGAACCCCTCAGCCATATGGCTATTGGCCATGCTGGTCTCCGCTCAGTGAATGTTCAGAGGGAGATATACCGTAATTAGCTTTAGCCACAAGAACAAAAAGAAAGAAAAACAAAAGCATTGCAGCACCTTTAAGATTAACTTGTTTATTTCTGTATGTGAATTTGTGGATTACATTACATGGGCCACACTATCTTGGCAACAGGTTTATATACAGTTTATATTGTAAATACATTTTTGCCTGGCTACTCTTCCCCATGTTTCTCAAGAAGTGTTTTGCAATCCATAAACCCTAATATGGCAGCCAGGAAAGCCAATGTGAATGGATTCTTGGTTGCATCAACAGAAGCATAGTGTCTAGAAAAAGGGAGTTGATAGTACCACTCTATTCTGCTCTGGTCAGACCCCACCTGGAGTACTGTGTCCAGTTCTGTGTGCCTCAATTTAAAAAGAATGTTGACAACCTCGAACGGGTCCAGAGGAGGGCAACCAGGATGGTTAAAGGTCTGGAAGAAATGTTTTATGAGGAGAGCTTAGGGAGCTGGGAAAGTTTAGCTTTACAAAAAGAAGGCTGAGAGGAGATATGATAGCTAATGTTTAAATATTTGAAAGGATGTCATATCGAAGAGGGGACAGGTTTGTTTTCCATGGCTTCAAAGACTAGGACTTGGATCAATGGTTTCAAACTACAGGAAAAGAGATTCCATCTGAACATTAGGAAACATTTCCTGATAAAGCTGTTCAGAAGTGCAATATGCTGCCATGGAAGGTGGTGAAGTCTCGTTCTTTGTAGATTTTAAAGCAGAGGCTGGATGGCCATCTGTGAGAAATATTGTGATGGGGTTCCTGCATGGCAGGGGGTTGGACTGGATGGCGCCTTAGGTTTCTTCCAACTCTATGATTTTATGATTCTATGAAATGTATCTGTTAAGTCTTAAAGGTGCTGCAGTATACTGTACTTATTTTTGCTTTGTTGTTGCTGGAACAGCCTAAAATATCCGTCTCTCAAAAAAATAATTAGGTTCAGTAGAGCACTGTCTGACTGACAGCCTCTATGGTTGCCACTGAAAGAATAGTATTCTTTTAGTTTACTGCATGAAATGTTTGCAGATTTCTGACCTGCCTTTTATGGAAGGAGAATTAGTACATGACTGGTAAAGAAAATTACCTTAAAAACAATATATGCAATAGGCTTTGTTGTCAGTCATTGTTAAATAGATTAAATTACATGTGCACAACTTCCTATTGGTCAAGTTAATTGCAGTATCCCTTTTCTTTTGTGTGTGGGTGGGTGTGAGTGAGTGTGAGTGTGCATGCCATTTTTCCTGACTAATTCAGATTGCTTTCAGAAATAAGTAATATAACATGACAAGATGATAACATTATACCGAGATGAGGCACCAGGACAAAAGTGAGAATGCCATCAAAATACTCTTTGGACTATAATATTCTGGGTCAAACTACATAATGGCCAGACTCCTGTTGGCATAAACTATGCTGAACAAATAAGCTGTACCTATTCAACTCCCTTTACAGTTGAGGAGAATTAAAAGCTTCTCATTACCACCCACCCCATCAGGATTAAGGGGTCTCTAGAGGTCTGTTCATCCCTCTAGAGATCTAGGAAGATTTCAAGAGCCACAGAACAGAGCAGAGGTGATGTAAAGCTGCCAAATTGCTGCCACCCGTTCCAGTCCTGCTGCTTGGACCAGCTTTTAATTTCACTGAAATTGCTACAGCATGGCTGCATCTGATAAAGTTACCAGAGTTATTCAATGTAACTTATATCAATTAGATTATGGCTATTAGCTTAAAGATCTGTTTGAATCTGATGTCTGATATTATCTGTTTACTTTTCTTTGTGTGTGTTGTGTCGTTACAGTTGTGACCGACTCTCCGTGACTCCATGTCTATGGAGTTTTCTTGGCATGAATACTGGAGTGGTTTGCCAGTTCCTATTCCAGGTGCCTACAACACCTGGTATTCCCTGGTGGTCTCCCATCCAACTACTAACCAGGGCCGACCCTGCTTGGCTTCCAAAATCAGGCGAGATCGGATGTGCTTAGGCCATCTAGGCAGCTCTTACTTTTCTTTAGGAAAAGGAAAAAGTGGCCATGAAGGCCCAAGTCCAACTTAGAACCACAGTAAGATAAAGCAACACTCATCCCTGCTGAAAATTACCTTAACCTGCTATTTGCAGGAAACAGCAGTGTTGAGGTCAGGTGGTACTTTCCAATGAAAGGGGAATACTTTTCTTTGGAAAAGTGATACATAGATAAAATATGAATTATCTCTCCTACCACACTATTATCTTTTTCTCACCACAAACACTCATGTGGCTATTTTTAAACAGAAAAAAAAGATGTGGGGAATTCCAAGTACAGAATAAAAACTGATTCTAGCATATGTAGTTTGGCATTTTAAAAAATGCATTTGATAAGGCGTCTAAGAGGTGACCTGATTGAAGTTTATAAAATCATACACGGTGTGGACAAATTAGATAAGGAAAAACTGTTTTCCCTATCGCACAAAACTAGAACTAGGGGACACTCCATGAAATTTTTGGGTGCTAGATCTCAAACCAATAAGAGAAAGTACTTTTCGCCAGAAAAGTGGTGACAGCAGTCAGCCTTGACAGCTTTAAGAAAGGATTGGACAAGTTCATGGAGAACAAGGTATCAATGGCTATCATTATGGATGCCTAAGGACAATCTCCAGGTTGGAGAAATAAGCAAGATATCTCTCAATGCCATTTGTGGGGAATCATAAGCAGGTGAAGACATCTGCTCGGGAATACCCTGAAGCAAATGGTGAGCCACTGTGTGAGACAGAATGCTGGACTTAATGGGCTGTGGCCTGTTCCAACACGGCTGTTATGCTCTTGTGTTTATGATACAGTGGGAACAATACCCTATACCATTTTAAGGATTTAGTATATGCTCTTTTAATTAAAGCAGGCCTGCACAAAGCGTCGACCACGAGTGACCGGTAGCCCACAGTGCTGTCAGAAGTCACCCACCAGGTCTCCACTGGCCTCCCGACCCGCCGCCAGCAGCGGCGAGTTTTGTGGGGGGAGGTTTGCCCTCCCACCCACCTGGACAGTTAGTCTGGATTTCTACCCTCACCTTAATTTCTGCCGTCACCACGCCACACCCCCTTGCTCGGCTCCTCCATAGGGTTACTCTGCCCTCCTACTCAGGAGCACCAGCGAAGCTTTTGGAAGTAGACCATGGGAACATGCGGCACTTCCAAAAGTGTGCTGTGGGGACATGTGGTAGCTGAAAGTAGACCACAGGCTGTTCATAGTTGAACAGCCCTGAATTAGAGCACAGAGTCATTCTTGCATACTTTTTAAAACTACATGGGTCTAAATCCAATTATTAGTTCCAACTAATACTCACTGAATAGTTGGAGCTACCTGACACTTATCAAACTTCCATTGATCCAACAGGTCTACAGTAGTTGGGGCTAAAGATTAATTCAGCCTATCATCTTCAACTTCTGTGGTTAGTATTAAGGATGAGTATGTATCAAACCCAGAACCAGCAAAACAAACATGAACTGGGTTGGTTTGTGATTCAGTTCATGGTCTGGTTCAGGGGATCCTATTTTGCCAAAACAAAACAGAGTGCTGAACCCCATGGTGCTTAATTTTGTTTTGGCAAACAGGATTATTGCCCCCTTCCACACCCCCATCCCCTTCCTACCTTGTCTTGGAGCCACCACTGCCACCACGCCATCCTGAGTGCAGCAGACTGGGCTCTTTGTGCAGAAGTTAGGCCTTCTGCCAGTGTGCATGTACCTGCTGCTCAGCTGACAGGCCGGGGGGTACCAGCACCAAAGCAGCAGGCCCAGCTCCTTGAAGCCAGGCCTCCTGACTCTGCGCATGTGCCTGCCACTCAGGAGATATTGGCACACACCAATATATATATATATATATATATACTACAACCCAGTTCATTTTTCAGGGAGTTCAGCGATAGTTCATGTTTCTTCGTTTGTGGGTAGTCACAAACCATCACAAACCTTCTGTTTTCCAGGTTGTGCCGATCTTTAGTTTATATGTATAGTTACTTGAGCTTCAGGTAAATGAGCATGAAGCCTCACATATGGTGAATAGAGATGGGCATGACTCAGCGAAATTTTCGTTTTCGTTTTTTCATTTCATTACGCAATGAAAACGAAAACAAATTTTTTTCAAAACCAAAATGGAAACGGAAACGGAAACGACCAATTTTGCCATATTTTTCGTTTTCGTTGCGGCAAATGCATTGAACTGAAAAGAATGCTAACGAAACAGCAATTTTTCATTTTCGTTTTGTTTTTCGTTTCATTACGAAAACGAAAACGAAAAATTTGCGAAAACCCCAACGAAAACGAAAACGAACCGAAACGGATCCCTAAACGACCAAACGAAAAACGAAGAACATTTTTTTTGAGTCGTGCCCATCTCTAATGGTGAACTAAGAATGTTCAGCCTTTCAAAGGAAGATTTTAAAATATTTTATTTGGGATTTAAATGTTTAAAACGGGGGATGGCAATCACCAGAGGACCAAGGGTCCCATGCAGACAAACATGTCTTAGAAGGCTGTACCTATTGCTGCACCCAGACACCCCCAAAACATTTCTCTGTTTAAAAAGGTTTTTTTCCCCTGGCAAAGTCCCTCACAACTTCTACTGGATAAAAATATCTTTAAAACTTGAATTTCAAACACACATACACAGAGAGGCATGCCGTGTGGGGCTTTTAATGCAAAACCATATTTTATTTGCTTAGAGGGAGAATTTTATTTATTTATTTATTTATTTATTTATTTATTTATTTATTGGACTTTGATACCACCCACCTGGCAGCGAGGTCACTCTGGGCGGTTTACAACAATTAATTGGAGAAGGCCCCCAAAGATGGTAAAAGGCCACAACTTGGCTACCCCTACTTTTAAAGCAACTCTCCTTGCACACTTGCAGTTCATAGGAGAGATTTGTAGAGTGGGAGGGCTGGAATAAGGCTTGGAAAACACTAGGGTTTTAGTCATCTGAACCTTTGGGCCCTTGAAATATTTTTGCCTTCAGCTCAGGGATCCTCAGCCATCCTTTCCAATGATCAGGGATTTTTCTGAGCAGATGGTCAAAACATCTGGATGACCCAAAGCTAAAGGTCTCAGTCCTCTAAAAACTTGGGCATTTGTACACTTTCTCTTCCTGGAGTTTTTGCTCCTGCATCAAGCAGTTATGATGATAACCCTATTACTTTTTAGGCTAAATCCGGGATGACCAAACTGTGGACCTGGAAAGGTTGCAGCTCCCACTTGTCTTAGCCAGCAAAACCAGTGGTCAAGGGTAAACAGACCTGCAGTCCAACAGCATTTAGACAGCCACATGTTGCTCATCCCTGCTCTAAGTAACATTTTATTGTGTCACAATTAAGGTGAAAGAATGGTGCCATTCATACATTTACTAGTTTTCCCAGAAATGGTATAAGAATTTCAATCACAGAAGAACAGTTTAGATAAAAGAATATTAAAAATATAAATGGGAAAAAAGTATACGCACTTGTTTTACCTGTATGAGTCCTGGTGTGAGTCTTCAGATGATCAGATCTGGAGAATTTTCTCTGGCAGGTTTTACACTGGAAGGGTTTCACACCTAAACAGATAAAAGAAGTCGATTCCTAGAGTCCCAACACCTTTTCAGGGGGCTGTTGGGATGTTGTTTATTTTTGAGCTTCCAGACTACAGTATATACTTTGCTTTTGTTGTTGTTGCTGGTGTGGGTACTGCTGTTATTGCTGTTGTTGTTGTTATTTGATAGGTACTCTTTTTTCCTACAGGCATCCCTGCCAAACTCAATGGCCATTAATCACTATCTCAGCTATCTAACCTTTTACACCCCTCTTTTCCTCTTTAACTTCAGTGAGTGCTTTCACAGTACATTTGTTCCCTGGTAAAATAAGCAAATATTAATTCACCCTTGGATCCAAACCTTCAGGTGCTACAAATGAGAAACATCCTGCAGTGTTTGTTGTTTTTACAGTCCAGTGTCTTGGGAACCATTTTGTTTCAACGTGAAATTTATTTCAGCTCAATATTTGTTCACATTCTTCAAACAGAGGTTGACGTTTATAAATTATGTGATTTGCTCACAACTATTTGACCTAGAAGACTTATTCTCTGGTCCCTAACAGAAGATCTTTTTTTAAAAAATTCAGTGGCATCTGTGGAAACTGAGCACATTACCCAACATCTTTCATTAATAAGTCTAAGCTTCTATCATCCAAATAATTAAGGCAGGCAAAAGCACATTGTATTAAGGAATTAGTTCATATATTCTCACTCCAGAGATGTAAATACTAAGGATTGTGTTGCAGAAGGGCCCACACAGCATTGTTTTTAGTGAACATATTCTCATTTTTTTCAAAACCAGGGCATCAGTTTTAAAAATGAAACAAAACATAGAAACACAGTTAGGAAAATGTTCCAGTCAGTCACATTATTCTGCATTTCAAAAATTTTATTTCATAAATATATTTCAACAATATATTTACATGAATTGGAATGGAATTTATTTAAATGGATTGGCATATTCTGTGAAGATGTGTGAGATTCTATGAAAATGCAGAAAGTTTGCAGCATGAGGATACCAGTAAAAGGGAGCTCTTGTAATAAAGTATTAGACTTATAATTATGAATTATAATTAAGAATTGTACTTACAATAAAGCACATGTATATGGTTGGTACCTTCAAAGTTGGTATTACGAAGAGAAAACGACCATTTTGTTTCGTCTATAACGAAATGCTGCTTCCTTGTTTGGTTTGGTTTTATTACATAACCAAATGACAAAACAGCATTTCGTTTTTCGTTTCCTGCCCATCTCTATTAACCAAACGTCTAATATGCATCACGGTCCTCCAACGAATAATGTATTTAGTATTTCTATGTAGTGAGGAGGACTAATTGCTGAACAAATAATAATCATGAGCCATCAAGTCAAATCTGATTTACGGCAGCCCTTTTCAGGGTTTTCCAGATCGAGTATACTCAGAAGAGGCTTGCCATTCTAGAGGTTTGCCGTTCCCTTCTCGTGGGGACATCCTGGGATTATGTAGCTTGCACAAGGTCACATAGCCTTACTCTACCTGCAGGCAGCACAAAATGGGGAACTGGAGGTGGCTGGATAACTCAGTGGTTTAGATATCTGGCTGCAGAGCCTGAGTTTGGGAGCTACACTACCCACTGGTGCTGCCTGGTGGTTCTGGGCAAGTTGCACAGTCCCAGGTCACACATACACCCCACAAGAAGGAATGGTAAACCACTTCTGGGTACTCACTACTTTGAAAGCCCTGAAAGGGGTTGTGATAAGTCAGAACTGACTTGGCAGGACTTGATTATTAATTGCTGAACAGTTTGATCACCCTTTTGTTCCTTCTCTCTTTTGTGTGCATGTTACAACCCCTGCAATTTTGGTAATAATTTTTCAGAGATGCAGCTGTGCAGCTGTGTTAATCTGTCACAGCACATAGGCAAAAGGAGGGGGAAGGCAAAATATTGTAAAGATCAGTAGATTTATTTCAGTGTGAACTTTTGTGGATCAAATTTCACTTCTTTGCCCTGCCTGAAGAAGTGAATTTTGATCCATGAAAGCTCACACTGAAAAAATCTATTAGTCTATATTATTACAGCATTCCCCCCCCCTTTTCATTTGCCTACAATTTGTTTGTTAAAGGTTCCTTCTTCTAAATTATAGGATTATAGCCAGCATTTATTTCTTTCCCATAGGGAGAACAGGGAAAGAATGTTTTCCAGTATTGCATCCTACAGAATAATTTTCAGGATCCCCTATGACCAAGAATCGGATACTTGTTCCATGTGCTTCCTCTGGTTATGAGCAACTGTATTTTCGGCATGCAATATCTATATTGGCAGTAAGCAGAAAAAGCAGGAAAAAATAGTTCTTCTCAACCAAGGAGCAGTTGACTTGCTGGTAGAAGTTCAGTGAGGGATAAAAATAAATGGAACATAGGATCAATACTGCTTTCTTGCACTTTAATTTTGAATGACCTATGATTCTAAATTAGTCACAAACAAAGCAAAATTTCAGAAATACCATTTTACACACTCCAGGTCTGGAAAAATACAATCTTGTTTTTTAAAAAGCATCAAAAATAAATCTCTTTTTTAACAATAAATCTTGTTTTTTTAAAAAGCATCAAACCTGTATGCCGTCTTTGGTGCCTTTTCAATTGATCTGAACGTGAGAATCTTCGTTCACAGTCTTTAAAGTCACACTGATATGGTTTTTCACCTTAGGGAAAAAAGATTTCACTTGAAACAGGTGGATAAGATTACAAAGTATTAAATGAAATTAGATAGTAAAATGCTAGGACAATCCTTATTCAGATATACACAATGTATAAATGAATAGTTATTCTCAAAGTTTGAAGTCTTGTACAATCTCATATGAAATGTAGCAAAGGAGCTTATTTTGCCACTAATACAGTGATAGGTAAACTGATGTGAATACCAGTTGCTCACTCTGTATACAGTATTTATGGGAAAATAAATATCATACTGCAAGGTCTATGTCATGCTGTTTTTATTTGCATGCATATTAGCTCCATGTTTATCTACCCATAAATTGAACAGTAGCACAACTTGTTTTTATTGGTATAATAAAAACAATATTTGATTTTGCAAAAGAAAGACAATTTCTATTAATAATGCATGTTTTATGCATTTCGCAGAATAACAGAATCATAGAATCATGAAGTTGGAAGGGGCCTACAAAGCCATTGACTCCAACCCCCTGAAAGGGTGGAGTCAAAGTATTTTTTCTGGGCGAAAAAGTACATTCTCTTATTTGTTTGAGATCTAGCATCCAAAAGTTTCATGGAGTGCCCCCGAGTTCTAATGTTGTGCAATATGGAAAATAGTTTTTCCTTATCTACTTTGTCCATACCGTGTATGACATTGGTACAGCCCCTGGCGGTGGGCAGTGGGAGGATGCTGAGGGGCAGTGGGCATGTTTTGGGCAGTAGGGGTTGGTGGGCACATTTTGGTTTTATAACAGCAGTTCCAAACCTGGCTGTTAACCCCCAGCAGGGCGGGCCAGGAAAACAAGCAGCGGCGCCACTTCCACCTGGGAAGGCTTGCAAACTCTGGAATGTGCAAAGTGCCCCTCTCACATCCTACTAAGCCTCCAATGCACTTGAGTGCCTTTTCTGTATCAGAAACCACCCCCCGTCTTTGTCTGGGAAGGAGGGAAGCCCCAGTCGTGTGCCAAAGCTTGCGTCCAGCCCACCTGCAGGATTTCAGGACCCTTGACTTTCTCTGTCCTGGAGAGTGGTCCTCAGGCAAGGGAAGAGGCATCCAGGGTGGTGGCGATGGGTGCCTGTCTGAGACGCACGGCCTGGGGCAGGAATTAAGAAGGCACAAAGCTAAGGCACGATGCCCGGGGAGTAAACCAGGCCGGTGGCCTGGAGTGAACGCCTGTGGCACGGATGTTCCCTGCAGCTGCGCTCCAGAATGGAGCCACTGTTTTCGTTCCTGAAAATTGGCTGTTGCCAGTGGGGGAATACAAATATTAGTCCCCTCTCTTGAAATGGCTTCGTCTGCTTCCTGGGGGAAAATTTCATTCTCAAACGGACTTCAGGGGGGAACCTCTAGGCAGCTTAGCCCTGTTCTTTTTCAGAGTGGGGAATGGGCTATTTTCTGGCCAACTTGCAGCAGGATCTCCCCATTCTCTGTAATTAAATCCCTGCACCACCAACCTGATCCTTGCTTTTTTACAGTCTTTTTTAAATTTATCTCTACTTTAAAAATGTCAGTTGTTTGGATGAGCAGTGAAATATTTCAATCTCTCAAGAAAAATAAGTCGAGTTGTCATGATTCAACTTCCAGATATTAGTAGAGTAATTTTTAAACTATTTATTAGCCTGGCTTATATCCTGCTGCCCTTTGGAGAGTATAGTGGGGTATGGAGTGTGGTCTATCAATCCTTAGTCTTATGTTTTTAAGATTTTTTTATTTTCAGTGGCTTACACCACTCCTGATTTCTGACTGCAATTGAGATGGTCTGTAGTCTAAAACATTTTGTAGGTACCAGTTTTCAGGAGACAAGCCTATGTGAAGCAGGCAGCTAAAACATAGACTGTAACTGTGATTATTTCTATTGTAATATGTCTAAAGTATTCTATATTGTATTAGAACTTAAAGTCAGTATGGTGTGCAGCAGATGTGATTTGATGGCCTGTAGGAGTTTAAGGAATTCCACTGAAGATTATTCTTGATTGTGGCATAGAATTCTGTTCTTATACTTCAATTATTATTATTTTTTTAAATGCAAAGAATGTTCCATACAAATGTTTACTTGTGGTAGTAGATTTGTTGCCCTGCATTTTAGGAGAAATACCAGATTGACTGATTGATTGATTGATTGAATATACATATTGTGTGCATATGTACACATATACAACATACATAAATATATCAATACATACACACACACAAACACACTGCCCATTTGGTAGCAGGCCATTTACTATTACAATAAGAACATAAGAACATAAGAAGAGCCCTGCTGGAACAGGTCACAGCTCATCCAGTCCAGCATCCAGTCTCACACAGTGGCTCCCCATTTGCTTCAGGGTATTCCCAAGCAGATGTCTTCACCTGCTTCTGATTACCTGCAAATGGCATTGAAAGATATCCTGCCTATCTCTCCAACCCAGAGATTGTCCTTAGGCATCCATAATGATAGCCACTGATACCCTTGTTCTCCATGAACTTGTCCAATCCTTTCTTAAAGCTGTCAAGGCTGACAGCTGTCACCACTTCTTCTAGCAGGGAGTTCCACAGACCAGTGATCCTCTGGGTGAAAAAAGTACTTTCTCTTCTCTTATTTGTTTGAGATCTAGCACCCAAAAGTTTCATGGAGTGCCCCCTAGTTCTGTGATAGGGAAAACAGTTTTTTCCTTATCTAATTTGTCCATACTGTGTATGATTTTATAAACTTCAGTCAGGTCACCTCTTAGGCATCATCGTTCAAGATTGAAGAGGCCCAGCCGTTGCAACCTCAAATGGTAAGGAAGGTGTTCCAGACCCCTAATCATTCGGGTTGCCCTTTTTCCATTTCCTTAATATCCTTCTGGAGGTATGATGACCAGAATTGTACACAATACTCCAGATGGGGCCTCACCATAGATTTATAAAGAAGCAAAATGACACTTGCTGACTTATTTTCTATACCTTTCCTAATGATCCCTAGCACTGAGTTTGCTTTTTTCACTGCTGCGGCACACTGGGTTGACACCTTCATTGAGCTGTCCACGAGGACATGAAGGTCCCTTTCCTAGTTTGTTGCAGAGAGTTCAGACCCCATAAGTTAATAAATGTAATTGGGTTTTTTTGCCCCAACGTGCATCACTCTGCACTTACTAATGTTGAGGCTCATTTGCCACTGGTTTGCCCACTCCCCTGGTGTCAAGAGATCCCTCTGGAGCTCCTCACAATCTCTCTCCATTTTTACTACCCTGTGTAATTTAGTGTCATCGGCAAATTTGGCTACCCTGCTATTTACACCTACTTCTAGATCATTTATGGTTGAAAAGCAGGGATTCCAGTACTGAACCTTGGGGGACCCCACTCTTTACCTCCCTCCACTTGGAGATGTGTCCATTTAGTGCAACCCTCTGTTTTCTTTCCTTTAGCCAGTTGCTGATCCAGAACAAGACCTGTCTCTTTATTCCATGACTAGCAAGTTTATTCAAGAGCCTTTGGTGCGGAACCTTGTCAAAAGCCTTCTAAAAGTCCAGATAAATAATGTCAACTGGATCTCCCTAATCCACATGCTTGTTGACACTCTCAAAGAATTCCAACAGATTAGTGAGGCATGATTTGCCCTTGCAGAAGCCAATTTTGTTTCTGTCTTCCAGGGTATTAGCTATTCCCCCCAATTTTGTGTCACCCACAAATTTCGTTAGCATTCCCTGTAGCCCCTGATCCAGGTCATTAAATAAAAATGTTGAAGAGCACTATCCGCAGGACTGAGCCCTAGAGTACTCCACTTGTTACTTTCTTCCAATTTGAGAAAGAGCTATCAAACATCATCATCCTGTGAGTATAATTCTGTAGCCAATAGTGTATTCACCTGACAATTGTTCCATCCATCCCACGCCTATTTAGTTTCCAAAACAGACTATCATGGGGCATTTGAGCAAAGGGTTTGTTGAAATCAAGATACTCTGTTCTACAGCATTCCATCTCTCTATCAGGGAGATTATATAATTTTAAAAATCAGATCAGATTAGTCTGGCAGGCTTCTAGTTATTACTGCACTGTTTTCTAGGTACTTACATGTGTGTGTGTGTGTTGTGTCGTTACAGTCGTGACCGACTCTTCATGACCCCATAGTGATTGCTTAATAATCTGTTCCAAAATTTTCCCTGGACTTGATGTCATCCTGACTGGTCTGTAGTTCCCAAGTTCCTCTGGACGTTGAGTCATGGCTACTTGACCAGTAGCCACGACTCTACTTCCAAATGAACTCACCTGGATGAGCGAGAACCTTCACAGACATTTTCCCTAGTTCCTCCTTTTTGCTCTTTTTGAAGATAGGGACAACATTAGCCCTTTTCCAATCATCTGGTACCTCACCGATTTACCATGATTTCAAGAAAATAATGGACAGCGGTTCTGAGAGTTCTTCCGCCAGTTCCTTCAAAACTCTTGGATGCAGTTCCTCCAGGCCTGGAGATCTATACTCATTCAAGGTAATAAGGTATTCCTTGATCATTTTATCTATCAATCTCCAGATCATCAGTCTCCCTTCCACTTGCACTTCACATTTGCATGGGGACAAGGGGTCATAATCTTTCTTTTGGGGGGAAACTGAACTAAAAGAGGAATTGTGCGCAATTTTTCCATTGCTGAGCCACTTTTTTTTTCTTCTTCTCCTGCTATGTACAAAATTTTTGTTGCCTTTACTGTCTCTAGCCAACCCCAGCAAACTCTCTGCTTTAGCCTTCCTAATATCATCTCTGCAATTCCTTGCTACTTGTCTGTATTCCTTTGTTGCCTGACTATCCTTCTACTTTATAAATGACTTTTTTTTTTTTGTTTCGTTTTCAGGTCCTCTCTGAACTTTTTGTGAAGACACACTGGCCTTTTTTGCTGTCTTCCACTTTGTTTGTTGGAACTGTTTGTATTTGTGCCTTTGGGATTTCCTTTTTTAGAAACTCCCACCCTTCTTGAACTCCTTTTCTTATTAGGATCTCCTGCCACAGAACCTTTGTTCTCAGTTTATTAAAATTGGCTTTTTAGAAATCCACCATACATGTGCAGCTACACTCTGCTTTGGATTCCTTTGAAACCAAGAATTCTAGTAGAACATGATCACTCTTGCCCATAGTTTCCCTTCCTGCCACTCTACCCACCAATTCGCCTCTGTTTATTAGAATAATCTAGTTTCTTTCTCTACTTTTTGTAGGAGAAAATTATCAGCCACACAAGCCAAGAATTCTTGTACTTGGGAGAAGATTTGATGTAATTTTAAATGCCTGGGTTGTTGTTCCCTTCTGCTGAGTTTATCAAAAGCTCATCCTAAGCCTCCCAAATAAGCAATGGAAAGTATGAATTTAGAAGAGATAGCCACTGGCATAAAACTGCAAGCCAAGTTACAGTCTTCTTTTGTATGAAAAAAGACACATGCACTTTACTGCCTTAGCACCTGTAACAGGGCAAAGAGGAGTTGTTAGTGTAAAATGGTGCTCTCAGATGGGAAAGCTCTGACTCATGCTAGATACATATGAAAGATAAAATTTGGGTAAATTTCTACATTTTCATCCACTTAACCTGTTCATCTCCATTCAGTCTGAATTCCAAAGGATCCTCACTAGCATCATTTGACCGTAAGAGAATGTATTCATTTTCCCCATGGAAGAGACTATTGCCATTTATAGACAGTCAAAAATATGTTCTCTATCCAGACGATGGGGCCTGAGAACCTATCTGCTTACTACTCTGTGTTTTGCCTGTTAACAGGACATAATACAACAGCTCTGATACTCAGTTCAGTCATTTCTGAACAACAGCTGATATCAGCAATTACAGTATATTCAAATATACACTGTACTGTACATGTTGAGATCAAAATCTAAATGCAGTTATTCCATATCTGTATGAAAATTTTTATAACTTCCTGTGTAATCACCCAAAGGAGTTTCCTGGCTCTTAAATCCCTCTGAGGATTATTTCCAAGTTTATTCAGCATAATTTACTTATGAGAAAGCTATATTTGTCACATGTGTTTTAAAATTGTTCCTTCCAATCTGACCACAAGTCCTCCCACTGGAGTGGTTGTGTCTTAAAATGAAACTGATTTTGAAAAAATGCTTAAATCTGGACTGATTTTAGAGGAAGAATGTTGGTAGAACAGAATGCAGTGAGCAAATGATAGTCTCCAAAATGCAATTCAAACACTGAGCTAAACCATCTGCATTCAGACAGAACAGTGAGATAGGTTTTACATCACTTTCGCACTGCAAACAAAGGTCCTTTGTTACACAGTCTTGCGAAAATATGTATTTATTTCTCAGGATAAGGTACAGCTGCAATGTGCTAGATTAGCTTTGGCTGCCTTTTCATCATGGGAACATATTCAGAGGGAACGCATCATCTTACATTTTCAGAATATGAGTATCATCCCATAGGTCTACATTTCTGCTCAGAAACGTTACTCATTAAGAGTAATCAAGTAAAGGGAACAACAGCTGTATGGCGCTGTTGAAAATTCAAGAAGAAAACATTTACAGTGAGATATTAATGCTGAAAGTATGAGGAATACAAGCAAGCCAGCTATGAAAACCGCTACATAGAACAGTGGTTAAATTGCTGTGCTGCAGTCATAACTGTGCTCACAACCTAGGGTTCAATCCTAGGTAGCTGGCTCAACATTCACTTGTCCTTCCATCCTTCCAAGGTTGGTAAAATGAGTACCCAGGTTGATGTGAAAGGGAGGCAATTATGTAGCCGGCATAATTACTTGCAAACCACCCAGATAGTGCTTTAAGTGCTATGGGGTGGTATATACAAGATTGTCATCAGTGCAACTGCAAACATTTCAGGAAACAGCAGTTGTGTTCCTGGGCTGCTTCCTCCTGGTCATTTTCACTTGAGACTACAGACTGGGGACTGGCTAGCCAGATAATCATCCAGGAGCATCCTCATCCTGACCTATAACTTCTCTTTCTCCTTTTGCCTTTAAAGGGAAGAGACTTCGGCAATATCAAAACAATATCAAAATGCTTTAGAAGTTCAGCTTTTTTGGTAACCGCTGGATTGGCTAGTCCCAGATCCAAAGAGTCATTCAAGCACCAATCCCAGACCTGATTAACAAAGAATTATACCGAGCAATGCAAAAAATCACTTCGGAAAATTTTCCTTTCCTCCCTCCCTTCAGGAAGGGAGAGGGGCAGAAGTGATCACTCCTATTAAAAAGCTGTTGTTGGTCACGCCACCACAGTGTAATTTAAAAGATGGTAATTTTTAACATAGCAACATTTTGAAGCTTGGGCAAGCACAGCCCAGTAGAGACATTTGTATTAAATTTACAGTTCAATTGCTTTCTGAAACCTGACGCTATGTGATGAATGTTTTGTCCCTTACAGTTCCCAGCTTTGGATCCCCAAATTTTAGACTGTCATTCCCATCACTCCCCACCATTTCAAGCTGACTTGAAATGAGTATTATGGGAGCAGCAACATCATAGGGAGATTCAAACCACGGCTCAGGCTCATGAATATACCCACCGGTACAGCTGGAGGTGGACTGTTCAATTTTGCACTGTGCCTTATAGAAAAGTATAGGATCCCAGAGTGCCCACCACCACCACCACCACCACCACCACCACCACCATACAAAAGGGAATGGCAGACCATTTCTAAGTACTCGCTACCTAGAAAACTCTGGAAAGGGATTTTATGTCAAACCTGACTTGGCTGCACACAATTATTATTATCCTAAGTCTTCTAACGAGAATGGTGGCTAGATAAGGCTGTGAAGACTTTATTCTCAGATGGAGTAGGAGCAATAGGCAATCACTCCTCGGAACATATGTGCCATAAATACACTGTTAAAAATTGGCCTTCCGTGCTGGGAAGGGGGAATATTATCCAGCTGTCTTCACCACCCAGGTATCCTCCAGATATGTCAGATTACAAGTCCCATCCTCCACAGACAGCATTAGTATTTCCTTTGCTGTTGGGCATGATGAGCTGGTAGTCCAGTGCCTCTGGAGGGTTAAGTACAGAAAAGATTATTTACTTGAATTTTTGCATCAGGGCCTCCTAGGTTTGTTTTTGTTATTGCAGAAAAGGGCCATTTTGTTTACCAGTGCAATGAGCAGCAGAAGTTGGGAGCAATACTAGTAAAAAGAAGATGCTACTATTTTTCAAATGAGTTCATTCATATAATTAGCTTAATGAAATTCCTATTTTTAAAGTAGCAGAAATGCTGACACCAGAAGTTTTTCCTTTCATGTGATGACCCACCAAGTATGTTTATAGTTTAGCTGAGAGGGTGGTTTTCAGTGGAACAAAGCATCACTTTTTCCTGATAAAAATAAATTCCAAACACATACATCTGGTTCCAGAAAATTTTGAGGCACAAGTCACTGTTGCTGCATCATGCTAAGGGCAGATGGAAGCTGAAAGAAATCTTATCACCACAAATACCCACCCTTTCACCCACACACACACTATAATTAGAAGCTGCATGATGCTTCAGGATAGCAGTATCTTTTTATGACTATTTTTTCTATAACAATATTGTTAGTATTTGGAAAACTCTTAATCAACAGTCATGGGGACGTGACATGTCAGCAAAAAGTGTGCTGAAACACTGATAAAAACTGATAGGCATTCCGGTTTTATGTAACAGAACTCTATGGTTTGTAACATTATCTGCAAGAATTCTGTAGTCTGCAGGAAGCGTAATGAATCAGTTGCCTGTGAATGTGATGAGAAAGGAGAAACTTGTGATATTTCTCTCCTTTTTTACTCTTTTTTTCCCATAACCAAATTGCCAAGTAGCCTTTTCCTGTGGTATGAATCTCTATTTACAAGCATCTCAAATGAAAAAGTTCACTTATCTAAAACTGTGGAAGGGAGATTCCAGAGACCCAGGCACAGTATAGATGGCATCCATGGATTGTGGAGAGCTGTAGGTGTGGCCTCTACTACAAACATTTCCTCTGACAAAAATCAGGGATGTGTTACCACCACCACAACAATAATCTTGGGCTCTCTAGTAAGCAAATAGGTGTGTATTTTTCAAAATCTATTAAAATGGATGGAGTGAAGCGACCCAATGGTGTTGGCATCCTTCGAACCATGCCAGATTTGCCACACACGCACTACCTAGAAGGCACAATGGGGCTTTCTAAGCTTAATATTTTTCAACATTAAAAAAAGGATTGTGGTGTGTGGCACATTTTTTGTGCCATAAGCTTTTATAGACTACTATCCAACTTCACCATAAAAGCTTATGCCACAATAAATGTGCCAGAAGATGGTCTGTTGATTCTCTAGGAATGGGCTCCTTATGCCTAGAGTTGTAAACGTGTGGCCGGTTGGCTCCATGGGGTCCCAAGGAGATCAAAGATGGCCCTCAGCACCACCGGCCCTCCCACAACACACCCCATTACTATTTTTTAAATGTTGGAAAATCTGGTCTCAGAAAATCTCTTTGTGCCCTCAAGGTGGTGTTGGGCAAGCAGTTCCTGCAGGTTGTATGTATGGGGATCCCAATACAACTGGGTCCCCACACAACACACACTTTAAAAAAAACTTTTTAAAAATGCTGTATGTACCTATTCAGCTATGAGAGGACTCACGTGGTGGCTTGTTTCCACTGGTTGGGCAGCTCAGTGGCTTAGCTACCTGACTTGCAGAGCCAGAGGTTAGGAGTTCCTTCTCCACTGTGCATCCCAAAAAAAGGCAGACACTTCATGTGACCTTGGGCAAGGTGCACAGTCCCAGGTAACCCAAAGAAAAAATAAAGAATTTCTGGCTACTCTCTTTTTAGAAAACCAAGTGCCAATCAGCTGGGGAAGGGTTGCCATAAGTAACCTAGAGGAAATTGCTTATCGCTGTTATCATCCTGGTCTAACTCTATGCCGAACAAGATTCAGGAAGCTTAGATTTGGCACAACTTGGGTCTTCCTTTGGTCTGTTCCTTTTCAACCCGTCTTTGGTTCTTCCATTGGCCAGACTTTTCCAGTGGAGGTGTTTTGCTGCCTGATGCCTATACTGGCAGATGTTTCAGCTCAGCCACCATAGAAGGGCCCTGTCACCACAAGGGCTGCTATGACAGGATAAGGCGATTTCTCCTGACAGAAAAGGCTCCTGCCTATTGCCACCCCTAACAGCGAGCACATCTAGCTAGCTGGGATTACAGTGTAACATAGCTACACCCTGGAAAGTAGTCATAGGAAAGCTCCTTCTGCAATAATGCTGTGCCTGACAAATGAATCATGCATCTACTTTGCGCCTTCATTGCACAGATGCTGCATCCTCTAGAATTACTTTGATCTCTCTACTACTGGGAATCTGTACAAGGGCTGCAATACTAGAGAAAGTACCAAAGGTGGCACATTTTTGGAATCAATGAAGACTCTTACCGGTGTGCTTTCTACCATGCATTTGCAGATGAGACAGCTTAAAATACCGCTTGTTACAGCCAGGATACACACACATGAAAGGTCGTTTCTCATTTGTTTCACTTGCCGATCTGACAATTGTAGGTGCTACACCAGGCACTCGCCGCACGTCCTATAATGGCACAAAGCATAAGAGTGTTTTTAATAAGATATATTATTAGACCAACTAGATTTTTTAACCCACTGTGTTGTTAGTTTGTGGAACTCCCTGCCATAGGATGTGGTGATGGCATCTGGACTGGATGCCTTCAAAAGGGGATTGGACAGATTCCTGGAGAAAAAATCCATCACAGGTTACAAACCATGATGGAGATGTGTAATCTCCAGGCTTAAAACCGGAGTACTTCAAGGACCAGATGCAGGGGAGTGGTAGCAGGAGACAGATATCTTGTCTCGTGCACTCCCAGAGGCATTTGGTGGGGCCACTGTGAGATACAGGAAGCTGGACTAGATGGGCCTTTGGCCTGATCCAGCATGGCTCTTCTTATGTTATTACATTCTTATGTTCTTATTATTGGCATAACAAATGCACATGCAAGAAGTGACACCATTATGTTACCTTAAGCATCACCATCCCAACATACTAAAACATGTCTGGATCTTTTTATGCATTCCTTTTACTCTTCTATAAAACAAGCTGTACTATTTTCACTTCCTGCAAAATCAGTTATTCAAGCATTCATTTGCTAAATCATATCATCAGAAGATTCAAGCCAGTAAAACATCACTTGGAGTCTTCTGATTGAAAAAAAATTTTGTATCAGGTTAGGTATTTAGCCTCAGATATATTCTAATGGAATGTCTAGTTTCCTTTTGTTTTATTTCTTTTCTATCAGATGCAAATTTTATATTGTTCTTCCATGGAATGGAATAGCTTTTCTTTGGGGGAGGGGGTGTTATTTTATAATGTGGAAATTGGGAACATCAGCTATTAACATCTGCAAAGTTATCAATCTAAAAATTGTGTATTTTCTCTTCCCCCCCCCCCCCATCAACTTACCTGTATTCCTCTAAAAACTCCATGGGTGTGTATTCTGTATTGGGCCCCACAGCTGTATAACATGGGGCCTGCATGGTTATCGCTTTCATAACCTGTTGTGTGGCTGGGGAGAAAAAAGAGGCCACATGTGGGAATTAAATCAATGTGTTTTGTAAATCTCATTAACAAAAGTTTTTGCAGTGATGCCAAAACCATTTCACTGATTGATCACACTCTGGTGGAACTTAGTGAGGACAGGAGGGGGGATAATACTTGTCTAGTTTCTATTTAAAATGTGATTAGTGGAGAAAATTAGTAGAGATGGGGGGAGGGAGAAACAGAATTAATCTACCATATGATCACATAGACCTTGTGTTTATATATTTTGTGATTGCATTGACACTGTTTTCAATTGTTAGTTTCCCTCACTCATAACTTTTCATTCTCATTTTCACTTGCTTTCTATTTCATTCTTTTGTAGCTTTAATGTAATGTTGTCTTTTAATGCTCTAAGATGTCCCTCAATTCCCCGCTCTCAATTACCTGACTATGGTTTAAGTGTCTTGGACTGTATATTGTCCCTCATTAATGTAAGCCGCCTTGGGTCCTTTTCCAAGGTGAAAGGCAGGGTAAAAATACCAGTACTCATAAATAGATAAAATAAATAAATAAAAGTCACTGCTGTGCTTACGTTCTAGTTATTTATCAGTTAAATGCCAAGGAGGCTATTGCTAATAACTCTGGAATGAGCAAAATGCCTCAGGTTTCACATTAAGTGCAGTGAGGTTTTTGTCAGCACCTCATGACTCAGATATAACCAGATAGGACTGGGAAAGTGATGACATTTACGAGAGCAGGCGTGGAGCAGCCACAGGATAGGATTACAAATCAGTGTCCTAACCTATTTAACCTACACATCAAGCTGGAGGATGTATTGTAACTTAACCTTTCATAAAATCAACAAACAGGAAAGCTGATTTCCCATAGATTTCTTCTTGCTTTCAATGCAATTTCAATTTTCCCTTAAATATTTTAGAGCCTAAAGCTTGAGGCTAGAAATCAACAAATCTCAATAACATATATGTACTTTCAATTAACTTTCCCTGTATGTAAATCCTTTTTTTGATGAGGTATGTATTCGTGTGGATTAAAACTAAAGAACCACTTTACGCTTATCCTGAGGGTGGGGGAAAGACAGACTTCCCTTTTGAATTGTGTAAGAGTACTAGAAATTAATTACCTTGCCCTGCAGTGAGCCAAGCATGCTCACACACAGATCTCAATCTGCTTCCTGATAAGAAATCTTACAGGATTCCAAGGAACTTACTCCCAAGCAATTGTGCAGAAGCCTGTAGATGTGCAGAACAATTCTCTGCATGTTTTCTCTGAAACAAGTCCAATTGGGTTCAGTAAAGGCTCTTCATAAGTATGTATATTTAGAATTGCTACTTTAGGTTAATTTACTCCTCACGGCAAGGCACTCCTTTCCAAAATTGCCAATATCAGTGAAACGTTTTTTTAAATTTTATTGCTTTAAACCATTCAAGCAGTGTGTTCAAAGACACAACATTATTGTCCAAGAGACTGTATAGAGCTCAGCTTTAAGTAGAACTTGGGTGATCCGGGTATGTTTGTTTTTAAAATAATCTAATGTAATTTGTTAGTGGTAGACAGCTTTTAAAGCACATATCTAGATGACATGAGGAAAAACTCTGAATTTATTTTCCTCTATCCTTTAAATAGACCTTACTTACACTTCTAGTTAGCAAAACCCATGGTTCCAACATGCCCTGAAATCTTCATGAGGTTTATAATAGGTGTTTGTTGTTGTGACATTTGGATAGAGTTAAACTGAATTTTGCTCCAGCATCAACAGATTCAGTGATAGACAAAGAAAAGAAAAGCGACAGCAATATCTTCACTGAAAACAAATTTGCACTTGACTTAATATGGAAGAGGCAACATTCACACACAGCGCAAATCCAACATGGACTGCAACCTTCTTCACCTCTCTCCCTCTCTCAAAAAAGAAAGAAAGAAAGAACCCCCCCCCCAAATAAAACCCCACCAACCCAAACATTTTGCCATAAAATATCCTCAATTCTTCTATGGAAAATGGCATGTTATTTTTCAGCAAAACTGTGCACTTGACGAGAAATGTCATTCTTCCAGGAAATCAAGTCCTGTATATGTTCTCCATTCCCCATGTGCCCCATGCAGAAGAACTAGAATTTGGGGACTAGCAACAGGAATCAAAATGGGGCACAAATATGACCAGTCACCTTCCTAGAAATTAAATTTTCTTATGCACACTTTTGTTTAGAACTAGGTGATAACTGGATTTAAAGGATCTTGCATCCAAAGCAATCTTTCATAAGAAGTAGATCCCAGATCACACATCCTGGATCACGCTAAAAGGCTATCTAAGATGGCAGCGACTACATAGTAAACAATGAAAAGCCTACAGGCAGAACCTGAGTACTGTATAATACTCTGATAGCCCTCCCCAGCAGCTAATGCATGGTAGTCCCTAACTTCTGATACTGTGGGAATATATGTGCATCATGATTTTTAGCCATGACTGCCCCAGATGTTTTAGGCTACAGTTTCCTTAATTCTGTACTATTGACCATTGTGATGACTTACAATGGGGAGAAAGGAAACTGGCATAATTCAAAGGGACAACCTGTGATCTGCAACCCATTAAGAAACTGTAGATGCTATCAGGGTTTGACAGTTTAAAAATAAACCAAGGTGTATGGCACTGTCCACAGGAACTTCCCTTTTCTATGTACAAAAACATTCCTGTGCCTTCATGCAAATTAATGGAATTATGCATGGGGTGTGTTGGAATTAGAGCTGACAGTTCAGACAACTTGGATACATTATCCCCAAGGCTGGATGATGCAGAGACAACATTTTTAAAAAAACCACACACACATACTCAGGCACTTTAAGCCAGAACTGTCCATTTATCTGCCTGAAATTACAGGATATACTTAATTCTGGGGTAGAAGAAGTTCTGAGATGGTTAACGTATTGTATATAGTATTTTATAAGGACAGAAAAATGTTGATTTTCAACAATAAAATGTGACTGGAAACAAAACAGTTCTGAATAATTATATCAATTATTAATAATTTAATAACTAATATTAAACTAAAGTATGGAATCTCCAGTGGATTTCTTATACTGTCTTAATGTCTTTTTGCATTGGTATTATATGACTCAAGAACTACAGTCCTAAATTAATAATGGTGCTCTAACCTTTTTCTAGGGAACATTGAAACAAGTTTGCAAACATGAGAATGAAATATGAACACTGTGATTCATCATCATCACTCTTGAATGTTTTTTAAATAATTGGAAGTGGGGGAGATTATACAGACATCGCATTAAGTGACAACTTAATAGCATTTAAAAGAAGAAATTGGAGTTTTAGCATGCAAAAACAGCCAAAATGTGAAAGCACAGGAAATATGCTGTCTTTCTTGTGGAAAAGAAACTCTGCAAAGACGTTTGCTATGAACAACAATTCTTTTTAAAAGTTGCCATCACAACACTGAAATATGCACACTACTTATATATGTGGGAATAACACTGCTATAAAGCAGAGAGACTACGAGGTTCTTTACATTTTTAAAAGGTTATTTGCTGCAGCAGTTTAATTTGCCAAAGTCAGCCCCTGTCTGTAATCCAAGAAAGGTTAGGTATACTTATGCCTATTGTTTTCAGTATTCTTAAACCTGCATAATTATTTGCAGAATTATTGCTTAACTCTATCCAAATATTTTCCCTGCAAGAAGAATAAAAATTTGCTCATAGAAATTTCTCCAGCAATTCCATACAATTCTGACTTGTGTTGTTGCATTTCATACCCTCTTACTATTGCCATTCTGTACCCTCTTCATGGCATTACATCTCACAATGTTAAGAGATACGTTTGAAACAGTAATGCACTGGGGTGGAGAAATGTCATTGTATGAATGAGGTTATTCCAATGAATCCCAGCATCCTAGCTAATGTTCATTGTAAGGATCTTTAAATTTTGGCACTGAATTTGTGATTCAGAATCCAAAATACTGTACCATTCTAAGAATATTCAAGGAATACATCACTATGATAAGCACCTGGCATTTGCTGAAATTTCTAAATAGAAGGTGGGGAAAAAACAGTCTTTTCACCCTACCACAGAGCACAGCTCTACAGTGGAAAAAACATTTTGTTTTATTTTTCCAATTATGTACTCAAGGAACCTTCGCCTACCTGGTGCCCGAAAATGTTTTCTACTACAGTTCCCATCACCCCCAAATGGCATTACCTATGCTCAAGGATTATGTAAGAAGTAGGCACTCCTATTATGCTATATCTAGATAGCACTGGAAAGAAATCATATGTCAGAACTGAGTTGACTGTGCATCATTATTTTTATCCCCAAACTTGCAATTTGTCAGAAAAAAATTCCTTCCCGTAACTGTTTTGAACTGGAACTCCGACAACCTCACAACATCCATCAGGAAATGACCCTAGTTCTTTCAATTTTGTCAATAACAATATGATGAAAAGGTCAACAGGCATGCGGATTTGGGTGAACTGATGGATATTGTCTATCTTGATTTTCAGAAGGCTTTTGACACAGTCCCTCACCAAAGGCTGCTGAGAAAATTTCCCAGTCTGGGGATAAGAGGGCAGGTCCTTTTATGAATTGAGAACTGGTTGAGATCCAGGAAACAAAGAGTAGGTGTCAATGGGTAATTTTCACAATAGAGAGAGGTGAAAAGCGGTGTGCCCCAGGGATCTGTCCTGAGACTGGGGCTTTTCAATCTGTTCATAAATGACCTGGAGACAGGGATAAGCAGTGAGGTGGCCAAGTTTGCGGATGACACAAAACTTTTCCAGATGGTAAAAACCAGAGAAGATTGTGAAGAGCTCCATAAGGATCTCTCCAAACTGGGAGAATGAGCTGCAAAATGGTAAATGTGTTTCACTGTAGGAAAATTATTTATTATTTATTTATTTTTATATTTATATACTGCCAGATTTTCCCTAAAGGGAACTCAGGGCAGTTAACAAGTGTAAAATTCCACAATAGAGTTCAAAGGAATGTAAAGTAATGCACATTGGGGCAAAAAAAATCAGAACTTTATCAATTTATAGGTACTGAGCTATCTCTGAGCAGATCAGGAAAGAGATCTTGGTGTGCTGGTGGAGGTGCCTATCCAGTGTGTAGCAGCAGTGAAGAAGGCCAAATCCATACTAAGGATCATCCAAAGGGGGGGGGGTGAAAATAAAACAGCCAACATTATAATGCCATTGTACAAAACGATAGTAATGCCGTACCTGGAGTATTGTGTACAATTCTAGTCACCGCATCTCAAAAAGAGATATAGTGGAACTGGAAAAGGTGCAGAAGAGAGTGACTAAAATGATTCGTGGTCTAGGGCAGGCCTGTCCAACAGGTAGGCCAGGGGCTACCAGTAGCCCGTGAAGGGTTCAAAAGTAGCCCGCCAGCCATCAATAAAAATGTGAGGGGATAAGTTCTCCACCTCTCCCTCCCCCAACCCAAGGACCACCACTGCCCCAGCAAAGCTCTGGGTCTGCCAGCCCACTGTCTCAGCCAAGCAGGGCAGTTCAAGGGCCATGGCACAGTCCCCTGCTCTCCCTACTGGCCAAATGCTCAGAACAGATAAAATTCATAAGTAGAGGTTTTAGTGTAGTAGCCCTCAGGCACTTTCGTCCAGAAAAAGTAGACCTCGGCCCGTTCAAAGTTGGGCAGCCCTGGTCTAGGGGACCTCCTTTATAAGGAAAGGCTAAAACATTTGGGGCTCTTTAGTCTGGAAAAAGGTGCATGGGGGATATGATTGAGACATAAAAAATAATGCAGGACATGAGTCAAGTGGATAGAGGGACGCTCTTCTCCCTCTCACAAAATATCAGAACTAGGGGACATCCACTCAAATTGAGGGTTGGGAGAGTGAGAACAGACAAAAGAAAAAAAATTTACCCAGCGTGTTGTTAGTCTGTGGAACTCCCTGTCACATGATGTGGTGATGGCATCTGGCCTGGATGCCTTCAAAAGGGGATTGGACAGATTCCTGGAGGAAACATCCATCACAGGTTACAAACTATGATGGAGATGTGTAATCGCCAGGCTTAAAACAAGGCTACTTCAAGGGACAGATGCAGGGGAGTGATATCAGGAGACAGATATCTAGTTTCATGCACTCTCAGAGGCATCTGGTGGGGCCACTGTGAGATACAGGAAGCTGGACTAGATGGGCCTTTGGCCTGATCAGACATGGCTCTTTTTTGTTCTTATGTTCTTAACTCTCCTTTTAATGGTTTCATGTTAACAAACTGATTTTACTCCTATGGCTTACCATCAATAAGACAGTACTAGCCCTAACATGCTAAGCCCTGGTGCTAGACAAATGCCTTTTAAAACATACTTCCAGTAGCATAGAACCTCAGGAAGTACTTGACAATCTTACACTCCTCAAGTTCAAAAAGTCTTTTCCACATTTTTGAGGGAGGGAGGAAGTAAGAACCGGCATCTCTAGCAAAAATAAATAAATAAAGAAGCTACTTATTCCTGTGTAGAGCAAGATGTCAGTGTTCATGAAATAGTTCAAGGAGTAGGAAAGTATCTGAAACACTAAGCCCCTGGGAATTCTTTATGAACGCTTCATGTATTTTAAAAACGTAAATATTGAAGGTATCTTATGGTCATAGCAACATGAGCCTAAGGCACTGTGTACTGTAACTTTCCCAGCCAGAAAAGACAGATAACTATTTTGGCTCATATTGCCAGTGATGAGACTATGTCTAGCTAGCTCTGATTTTCCACAGATTCTACAGTCTTGGCCTCTACTAAAAACATTTTAAATTTGCTTTACCATAGATCATTCATCTTGAATTCATATCCTCTTTCCTTTTTTCTTCTAAGTATCCCAAGTCTCATCACTATGAACAATCGGCGCATATGGATGCCTCAAAGAGCATTTGTTTTTTTCCTTTCTGCTTTTAGTAATTCTGTTTAGTCCAGGACAAAAAAAAAACCTTTTTAATGCAAATCCCTAAAGAATAGACTCTTCCTCTCTTTGATTTATTGGATCTCTGTCAAGGTTGATGTGTTTCATCATTTTGCAGGATTTTTTGTTCAGAAGAGATAAAGCAGAGTCTAATATTGCAGAGTGTTACATTTAAATACATCATTTGAAGCTTCAGTTAATAAAGGACTGAGTAAAAAACAGCCTTTTTAAAAAAATCTAACATGGCATTTCAGGATGGAGAACAATGAATGTCAGGTTTTATTACTGATTGTTGCTGATCTGGGGGAGGAGGGCTTGTACACTTCCCCACCTTTCCTCTCAGTTCTATGTCAGTTCTATGTTCTATGGATGACCTCGGCTCACAGCCACTTTACTGCTGGCCATGTAGCACTGCCATTGTCCTGACACAACAATTTGCAATTCAATTTGTAATATTTAAACAAGATGCCAATAATACAAAAGCAAGTCAGCAAATATGCAATATGGGTTGTGTAGACACATCTTTCTGGACCAGGACTAGGGAAGATGCACCACTGCCACCACCCCTGCAATTTCACAACTGAACCGTCCCTTCGGGTCCCTCACCACAGCGTTCATGGCAAAACAAAACAAAAATTGCAACAAAATGTGCAGGGAACTTAATCCCACCAGATCAATGCAGAACTTTGATCCCCAATTTAGTAATTGCGGGGGGAGGGGGGCATGCTGAATGTTCCAGCTGGTTTCACCCTGGCCCTCAAAAGTGGTCCATCCCTCCCCGAGGCAACAACTTGGAAATCCAAGAAACATTTGTAGGTAATGTGCTATTTATCACATGTTTGTTTGATCCATATTGCACATAAATATTGGCCATATCCTAGGAACTGAGTTTAAAATTTTATAATCATTAGTTTCTAATTGTCCCCACTGGGCTGCAAAATTAATCCATGTCATTCAGTTGCCAGTCTTCTGAGCACTACTAGATACTAAATCGTTTTCAATTATTTCTGGTGTTTTAGTTGTAAAATGGTGCCTTCCATATGCAAGGGCGTAGTGCCTGCAGGCTCATATACGTAGACACATGTGAGCATGTATGCACACAGACAGATCGGGGGGGGGGGATAAATTAAGGGAGAAATAAAGAAAATTAGCTAAATGAGGACTGAATTGCTTAGTCACTACTAGCCACATAATTCTGCCTGTTAAGGAGAGAAATGTAAGCGGCCAGCTGCAAGGAAAGCAATAGCATGCAATGTCCTGAAAGAGACATGGCTAATTGACTGGAGCATGATTGGAGCAATAAACAGGGACTGTTCACGCTGCAACATTTTGTTATAACTCCAGTCATTGTCTTTGATGGGAATGTTAGTTTCTCTGCCCTGATGAGCAGCACGCACAGTGGCATGTATCATGTTTACTCTCCTGTTGAAAACTTCAACAGCCTCTCCTTTCATAAGGAAAAAAAACTGTTGCCCAGAGAGTTGGAATTGCCCTTTAAAAACAGTATCTGTGTGTATCATCAGAGTATTGGAAATCAATGAACTGTTTTGTTTGTTTGTTTGTTTGTTTGTTTGTTTTAGAGGGGGACTTTCTAGCATATGTGGCACTGACCTTTAGAGCCAGTCTAAAATTCACACATAAACGGATTCATTGCTCATTTAAAATAAGCATTGTAATTTTAGCTAAGCTGTATATCCTGGTGATCAGTGGAATCACAATACAGTATAGCCATGAAGTCAGAAGTAGCATTTGCGTATCTGTTGGCAGATAGATCAGTGTCCAAGAGTAACGATTAAATTATCCAGCTTCTGCGCAGCAGCACTAGCTTGTAGGCGAGAATTGGTACCTTAATCCTTTAAATATAAATATGTATGTAGATATGAATATTTGCAATAATTATCCTATGAAATTTATCTATCTTAGAGTCAGCTGCACTCAATACATATTATACTTATATCTATCAATTTTTGTTTTTGTGCAGTTTTGCTGTCGATCTGCACTGCTTGTTTCTCATCTGTTCCTCATGGTGCAGTGGTTAAATGCCTGTACTGCAGCTAAAACTGTGCTCACAACCTGGGTTTCATTCCCAGGTACCAGGCTCATGGTTGACTAAGCCTTCCATCCTTCTGAGGTTGGTAAAATGAGTACCCAGCTTGCTGGGGGTGGGGGGGTGCAATGTGTAGCCTGCATACTGTAATTAAACTGTAAACTGCCCAGAGACTACTTGAAGGGCAGTATATAAGCAGAACACTTTGCTTTGCTTTCTCTTTTCTTATACCCTTCACATTTTCCTAGTCTTTTTTATATTGGTAGAATTAAAAGTGGGAGGGGGGGAAACATTGCAGCACTTTAAATATTAACAAATTTATTCAATGTGAGCTTTTGTCAGTTAAAATCCACTTCTTCAAATATAAGGACTGCAACTTTGTCTTGGACTAGCGAGCCTTGTGTTCACATTATATGCTCCAAATAATACAGTAGCTTTAATTTATTCAGTTTTCACTTCTAGAGAGAATTCAGGCTTAATTTAATCTAGGACTAGCTTATTTGTCCTTTGGTAATCATGGCAACTGTAATCATGGCATCTGTAAAGCAGTCATCCAATAACACATTCTGGAAAAAACATTCCCTCACCATCAAATTTCTTCACTAGCCAGCTTTTATAGCCATACATATTAAACAAGATTGTGATACTATAGATTATAGATTATGTACTATAGATTATGTTGATTTTGGCCTACAGTCACCCACTTTTACTCTTAAGGGTCTTTTCTATTCATATCCATCCTTCCAAATTGCAAATTTCTTGGTTGCAGTGTCCATTTGGATTTATGGTTAAACAGTGGTATTAAAAATCTTTATCAGTTTTGATTTTATCATTGACAACATTAAATTTATGTCATTCATTTGTAGTAATGATTTTTGTCTTCCCAACTGTAATCCTTCTTTTGCACTTTCTTCTTTAGCCTTACTCAGCAGTCATTACAAGTCACTGTTGCTTTAGAGATAAACACTATCTTGCACCGGCAGAAAGCAACAGTGAGTCTCTTCCACCAACAGAAATTGTCTTCCAATGGAAGATTGGTGGATGTCTCTTCCACCGATGTTCATTCCTCCACCTGAATCTATTTCCATATGAACCTACCCGGCAATTAAGATCTAGCCAGAGGGCCCTCCTGAAAGAGTCATCCCTCAAGGAGGCGAAAGGGATGGCTTGTATTAACAGGGCCTTTTCGGCAGCTGCCCCCAGACTATGGAATGCCCTCCCAGGCGAGACCCGCCTGGCGCCAACATTGATGACATTCCGGTGCCAGGTAAAAACATTCCTGTTCAAGAAGTATTTTTAACTGATCATTGTGGGTCCTGATGGCGATTTCAGTGCAGTGTTTTAATATATTGTATTTATTGTATTTAAATGTTTTATTGTTGTAATTTTATTGCAACCTGATGTTTTAATTGTTTACTTTGATTGTGAGCCACCCAGAGACCTTTGGGTAGTGGGCGGCATACAAGCTCTCTCTCTCTCTCTCTCTCTCTCTCTCTCTCTCTCTCTCTCTCTCTTATATATATATATATATAAATTCAGTTTTTTGCAAAGTATGTTTCACATATGCATACCTGTCCAGTGGGAAACCAATCTGTTTTTCAATATTATGGTAAAGTAGTAGGTTCTCCTCCACAATATAAGCTATTTATCAGGACAACAAATTTGTTTGGCACACCCATTTTTTTCAGAACAATCAAAATGGCCTTAGCAAGCCATCCATTCATGGTCCTTTGGTTCTGATCTGTCTAAACATGCTAGTCAGTATTAAATTATCTGGACTTTGCTGTAAAAACCATACTTATAATGGCTTTCATCTTTCTATACTCTCCAAGATTCAGAAAAGAGAACAGTATTCATGAGAGCCCCATAACCTCTCTGCAGCCTCATCAAATATCTTTAGAAACATGTGGTTCCTTCAAGAAGGTCTTCGAAGACAACAGGAAACCATTTCAGGACAAGTAGTAATTGCTCTGGAGCCTGCTCCTGACAGGTGGGAGAGAATAACAGTCTGTAGGGAGGATGCAGAGGAAAATGGAAGGGACAGAGGAAAACTAACAAAGGATGTAAGACCTAAGTGAATGCGAGGTAATGAAGGGGGTGGGAGAGATGGAAAGAGTACAAAGAAATAAGCGGAAGATTAAAATAAGAAACGTGGGGAGGGATGAAGAAAAGGAAAGGTGTGGGCTTTGTAATTGTTCTGATCAAGATGGACAGTGGATAGAACCCGGAGCTTTTGATTTGTGCTTATTTGATCCTTTTGTGAGCTACAGGATCCACAGATTAAAAACATCCCAGAATTAATAATGCCCTTCCCAGGCTCCAGGATGTAGTTACTTTTATGTGCTTTAAAAAAAGATTGATTGGACTACAGTGCTATGTGCTTTAAAAAAAGATTGATTGGACTACAGTGCTATCTTCTAGTGTGCTAGGAATGAGCAGAATGGAATGGAATGGAATTTCAAGAAAAGGGTTCAGTGAGCAGCGGGAAAGTAAAAAAGTATGAAGTATCTTTAGTTTTTTTCTCCCACACATGCACACCCTTTAATTCTTTCTTCCTGGCATCAGAATCCTGTTTTCCGGACTAAACAATGATCTGCCACAGAATCTGGTAATCTTAAGAGATAACATCCAGATCCCATGACATAAACAGTGACAACTGTGAATGTATTACTAAAGAAATTCTTTTATACAACTTTACAGCATGCAAGTAGGCTGAGATCTTCATCTAGCATGGGTAATATTTAATTTAATTTAATTTAATTTAATTTTTCTGACTTCCCCTTCTTTCGGGTTGCAAGGCTCTATGGGGCTCAATTTTTACTTTGAAAATTGATTGATTGATTGATTGATTGGATTTGTATACTGCACCATGTAGTCCAAAGGCTGCTCTGGGCAGTTCACAATAATAAAAAGTACACAAGTTATAAACAAAACAGTAACCAGAAACAGAGAACAAAAAAAAATGAATGTAAAGTTTTAAAACACAATACAAAATCAATTACACTCTATAACAAATAAAAATGAACCAGCAAAATAGTTAAAAGAGTCAGTTACAAAACAAACACAACAAGAGGTGGAAGAAGATTTTTTTCATATCCAGTAATGCGGAATCAAGAATCAGGGAAAGCTGCTCTGGGAGGCTTACGGACACATGGGGTGGGGTGGGGAATGCTTAATATCCAAAAACCACTGCCAGGTTAATATTTAACATTGTTTTGTTTTTTACTAGACCACATTAAGGTTATAATGAATATAAGCGGGAAATGGAAATCAGAAGGATTAAACCATTGTAAGTGAAAAGAGAATTATTAAAACTGCTAATGATACACCTGTTAAGAATCAAACAATATTCAAGCATTGGCAAAATGAATGTCATTCACACCTACACTGTGCTCTCAAAGCACGTTTCCTTAAAGGAAGAAAATAGTAACAAGTTATAAAACACTGCTGTCTTAAAACAGTGTTAAAAGTTCATCCCGCTCACATTTTTGCGCAATTTTTGCTTTATTTATTATCATTATTAGCAGCAACTGAAACTGACACAGGTTCTGTGATTTTTAAGATTTAAAAATGCCCCATAAGCTCAGTGGCAAATTTCCACATCCCAAATATAATAATATTTTGATAATAGTTTCCTTATTACATATCTTAGATAGATAGATAGATAGATAGATAGATAGATAGATAGATAGATAGATAGATAGATATTAAAATGGTATAATTCTCGAGTGCAAGATTGAAATGTTGAAACAAAAGCCTTACCCCTTAAGAGTGGATCCCAAGTTCATTTGATTCCATGTCATGCATTCAAGCTGTGAGGTCATTTGGTATAAATTGTCACTGTTATGAAAATATTTAAAGTTAGAACTAAAGTTATGTCACCCAATTCAAATAAATTGATTTATAGAGAAGCAAGACCCGTGCTTTCTTTTAAAAATATATTTCAAAAAGAATTTAAAGCAGCTCCGAATAATCTATTATTTTGCAAAGTTATAACTATTTGTAATGCCGAATTTTAAGAAAGAAAATAAAAGAAAAAGAAAATCATTGAAGAAAAAAAAACATGGTATGCTGCCCCCAGATTTTTCAAAATGCCCACCAAATATTGCATGTATAGCAATTATACCCAGTATTGCCATTCAATTAGCTCAAATTGTATGTAACTTATAGAAATTCTATTTTCATCCGTGCAAATGGATCAAATACAATATTTTGATTGTACTGTTGCACATGTCCTTTCACAACTATTACACTTGATGTTGCTTGGTTGCTTCACAAGCAAATGTGCTACTACTCGTGAAACTGTGGTTTGATGCTATGTTGGATGGAGCACAAGGAATATTTCCGTAGAGAGAGAGAAACACTGTGGTACATTGTTTAGTTATTTCTGGCCCCAAACAGCAGTTTGTTGGTATAGAATCTATACTATAGATTATAGAAGACTACAATTTTTTACTCTTTAATGAAGAGTGTATTATATTGTTAATTAACTGAAACAGCTCTGGCGGAAAGTGATTAATGCTGCTACATAAATTAAATTGACACAAAAGACAAAGATTGAGAGTTTGAACTTTAAACTGTGCTCAACCATGTGTTAACAAACCATAAACACTGTAGACACAAATGCTTTCTAAAAATGACTCAGTTGTTTAACATTTTATTGCTACTTTTAAAAAGTAAGGCAAAATATTAACTCGGTATTAATTAGTTAAGATCATAGTAGGACATCTTTTCAGAAATCATTCCTAATAAGAAGTAAACACTTTTTAAGATGAATTTACATTATCCTCATTCTCATCATACTGTATAATGAATACGACCACTTCTTCACCATTCCAGCATCTATCTGAACAAGTCTCAAGAGTCATATACACAACCTACGTAGCCACAATGGACAATGTGTCACCCTGATTATCACAGAGGATGCTTGCTGAGTGTACAAGAACAATAGTATTATATGGGTGGACAAATTATTTGCTGAAAACTCCTCATATCTTAGGGATTTTAAGGGGAGATTCTTCATGAACAAACAGCTGGGATTGGCTTTCATAGAATTTCCTATGAAATTCTATGAAATATATATATATATGAATCATCCATTTACTAAAGCATCTAACATACTTTCTCTCATAATTCTTATAGTCTTTTCTGTAGAGAAATCAGATTTTATTTAAATGAAGGAATATAGTTGAATGACTTCAGTTGCAAAGTATGTGCAATATCATTTGTCATTACCACCAAATGCTATTATTCATTAGCGTGTCTGAACAGCTATTATGTGACTACAATGTCCTGCGTATCAGCTCAAAAATTGCTAAGACTCTCCTGCAGTTTCCCCCTTTGCAACAGCAGATCGTGCTGGTCTGTGCCACTACATTTTGCAATTCCATGAATTCTTCCTGTAATGCTGATGTAATTAATTCCTCCAGGGCACTGATTTTTATTAGAAGCGCCAGACCTGTGCATTTACAGCAGGAGATTTGCCTTTAACGCTATTTCAGCTGACAGTTCATTTATAAGTGCCTCCTCCGTAAGATCCCCTATTCTTTTCTTTTCATTTGCTTTTTTTCATCAACTTATACACTTACTCATCTTGTCACCAGCAAGAAGCCATGCAGGTTGCCAGGACCAGATCCACATCCTGTAACTTTCAGGCTTATAGAGTATGGATAGTTTTACCAGAGTTAGATTTTCCTTATGCAGCACTTAGTGACAAAAAAACTGTGTCTAGTACAATTTTCTCTTCTATATTGTTATAGAAATAGGTTTGTCTTTACCTAGCTGTATAAACTGCTTCAAAAACAAGAAAGTCAAATTCTAGTTGCCCCACAGTATTTTCTTCCAGTGTCCCATAATATCTAACCAGATATCCACTAGAAAATTCATGCATAAAGCTTAAAGGCAATTGCTCTCTTCTAATACTGCTCTAAAAGTATCAGTGGCAGAGTGCTTTGAAACACAGGAGTAATCAGTGCCAACATTGCGGCAAAGAACCACTGAAAGATACAGCTCCTGAGCATTTTATAATCCACTTTTAGAACCATCTCATCTAGCAGTCCTCCTCTCCATATGATGTGGATCCAAATTGCATTAATCTACTGCTTTGGGGACTGTATTAGATGCATTACTACCTTGAAATTTTCATCACAGTATCAGAAAAGATGCAGGGAATTAACGTCTCCTTGGATTCCATTATAGTGGATCGCAAATAATGTGTGTCATCAAGTCATTTCTGACTTAATAGACATCCTTTTCAGGGTTCTGTTAGTAAAAAGTTCTCAGAAATGGTTTACCATTCTCTTCATCTGGGGGCGCTCTGGGGATGGGCAGCTTGCCACACAGGCTGGCTCTTCTGTGATGCATAGTGATAAATGGGGCTAGATACCTAACTCACTAAGGTATCCATCCAACATTCATAGAGCTAATAATAATAATGACTGAGAAGAGTTTTTGGAACTTTGCAATCAACAGAAGAGTCATCCATTCCAAGTCATCTGCTGTGCTGTTCAGAAGGGTGCCCCTATTCTCAAGAACATAATTAATTTATTAATTGCATGAAAGAGTAGAGTGGAAAGGATAACTGAAGTCTCCACTAGGTCCAACAACATACTGTCAGCAGAATACATACAGTCACACGCGCACGCACGCACACACACGCACACACACACGCGCGCGCACACACACACACACACACACACACACACACACACACACCACAGATAATATATAGCTACCCAAGAATAATCATACTTTAGTTCCATGCGGATGACTTGCTTCAGTTAAGTGATGTAGCCCATCTATTGCTATTTCCACCCTACTGTCCATAATCATTTTTGATTTTGCTTTATTATCCTCAGTTGATTGTACATATGTTTTAGAGATTAGGATAACCTGATTTTATTGACACATTATTGCTGTTTTTTGCTTTATTATTTGATTTGTGTTTTGTTCATATGTTAAGAGTTTTTGTTAATATTAATTTGATTTCTGATTTTTCTGTTTTCTATTTATTTCTATTGCTTTGTTTTGAATTTTATCTCCAAGCCAGATGGTTTTACAGTTCAAAACCAATAATAAATAAATGAATAAATAAACATTTCCTGTTTATTTATGTTCTTTTTTGCTGTGAACCTGTTAACAAATTCAGTAAATTAACCACGCTGAAACACATGGTTCTGTCCTCAGCTTACTTCCATGTATAAAATGACCCTCTATTTTTAATCTAACAATTTTAGACAAAAATTGAGTCTTATACACAGAAAAATATTGTAGCTTTATAATTCTGAATAACTTTGTACTCAGGGTACAGCCAATGTACTTCATTGGTTCATCCCAATTCCAGTATTAAGAAAAATGCAGAAAACAGTTCATTAAATATGCTGTTGATAATTCTGTAACCCCCTCACCCATTAACAACATTAACTGTATTTTTTAAAATAAAACAAATGAAATGTTTTAGCCTTTCCTCATAGGTAAATTGCTCCAGTTTTGAGAGCAGTATGGCTCCCTGTTTCTGTACGTTTTGTTAGTTTCATACTATCAAAAACAGAAGTTGGAGATAATGTGTAGATATTATTGCATTAGCATTAAATTTGTTATCTTTTTGACCAATGAGCCAAATATAATGACTAAAGATTTTGTTACAAAAGAAATTAGTTGTCAACATTATTAAATCTTGTTATTTGACTATTTAGTGTCCATGCAATTCATCCGAGCTATCTTCTCTACTTTGTTTCACAGGTTGGTTTTGTGTCACATTCTGAACAGTATTGTTAAAACTAAATTATTTATCTGAACCTGAAAGTCCAGTGGTTTTTCATTAACAATGTGTGTGCATTAGGAAACTGTCTTGGCTTGAAATAGGTTGCTGTGGCAGGAGGAGTTGAGATTTCTGACACTACCCACTTATTCTATCCTGGCTTCTATAGTAGGGTGCAATCAAGGTTTATAAGAAAATATCAGTGAAGTTATTAGCTTTTACTGCTTCAAATGACAAGCACTGTTGGTACATGTCTGTTTATTTTTTTATTTATGTCTACTCTCCAACAAACTGTCCAAGCCCTGTTTATAGAAAGGCAGCAGTGACTGTAGTAAAACTAGCTGATATTTTCAGTAGTACTATAAAGCCACAAAATTAAATCCATCCTACAGTCAGTTAGGGGACCCTGTGATTCAATGAAAAATATGTAGAAATTATCAATGCCGAAAGGTCGCTAACAGACAAATTTAAAGTGAAATGAAATTTGGCCAATGTGTTCATAGGGACATAGGGACACCTTCTTAGTTCCAACTCCAGAACAACTTCACTTTAAAAGGGGAGGGGGCTTGTTTAGCCAGATTGATTTACACTCTTTGTGGCCAAATATGTCCCAGACATTGCAATACCATATCCATCCACTCCTAAGTATGACCCTACTGTCAGCATATTGGTGGTTTCTATTTTCATTCGATAAGCAATGAACCAAGATTAGGAACCAGAGGGTTACAAAAATAATTGCATCTGCTTAGTGACAGAAGATGACTCTGTGAGGGCGTACAGTACTGTATATGAAAGCTTATCAGGAAAATTCAAAATCTTATACTGTATTACTATATATTATATAAAATATCCAGTTATGATTAACGTTGGCTTATATATGGTAGGGAAATATGTTCATAGAATCTATAGCTCTATTGTCAAATAGAGAATAATGTGTTTAAAGTGTTAGAACTAATCAAAGGAAGCTGATTCTAATTATTTTGGATCGAACCACCCAAAACACTGGGAAGCAACCACCACAAAATTAATTTTCCCTTGTATACATATTTGTAAAAAAAAAAAAAGGAAGGAAGGAAGAAGTAGGGGAAGGACATTTGTACAGAAAGGATTAATGTCAGCTGGAGTAAAATGAAAGGAAGCTAACTATGAACAAAAAAGGGGAACTTGAAAGGAAACCAGTAGTAGATCACAGAGCGTTTGTTTTGGCCCATGCTGTAACCAACAAGTTCTTGACCTTGGTACAGAAAAAGCTATAATTTGAGCTGCAACTCCTCCACTTTTAAAGTCTTTGTAAGTGTGACTCATAGTAAATTTTCAGCATTAAAATGTTTACTACATAAAACAGCATGATACTAAGGAGGGAAATCACAATGTCCTTTTAAAAGAGCAATATGACTGGACACCTGATGACTGTGTAGACTCTATGTAGCCTTGTCCCTTTGCATTCTCTACAAGTTCTTGGCCATCGTATCCCAACACAATTTGTTTTTGCAGACATGTATGCTGTTGCTGCTAAGACTGCCAAATCACCAGGGTGACTTGGCATTCTTGGCAGTAACAATAAACATGTTGGATATATTCCTGTCTTTAAAGAGAGATATACAAGAAAGTTTTGGGGCCAAAAATGGATCTGTGTCTTCCCTTTGCCAGAAGAATCTACATATCCCAACATTTCTTATACAGGCCAGAATCCTATTGGCTTTCCAGTAAGGTTTCTGCAACTCACTGTGACTAATTCCTGGTAATTGGCACATTGCTGGAGTGCTGTTAGTCAGATACCTGGTTATGTGTCCAACTGACAACTGTAATGCAACCTGACACCTCTTCAATTAACTGCAGTTAACAATAGCAAGTTAGACAAATCTTATGCAAATATCAATAGGATTCTTGCCTCTCTATATCATATGCACACCATAATTGGAAGCATTTTCACACAGTCCTATTTTGTGCAATGAAAGTTAACACCAATATCTTTCAAAAATAGCTTTTTAGACTATAATTCCAAGAATCTTCAAGACTGTGAGGACTGCAGTCCCAAAAAATAATGACACCATTATCCAAAAATATAGGTGCACCATATGGGATGACTATATGGATAAATACTGTAGTAAATATTCTGGGATTGATATTGTCAGATTTGTATTACTTTCCATTCACTACATTACATACAATTCAGTGCAAATCAGCCCAGGGTCTCCCCCTCCCCACCCACCTGCCCCATTCTGTACTTTCATCTCCACTCCAGAGCTTCTACTTTTCCCCAATCATTACATTCATATAAGTTCAGGCAGTGTGATCTTGAGCTAATGCAGCTTCAGGTCTGAATATGTGACTAAGAACTGGCTCTCCTTGCTTCCTGATTCAAGGTGGAGAAAGAGAGAAGAAGCAAAGGGAACTTATAGGGATATCCGTTCCCTTCAGTGAAGCATCCCCTGTATGCAAACATTTTCTTCTTAAAGGGATGGTGCCAGCACAGGCATGCTAAAAGAGAGAGAGAGAGAGAGAGAGAGATGGAGGAGGAGGAAAGACAAAGAATGAGGTGGAAATTTACAATTAGCTCTTCTTTATAAGTGTAGCTAATGGGAATCCATTTGCTTTAGATGGAAATCCTTTTTCTTTAGTGGGCAGGGAGGAGCAAATTGCTACATAGGCCTTGTTTGCAACTTAAGGCAGCTCTACTGTAACTGTGCCTCCTACAAATATGGGTAGTTACAATAAAGCTGCCTTAAGAAGCTGCAAATAAGGGTTATTCCTGATTACTTCCTCTCATTCTCCTGACTCATGTATAGTTGGATAAAATGTATGTATGTATTTATTTATTTATTTATTTATTTATTTATTTATTTATTTATTTAT
>JAHTLZ010000016.1:57754094-57789513 GCA_023846285.1 Phrynocephalus versicolor
TTTATTTATTTATTTATTTATTTATTTATTTATTTATTTATTTATTTTTACAACTTATATGCCGCCCACTACCCAAAGGTCTCTGGGCGGCTTCCAAACAAGGAATTAAAACAGTTAAAAAACATCAAACAACAATAAATAATTAAAACAACAATAAAACCTTATTCTAAAAACATCACACTAAAATTGCCATCAGAAGACCCACAATCTAAATTGTATCAATTAAAAAACTTCTGGAACAGGAAGCTTCTTACCTGGCGCTGAAATGTCATCAGTGTTGGCGCCAGGCGGATCTCACTTGGGAGGGCATTCCATAGCTTGGGGGCAGCTGCCGAGAAGGCCCTGTGTCTGCAGGCCATCCCTCTTACCTCCTTGAGGGATGGCTCTTTCAAGAGGGCCCCCTGGCTTGATCTTAATTGCCAGGTAGGTTCATATGGAAGGAGGCGGTCCTTCAGGTATCCAGGTCCTAAGCCATTTAGGGCTTTATATGTCAGAACAAGCACTTTGAATTGGGCTCGGGCAGCAACTGGTAGCCAATGTAGGCTACGTAGAATCGGCGTGATGTGATCCCTAGCGGCCCCACCACTTACTAGCCGTGCCGCACGATTCTGAACCAGTTGCAATCGCCGAACCGTCTTCAAAGGCAACCCCATGTAGAGTGCATTGCAGTAATCAATACGGGATGTTACCAGTGCATGCGTAACTGTCATGAGGCTCCGTTCATCCAGGTAGGGGCGTAGCTGATATATTTTCCGCAGCTGGAGAAAGGCACCCCTGGCCACCGAGTCCAACGGGGTTCCAGAGTTAGACTGGGGTCCAGGAGCACCCCCAAGCTGTGGACCCTGTCCCTTAGGGGGAGTGCAACCCCATCCAGAACAGGGAAGTGGCCCTCTAACCTGCCTGGCGAAGCACCCACTAACAGCACTTCTGTCTTGTCTGGATTGAGTTTCAATTTATTAACCCTCATCCAGTCCATTATCTGGCCCAGACACGAGTTCAGCACAGAATGTATGTATGTATGTATGTATGTATGTATGTATGTATGTATGTATGTATGTATGTATGTATGTATGTATGTATGTATGTATGTATGTATGTATGTATGTATGTATGTATGTATGTATGTATGTATGTATGTATATTTGATTCCTGTAACACCCATCTAGCAACAAGGTTTGAATTCACAATGAACCAATACTCATTTTTTCTCAGTCCCACTCTAACTACGTTCATTTAGGCTTTTAACATTAGGAGAAGCATCAATTCATGCCTTATAGACTACAGAAAAGCCTTTAATTATGTGGTTAATGAGAAACTATGGGTAATCCTAATAAAAATGGATGTGCCTTAGAACTTGATTGTCTTGATTTATAATTTGTATTGTGGACAAGAAACAACTGTTAGAGCAGAATATGAAGAGGCAGAATTGTTTCCTTTAGCCAAAGATACCAGACAAGGGTGCATTTAATCCTCTTATCTGTTCAAACTGTATGCAGAACATTATCATGTGGAAAGCCAGACTAGATTCAGCTGAAGAAGTGAGAAATTGTGGAAGAAACATTAATAATTTAAGATAGGCAGAGGACACTATCTTACTGTCCGAAAGCAGCAATGACTTGAAATTACTTTTTGTGAAAGCGAAAGAAGAAAATGTCAAAGCAGGGCAGCAGCTGAACATTGAAACAAAATTTAATGATGATGATAAAAAAGAGAGAGATTTTGTATACCTTGGTTCAATCATCAATCCACGCGGAGACTACAGTCAGGAAATCAGAAGAAGACTGAGACTTGGAGAGACAGCAATGGACGAATTAGAAATATCATAAAATGTAATGATGTGTCACTAGGGACCAAGAGCAAGATCACCCACACTCTTGTATTCCAAGTCACCATGTATGGGTGTGAAAGCTGGACAATAAAGAAAGCTAACGGGGTGGGAGGGATGATTTATTTGAAATGTGTTGCTGGAGGATAGCTTTGTGGATACCCTCAACTGCCAACAAGTGGTTTTTGGAGTAAATCAACCTGGATCTCTGGAGGCAAAAAGGATGAAATTGAGGCTGTCCTACTGTGGGAACATCATGAGAAGAAAGTATTCTTTAGAAAAGAGTATAATGCTGGGAGGACATGATGATAGCACTAAAAGAGGAATGTTGAATATGAGATGGATTGACTCATAAAGGAAGCCACACGTTTGAGTGTACAAGACTTGTACAGGCCAGTTGACAGCAGGACATTTGGGTGATCTCTCATTCATAGTATCTCCATAAGTCAGAGGCAACTTGACACATAACAACAAGATATTAAACAAACAGCCATTTGCTAAAGCATATGGTGGAAAGATACCACTTATTCTATTGTTCTTTACACTCAAAGACCTAAGAAAAAGCTTGCTGTTTTGTGAACCATGGTTCAGAGTGAGAAATAAGTGGGTCCAAGCTACCTCAAAGATCGAATATCACAGTATGAATCGGCTCTGGTACTAAGGTCATCAGGAGAGACCTTTCTCTCCATCCTACCACCTTCACAGATGCGTCTCAAAATAACACATGAAACAGCCTTCTCTGTTGCTGCTCCCAGACTTTGGAACTCCCTCCCACTGGAGGCCAGGACTGCCCCATCTCTGCTGTCTTTCCAGAAGCAGGCAAAGACCTTCCTCTTCACGGAAGCTTTCCCTGAATGAGGGTCTCTTTACTATGTGACTTTCATATGGATTACCATACATGATTGCACTGACTGATTTCATAAGAACACTAATGTGTTCCATGTTGCCTTTCACCCCTCATAATGGATTTTTCTTTTCTTCTTGCGTGCTCTTTATAGCTCTAATGTTACCTTTTAATATTCTAAGATGCCTGTCCTAATTCCCTGTTCTTAACTTGAATATGTCTTAAATGTTCTGGACTGTATATTGTCCCTCATTGCTGTAAGCCGCCTTGGGTCCTTTTCCAAGGTGAAAGGTAGGGTAAAAATATTCAAAATAAAATAAATACAAATAAAGCATAAACATGTTTCTTTAATTCAGTTTTACAATTATTTTAAATAACTCTATTACTGCTGACTTTCAAGTAAATTTAAACTGACAATTGATGAACTATCACTAAATTATTATACAGGGGCTTTTAAGGACTATAATTAAATCAAGTACCCAAACATCTAAAATCAAGCACAGTTTTTCCTTTGCAATAAAAAGGAAGCCACTTCCCTGCCTGGGATAGAAACGGCTTTAAGAGCAGCTATGTTAATTCAGTATAATGTAGATAGAATAATGACTCTTCCTCCCCCCCCCATCCCCCTGTGCATTGCTGAGAATCGCTAGGCATTTAATATGCAGGATGATGACCCAAAGGGACACTTGTCTGCAAAACAAGTTTTATTATTTGTTTCTGATGGTGCTGTGATCACCCATCCATCTTTTCTCTGGAAAGTTCAAAAGGCAACAAAAGCAACTCTTCTGAACTGGTTGAGAACTTCACTGTCATTCTGCAAATCATCATTTCCCCCCAGGATATGATCTTGGAGCAGATTAATTCTGATTAATTCACCAGAAGAGCCTGAAAATGAGTACCCATATTATAAGTGCTGAGGCATTTGTGACAGAGCAATATTTTCTGAGTGCACATGTCCTTTCTCATGTTTGTCACACTGAAGCATCTTTTGCCTCTGCAGATTCAAAGAGCCAGCTGGATTCTCAAGCATGTATTATTAGTGTTAAAATTGCTGCTCTTTCTGTCCTTGTTTTCAATCTATAGAGGTTTGTAAATGAGGACAGATTTCTTCCCTACAAAACACACAATCAAAATGTTGATATTACACTTTAAATGACAGAAAAGAGGGAAGTAAGTGGCGGCGTGGATGCCAAGGAAGCAATAGAATGTTGTTTTATTTGCCTGGAAAAGGACGGATAGCATCACACAAAAGAGGCCCCTAGGCACAGGGGAGGGGGGAATATGGGGTTATTTTTCCCCACACACAACCATCTCTTCTGCTTCCTCTCTCTATCCTGCTGCAGCAACCCCTCCAGAGAAAGGTCTCAAGGTGCACAATTGACCCATTCTGATGGAAGCAGCAGAAATACACCATTGGAACCTGGCCGCGGACAGAGTAGGATGAGCAAAGATACTCTGAGACATAAAACTAAATGATGAAGGAATCACGTTTGTAACGGTAGGGTGCATGATTTCAGACTAGGCAAGCTTTTCTAAGGAAAAAAAGTTGTGTGATCAAAGCAATTAAAAATGGATCCTTTTGGCAGCAGAGCACTGATTAGACATGAGGAGACCAAGGAGAAAGAAAAGGAAGAAATCGCAGTAATCTAGGAGAGAGATGACCATGGCAAGGGACAGAGTTTCTGCCTCAGTGATACTGATTGATTGATTGATTGATTGATTGATTGATTGATTGATTGATTCCATTTGTATACCTCCCAACTGTCTGAGGAGAACTCTGGGCAGTGGAGTGGTAAGGGCCATAACTTTTCAGTATATCCACTTTGGTAGCAATTTGGTTGATAGTCTTACCAAAGTGGAAAACAGCAGGGTTCACCTGGAAGATCAAAGCAAAAGCTTCCAGGCATCCTCTTGTGACACTTATTCTGCTCATTTTAATTTTTGAAATCTGACCATGTGAAAATTGACCAGTAAAATCAAAACGGAGAGTTCACACACACAGTTTATTGCTTATGACCATAGGCCTTTACAATGTACAAACTAGCAAATAAAATCCAGTTAAAACAGGTGATTGACATTTAAAGGAGAGTTAGGCAACACCCAGAACGCTACCGTTCTCAATGGAATACATTATAATGGTAATATTCTAATAAAGAACAGGAGCTAGCAATACTGGAGACTCACTTATAGCCCAGTCTTATGCAGTGAGACTCCTTTCAAAGTAGGACTAATTACATATAGAAAACTAAATTATACAATCTATTAAGGGGATGATATGCCAGGAGACACTGTATAGTGCTGCTTTTCATCAGGGACTAAAAAGTATACCATCTAATGCATTTGCTAAAATGCAGGAACACAGAGATATAAGCTTTGGATATCTCTAATGACACTATTAACTAGTTGGTATGTCAGGGGTATGGTGGCTCAGTGGACTAAGGCTTCCGAAAACTGTCAGCTGCAAAACCGGCAGCTCAGCGGTTCAAATCCCGGGTACCACGCAGCGAAGCGAGCTCCCACTGATAACCCCAGCTCCTGCCAACCTAGCAGTTCAAAAGCATGTAAATGCAGGTGGATAAATAGGTACCGCCGTAAAAAGCAGGAAGGTAAAAAAAAACTGTTTCCTTGCAACCATGCCAGCCACATAGCCAGGGACTTGCACAACACTGGCTCTTTTGGCTTGAATATGGAGGTGAGCACCACCCCTTGAGTCGGACACAACTAGCACGCATGTGTGGGGGGAAACCTTTACCTTTACTATGCTTGTATGTATGGTTGGTAGCTGCCCAGAGTAGCCTTTTAGGTAAATAAATAAATAAATAAATAAATAAATTCTCTATCATTGGAATCCACATACATACATATTAAGCCTACCAAAAATGCTGTTGCCAAGCTTTTCTACCCATATCATTTTGTGGGTTTTTCTTTTTCTAGCCAAGAGTTCTGGCGATAGTATGAAATATTTCAAGTATTATTCAAGTATTATTATTTATTTATTTATTTTACAGAATTTTTTAGCCGCCCTACTACCAAATGGTCTCTGGGCAGCATACAACTCCATTTACTATCTTAAACCCAACAAACATAGCAAGCAAGTGTAAGGGTACCCCAACAGCACTGTTACCCGGCTTTCTTTGTATTAGAAGCACCACAGTACAATTCATCTATGTATCAGATAACAGACAACATCAAGAGCATTTGGGACACTTAGTATCAAAACATTCATAGTACACACTGATTGGCATTTTAGGGTATTAAGTCCTCCACATTCCTGAAAGAGTGTAAACTAGCATCAAAGCGCCAGCAAATCTTATCTGCCAAGTTTATTCCAATCGGGTTGCATTTAGGAGACGAGCACAGATTTATTCCTCTGCAGCAGGCTTTTATGGGAGCCCAATAAGTTCCCTAAAGGAATGTACAAGCGCAAAGGCAACGGATAGGTGGGCTGTGTTTGATTCGAAACATGTTTACGTGTTAATCTTTGATCCCGGGAAAACTTAGCACACCAGCTGGTGCCTCGGATCAGGCGTAGCAGCGGGCGGGAAAGGAAGGGCCCTGGCAAGAGCACCTGCTAAGCTTCTAGTAACGGTTACATGATCTACACCAGCGCGAGGTCTGGAATCCACACACCTGTGTGTCTTCCACACCAAAGGCTCGGGGGGGAAACGGAGCTCTCCGAACCGGGCACCGACGGGAGCAAGGCGCGCGCGCAAGGGTGAGACGAGAAGCGGCCTTCCTGCGGGAAAACCGACGAGCCCCCGTGAACGAACCGGCCCTGGACGGGTGGGGGTGGGGTGGGGAGCCTTTCATCTCCAAGGACCGAGTTACTACAACGCATCTCTTTCCACTCCGTTTGCGGCCACGTTGTTTTGGCCCTGGGCTGCGACCGGAGCAAGCCGAGCCTGAAGGATACTTCGCAGTTCCACTAAATAACCGGCTGGCGCTCCCCGTCCGGGCTCTGGCTAATTAAGTTTAATGAAGCAAGTCCGAGGCTGTGTCGGACTCCGACGTGCTGGAGTGCTCCTGCTGCAGGCTGCAACGGGATGCCTCCGGCGCTCTTTCGACTCGAGGGTTCCTCTTTTACCCCCGTTTGGCCCTTCTTCGTCTTAGGAGCCTGAGCCCCGCGGGCGGGGGCGGGGCTCGAGGAGGCTCCGCCGAGGAGTTATTGAAGGCCCTGGACAGCTTCGCAGGGAGTCGGCCTCCAGTAGCGTTTCTTTTGGAGGCAATCCGTAGAAGACGATAAGCGTTCTTAGAGATCCCTCTTTTTCACCCAAGGTATACAGGCCAGGCATAAGATGAGGGTCGGTACTATTAACCCACCCCCTCAAGAGATTTCTGTTTCCCCTACTTGGCGCCTATAAGTAAGGAGGGAGCGGCTCATCCTTCCCGTCTCCGTTCCATTGGAGGGAGTCCCTTATTTCAGCAGACCCGACTCCTCTTGTCCTCGCAGAAGTCCGGATTAGGGTCTCTCTTTTTTTTTGGGGGGGGGGAATCATTTCCACCCAAAACCTAGAGTTTTGTTTTGTTCTTACCCCTTCCAATCCCCCACCTAGAATATATAACTTTATCTTCTCAGATGGTTTCCTTTGAGGCAACCATGCTGAAAAGATTTAGAAACACAGAGAGAGAGAGAAATCTTAGAATCATAGTTTACTAGGAGGGGTGAGGTAGTAATCTTACATTTAGCTGGCAATGGACATTCAGGGAGCCTCAGGGGCCATTCAGACCAGTCCTTCTAAGCACATAGCAAAAGGAATAGAATAGAAGGGTTTTGTGTTGTTTTCAATTGGTATTTTCCCAAAAGCTAAAGTAATGTTGGGAGACACAAGAGGTCTCCCCTTTTAGCTCCTCCTTGGAACCGCTGTTTTCTGCCTAAAATACTGTGCAGGCAGACATGGGAGTAAAAAGCCTCTGGGCTCCTCCCATCTTTCTTCTGAATACTATATATATCTCCTGTGCCCACACTAATGACTCATTTCTAGCACTCTTGCACGAGCACACAGGAAAGCCACCATTTTTGCACCGGAAGATTTCTTCCCAGCACCATTTACACCGTTCTGGGTAAGACTCCTTCTTTCTGTCCTGTTTATTGGACCTCTTTTCCCCCCTCTGGATGTCCAAGCAGGCTCCCTTGCAAAGGAACCCCTGAAACTGAGTGACACTATATTTTTTGCTGCCCTTTTGCTCTGATTAATTAACAGCGATATATCCAAGCCTATACAGCCCCCCCCCTTTTGCGAAGGCACATTGTTCTGGGAATGCAGACCTTTTCTTAGCAGCTCCCCGAGATGTGGGATCAGTTCCAAGTTCACCCAAAGTTGAAGAATAGGTGGGGGAGATGGGAGGGGGAGGAGGATTTTGTTCTGGCTCCTAAACAAACTTAAAATAAACTCAGAGGTTTGCCCCCTTTCCCCGCCCTCCCCCCCAACTCCACTGGGTCAAAAGAAAAGAAAAAACCTCAGCAGCAACCGTTACTGGCCCCCAAAGCACTCTGCAGAAACTAATAAACAGGAGCAACACTTAGAAAATAACTAACACTTCTGTTCTTGAATGTGGAGCGACTGGCCCACCAATCCAACACATCTGGCTTTGATTTTGTTTGTTTGTCTTGTTTGTTTTTAAACAAACACTTGTGGATGGGCCCTTCATCCAATCCCATCCAGGGCCTCAGGGCTGCAGATTCCACCACCACCACCAATTGGGGGGGGGGGGAGAGAGAAAGAGAAAGTTCATGCCAAGGACCAACATGCTCCTGTGGTGAGGATGATTTATGAAGATGCATCCCCACAATTCAGCTGAAGTATTTCAAAGTTGTGTTTTACCCACAGCAAAAGAGGAAAAACCCTGCAACTTCCACCCCCCCAAAAAAAAAACCCCAAGGGAAAATAACCCTATCCTGCGAAACACAGTTTCAAAACAGTAGTTTTGCCTTTTCTCACAGTTGATATTAATCACTAGAAAGAGGCTGTTTATATTTATTCATTTTAAAACCCAAGAATTCCGGGATGTTGCCTGTCTCAGAGACAGACACCCAGGCGTTTCCAAGTGACTCTCTTGCGTCCTGTCATTCTGTGCTGGTGGGAAGGAACAGTGCCCAATCAATCCCTTTCTCCTTTCTGTCAGAGAGATGGATTTTTTTGTGCCACTAACCAGAATACAGAAAAATGAAGGAGCTAAACCAAGCCAATCCTCAGTTCCTTTGTTTACTAATTAACAAATAAATTAGGTCCATAATTTTTTTATTTCACTGACAGACCACAGGTCCTTGGAAGAGTTAAACCCAGCAGTCCTTTTATCTGAGGCAGCTAAATCATAAGACCGGTCCCCATTAACTTCAGCCAGGATGAGGCTGAATTTAAAATCCAAAACCTTTGGCCTAGTTCCAGCTAGAGCAGATCAACTGAACAGTGGGACTTCGGCAAACCAATGCTTTTGGAAGCCCCAGTGGATCCCAGTGGGTCTACGGGAGTTGGTTTGGAGCAGCAACCAGATTTATTCTTTTTCATTTAAATGCCTGGTATTTTTCACTACTAGAACAAAAGAATCTCATGTGTGTTGTTGTTTTTGAAAGAGTACCTCTGCAGTACAAGACAGGTTGTTAAAGCTTTAAATGAGCATAAACATCAGATAAAATAGGTGACAACAAACACAGTTAATCCTACTCTAAGACACCTAAGAACCAAGTGAGAGCAATGGATGGGTGTTACATACGGCCCCATTAGTCACTGACAAGACCCTACAATGAATAGGGTCAGATGTCTGGTTGTGAGGGCAAAAGCTAGATTCCCCAAGCCTTACTCCTAGTCACTGTCTCTCTCTCTCTCTCTCTCTCTCTCTCTCTCTCACACACACACACACACACACACACACACACACACACACACACACACACACACACACAGCTGCACTCTCAAGTCTGAAATATACATTTGAAGCTAGGGGTATGCTATTTTGTATATCATACCAAAAAAGAGGCTAGCTGGACTGGTCCAAATCCATTCCATTGTGATAACCATAATGGTCAGATGCTGATGAGAAGCAACAAATAAATAATTAGTTGGTGCTAGGGTACTAACAAAAATTAGGTGTTCTCAATTTGAGTCCAATTTGGAATCCTAGATAAAAAGTATTCAGAAATGCTTTATCATTCCCTTTTTTATGGGGATACTCGGAGACTGTGTACCTTCTCCAGTGCTGTACAGGCTGGCTCTTCACCTACAAGGCAAACTGAGGAATTAAACTCCGTCCACTTCACTGAGCTATCTAGCCAGTTGAGCTAAGGTAACATTACAATAAGCAGATATTAGTAATTGATTTAAATTAAATTGATTTGGCTTTTAACTAGTTGGAAGCCTGTCAGCAGCTTCCTACAGTTTTTATTTATGTTTAATGTCACAAAATATATACCTATCAAAACTTATAGATTTTTTTTAAAAATCAACAAACTGACCATCATCCCAGGGTAAAATAGATGGTAATATAGGACCAATCCAAATGTCTTTCTTTGCCTGTTAGAGCTATATCTAGTCATTATTCAAAGAGAAATACAGTAGAAGATTCAATAATGCTAGACTTCTTCCTGTTCCTAGCAGCTGAATGGTGACATTTTTGTATAAATAATAGGGTAAAATGAACCCAATGGGAAGAGATGAGGAAAGCTAGTCAGTGTCTAGGGGCGTTGCAGCCAAGAATGAAGCTGTTTTGCCAACAGTTCCAAATTAGAATGTGTACAAAAAAAGCAACAGGGGAAGGGGGAAGAAGCAAGGATAGCGAACTTGACATAGTAACAAGGGTTTCACACCTGTTGTATGGGTTCCTCAGAAGTAGAGCCTGGCTGCCTGTGCAGGTGTCTGTGGGGGTATGGCAGCTATAGACAGGGGGAGGCACTGAATACTGCTGGTCACCTGCAGAAAAACCAGAGAAAAGTCACTTCCCCACATTTTCCCTCTTTCCCAAAGAGAAACCTGTTCTTGTGAAGATCAAGTGAGGGGCTTTCTCTAACCAGTCAAAACCCAGCAGGCATCTCACAACAACACAAACTTAAGATATTTCAGTGTCTCAACCAGTCTTCCATTTCTACTAAGATATTAGGAATATCGGCTGCTTTGTACTAATGCTGTTCTATGCATATTAAGCAGTAGCTTCAACTCTGAAAGTGCGCACTCTAAATGGTTTGAGTAACTCGCAAAGGAAATCACATGGACATCAATCACCTTAAGTCGAGGTGGGATCAAAAAGTTGGGCATCCCTTTGGTTAAGCTGTGCCCTATTTCATATCATGAACATTAATTCAACCATATTAAGAACTGTTAAAACAATGGAACGAAATAACTTTTGCCAGAACAGTCCAGCCTATTTCAATAAAACATACTATTTACACCCAATATTCTGCTTACTCTGCATGATTACTCAGAAGTAAGTTCCATTGATCTTTGAAAGTAAGTCCTGCTAGGGTGGGTCAGCTCAAAGGCATGAGGTAGGCTCCATAACTCATTTTGTGTTGAGTATACTATATTTGGGGGTGGGGTGGGGAAAACAGTAAGAGATCTGAATCCATTTGGTAATTTAGTACACTAGAGCCAATGGAACATAAGCAATAGAACAATAGAACCTTGACTCAATAGAACATAAGCTAGTTTGTTTCCTCATTCAACAATTGTTTCAGTGGCTCTACTTGCTGAAATTAACAACCGGGTTTCAGCCAAGGTTTTTCATTTTTTTTCCAAAGTTCTGCGATGAAACTGATCGTTTATCAGATAAGAGAAATATTTCTTTTAAAATGTCCCATTTGTTGTCATTAATTTCAAATAAAAAATCAACAGAATACAGTTTTATTTTGAGGCATCTTTATCAACCACTAAAGTATTATGAGTTAGGTTTATATTCATGGGAAAGGCATTAAAGACACTCCTTATTCAAGTTCCTTTTTCTGCTAGGCCTTATCTTGTATATGCACATGCATATACAGTCGTCTGTGAGAAGACCCCTTCTAATATGACCCCTCAGCATAGACAGGCATAGCTTTCAGCTCTAACAATTTCATCAACTCTTGTACAACTGCACTGACTTAAAACTTATTTATAATTTATAGATTTATAATTAATAGATACAAGGCTAGGCTAGGGGATACCTTTATAGGTCACTAATAAAATAAAATTTTAAAAAGCAAGCTGGGTGTGAAACCTTATGCGGGACTTAGATGCAGTTTTAAAACCAGCCCTGCCTCCTGCAATATCTGAACATCATCTGGAAAATACCATCTTGCCACAAAGAATCTCAGCGCCTGGTAGACTACATCTTCTACCAAGAATGCATTTTGATACAATGCTTGGATAAAGATAGCCTGCTATTGAAAGTTCAGCTTGCATTATTTTATTTTATTTTATTACTGCCCTATAAAGCTAGCACCTACCCTAGCCTTGTATTGGGTTTTTCTGTCACATGGCTCATGGCTTCATCAACTGATGAAGCTGTATGGATGAGCACTGAAACATTTCAATCTCTCAAGAAAAAGTAGTCCAGTTGCCATGACTCAACTTCCAGATGAACTCACCTGGATGAGTGAGAATCTTCACAGACATATGGCTCAGCCCTAATTAATAGATGTAACTTTATATATAAAAGCTACATTGTGTGCTTATATAATTTCCAAACATTGAGGATCACGCTTGTTTCCTTCCCTAGCTCCCACTATGTCTAGGGTTGTACTAGATAAAACCTAAAACTAATACATCATTTAAAAGAGGTTCTTAGGAATGTCTGCAGGCCATTCCTCTTACCTTAAATGAGCCTCATGGCACTGTGACTAAACTGCTGCACTGCAGCTAAAACTGTGATCAGGATCCAGGGTTAAATTCTGGGTAGCCAGATCAAGATTGACTCAGCCTTCTATCCTCCCAAGGTCTGTAAATTGAGTACCCAGCTTGCTGGGGATTGCGGGGCATGTGTAACCTACATAAATTAATTGTAAACCACCCAGAGAGTGCTTTAAGCTCTATGAGATGGTGTATTAGTAGCACACTTTACTTTTGCTTTTCACCATCTCAAAACACTACTCAGGTAGCCTGATTTCAGCATCACTTTCTTCTCCTGTTTCCCCTTCTCCAGTATCAGACTGTCTTGATAAAATTTGGTTTGTTTGTTTGTTTGTTTGTTTGTTTGTTTGTTTGTTTGTTTGTTTGTTTGTTTGTTTCTATAGCGCACTGATTTTCCTATAGGAACTCTAGGCAATTTATATATAGAGGAAACAAATCAACAGACGTTTTAGAATAAAACATACGTAAGGAATGATTAAATCAGTCAGTAGTCATTAATGAATAGACAAAAACAAAATATTCCCATTTAAGAAATATTCAATTCTCAAAATATTGCACACGTTTTCTCCCCCACCGTTAGTTTGGCCTAATAAGGACCCTAGTAAACTAGAGTTCCACGGCCATCCTAGTCATGATTTTCTTACATTCCATTTGGTTTCTCCCCCACCCCCATCCCGGGAATGGGAGGTATGGGATGTGTAGCCCTAGCGCAAAGGTTTCTGCTGTTGCTGTTACCTAAAGAGGTCTGCTGGCTGATGGAAATGGGATCCTCGTGTTTGAAGGAGTGGTTCGTGAACTGTGCTGCGTGATGAGAGGGAGTGTGGCCATAACTTGGAGTCCCATCAAACGCCATCGTGCCATAACCTGCCAAAAAAAGAGAGAGAACAACAACACGGTCAGGAACCAGGAGCAGCATTGCCTGCCCTTGAACTTTCTTGTGAAGCAGCTTCCTGCACACATAGACACAGAGTCAGGATGCCTTTCCAGGCAGGCAGGCAGGCGTCAAAAACCTGCAGCCTCCACTTTTAGGAGCCATGGGCCTTTCTCCCTGCCAAAGAAGTAAACCCAGATGAACTGACAGAGAGGAAGGCCCAAAATAGTTCACTCTGAGCCTAGCTTATTAGGGGAAGGAAGGGTGCTACAATGCCTGCTATTCCCTTTCCCTTTAAATTTTCCAGCTTAAAGGCCTGCCAATAGGTCATCCTTCCTTGCCATAAGGCCACTCACAGGTTCCCACTGAAATGACAACACCTAGGGCAGTGTTGGTGAACCTATGGCACGGGTGCCAAAGGTGGCACTCATAGCCCTTTCTGTGGGCACCCGACATCGCCCCCTTCACAGCCACTTGTATTCAGGTTAAATTGCTGTATGGGCACTTTGTGGAAAATGAGTGGGTTTTGAATTGCATTTTGGGCACTCAGTCTCTAAAAGGGGACCATCACTGACCTAGGGACTCAAGACAGATTCCAGTCAAGAACACAAATCCAAGGACTCTGCCTGTGCTGTGCCTCATTTCCCCCCCCTTTTTTTTTTGCAAGGTAACTTGACCATAATGCAGTTTGACCATAATGCCACCTGTGGACTATGAACCAACAAATGGGATGTGGTATGTACAGTGGAGGAACCTACAACCCTGAGCATTTTCACCAAGCAATTCTGTGCTTGTCAGCTCAAAAGCAAGTCTCCTGAAATCAGTGCAACTTCACCCCTTTGGGTAAGTAGGCATAGGATCTCGGCCCTATTGCCAACTGCAATTTGACTTAACTGCCAAGTAATCTAATAAGAGGCATGTTTACTTGGAAATGGTTTCTCTTTCAGCACAAACACTCCAGTCGAGTTGTCAGGATAATGAAGCTAACCATTATTAATCCAGTGTGTATCTAGGCTTTGGTTGGGATCTCAGGGTGCACCTGAGAAAGGATGGGTCAGCTATTGCCACCCACCCACCACCCCTGCAGTGAGCTGTGTTTTCATTAATTGCTCCTCATACCTAATGGAATGGGATCTCCCATCTGTTGGACAAACTCATCGGCGGTTTCACACGTAAAAATTGCTCTTTAATCTAATTCTTGATGGGTTCTCGCTTGTCTTATAAGATTAACTTTGTGAAGAGTCCACAATAAAAATGGCAGCCCTTTAAATGAAAAATAACCTCCTACTTTTAAGAGAAAATTGCTGCCTCAAATAATAATAAACAAAGTATTTTAGAAAAGAAAAGTGAAGAAAAAAAGAAAACCGAGGGGATTCGGATGGAAAAGAATTGCCTCTGGTGACCCCAGGGTGACGTCAAATCGTAAATCAGGCATTCAGACACCAACTTTCATTAATTACCTGGAGCTAGTTAAACAACTTCAGCTAGAAAGTAATTACCAAGTAATATTATCTTGGAGGCTTCTCAGCTCATCAGCATTTACCCAAAGACCAAGAAATGTTTAGTGTTGCCTTTATAACATCATCCTCACTTTCCGAGTCTCACATGACATGTTGGTTTTAAACAAATAAACATTAAGGGAATTCTGTAGCTTCTTGTTTATACTTAGCAACTATTTACTTCATCACCCTTTCCTCCTTTAAGTTAGTATATTATTCAGAATATACTTTTTGAAACATACAGAGAGAGAGAGAGAGAGAGAATATTTAATTGGCAACACGTTGTCCATGCAGAGAACACCACCACCAGGAAGGCAAGCTCAGGCTCACACTGTAGGAAGAAACAGTCTAAACAGCTGTTTGCTTGTCCTAGTTTTTCCAGAGTCTTCCTACAGCAACAACCTAGTTCATGGGAAACCTATGGTGGACCCAATTCACTGTGTTGGAAGAGCCCTTTCACTAACAGACAGAAAATGGGTAGTGGTGATAGATGTTAGAAGACGCATGACAAAACATTGGGTGGGGGGAGAGAGAGAAAGGGGAGATTTTCCAGACCACTCATGGGTAATGAGTCACTGACAGCCCACATGCAACTAGATCCATAAGCTACTTAAAACAGAAGAATTTGATAAGAAAAGCGATTTTGACCTCTGCTCTCAAACACATCAACAGTACTTTAGACCATGTGCTGAATTCAGGGAGGGCCGACTATGTTCCTGAGAGGGGCTGCCTAGATATTATTAGCTGGGGGTATCAGTGCCACTGGAAACCTATCCTCAGAGCAAGATTTCTTATCTTACTTAGTTTAGTAGAAAGCAAGGACTGCTGGGGATTTGTTTCAATAATGCTATTGTTACTCTGTGATTTCACTTTCCCTGCCTCTGCCCATCTTCACTGGGTCCACACCATCCACAATACAGGCAAGTATAATAAACCTGCAGCTAAACCTTTCACTCTGTGTGTCCGAGGAACTGAAATGGAAACACAAAAGCTCCCACTGAAAGAGGTGGAAGGTGGCTTAATGTTTTGGGTTTTTTAATGGTTTTGTTTTGTTTTGTTTTGTTTTTGCTGCACAAAGAACAGTAAAGTTTTTTTTAAAGATTAGCTTCCATTTTATATGATTATTTTGAAAGGAACATTCAAAGGAGAGGCCCTCATACACTTCCATCTTTAAAATGACTGCAACAAAACAGAGAATAGGAATGCCTGGGTCAAAGATATTGCTCTTCTGTTTGACCCAGAGTGCTCAAGCCAAAAGCGCTTCAATTAAAATGTTGCTCCTGGCTAACAGGTAAACACCCCAAAAGAAAGTTACCCAGAAGTGAGAGCCAGTATTGGGTAGTAGATCAGATGTCGAGATTTTGCCAATGTGCTGAAACAGGCCAGCATGGGTATCTCTTTTGGGGCTGGAACTCAGGAGGTCTGGCCCAAAATCTCTGCTTCACTATGGAAAATCGTGGGTGTGGGTGTGAGAGAGAAAGACCATATCAAATGATACCTTCAACATCTGACATACTACAAAAACCCTATTTGGATTGCCCATAAGTCAGAAGCAATGTAATAACAATAGAATTCTTTACCTGCTTAAACCCTTTAAGATGTATTGCTGAAGCCTTCCTTCAGAGTAAAACCTGAAGGCTAACATTGACAGGATATTGGTATCCATTTCTCTTTCCAGAACTGAACCCCCAGGCACACATCACTCATAAATAAATCACACTGACTTTATGTGTGCATTTTCAAATTAGCAGAGATGAGATCTCAGACCCTTTTCAGCTTTGCTGAAAGAAATGCCTACAACATGCTGGCCTTATTTATTTAAGAGTGTCATTGATTTTAAGGAGCTTTAATATTAAGTTGCCAGCCTGAAATGCAAGGAGTTCCTTGATGTGCCACATTAGTGCCAGCAACACTACACCGCATTAAATGTTCACTCCTTTAGGATCTGAGCAAGGAATGGGCCAAGTGTCTGCACCTAATTTTGGAAGCTTGTGGTGGATTCTAGGCTTAAAACAACATCCCACTCTTTTAGTTGACGCAGAATTAACAGTGAAGTAACCAGTTTTCACTGAAATAACAAGACTGTGGCTTCTGCTGCTAAGCCTCCATAGATGTATTTTCAAGCAAGCCTTCTGCTCCCCTGATTCTGAAGAAAATATTGCTTTAAATCCCTCCCTTTGGCAATTTTTCTCAAAATCAGGGTACACTGTGCTGTACTAGGTTGACTCCCAAGCAAGCCTAAGTATGAATGAAGCTCCAAGGTGTGCAGTTTCCGCAGGTCCTTTAAAAAAAGGGTGCAAAACTGCGATTTACAGAGCTATGATTTGGGTTTGTCCTAACCATGAAAGTAACATTCAGGTTCCGACGGACTGGCCTTAAGGCCACTTCCTGGCCGCATAGCCTATCCCGCAACAACACACCAGGGCGTGGGAGTCACTCCGCATTCCCTTCAGGGAAAAGGCGAGGAAGGCAAGCTCTCCTTTCTGGGCGGCGGCGGCGGAACAAGGGAGTTGGACGGGCCTTCCCAAAGCTGCCGCTGCCGGGGCTGCCGCTGCAGGCGGGCGTGCGCCTGGCGCTCCGAGGCGCCTTCCTTCCCCGGCCCACGAGCCGCGATGACAGGCCGGAGCCCAACCCCTTGGCCTTCGAGGCTGCAGCTGTTCCGGGCTCCCCGATCACAGGCTCATCAGAGCCCCCAAAGCGGAGGCTTCCCTCCTCCCTGGAGCCCTCCTTGCCTTTTTCAACTCCCCCCCCCCGCCCCGAAACATCCACACTTCCCATCTAGATTCGCTGTGACTCTTGGCCCGCCGTCTCGCGGCTCTTTCGGGGGTGACCTTCAAACATTCTGCGGGGCGCAGAGGAAGAGTTTTTTGGCCGCGCTTTCCGGTGTTGCCTGACCCAAAGCTTCAGGAATGCGATAACGGGGTTGGAGTTCTGGACCCGCCTCCAGAGACCGAGGTCTCTTTAATTAGGGCTTTATCGGAGGCTGGGGCTGATTAAAACGTGCTGAAAAATCGTTGCGATTTGGACATCTGGGGAAGAAGGCGAGCCTTCTGAAGGGGTCTAATTGTTGGAGGAGCTTCGCTGCAGGAAATAACGGGGGGGGGTTCCTGGGGAGGGGATGCGCCCTCGGAGCAAAGGATTCAAAGGAGGACAGGAACGACCCCCCCTCCCCGCCATCATCCCCGCCGCCCTCACCAAGCACTTGGCAAAAGGACCAAGGCAACGTATTTCCCACGCTGGGAAAACCCGACTAAAATCTCAACTTCAGCCTTGACTGGTTCAAAGCAAGAACATTACATTCATCTCCCTCCCCACCCCCAAAGTTGTTTTCCGGCTTTTCCCAAATTCTTCCCAGCCGACCCAAAAACACAAACAACAACCAAGAGGCACCAATAAGGTGGGTCTCACACAGAACACACGTATCCTCCCTCCCTCTCCCTCTCCCCCTCCCTTTTCCCTGGTCGCTGCGATGAAGGAGGTGGCGGTGGTGGTTTGTTTTATTCTGGAACTACGTAAAATAAACATTTTCAGACTTCTTTCTCGCCATTGCTCTTCGGCAACGAAAAATGAATGAACAGAAGTCTTATTTTTCCTCACGTTATTCAAACTCGCGCGGTATAAGTCGGAATCTAAGGTGTTTTGACCGATCCAGTTTCCTCCTCTCACCCGTTTAAAAAGGCACCAGTGCGGGTTTTTTTCTTCCTACCAGTACCAGCGCAAGGGAGCGTCCAATGGGAAAATTAGGAGACGACAAACCCTGAGGCTATGTGCAATGTCAAAGAAAACGATATTTCTCTTAACTTTATTGCTGAATAGAATGCATTTTGACAGACGTGGCCAGCCTCATATTTTGGATAAACACGCTTTCAGCTATTCTCGTGGGTGGGGGGGGGGGATGCTACTGATAATTTTGCAAGAGTTCCACTTGGTCCTTTATTCAAAAAAAAGATAATCTGATTTATTTTTATTTTAAAAATAAAGCTTTTCAAAACAAAAACATAGATTTACGATTAGTTGTAAATTACGATTAGATTAGTTTTCATACTGACGTCTGTATGTTAAAGATATCATTCTGCCATATCTATAAATGCTTCTGTTAACAATTAGACTTTACAGCACAGACTACAATTAGACTTTCCAGCACACAAAAGGGGGTATGTGAAGGGGTGTGATATTTAATCTATTCATGATCAAAAGATGCTTTTGTAACTGGGTAAAAAATAAAGCTATACAGTATACTAGCACAGGAATTTCAATAGAAAATGGTTTCTCAAAAAAAAATTATGTGCACAGTGAGAGGTGGAAGTAGATTGAAAGCAGGATATAAGATGTTCTGGGCACATATTAGTATTAACTATTAGTAACAGTATTAACATTAAGTAGAAGGTGGCTACTGGCATTTAGAAAAACCAAACAGAAATTGCGACATTGTTTTTGTTCTGACAGGTTTGATTAATTTGGCTGTTTCCACCTACCCTCCATATAAACTCTATTCATCATAATAGCGTGGATGACTAAGAATATTAAACTGCTTCAGAAATTAAACAGAAAAAACTAGTGGCCAAATATAAAAACTTCAATAATATTCTTCATCAAAAATTGCTATTAAACCAATTATAAAAATTTTGTGCCCAGCCAGGAGAGGAAGGGAATTGTTGGTCTCCAAGACAAAGTAACAGGATTGTCTTTGGTCAATAACATAGAGTACATGTCAAGATCTTGAGACTTACTGTAGAAGCAATGTATAACTATTTCTCTACAGGTTTCAGTAGAATTTTGCAAATTATAGAAACATTTGTCTTAAGAACTTTAGTTAATGGGAAATATGTTTCATCAATAGTAAAGCACAACTGTGAATCGGAAAACTGATTATTCGATGCAAGTCTTTCATTTAAGAGAGAGGAAGAGGGGGGGGTTCCTCTGTTCCTAGAAATTGCTCATCCATTGCATTTTGTATTACAAATGACCCTCCCTTCACTTTCCTCAAAGGTATCATTGCTCCAGGATACGGTACAATCTGTCACTGTATATTGCAACAGGTAAAGTCAGAAAAATAAAAACAAATAATTATCAAATTCACAGCAAAATATATCCTGGAATTTACTGTGAAATATGCTGCACATCCACTACAACCATCAGCTAAAGTAGAATATTACAAGGGCAAACGTATTCAACAACAAACCAATTAGGACACAATCTACCTAAAATATCTCTGGCAGAAACGTCACTGAGACTAATGGGAACTAATCTACTTCTACTGGAGCTCCACTGATTTCACAGGAAACATGCACCCATATCACGCAATCTAGGTTAAAATGAGACTTACTCATGATTGTAGATGACATTTTTTCCCATGCATATATGACTGAAAGAATGACTGTATGGATCAGACACTCTCTGTGTAGGGGAAAATACTGGCAGTCAGTGGGATTTAAACCATGCAATCCTTGACTTATTTACTCTGAAGTAAATTCCATTAAGTTCAGTGGGGGATTATTCCCAAACCTCTGCGAATAGTATTCATTGGGCAAGACTTCACCCCAAATCTCTAGAGCCTTTATTCTTAAATAAATTCCTTTCCCACACAAAAGGACCCTGCTGACAAATGACATACACTGGCTTTCAAAATTAATTTCTAAAAGAACAGAAGAGAGGCTGAGTACCATGTTTTAAACGAAACTTACTTCCAGGTAAATGTGACTACCATTATATTCAGGTCTAAGGTGCCAAATGACAATTATTTTAAAAGGGCATTTTTAAAACGAATAGGTTTGGATGCCACTCTGCAATTTCTGTAAAGGTTTCTTAAGTCCTATTTAGATCATTACTTTCCAGGTAGGAATCCCAAATCATTGGGTTTCAGAAGAGCCCTGTAAAGATTCTCAGGCGCAGTTTTCAGGTTCTCCGTATTAGTGAATTGCACAACCAACAGGTAAGAGGGTGGGTTATATATTTGTTGTGGTTTTTCATTTATTTCTACCTCAAACAGCTAATAAGTGCCCTTCAGTTTGGCAAGAGAATATTTTAGTACTGTGTGTATTATAGACCAGTTCCACACAGTCATTTCCACAGAAAGCAATCCTGGATTTCTTTTGACCACTATAATTTCTCCAGGTTCGTTTGGATTAGTCGAAAATTGCCTGGAATCACCAAGAACATTCTTCATCTGCTACAGCAAGGTACCAGGGCAACCCGTTTACGGAAAAGGAACAAAGTAGGCTTGGGCACCTCACATTCTGAACTCCAAACAGAAGTAGACACAAGAACTAAGGTCTCTAGAAGTTAGTTTTCACACCCACTAAATACCAGGTGCAATATTCCTGCCAAGAAAATTCCATGGACATGGGGTCACAAAGAGTCGGTAAGGACGCAACACACACACACAAGAATGTGACCATCCACTCACCAACAGCGCAATCCTGTACATGTTTATTTAGAAATAAGGCCCTCTGGAAGCAAACCTTTGCAGAGTTACTAAGACCTGCCAATATCCCCCTTGGGAATTTTCTCTCCCTCCCCCCCCCCCAAAAAAATAAAATGAATGTACTTCTCTTAGTATGGCATTAAGTGAAGTTTGGAGTCAATGAGAAAAAGTACAAAAGTGTAAATCTTACTACTCTTTAATGACGGCCTCAGTGAGAAAATTATTTTTCCCTGTTGTCTTAATACAGTATTTCTAGGTTTCCCTCTTGGAGCAAGAGATGCTACTGTCCGGTACCGAATGAGAAGTTCCACAGCTTTGCGCTTCCCTGTTCAGAAAGACGGAAAGGTATAGCACTCAAGACTGTAGTATAACTTCCCAGTTCCCACTGCAACCAAAGCAGACTATTTGGTGGCACTGAACTAAGATCGTTCTCAAACAAGAAGCCTTGGAGATCTCCACCGTTCTTGATCCAGAAAAGTCTGGTCGGGATGCTCAGTAAAAGTACAATACTTCAAGAGCACTACCGGCTGAGTTTTGACGGCGAAAAAGCCGCAACTCTCTTAACCAAAAACAATATCTCCAATTTTAAATACAAAACCACGAGTCGCAGCAACCTACGGAACAGGCTCAATTAAATTTGAGGCTATTAAGAAACATGTCGTATGCCCGGTAATTTCTTCACCGTGCCTAGACATCGTCTCAGAAGCAAGTTCCAGGGCATTCAGCGCGATTCAGTCATTCGATTTATTGTAATCGGTAACCTTAAAATTCCAGAATGATAATTAAAAATTTTAATTGTTACAAGTATTATGCCTGGGCATTCAAACATAGCTCCCGTTTGATTTCACCCCAAAGAAAAATTGTCAACAATCACTCCAGTTCTACGGGCAACGACTTGGAAACCGGGCTGCGGTCTTATTATTAGATTCAGGGGAAGGTCTGGAATAAATAAAGCATGCACGCACTGTAACTGCAGCACGTGTGGGCAGGATTGCTGTTGGCTGTGATTCTGGGCACATTTACTCAGTTTGGTGGGACATTCCATTAAAATTAATGATATCTACTATCCACGTCAACACGTTCGGGTTGGCCCAGGACACATGTCTATTGTTTATATGACAATTAAATTGCAAAGACCTGCGGTGGACTAGTTTTTTAAAAGCTATAAAAATCCATGGTTAGAATCCGCTGCAGGAGTTGCTTTAGTTTGGGGTTGCGGGTTTGCCACTACTGCCCTGGTGTGTCAAAACAACAACAATAAAAGATGCTTGCTAGTTTTCGCTGGAGGTTTTGCGACCAGTGGAGACCACGTCAAAAGGAAAGGGAGGCACCTTTATCAGGAGCGACTATAAACTCAAGATACCTGCAAGCGTTGTAATTCCCGATTACTCTTCCGACAGGAGGGGAGACGGAGAAGTGGGGGACAGACCCGGGAAGTCCAGAACATTTTAAGGGAGGTGTTCCAAGTCACGAAATGTTACAATTAAGGTAACTCAGTCTTAAAACAGAGTGAGGCTTAGTAATTTTTTTTAAAAAGTAATGTTAGTTTAGTATCCCATATAGAGACTGATGAAGCCTTCTGAAGAAGGCGGCAGCTTGCCTATTTTGTGAACTTACAGCTGCTTCTGAAACAGTTGCCCTGACTCAACTTCCAGATAAACTCACCTGGATGACTGAGAATCTTCACAGACTTACAGCTGATTCAATAATTTATAGGTACTCTCCCCCCCCCAAAAAAATGATGTTTGATTCCCTATGTATCGATAGGGCTGCTTTGGGGGTTAGGAAGCCGGAGGTGGGGAGGTTCGATTCCCCATCCCCACTGTGCCTCCTTGAGAGGGTCCGGACTCCATGATACGTAAGGTCCCTCCTTTCCAGTTCTGCAGTTCAAAGATTGTGGTCGTCACCAACACCACCACGGCCACTACCAACGCCACAACAAGAACAACAAGGAGCGGCTTCCAGTCCTTGCTATCCGTGTCTCCATGGGTGACACTGGAAAGAGAAGGCAGACCCCTTGAAAGAGAGAACGGATACCCACCCACCCACCCCCCAAGATGCGGCTGTCAGGCAGACCCAGAGCCCGGCGGCCGCCCTCCGATCCGGCCCCGCGGGGAGAGAGGGGGGGTTCCCTCGGCCGGCCGTCCCCCCGCGCCCCCGCTTACCTTGATTGCGGATGGCTTGCGGGCTCTCCAGGCAGTTGGTCAGGTACGGCCCGCTGGGGAACATGCGGGCTTGGCCGGCGGGCGCCTGGCTCGGCGGGGGCGGAGGCGGAGGCGGCGGCGGGGGGCCGAAGGGGCCGTAGCGGCAGGCGCCTGCCGTGCCCGTGAACTGGCCCGAGAAGTGGACGGTGAAGGCGCTCAGGCACTGCTCCTCGTGCGGCGGCTCCGAGGCGGCGCTCCAGCTGGGCTCCTGCTTGATGAAGGCCGAGGGCGGCGGAGGAGGAGGAGGAGGCGGCGGGGCCAGCGAGCCGTACGCTGCGCCCGGCGGGAAATCCAGCACGGGAGCCCATTGCGCCGCGCCGCTCACCGGCAGTGAGGAGGCGGCGGGCAGGAGCGCGTTGAGGTCGCGCACCTCGGAGCCCATGGAGGGCGGCTCGGCGCACGCTTTCCGCCTCGGCGCCGCCGGGAACCAGTCGCTGGCGCCGCCGCCGCCGGAGCCCTTGCTCCACCCGCCGCCGTGGGCCCGGCCGCCCTCCGAGGGGAGGCACCAGGCGGCGGCGGCGGCGGCGGCGCTCAGCCCTTTGGGCGACGCTCGGTCCCCGCCGGGGAGGCCACCAGTCCCGGCCTCCAGCCCCGCCGACAGAGGTGGCAGCAGCGCCAGCGCGAGGTTGGCCTCCAGGGTCGCCCTCGAGGCTCCGGCGGCGCGGGACAGGCAGGGGCGGCTGGCGGGGGGAGGGAGGGTGCTGGGCGGGATAGAGAGAGAGAGAGAGAGAGAGCCAGGCAGAGACTGTCGCGGGGCCAGCCTGAGCAGCCACCTCGGACTTCTTCCCTCAGTGGCGCCTTTGCCCTCAAGTCGCCCAAGCGCCGCCGCTCCGCGAGGTGGGACTCGCCTCGTGCGTGAGGGGGCGGAGGAGGAGCCAGCCAGCCGCGCGCGCCAGCGGCGTCCCCTTCCCGCGCGCCTCCGTGACTGACCCGGCCTCCCGTCCGCGCCCAAGAGCGCCGTTCGAGGGGTGGGGTGGGGGTGGGGGGCGTGCGGGGAGTGGGGGTGGGGGCGGCGGCGGCGGTGGCGGCACGGGACACCCCCCTACCCACACTTGTCCCGCGCGCTGGGACCAAAGAGCGGGGCCGGGGCGTCAGGGAGCCGAAAGAGGACCACCTGCCCCGGAGAGAGAGGGGGGGTCAGAAAAGGCGCGTCCCCCCCCACACACACACACATACACACAGCAACCCTGAAAGAGTCCGGGCGCTGCCCGCTGTCAGGCCTGCGAGGCAAATGAGGGGCAGCAGGCCAGGTGGCGCGAGGGACTCCTCCTCCGAAGCGCGGGAAAAAAGGGGGAGAAGCGAGAGGTGCCGCGGGCGGAGGCGGAGGCGGAGGCGGCGGAAGAGATCCTTTCCAGCTCTGCCTGCCTGAAGTGCCACCTCTCCGAACTGGCGAGCACTGGGAGGGGGAGAGAGAGAAAGAGACGGCCCCGGCCTCTCCTGGTATCGGGGCGTTGCCCCCAAGAGACCGCCATGGAGGGGCCACCACCAGACCTCGCGCTGGGAACATCAAGGGCACCGCGGCGCGGCCCTGGACCTTTCCCTTTGTGGGGAAACGGGCTATTTCTATTTCTGGGAACGCCACCGTTCCCCTTCTTCCACCCATGCCCGGCAGGGAAGTAGGCGGCAGAGGGGCCTCTTGCCCCTTGGTGCCAAAATGGCTGCTAAGTGGCTGCTACTGTCAATATCAAAACGAATAAGCATCCAACTATCCCTGGCCCGCCTGCCCGGCATAATGAAGTGGGAGGGTGTGAAGGTCCCGCAGCAGCAACACTCCAGTCTGGGGAGCACTCCAGATTGGTGCCGAGGGCCATCGGCCAACGAAACATTGCCTCTTAATGATGATGTGTCGCTGCACCAATTCCAGGTATCATCTCCCATCCGCCAGGACTCTATTAGACCTGCGAAGGACTGTTTTCCCCCCTTAGGCAAGCCAGTAAGAAGACTCCAGACCCAACAAGAGTTTTTTCCCCCCAACAGCGCTATATAAATGTTGAAGGTTCATTTCGGATGACGTTTTGATCCTGCGGTAGCCAGTCTGTCTGTTTCTGGGAAGCCCACGAGCAGGACACCGCTGTTACAGTGTGATGTGCTCAAGAGAGGGATAGACAGAGACATGCAGAGATATGGGAAGAAATATATAGTCATAGTCATCTCCACCCGAAGCCTTTAATAGCCCTACCCTCCAAAAATTCCCTAGATTCCCTTTCAAGGAAAGCAATCGGATGGAGATTCTCCGTGGGGGACAGTGAATCGTTCTATCTTGGTGGATATTCAATCCCTCAATTGTTTCATTGAATAGCTGTGTCAAAATAGCAGTAGTCCCCTTATATTCTAGGTCAGCTACCATTTCTTTTGGAAACTTATTATTGGATTATCCTAAACAGATATTTCCTGCCCCAGGTCCCTATCCCGGCTTTTCTTCCTCCACTTAGAGTAGTAAAATTAAGCATAATTGAAGCAGCATTTCCTTTTACGCTTCCTCGAGAGTAAGCGTCACGGAGTGAGTAGAATTCAGAATAACGCCCGTAGGTAAAGGCTGGAACTTTGGAAAAGAGTCTGGATCGCTTCCTCAAAGCAGAAGCTGTTGAAATCCGCGACTCTTCCCAAAGGATCCGCCGCCTTAAGAAACACCTTCATCGGTGGGGCAAAGAGGGAAAGGGAGACCCCGTGCTGGACCCATCAGAGTTCCTTGTCTTGTAACGTGTTCTTTTCCCACTCCGAAATGGGTTCGATTTTTCTGCGTTATCCCTCCACCCCAGAATCTCCACCCACCTCGGGTGTCGTGATTGGTCATCTGTGGCAAAGTCACCGACTTGCTTCCGCGGGTTTCGGAGAGGCTCAGCCTTACTACTACTCCAAGGGGGGAGAAACAGAGTCGTAGAAACAGCCCACAGGAGGGAGTGGCGCTACAGGCGCAAGTAGGTCAGCAGCCCTTTCTGTAAAGGTCCCCCGGATGTGCTCAAAGGGCCTCCGGTAACACAAACGGAACACGGCGCTTGGGGAAAGAATCTGAATTATAAGCATATTTTTTTCTCAGGGACGCCGTTATTAACTAACTCCAAAGGAATGGTCCTGCTAGTCTTGAAGCAGGAAAGGTGGTGCTTCTCCATCAATTCGTTGCGTTTTCTTGGCTCTTTTTCTTGGTTTTAAAATATCTAATTCCACAGCCCTTTAAGTAGATTACCTTGAAAATCAACCTGCCAGGTAGCTTGGTGGTGGACCCAGACCTCCGACTAAAGAGAGCATTTAAAAGTGATCAACCAAGCAATCACTGGTCCGCAATCCGACCTGCACTTGCTTGGGAGTAAGGCCTATTGAACGCCACAGAGGTTGCTCTTGAGTAGACATGAATAAAATATGTGCTGCACATCTGCATAAGGGGTTCATTCCAAAGACGGACCGAGTCCACGTTAGTCGAAGGGACGCAGGGACATGGGAGTGGGATCGGAACATTCGAAAAAAAATCCCAGGGTCTTGGCTCCAGGGTCGGACTTGGTGATTTTTGCACATTTTTAGATAACTTGTCTTGAGGAAGGACTGGTTGCTGTGAATCTTTTAGAAAGAAAGGCGAGGTGCAAATAGAATAAAGTAGCATAATTTTGAAGAGGGCTTGAAAGGGATTCTTTAAATGCGCGTAGAGCAACACGGATTTAATGAGGGCGTGATCTCAGTTACAAGAGAGAGAGAGAGAGAGAGAGAGAATGCATCCCAAATAATACTATGAATTTAAATCTCCCAAGTTGCTTCTTTCCAAGTGGAAAAGGCCAGGTTCTTCCCCGTGTGTGTGTGTGTGCGTGCGTGCGTGCGTGCGCCCAAGGGCAATATTTGGTTAATTCTTACGGAGTTTTCTTTTAAGTAAACTCCGCTGGAAGCCGACCCCAAGAATGTCGACTCCAAAGTAAGTCTGCCCCTAACGCCCGTTGAACGCCACAAGTTCGTCTTCAGAAAAATCAAGTATAGGATTTGCGTTGAGAGGTTACGCTGAAGTTCAGAGTATCACATGCCACTTACACTGAGCTGAGTCTGACATATGGCTCTGGTGGCAGCTTCTAACAGGCGAAATTTAATGCAATAAACTTACCGGTGTATATTTCAGGAAAGGAAGCGAAAGGCTGCAAATCACTCTGCTAGTGTCACTTGCAATTTTTCAGCAGGCATTAAAGACCCTCGTTAACATAACACTCTCTAGGGAACCGGGTTACTTGGAACATGGAAAGGGCAGCATCTAAAATTTCAGTCTTAGTTCACAACTTAGAATACTATTGAGAACGTACTTTAAAGAAACATCGTTGAAAGTTCACATGCCCGGATTTGCTTCATTCAGAGATTTGTTTCAAGACCAAGTGGAAAGCTTATTGTCTTTCTATGGTGATCTATTCATTCATTCTTGTTTTCAGTAATACACCATGTAGTGTCTTCTGATCATTCTCAAATTTTAAATATAATACCTTCAGTTTTCTCAATTAAAAATGAACTGGTTAATCAAGCCTTTGAAATTAAACAAATGTAATTTTTTATTTTTTCAATTGAGAATTAATTACATTAATGAAACCAGTCTCAAAACAATAAAACATCACTGTCTACAATATGTAACTAATCATATCCTGCAAAATTACCTTTTTTTTGTTCCTTCAGAAACTGCGGGATGAGGATTAGGAGCCATGCATTTGACTTCTCACAGGTGGTTTCTGGGTTGTCAAAGTTTTGGTCGTTTTGTTCAGATCCTCAGCGAAAGAAAACAAAACAGCAAGCAGCTCAAGTAGGCAGCTCCACATCAATCTGAATGTTTATTGGTTTATAGCTATAATATTTATTTTATTTAAAACTGTAATGGGCCTTCACGAAAATTAAGTTCCTTTTAAACAGGATTGCAGTCCTGTTTCAGTCACCAAGCTGCTTCTGTCCGGAAGGAAGAAGGACAGCACAAAATGAAATGTTCTCTCTCACTGGATAGCCGGAGGGGAAAGTGGCCCTCTGGAACCACTTAAAACAGAGGCAAAAGTTGAGGCCATTTTGCTGCCCAAAGCCAAGGCCAAAGTGTGCTATTATTTCACAGGGCAACATCAGGCTTCTCTAGCAGACCACCTTTGTTATTACACTGTTGAAGAGACAACACTCTCTGCCTCACCTGAGGGCAGATGAGTAACAGAGGGCGGTCAGAGCTGCAAAGAAAGAAGGCACAGCTTTCTCCTCTAATAGAAGAAAAGTTCTGGAGGAAGGAACAGTGCATCTCTGCACCCTTCACTTGTAACTCCTGTCCCCCTTGCCTAATATCAGAGCTGACCCTACTTGTTGGCCTTCTTTCAGGAATCTTTCTTGCACCCCCCCCCAAGCACTTGCAAAACTGTTCAGCTTCCTTCACAGGTAACTTGGAAGAAATCAAAATAATAATGAAACCTCCTGGTCTGAACATTCCCCATAAGGTTCTCAAAAGCACCACAGAGTGTTCCCCATGTCCTGCTTGTTTTGTTGAATCCATGTCAGTCCTTTTGGTGTTTCTAAGCCTCATTGACACATTTTTTCCTACTGATTATAAATTGATTAGCATTTAAGGTAGTATTTGTTGGGGGTAGTATAAATTTGGGGTTATTTTTTAGCTTTGGTCTTTAAATAAGAACAACTCACCCTCAGAGGTAGAAAAGAGAGGAGTATAAAAAGTAGGTAGATCATTTCTGGCATTTAAGCACCTTTGAATTTATGGGATGCAATGGAACGAAATGTTGTCAAGAGTTCTTCTGTAAGGTTTTGCCAGAATTCAGCCTGGAACCAACACAAATAAGTTCCTGAGAAATATAATAGTTCTGGGCACCAAAATAACTACCCTCCATTGCTGGGTATTGCCTGGCATCTCAAAGCTTTTCACACAGTTGAAATGTTCTGTTGAAATGAACATAATTTGTTTTTTACCATTGCCTCTTTCAGTTTAGGAGAAGGCCGAAGATGTCAAGAATCCTGGTAGACCATAACTGGGGCTGGATAAAGTTTATAAAGAAGAAACGGGGAAAGGGGGGAGAAGCCGGTGACTCCTTGCCAATCTCATTTATTCCTTCTACAGCCTCATTCTTAGCGTCACAGCCAGTTAAAAAATAACCCCCATAATTTAGGGGAGGGTGTCCCTCCTTTGAGCTCAGCTGCGGGTTAAAGTTGATCTCTCCCGAAAGGATGAGGTGAGGCACTCCCGCCCTACCTGGATCCCATAGAGAGAGAGAGAGAGAGAGAGAGACAGACAGACAGACAGACAGACAGACAGACAGACAGACAGATAGATAGATAGATAGATAGATAGATAGATAGATATAGATAGATAGATAGATAGATAGATAGATAGATAGATAGATAGATAGATAGATAGATAGATAGATAGATAGAACTTCAGAAGCGAGTAAAAGAATGTTCAGGTTTGTTTAGATCTCTTATTCCAGAAGAAAGAGGAACTTAATTTAGAAAAAGCACCAGAAACTCCCCAAAGTATGATCTGTTTATTTAACAGGTGTCTGCACAGCTTATTATACATAAAGAGAGCTCAAAGCGGCGTTGGAGACCGAATTACTTCCCCCTCCGGGCGCACCAGCAGAAATAATTCAGAGGCTGGCGGAGTGTATTCATGTTTATAGAACTTACTGCAATTACATTTGAAGAAATACTAAGTGTGTGGGGGGGGGAGCAAGTGACCTCCCTTGCCTCGCCAGAGACACTCAGCTCAAGCTCAGGAAATCAGCATTTTCCTCTGGTCCCAGAACAGACCTTTTCCCTTGGGAGAAGTAGCCACTAGCCAGAAGAACCGAGGCCAGTCCGGCAGAAATCGCCTTTCCCCGGACCTTGCGAAATCTAGGTCTCCTTGTGGCGTGGGAGACGTCCAGCGCCCCCCCCATCCCTTCCTTCCCATCAAGAGGTTCGGCGATGCTGCGCGAATGAACGGCTGGAGGCGGCAGGAGAAGCGCTCCAGCCAAAGCTACTTCTTGGCACCGGTGGGCGGCCTGGGGAAGCTACATACCCGGGCGCACAGGGATTTTCATTTTACCTTTCCTCCCAAGTGATCAGCTATATTTACCACTGTGCAAGCGAACTACTGAGCTTTGGTTGGGGTGCGGGGTGGAGAGGGACAAGATGACTTTTCAAATCGATCTCAGGTCCGTTGACTCAGAAGCAAGCCTTGTTCATTTCGATCTCACTTCCACGCAAACGCGTTTAGCGCCGTAGCCTGAAAATAGAGACAGCACGGGACCGTTGCTTTTGAGTGAGTGAGTGAGTGAGTGAGTGAGTGAGTGAGAGAGAGAGAGAGAGAGAGAGAAGTCGTTCTCCCCAATTGCTCTCCCTGAGGCTGGATCCGTGGGCGAACTCGAAAGGGGAATCTGTCACTCTCACTTCAGAGATTCTTTTAAGGGCCAGCGCTGCGCGGGAGAAGCAAGGGTGCGAACGGCAGGAGCGGCGGCGACGGCGGCGGCGGTGGGTGCAAGGCGCCGCCAGCACTGCTGCGAAGAGCCGCGACAGACCTCGGGCAAGCCGCTTTCGCTGCAGATCCCCAGGCGCGAACGGTCTGGCCATGTGCCGGGAAGGAAGCGCGGCTCTAAACGCGTCTTGGGCAATGCACCGCTACAGACGAGGTCTTTTTTGCTCCTCCCGCGGCTCTGAGGCCGGCCATGGCTTGCGCCGAAGCAACACATAGCAAGCTTGAACAGCGAAAGGCAGTGTGCCCAGGCGAGGAAGACGAGAGAAAGACATATATTTTTTTTCGTTTGCTTCTCCCTTCTGTCTCCTCCTAGGGACTTTTGAGCAACGTTGCCTTAGGAGGTCGTCTGCACAACTTTGGCGGGACCCAAAATGGACAGCGGAGTGATCATTCTCTGGCTGGCTCGCTCACTAATCCAGGATTCTGGTGGGATGCTCCAAAACTAGATGGCTATCTGCTTCCCTCTTTACTTGTTCATTTGTTAATCCCTCCTCATTCCAAAAACAGACTAGTTGAGAACTTCTGCGGGAGCTTTGGTTAAATGTAGCTTCCCGCGCCAGCAGAATTCTTGGTCAACAGGGTGGACCAGAAGTTCATTCTCGGCTCCTTAAGGTGAGCAAGGCTGGCTACAAGAAGCCCTGCCTTGCTTCGAACTTGTTTATAACACGTCGTTTGCAACAAAAGAGAGAGGCTGAAATCTAGTAGCAAGTCGCACCTACACTAGGCTGATTGACTCAGTGGAGATTAGGTGAACCAGTTCCTTCTTAAATTCTCCTGATTCAGCGGGCCAACTCTGGCTGCCACTTTCTACTGGATTTCGGCTAGAGAATCAATAAATCTAAAGTAGCTGGAGAACTGGACACGATTACAACTGGTATTTTGTAATTCTGGGTTGCAGCTCATGGTATCACTCTAAATCCATCAACTCAGCCCTTTTCACTTACAGAACATTCTTGCTTTTTTCTCGTGGAAGCCTGACCTTTCAGGAGCTGTGCTTGTGATGCCAAGTGGAAAAAAGCAGCCTAGAAACTGGAATACTGAACCTCGGAAGGGCAACTGTGAGGAACTAGAGAAGAGCCACAAGAGTGGCGGAGACCAAGGCCAAGAACATCGACAGGATTATCTGGAAGTTGAGTCATGGCTACTGACGAAGCTGCTTGGATGAGCAGCGAAACGTTTCTATCTCTCAAGAAAAAGAAGTCCAGTAGCCATGACTCAACTTGCAGATAAACTCACCTGGATGACTGAGAATCTTCACAGACATCAACAGGATTGTATTTTCATTTACTTTGTGCGGGATGTGGAAGAAAAGCAACTGGGTAAGGGGGTGGGGTGGGGGGCGAAAGAGGAAGACCAAATCGGCCTCCATAAAGGAAGCAAGAGGCTTCGGTTTGCAACAGCTGAGCAGGACTGTGGTTGACGAGGCCTATCGGAGGAGGTCACCACGCATGCATCGGGTCGCCCAAAGTCAGAAGAAACGACTTGAAGGCGCGCCACACAACAAGCGTGCCTTGCCTGCCCGTCACTTTCCTCCACCCAAGTTTGCAAAAACTGGGGTCATCAGCTGGACTTCAGGATCTAGAGCTGGACCTAGAGAGCTGGTGGGCACTGCGGAAGCAGGCGTGGCGCCTCGGGGCGCTTGGACGACAGGTACCCGGAGCGGCCAAGCCGGGCAGCCACCCTCATCCCCATGCTTTGATTTCAAGAACAAAGCGAGGGAATGAACGAAGGCGCCAAGGAGGAGGAGGAGGAGGAGGAGGGATTCCCTTCCGTCCTCCAACTCCTTGGGACTTGGGCTTGTGGACATCGGCCTCTAAAGGGGGCGTGGAGGGAGGGGGGTTAGAGAAAAAGGAAATTAACAACAACAACAAAAACCGGGGCTGGGTTGTGTGAGCTGGCGCCCGCCAGGGAACTGGGCGCCCTTTGAGCCCTCTTCTTCTCTTCCCCGCTTCCTCCGTAACCTCAGTCACCACCAAGCCGTGGACAACTGTAAAAACAGGCGAGGAGGGAGAGCCGCGCGATCTGTCAAGAGATTCATGGGCTCCTCCGCTCAGGAACTGAACCGCGTAATAAATAGTGCCAGTGACCTCCCGGTGGCCTCAGCCGGTGTGCCCAGGCGGGCGTGACGAGGTTCCCCCCAGGGCAGGGACGCCGCGATTGGCCCGCCCTCCGATTGGCCGGCCGCCCCGAGACGCTGGCCAATGAGGAAGGGATGCCGTCCCCCGGAGCGCTTCATCAATGGCCTTCCCGCCACCGGGCCCGCTCCGGGAGTGCAGAGGTGGAGGCGGGGAGGAAGAGCGGAGCCCTCCGGAGGAAAGGCAGGAGGAAGGAGGCAGGGCGGGACGCGGGAGGGAGGGAGACGGGGCCAAGGGCCAGGGCCAGGCCGCCAGGGAGGCACTGCGGAAGTCAAGCGAGGGGGCAAGATCTTCGCTCCGATCTACTCGGAAGTAAGTCCCTCTGAGCCCCGTGGAACTGACTTCTCTGGAAAGCAGCGGGAGGACGGCCGCCTCCGCGTCGGGATCTCGGGTACAAACCTCAGCCTTACTGAAAGCTGTAGGATTTTTGCTCCTGAAGAGGGCAACGCACCTTTTGCCCGAAGGAACAATTCCCCTCTTTTTAAATAAGGAAAGCCTTTGACCGTGACATCCTATGTGTGTCTTCCCTTAAGGGTCAAGTTGCCTCTTTTGCACAGCAGTGAGCTTGAGCAAACCAAGGCTTCCTGCTAGCAGGTAGAGGGGTCAGCTGTGAGGTCTCCCTCCCGACAAAGTTTTGAAGGAAAGAAGACTGTGACATAAGCGAGACAGGAGCTCATGGGGAAAAGAAATACTGCACCAACAGTCAAATGGCACTCCCAGACTTTAGCTGATGCTGAGAAGAAATGTCACTGAAGGAAAGAGAATGCTTATCATATTTAAACGGGTGCCCTGAAACCCAGAAGAATAAATACACAGAGTTTTGTGTCTATGTTTATGCTATCTATCCTGGAAGTGTTGGATTGAAAGCTGCATTTAAATGAAAGCTGCCTTTTTAGAAAATTTAGGAACAATTTTGTTAAGGATTTGTACTTGCAAAACATGATAAAGTAAACATGATTTAAGCTTTGAAGAAGATGAGACTGCCACCCCATGCACTCTGAGTTAATGAAAGAAGTTTAGCCTACCTAACAACAGGCCATTCCCTCACAATGTGACAGCTTTCCTTCATTTATACTGCCTCTGATACTAGAGGTGACATTTGGAACACTTATGCCATCGATAGACCTGTCCTCCACCTGTGTAACTGGGGGAGATAGTTGCAAGCCAGCAGCACACCAGGTACCAGCCCCACTGGCAGAGCAACCTTGAGTGGCCCTAAGCACTGAAAAAAATTAAGGTACCCTCTATGACAGTGGTTCTCAACCTTCCTAATGCCGCAACCCTTTAATACAGTTCCTTATGTTGTGGTGACCCCTAGCCCTGCTTGGAAGAGGCCACAAGCCCCCTTTGGCAGGCCACTGCTGCAGGTGCCACAGAGAACTTCCCTCTACAGGCAACCTCAGCCAATCACAGCCTCCAGTACCATTGACTGATATCCCCTCCAACCTATCAAGCTGCAACTCACTCTTAACCCGCCTTCCTCCCCCTCCTCCTCCAGACCCCAGCTGTTTTGCGGCTTTTTTCTTCACTGGCTCATGGCAATCCCTATGAAATGGTCGTTTGACCCCCGCCCCCAAAGGGGCCCCAACCCGCAGATTGGGAACCACTGCTCTATGAATATAATCTGCAGTGGGTCTCACAGTTTGAAAACAAAAAACCAACCACTGTATAGCATGCATATGTTATATACATGAAAATACTGTACTGTAATTTAATTGTTTAGCATGAGTCAAAAAACAACAATCCATATATATACAAAATCATACCTGTAATAAATTGATTGGCTTCTAGCCAAATCTTGCACTTGCATACTTTGATTAATGTTGACAGATTTTGTCAGAATCTATAAACTGCCAAGCTCAAACAAGAACTTACAACCCCTCTCAAGGATATTTTTAACAGTGACTGCTATTTCTTTGGCTTGCACTGTAGTGCAGAGGCCATGGGTTCAAAAGGGCAGCAGTATTTTTTCATCCTTCTTCCCATCTAACCTCCCAAAAGCCAGAAGAATTTTTTAAAAAAAACAAAACCCTGCCAAGCAAGGATGATGACGATTGACCATTTCCCTCGAAATCTGAGTTTTCTTCTTAGGCAAGCCTTAATACTTTTTGGGTTGTACTAGTTCATACTCAATTGCTTTAGGTAGGGGAGGTGGTTTTCTTCAGGGAGGGAGGGAGGACGTTGAGGGGGAAGAAGGTATGGGCATGGTTTGTTAAGGAAGGTGCACCATTTGCAGGGGGGGGACCCCTCTGTGGTGCCCCCTTCCCTTGTAGATAGATAGATAGATAGATAGATAGATAGATAGATAGATAGATAGATAGATAGATAGATAGATAGATAGATAGATAGATA
>JAHTLZ010000016.1:57792183-57835409 GCA_023846285.1 Phrynocephalus versicolor
CCTTAACTGTAGCAGAATTGACTTCCGCAAGTTTAGGATTGCAACCGAGGCCGGCGCTGTAAGCAAACCTAAACCAACTCTCCTCCCCTTGGAGACTGGGGAGGTTTTGCCTTGCGAAGTGGCCCGTCTTTGGGGACCGCAGGGCACCTTTCCGTTCTCCATGGCCGTTTCCTCTCCTCCCCCCCCCCCAACAGCGACGTCTCACCTTCCAACGAGCTTCATTTTAAATGAAGTACGAGGGTACTACATGGTCTTGTTAAATTTATTAGCATATTGCTAGGGCAAAACTGGATGTAAATCACCCGGCTGCCTAAAGCTATAAAATATCCCTCTGCAAGCGAGCCCCAGCCAAGATTCTGGTGAGTAAGAGTTCATATAGGACTAGGTATCAGTAACATCTTTCAGATCTATGTGACGTTTTAAAAGTCTCGGACGCACAACAGGATATATGTAGAGCTTAGCGGAAACTGCTCAGAAAATGTATTCGTGGTTAGGCCCTCTCAAATACACAAGAAAAATAAAAGTGGGTCCCGGACCATTCTGGTTTAGTTCCAGCATGTGCACTAACCATTTTCAAATTAAAAGAGGAAGGTCTGAGCACACCCTAGGATTCTCTGGGTTTTGTGCTACAGAAATGTTTCATCTTCAACACATTATTTAAAGGTGAGTCCTGTTGATTTCAATAGGAATCGGCTTCTGTCGTGGGGCCAGTCAGTTCTGTTCTCCTTCCTATTGATCAATAAATGCAATTAAAACATTCATATTCAGCTCTTTAGAAAGGTTTCCTTCTTCTAGAAAGCAGAGTGCTTCAATATTATGTAGAGCAGTGGTTCTCAACCTTCCTAATGCTGCTACCCTTTAATACAGTTCCTCATGTGGTGACCCCTTGCCCTGCTTGGAAGAGACCACAAGCCCCCTTTGGCAGGCCACTGCCACCCAGGTGCCAAAGAGAACTTCCCTCTATAGACACCCTCAGCCAATCACAGCCTCCAGTAACATTGACTGACATCTCCTTCAACCTATCACACTGTAACTCACTCTTTCCCCTCTTCCTACCCCTCCACCTCCAGAACCAAGCTGTTTGTGCCTTTTTCATCATTGGCTCATGGCGAGCTCGTTCTACACCCCCCCTCCAGGTTATGAACCACATGGACCTGAATAAAGAGCCTGAATAAAGAGCTTACAAATGATGGCTAGCTCATTTTATGTGCCCTTTTGAAGGTCCTGCAGCCCACTCCTTTCCTAGGTTCATAGTAACATTTGTGTGTTCCTTGTTCTGTGTGAAGACCCCATTCCTGCAAATGGGAAAATGCAAAGGTCAAGGGCAGGTCATAAACTAAATGATTCCATCAGGGCAGGAGAGCAGCCATTGCAGAGCTGAGTGCTGTTTCCACCCCACCCACCCCAACTTCCAGGAAAAAAGCATGAGCAGCTTCTTATAGCAGTCACTAGGAAGAGAGTGTTTGGTCATGCATTTTAAAAGGGCAATGGGCATGCTTCTATTTGATTTATTCTTAAATGAGCAATGCAATGAGTAGGCAGCTCATTCTTTACAGTTTCCCTCCTTTTGGCTCCTGCTTCCTAGTTCCTGAATCTCACATTAATGGTGTTGCACCCACAAGACTTTCATCATTTGATCAAGTGGCTTAGAAGAAGGAAAACCAAGGGAGGTTAATTTATTGGTAAAGAAATACTCTCTTCCATCCTCTTCAGTTTTCTTCTTCTAACCTCATTCCTCGTAAATGTGCCTGGTTTAATAAGAGGGCTCTTTTCCCTGTTTATACCTTTCGGATCTTCACCATGCCCTGTGGTGGCCTCAGAAACACAAAATACCCATTTCAGTTCATGTTTACAGATTTATCACAAGACAGGGCACATACTTAATATTGTAACAGTTTAAATCCACAACAGTGCTTTTGTAATTGTATCTACTCAGTGTTTACCCTCCACAGATTCTATGGAGGGCTTACTTGCAGACAGGTGGATATCAAATTGCATTCTTAAAATCTCAGAAATGTCCAAATATGATAGAAATTGCACTTCCAAATGTGATAGAAATATATTATATATTTCCTGTATGGAAATCCAGGAAGCACTCTGATGTGCAAGTACAAGTAAGATGCAGAGACAGAATTCAGATGAGTCAGTGTAAGTGTAAGCCATCCGCAGCAGTCCTTGAGATAGTCAAGGCCACATTAATTGTTGCAAAGATATGCTGCAAACAGTTCCTAAGGATAAAATGTTCTGTATTACACACACACCCATCAGATTAAGTACCAACACCTGTCCAAGAAAGGCTTCATGTGTCCAGCACTTTTGTTTCTTTCCAGGGGGGAAAAAGTTTGTTGTTGCAATACAAGGACAATCTTTTATCACTCCCCCACCCCAAGTATCTCATAAGTGGATATTACACAGCTGCATCACTTTCAGTGTCCCAGAATCTCTTCTCCTGCTGACTTTTAAACCACTTGTCCCACAAAGTACCTGTGGGTAAGAACATTAGGACCAAAATCTGAAATCACCACACTGCATCACTGCCTTCAAATTGCTGACAAAGCCTTTTTTTGTGGGGGCAGGGGATAAATAAAAATAGTTTACAAATATATCTTTCTGATTCTTTGTGATTATTCCTCAGGAACAGCTAAGCCTTGGCTGGCTTGGTTTTCTTTCACACTGGGTGATTATTGTTCTAATATTGACATTGCTTGAAAAGGTTAACCATGCTCTTGGTCTATGCAACTGCACATCAAAGGCTCTTGTCCCTATATTCATATATAAGGGTTTCTTTCTGTCTCTTCTACATTAAGAAATTAAGAGTGGGGTGGGATGGGGGTCTCTTCTGTGTGTACTAAGTTTGCTGCTAATGTTATGTCTAGATTATGCCTATTATAATGTACAGCACTGGAGCAAAAATGTAACAGAAATTCAACAGACTATGCTAAGCCTACTGGCTTTAAGTAACCTGAGGACATAAATTATATGGTGCAAGGACAAGAAAAATAAAAGGGAAAGCTTGTTTGGATTCCATAAGTACAATCAAGGTGTTTTCAAGGCAGTTATGATGACCATCCATCCATATATAAGCAATTGTTCTAGCTGCAAAGCAGTGATGAGTGATTAAAGGGCCCAGTACTGAAGAACAGGAAGCTGTTAATTAAATATCTAGTACTTGAAACTCAGAAGGAAACCTAAAAGAAAAGGGCAGACTTTTCAATGCAGAAAACATGTTCTCAGAGTAAGCCCTATACAGTATAACTAAGTTTACTGAAAGGGCCGAGCTTCTGGGAAACATACTCAGGATTGTGAAGTTGAGAAGACTGAGACAGAGAGGATGAGTATAACATTGTACTGTGCGTTACTTCCAGATTATTTCAGAAGAACAAGAGCAAATTTATCTGCCAATGAAGAGCCAACTTATCCAAACATTCCCCTTAAATAATGCAGGGTTTTGTACCCTTCAACACAAGACAACGTCCATCATATAATACATTTCTTGATGCTCCTCTCTCATGCCCCCATTTCCTGTCCACCCACCTTTTATGTCAGGAAAAGTCTTTCCATTAGGGCCACAAGTGAAGTAGCAAATTAATAATAATAATAATGTCCTGTCAAGTTGATTCTGACTTATGGCAACCAAAATCCATCTAACATATACCCAATAGTCTGAAAACAGTGAGATTCTTTGTTCCCAGACCTATACTGAGTAGACAGTTTTACACATCTAATACTTTACGACTTAATTCCGGTGACTGCAGCTCTTTCTCATAATGATATTAAGAGAAGGTTGCGGGGGAGGGAGAGAGACAACAGAGCCTGGATAAAATTCAAGTCCTGTCGTACCTTATTTGGTAGCTGAGTTTCTGTTTAGGACAAATAATCCTCAATAGAATGTTGCTGTTTTGAAACTCTAATATCACTTTCTGTTTTTCACATACAGTATCTCATTCATTATCAGACTTATTTCAACTTGAGCTCCTGAAGTTGTTTTTCCCCCAAGGAAAACATTTCCCATTCCTTACCAATAGATCCTGTTTCTCTTCACTCACACTGCCCCAACACTCACAATTGCTGTGTGAGAACAGATGATCCTATGACCAGTTCACAATAATTTATAGAGGAAGAACATGAGGCATATTTTTGAAAGAGGTGGCTAACTTAGCCTCTTTTAGATCTATGAACAAAAAGGCGAGGAGACAAGAAGTGTCTGAAGAAATGGGTTGTTATCTATGAAATCCCGGTGCTTAGCACAGTAATTGGCACTACAATCGGCCCACTGAATCAGCAGTGAGTGGGTCACTCAAATCCTACATGTGCTCCATTGATTTCAGTGGACCTACTCTCTACAACAGTGGTGGCAAACCTTTGGCACTCCAGATGTTTTGGACCACAACTCCCACCATCCTTTGTCATTGGCAACACAGGCTTGGAATTCTGGGATTTGTGGTCCAAAACGTCTGGAGTGCCGAAGGTTTGCCACCACTGCTCTACAAGGAGGACTATGCTGACATACTACACTAAAAATAAGTTACAATTAAGTAGGCCGATTTGAATCAACTGAACTTATGCAGGGGTTGATTCACCAACCTCCCACTGCTTCAATGAGCCTACTCTAGTGCAACTTACTATCCTTAGCCACCAGATTTCAGCCCCTGAAACAAACCCCGTCATCTTCAAGGTGCCACCACATGCTTGCTCTGATTTGTTTCTGTCTTCTTGTATGTGCTGAGTAGAGATAGGCATGAATTGATTCATCACACATTGTACAAAAACTTGCCAAGTAGCCCCACCCCACCTACCCCAGTCAGCTGGCCCACATGGTGTGTCATGTTTTCTCCAGTGGTGCTCCAGACCAGCAAAGAACTTGGCCTGCTCTTCCATGTCTACTCCCGCAGACGACCACTCCGTGGTTGCACAGATAGGGAAAACCCTGGTCCTACCTCCTCATCAGAGTGGCCAACTGTCAGATGTGTATGACTCAGCCCAAAACTTTGTTTCTTGATGATGGTTTCTTTTGTTTAACGCTGTCCTCCTGTGTTTTTTTGTTTCCCCAAATTGTCTTGGTTTGTTATATCAACAAAGCTTTCTTTCTTTCTTTCTTTCTTTCTTTCTTTCTTTCTTTCTTTCTTTCTTTCTTTCTTTCTTTCTTTCTTTCTTTCTTTTTAGGAAGAACCATTTCAATATGTTTTCAAGTACAAATGTGGGTTTTAAAAAAATTGTTAGCTACCTTTTTATATGTTCCTTGTTTCTTTCGGGGTGAAGAAGATGAAATACAAAAATTTAGAACAAAGACAACATAGCAATAGTTTAATGTTGACATGTAATTTATACATAGCCAAACAGTGCAAGGTTAGCTTTTTTAAAAAAAACTGATTTGTTTCCTCTTCTCAGTTAATAAAGTTTACAGAATTCAAGTTTTAAACCTCAGAGCCTAGATCCATTTGCTACTTCCAGCTACTGGAGACCCACTGAATCAGTGAGATTTACATAAAAGTTGTTCTGTCACTGCGTAATGAAGGCAACGGGTCTACTCTAATTGGACTAGCAACCGGACTTAAGCCCAGGAATTTAGCCTTCTTTGGTTGTCCACAAAAATTGTCATGGACAGCAAATCCCTGAAGTTACTTTCTTATTTTTTTCTTACTGTACATTGCAACTCAATAGTACTAATATCTTTTAAAACACATTTGTAAATTGCACCATAAATTAGCTGATCGTTGTAAATAAAGTATCTGAAAAACCACTTAAGGAGAAAAAGTAAGATAAAGCCAACGGAAGTGTAATCCTAGTCAATACTGCATGTATTCAGTGTGTAAAGCTGACTTCAGAGTTCCATAAATTCTGGACCCCTGAGATTTTCATTGTGACCATGCTTTCAGAATGAAATGATTCCCTCACCACTTCTCCCCCCACTCCGCTTTAGACAGAAAGTTAGACTCCTATTAGAAAGTCTCAGTCTGTGTCTACTGATGTCAAGTTAATCACATACCCCATGAGATACAAAAATATTAAATTCCAATAAGAAGATAATTGAAAGGCCGAGTACCTCCATCATGTGGACAGTTTGATTTATTCATGAATTAGCTCATATGAAGCAACTCGTATTTCTGCTTAATGTGTTTCAAAAGGCTGCAGGATCCCCGTTCCCAGTGTTCGGAACTCTTGGGAACGGAGCAGATGGGGAGCCTTTGTGATTTCTAACTGTTAGGAGCCCTGCCCCTCCACTTTCTACTTTGGGGGTGCTTCCATAGTCCCCATTTGGGCCTGGAGCACATAAAATTTAAAGCCCTTTCTTCCACCTCACAGTTCTGCACTGGAGCAGACCATGTCATAATGAAACCCTTCCCAACTGGAGATTCCCAACAGCTCCCATCGTCCCTACCCAGACAGCAGATGGTTAGGGAAGATGGGGTTTGCCTGGAGACCCACCATACGGAATAGACTGTACTGTATTAAGAAAGTCCTTGAGCACGTGACGTTCTCTTACCAATGAAGATTCTCAGTCATCCAGCTGGTGAAGCTGCTTGGATGAGCAGCAAAACATTTCAATCTCTCAAGAAAAGAAGTCCAGTTGCCATGACTCAGCTTCCAGACTTACCAATGATGCCAACAAGAAGCTTCTGTATACAGTATCTGGCAGTCACTAGAAACAAGATAACATAACCACGGAGGCTTAGAAAGCTGTAGTCTATCACACACATGGGAACTTTGGAACTGTTCTATAACCAAAGTTCACTGGGTGCTGGGCAGTCTGTTTTTTTTTTAAAGCAACATGACAACAATACATTAAAACAACAATAAATGATGGTAGACCACAATGCCATTGTTAAACCAGCAACATTGTTAAACCTGCTTGTGGGGTCAACCGCTCCTCCATGGGAGGGAATTCCAGAGTCTGGAAGCAGCAACAGAGAACAAAAGAAGAGGTGGTTTTGGAGGGCTTGGAAACTAGCCATTTAGGGTTTTATATCTTGAAATCTACACTTCGAATTGTGCCCAGAAGTGGGCCAGCAAGCCAGTGGAGCTGCTGTAACACCTAGGTTATGTGATTCTTGTAACTATCCCCAATTAAAATTCTGACTGCAGAATTTTGAAAGTTTCCAAAAATAGTCCCACATCAAACTTCTTATAGTAATCTAGCCTCAGTGTAACTAAGGCATGTGTCACCATGGCCAGATTTTAAAAAAAAATGGAGACTCAAAAATGAACAGAGAGATTCTGGACGAAGTAGGCTGAAGTGTCTCTGAATGGACACAGAGTGAACTGCCTCTAAGTAGATACGGGCATGAACCTGGTTCATAGGTTGGTATCCCAGTTCATAAAGATTGCAGCACAGGTGCTGGTGTCCCCTCCCATGCCTCCTCTGGCTCAACCAGCCACTCACCAGTGTGCTTACTTCCTCTACCTCCTCAAGTGATCTTCCAGTCCAGGCAACAGCTCAGGCTTCTCTGCCCCACCATCTCCGCTGATCTCCCACTCAGACTAAAGACTGGGGAAGATAAGTCTGTGTTCTTGCTCTTGACTGGGAGATTAGCTGAAGAGGTGGAAGAAGCAAGCACGCTGGGCCTGCCGAGTGGCTGACTGAGCCAGAGGAGGCAGGAGGAGGGGAAGCAGCGTCTGTGCTGCCAGCTTTGTGAGCTGGGATGAGCCTACAAATCAGGTTCATGCCCCTCTCCAGTCCCAGGCTTTACACTCAATAATTGGCTGCAGTGAAGGTTGGAGGGTCTTCCATATTTGCCTAATATGGAATGTGGCTCAGCAGAGGGCTGCTGATAGAGGGGAGAGGAATCGCCCCTTCTCCTGTGTGTGAGCATCTGAAAAACTAATGGCGCAATTCAGTATAATACATGTATACCTCATCTCCTGTTAAGGGATGAAACACATATAGAATCTGCAACTCAGGGTGTTAGTATAAGTTTATGGAGTCATAAATGGATCAAGAACCAAGTACATGGTGGAATGTTTTCCCTAATACCAATGAGCCCAGGGCTTAAAAGCCAGGGGGGGGGGCTCTATTTATGGTAGGCTTTCTCAGTAGTAGAATGCCTTCTTCTTCAAGTGCCATGTCCTCATAGAATGTTGGTGATCAGTAGCCTGAACTGGTTTCTATCTAAAGCTCTTCTAAACAGAGCAGCTGTGTTCACTGCGGACCACTGGCTTAAATTCTTAAGCCTGAATGTTCTTCTACGCCCTGGGCCACCCTTCCTGTCTATTTTTCCTTGAAGGATAACTTGCAGCAGATGGTATTTCTTATATTTTTGCTATTGTGATCATGAAGGTAACGAGCCGTCTTGGTCCCTCTGTGAGAAAGGATGGGAGACAGAGAGACAGTTTCATCTGTTCTTCTATGAAATTCAGACGGCTTTTAAGTGACCAGCATCTTGATTGTTGCTTGTAAATCTTGTAGAAAACAGAATTTACAAATCCATGTATTTGAAAATACATGGCTTAAAGAGTGCATTTCTATTTGTCACTGAGGAGACATTGGTCATGAAAATACAAAATGTAACTCTTTGTAAAAACTGCTCTCGGGCGAAACAGGTAATGGGCATCTGATTTGTATATACAGATAATTTATATGTACATATAATGTAAGACCTCTTCAAACTTACCCAGTGCTTTACTGCCCTGTCTGAGTGATATAAAAGTGATAACTATACCCAAAGGTATTTGAAAATACATGCCTTAAAGAATGCATTTCTATTTGTCACTGAGGAGACATCAGTCATGGAAATACAGTCAAGAGGTCTTAACTCAGGCTCCTACCTCAAGCAGGATAACTCTTAGTGATCCTGGATTTGTGGAAATTAAAGAGGTGGAAAAAGAGCAACTGGGCCATGGAGGTCAAGCTGCACATGGCAATGTGAGATTGTTCCCCATGGCACACATTTCAACTCTTTGTCAAATCTAATGTTGTGTTTCCCACACGGTGGGGCTCCATCGTGCTCCTGAAAAAAGGAGCTCACCATCTAAGTGTTCTTCACCTTATTCAAGCTCTTTGCTCTCCTTTCCCTTTCTTAATTGCATCCATTTTTCATTATGCCTTCATGTAAGAACTGAAAGGAGTAGCTGTTGAAAGTCGATTATATACATACGTAATATACAGCATTGGCAGGGGTATGTAAGAGCAAGGAACCGGGGAAACCAGACTTTTTTTTTTTTGAGGTTTATCTTTTTCAGCATCCCACAAACTGTTTATTCTTCTCCAATTTAACCTTCCCAACTTGTGTTGTGTGTGTTGTGTTGTTACAGTCATGACCGACTCTTTGTGACTCCATGTCCATGGAGTTTTCTTGGCAGGAATACTGGAGTCGTTTGCCAGTTCTTACTCCAGGCACCTACAGAACAACTTGGTGATGTCCTATTGGGGAGGCAGTCAATACAAACTCTAATAAGCAAGAGCGAGACTGTGGAGCACCTGAGGGAAGATCCTAGTCCCTAGCTCCTCATCTCTCATTTTCATCCATCGTATCTTACCTTCCTACCTCCCATCTCCCCATTGCTCAGTTTCCTCCTTCTACCTTTGGCGTTGCAATTTCCCTTCTTTTTGGTCCACCTCTTTTTAAAGTTCCTCCACTCTTCACATCACTATTCAGTTCTTTCTTTGGCAGCTACCTAGCCCAGAGACCTAGCTGGGTTATAAGAAGAGAGTTGGGCAAACAAAGACATTTCAATTGCTGGGAATCTCCAGCATGACCCAAGCTGCAATTTCCATCCTTCTGCCTTTCCTTCATCTTCCAGTGCCAGGCAGCACAGATTCGCAGAGATTTGAGATGCATGCAACATCACCAAACTATCAAATGAATGAGTGATAAAGGTGCATTAGGGCTCCTGTATGCCCCAGAGATCCTGAATCAGGGTCAAACTCAACATATCAGGTGGCACATTCTGAGAGAGCAGAGTCTTTAAATTCTGAAAGACATCTGTTTGTCCCAGTATAACCTTTTTAAACTTTCTGTTAAGATACTTTGTTTTGTGACTAGTCACCAGGTGGTAAAATGTGCTGCATCAGCAAGTCTCATTGGACAAGTACAAGGCTTAGATTCATGATGTTGGAATATTTTTTTCAGCTTCTAACACTGACATGTTGCCTATATAATCTAATTTGACCCTCACATTTGGTATATGTTCTCTTTACCCAGATGTACGTTCATTCTTTCTTGCCCCAATCCTACCTCCCCGTCTGGATGGAAAAGAAGACTTTCCCTTTCATATCAGCTGCTAAGAGTAATAGGAGTTTTACATTAGTTCTGTGGAGTTATTGCGTTTCATACCTCTTGAACATATGACTTATAAATCTCAAGTGTTGGATCCCAAGTAAAAGAGCATGGGTCTTAAAGGCTACAAAGATGGTCGTTTTTCCAAGGAAAACTACTGTTCATTTCAATGCACGTTAGACCCTTGAGATGGTTGGAAGTTTCTCTGTGTGAGCATTGCACAATGGAAAAACAAACCCAAATTTAACAAAGCCCACACTGCGAAATGTAAAAACAAAAGAAGTATTTCCCCCTGTTTTAGTTTTTCTCCCCAAGGAGCTAAAAGGCATTTTGTACATGTCCAAGGAGACATTAAAAATAATTACGTGGAAGAGTAATTGCTCCCTTGGTCATTTTAATGTATTTTTGTCCACTAACAAGAAAAAAAATCTCTAATCTGCTGCCCTGGCTTTGCTTGAAAGGTCTCTCAAACAAAGTAACTTTAGGAATATTGAACAACAGGAACAGTGAGTGCAAATTGTGGTGCAGAAAGAAAGCCAAACGGAAGAGGAAGAGAGAAGGAGCCATTTTATTTTATTTTATTTTATTAAGTTGATATACTTACGCTGTTCTAATACCATACTGTGCCTTTTGGCATCAAATATAATTGCATGGCTTTATTTGGTTTGTAGATTCCATACGACTAGAATTGGCACCGGTGTCCTTTGAGCATCTTTGAATCCTGAACAAGAACTCTCCACCCACAACATAATGCTGGAAATTAAGCACAGATCTATAACTGGTGGCATCGTACTGAAGGTATTTTAGGAAAACGATCTCCAGGAAAGAGGCTTTAAAGTTTAGGTAAAAAGTGAAAAGCTCATCTTGATTTGCTTCTCCAGCAGGGCTCAGGCATCACTTCAATTTAAATGGGAACTTTCTACGTCGGTCATTGTCATCACCATTGTTGTCGCCACCAACATCACCATTGTCATCACCCTTCCTGTTAATAATTCTGATTTTCCTGTCCTTCCTTCTGTTGGCGCACCAGGACTCTACAGCTTGCCCACGGTGTGGCTCTCCTCCTGTGAGGCACAGTGAGGAATCAAACTCCTCGTCCATGCCTTTGCAGTTATTACTGCTACTTTTATCTACAACAGCAAATAAGGGTAAGCAACTGTGGCCTTCCGGCACTCGTCAGCCCAAGCAACATCGCTAGTATCAAAGGGCAGTGTGAGTTGCAGTCCAAAAACCTCTGGAGGGTGACAGATGCTCACCTCTGCTCTGTTCGTTGGCAGACAAAACTGGGGCAAAGTGTACTTATTGGCTTGGGAGGACAATGCACATGTTGCTTTTTATAACCCAATATAAACAGAAATAGACATAACGTCTTTTTCTCATTTCTGTGAACATTGGGCCTTTTTCCAGAAAAGACTGCTAAAGTATGTTTTGTACTTTAGGGCAAGCAGGAAAGGGGGGAGGGGGAGACGGCTGCGGGGGGAGTAAGTGATGGGATATTATCCAAGTCTGTTCGCATGAACCAGAAAAACATGGAATAAGAGCCTTGATGAAGGAGCCAAGGTGGTACCGCCAGCTGCAGGACCATTAATTAACATTCTGCGGTATGTAGCAGCAAGAATGACCTTGGTACTTGTTGAATGCAAGCAGATAACATTCACAGAGAAGCTCTGCTTGCGCTTCACAGGTATATTTATCCAAGACGTAGTTTGCTCATTCCCCACCCTCCCAAGGCTCCAGGCAGTAAATTAGTTCTAATTGCAGAGATACGTAATAAAAAGCCAAAAAGCCATGTTCTGCCTTCTACAGTATTTGAAGATTTATTTTAGGGTTTTAGGATTGCTTTGAGTGTCTAACTTAAAAGGGGGGGGGAGGGAAAAACCCAGGAGAAAATGTAGGTTTTATGGATCTATAAAATTACTCAACTTCAGATAAACGTATGTTCCAGTGCAACTTAACGAAACACTAAAGGACTGTGGCTGGCAGTGCAATGCACTGTATACATTACATTACATATTTCCCTCCGTTTCAAGCTTGCCTCTCTGAAGGTAGACATTATGAGCATTATCAGTATCTCTTGGAAACAGAAAATGTATGTGCATAGCACAAGACAGGAAATCTATCTTAGACCTGAATTTATATTAAAAGACTGGGTGAAATGCCCATACTTCATAGCAGATACAAAGCCACATTCCCTTGTGCTGGTATTAACCAGATCAGTGATGGGTTTGGAGGTGGACTTTTTAGATGTGTCCTCTTAAAGCAGCTACTGCCTCCCATTCCTTTTGTCTTGCTTTTTTGGAGGGGAAAAGTACTTTGAACTACTCAATGTATGCTGCATAGTCCGAGATGATCCCCTTTGGTTACAATAACTGTTGCAGCCACAAGATAAGAAGCTGTAAAGATATACAAAATTTATTTTGCATGCTCTCTTGGACTGAGAAAGGGTTTTGCACATGCACACCTTCTTCAAACCTCGTTCTACCATAATTAAAAATAGATAGCATGAAAACCCAGATTGCAATGGTTTATCATGAAATCCAGAAAATAGAAATGGCCACTGGTCGTGATGGAAATATTCTGGGAGCTTCAGGGCCAAAATTTTATTTTATTTATTTATTTATTTATTTATTTATTTATTTATTTATTTATTTATTTATTGTTTTTTTAACCACCATTAATCTGGCAGCGAAGTCACTCTGGGCAGTTAACAATAACTGATCAAAATACCAGCATACTTGCATACAATTCAAACAATAAAATAAAAATAGAGAAAATATATAAAGTAAAAGTAAAATAACAAAACACTATGTATAAATTGTAAAGTTATAAAATTGTAGGCAGGCAAAATCAGATAAAATCATGGTAACAGGTTATACTAATGAATGTTATTGTAATGGGTGAATGTTGAATCTATGTTTTACTCTGAGGACATGCCTGCTGGAACAACCATGGTTACAATAGTTTTTCAAAGGCAGCCAAAGAAGGGGATATATCTGGTGGAAGATTATTCCACAGGCAAAGGTCAATGACGGAAAAGGACCTATTTCTAGGTTTTTCCTTCAGGGCCTCTCCCGATGTTAATTGCTTCAAATGCCTGGCTTGGGAAGATTGGGTATCATGGGCAATTTTCATTGGGAGAAGGCACAATGACAGTTAGCGAGGCCATAGCTAGTATGCCATAGTATGCCATAGTTAAAACCTTGAAATCAATGTGGGACCTAAGCAGAAGCCGGTACAGAGCTGTCAGTGCTGGCAATATATGGTCATATTTCCTAGTCTGTCAGCAATCTGGCCAATGTGTTCCACATCAGTTGGAGCCTCTGTATCAGCCCAAAGGGCAGTCCCACATAGAGAGCATTGCAATAGTCAATTCTTGAGACAACCAATGCATGGACCAGCACTATAAGAGCCCTGGTGTCCAGATAGGGATGCAGCTGGGTGATCCATCATAGATGGAAAAGAGTTGAATAGACCACCCACACTACCTGAGATTCCATAGCTAGCGCCGGGTCCAAAAGAACACCCAAGCTGTGCACTTCATTCCAAGTAGGAAGAGTCACATCCCCAAATGAGAGGGTTTTACCAAACCATTGACAGTAGGGACTTCAGTCTTGCCTGGGTTCAACCTCAGTCTGTTCTCCCCTATCCATCTGAGAATGGCATCCAGGCAGCGTGTTTAAGGGGCAGAACAGCATCCACTGCAGAAGATGAAAAGGAGAGAGAGAGAGCTGGGTGTCATCAGCATAGCAATGATACAAACCTCCAAGACTCCTCATGACCCTTCCCATAGGCGTCATATTAAATGCCATTGGTGAGATGTTCAACCCCTGTAGAACCCCACATTTGAGGATCCAAGGGTTGGACTGCATCTCACCAATCTCCACTCTCTGGGGTCGGTCCTCCAAGAGGAATCAGAACCACACCAATGCAGGGCCTCCTATTCCCTGCTCAGAGACCTTCCCAGGGGGATACCATGGTCTATGGTAGCAAAGGCTGCTGAGAGATAGAGAAAGACCAAAAGGACATTTCCCCCGCCACTGACCTCCCTGGTAGGTCATCTTGCAGGGCGTCCAGTGCTGTTTCCATGCCATACAGTGGCCTGAACCCAGACTGGAATGCCTGGGATTTGGGGGGGGACAGCAGGTGCAGGAGCCCTCCCCTGGGAAGAGGTCTAGGGGCACTGCTTTTCCACCTGGAAAAGGCAAGCCCTGCTATGGATCGATGGGTCGGCATTGGTAGGCGTGTCTGCCTTCTCCAGTCTTCCCTCACCATGCTGGATAAAAGAAAAGCTCCAGACAGCTCAAGCCCAAGGGGAAAAGGAGGAGGGGAGGAGGAGGACCCGAACAGGCCACGGCTATGGCTGGGACAGATAGGCGATCTCTGTGTGTGCACGTGCAATTGGTGGGGGAGACAAGCTGGGCAGACTGAGTTGTGGGAGCAATGTGGGAGCACCAGCACACACATGCCCTGATCTTCTCAGATAGTTTAAACTCCTCCTCCTCTCCTCCAACTTATAGTGACCTTAACGGGGCTTTCAAAGTAAGTGAGATATTTAAGGAGAGGCTTCTACCAATCCCATTCCCCACAGTGAGTTCCGTGGCTGAGCCTGAATTTGAATCCTGTTCTCCAGTGTCCTAATCTGTCCCTTTAATAATGTTACAGCATACTGGGAATCTTAATAATGGTCTAGGGTGGCTTTTTGTTTGTTTGGGTAGGCAGATTTGGGGGGGGGGGTAGACTACAAATACCATAATTTTCCACTCTTGGAAAATTATGGCACCTTATAAACACCTCAATGTGTTAACCTGGGAGAAAGGTCTAAATTAGAAAGCTTTGAGGCTTAGCAAGGTCAAGCTACATTCAAGCTTCCTTCTCGGAAAAAACCTCTCTGCTAGCACTGGGGTAGAGCCAAAAAGCAGGGGTTGGGTGGGTGGGTGATTGTGGAGATGGGGGAAAAGAACTTGCATTGCCTGTCAGATTTAGAGTAAGTCAAAAATGTACATACTTCAGCTGCATAGGAAACTTCTGGTTTATAAATTGAGGCTCGCTATGATGTGAACAAGCTTAAATTCTCTTTTAATGTACATGTGCCTGTGAATCTCTCTATTACATTGCTGCCAGTTGCCCTTCTTATTCAGAGCTTGGAAAAGTTACAATGCTTTTGGGATGACTACAATTTGGGAAGAATCCCATAGGCTATATGTTAAGGTACATAAAAGCACCTTTTCCAAGCGCTGCCCTCTTTCAGGTTAAGGAATGAACTACTGGACAGATGGTTAGAAGAGAGGGGTGGAAGCAATTGTGTCTATTAGCGTTTTAAATATGGGGTGTGTAGCCAACTTTGTCTGGGCCTGGTCTAGAGTGGTCAGGAAGCAGAAAGGAGTGAATATAGCTGGTTGCCAAGGAGACAGAAGAGAGGAGTTAGGCCGGTGAGGACAGCAGTAGAGGAGACAGAGCAATCAACCATGAGAGATTCTCAGACAAACAGCTGCAACATTCATTTCCATTTAAGCATTTGTGTTGTTTATGGCATTGTTTTTATAATGAGCTGTCCATATTTCTGTTCTTCCCCACAAATATTTTCATTCAGTTATTTTTAAAGTAAATGCTATTCTTCCTTTTGACAGCATACATTGTTTTCCAAGTACAGTACAGTAGACCACTCTTTGCATAGAGTTTGGAAACAAAAACATCAAGACATATTTTAAGTTGTCAGTTTTCTTTCCCCTTACAGTAGCTGCAAGAGGAGGAGGTGGTGGCAGAGGCAGTGGTATGCTTGCTAACATGTGCCTCAAGTACCACTGGTGCCTCTTCTTCTAGATTTTGCAGAGGGGGGATAGCCTTCAGTAGGAAACATGAAGTATTCCAACCACCTGCCTGGCATTTTCTTCCCCTACTGGAGAAAGCAGATGGCAGCACAACAGTAGCCAGGTAGCTACGGTGTGTATAATACACATAACAAAGGCTCTATTTGGATCTGGAAATCATCACGGGGAAGTCAGCAGCTACGAGAGCACACTGTAAGGCCCCATCTGGAAGTTAAGTCATGGCAACTGGACTTCTTTTCTTGAGAGATTGAAATATTTCATTGCTCGTCCAAACAGCTTTGTCAGTCTGAGGAAAGCTAGTTGTAAGTCCTCCAATTTATAGGCATCTTAGTCCATTGTCCACCTAATGAGCCTATTCAGGCCATTGTCCATCTTATGAGACTATTTCAGATCAGGGTAACATGAGGTCAAAATGAACTATAAAATCTCTCAATCTGTCAAGAAAAGAAGTTCAGTTGTCATGACTCAACTTCCAGACAAATTTACCGGGATGACTGAGAATCTTCACAGACATACTGGAAGGCCTCGCTCAAACTCTAAGACAAGCCACGGATGTGAGGCCAGCAGTCAGGCCATGCACCAATCAGGCCATGGTCAGAAAGGTATATAAGATATTCAAAACCAGGAGAAGTTTCAGAGCAAGCAGTGGAAGAGCAAAATAACCAGGAACAGAAACAGAACTTGGATAGATGGATGGATGGATTCGGACAGCATCTCTATGAATTCTCCAACCACCAATTCTGGCAGCTGTAATGGGAAAAAGTAACTTTTCCACATTGTCTTCTTTTTACTCTGTTTATTCACTGCACAACATTGCACTTAAATCTACAAGAGAAACATTGTTCCCTAGAGTGGCCCCCTCAGTGGGCCACTCTAGGAGGTTCTCCGGCGCTAACAAAGAATTCATAGTCTGCCAAGTGTTGTGGTGTGTCAAGCTGGTGCTGCGTTGTGGAGCTACAATCTTGCCTCACAACAGCTGGATGTAAAGAAGCAATCAGCAGGGAGACGGAGCTTGCCAAGATAAGTATCCTTAAGGCATGATTTACATTGCTCTAACCGGTACAATGCTGCAAGCTTCACATAGTAACCTCAGTGCAAATCTTTTAAACAAGCTTTTTATTGCTCTGAACCTGCCAATCAGGAAACTGCCTTGTTAGTCAACAGGGTTGACAAAATTGGCTGACTTTGTTGGGCATCTGCCAAGACCTATGTGCTCACAGAAGAACCGGAGATGTTCGGAGCTTTCTGCTCCTGTTCTCCTCTTCCCTGTTGTTGATTTTTCTTTGTCTGCCCGAGTAAATAAGAAGGGACAGGAGAAAGGACAGGAGCGGCTGGGCATTCATCTCTTTTTGTGGCAGCTGTATGCAGCAGGCCAGGGGATGGGTGGGAGATGAGTGGACATTCTTGAGAGAAGGAAGGCGTTGCGACTCATTGATCCCTCCCAAGTCCTGCCTTCCACCAAAACAGAATAGAACAGAGCAAAACAAAACCCTGCCATTCAGGGGGTGAGTACATTAACACAAAATATGGGAAATACACTGGGGTCAAGATGGTCTGATTTGTGTTATTTCCCACTAAATATATTTCTCTGCCAATTACTTTTTCCCCTTTGGGTCACTTAGCTATCCTAGTACTGTACTAGCATTAGCTAGTTTTTGGAAGACAGACAGAACTGCTACTGTGGCATTGCACCTTAAGTTATATAATGCATCTGAACTTGCTATAGTAATGAGAAATTTTTATGCGGCAACCTTAGTACTCTTTTTCCCAGGACCTTGGCAGGTCGTTGAGAAGTTTTGTGACAACTGCTTAACAATCCAGGTTTAATGGCATGGCTCAGTAAAGCTAAGTAAGATAACTCTGGATTTGTAGAGAGAAAAGTGAGTTGGTATACAACATTTACAGGTTAACAGAGACACACAGTTAATCCAGATAGTGGTGTGTATCTGAATGGATGACGAAAGAGCAACTGACTAATTAAACTGATACTTCAGTCCTCAAAACATAAGATAACTACTGCTAGCACATCAATTAACCAAGCCATTTTACGTGGCTATGGGTAACATATAAACAGACTGCACTATCTGAGGACTGACCACTAACTCAAGAGATTGTAATGTACTTTCAGATAACATTCCAAACCTATCCTTTTAAACTTTCAGCCAAGAATCTGTTTTTGTAATTTCCTTAGTACTGTATTGACCAATTTTTAAAATTAGACAACCACTTTCCCCCTCATTTTCTCCAGCTTTTGCTGTATATTGCTGCCAATTGACATTTTGTTTTTTAAGAAAACTGAAAGTCAGTACATTTGGTTTCTACTTGCCACTTATTTTCGTTTCCTCAGAAAGTTAAAATCTAAGGACACAAAAGGCTGACCACCTGACTGAATAACTCCTTCATCTAACAATATTTTTATTTTTTAAAAATAAATCTTTAAATTTCAAGTTATGTGTTCTCTAACAATCACAGTATTTTCTGCTAGAATTGCTGACATGTCCATATATGAGTTAAGGCAAAGATTGGTTTTTTAAAAAAATCAATATGTAAGGTGGGAAAACCAGCATTCTCTAAATGTCTCCCAGTGAATCTGATTGTGAAACCTCACTATAATCCTGGTGGGTGTAGGGGAAGGATGGAAGTAGATGACACATTTTCTGCACTCCCACAATGTTATACGGAAACTCTTAAGTAGTGTGGTGAATGGGAACAGTAAAACGGACCTCAGAAAAAGTCAGCAGCCATGCGGGCAGCGAGATTTTGGGAGTACCAAAAAGGAAACTTTCAGATCTTGAAGCAGCACCATGGCAGGAGAGAGGAAGACCATGGTAGGAGCTGATAGACAAACAGTGTAAGAGGATCTTGGATCTAGGAAGAGCAGTGGGAAAGAAACCCAATTTCTAGGGCTCCACATTGAACAACAAAATATCTTGTGCCAACAATGCCAGCCTAGCTTCCCTTCCCTTTGCCAGGAGCTCTGTTTGAGCACTTAAGTGTGTTTACTCAATAAATGAGAAAGGGTGTGTTAAGTCATAACCTTCCCAATCACTTTGGAAGGAGCTGTTCTACCTACGGAGGGTCTTCCCGTGCGCCCAAATCCAAATTTTTCCAAAATGCGGAGCACCTCCATGGGTAGGATCTTCCTGGCTGTATATTGTCTCTCATTATTGTAAGCCACCTTGGGTCCTTTTCCAAGGAGAAAGTTGGGGTAATAAATACTCAAAATAAATAAATAAAAATTTTCACACAAGCTGTGATGGCAGAAGCGGTGGAACTAGCATGCCCCCTCCATTACATGTGGGATAGACATATTTAAGAACACCTGGCTACCCTGTCACAGAAGAATGCTTGCTGTGGAGAAGGTAGAAGACATAGCTAAGCGTTTATACACGACCCCTAAGCTCCGCAGCAAATGGCTGCAAGCTCCGGAGCTTAAAAATGTTTCCCCACCAGCTCCGGAGCTAACAGAAAATTAAGTGCGACCCCGCCCACCTAAGCGCGACCCAGCGCACCTTTCAAGTACCTGCCTGGGAGAGTGAAAAATTTTGATGCGCAGAGTGCCGGGCTCTCCTTGCTTCTTTTTGCTGTTGTTTTTTTGCCTCCCGCCCCTTTAAGAGGAACCAGGAAGTGAACGGGGCTCGGAGCAATTTCCACCGGCACTCGGAGGTAAGAGTGCATTCTTTTCTCCCTTTTTTTCTCCCTCCCCTCACGCAGACAGAACAAGGAAGTGCGGAGGGGGTGGGAACACAGGGAGAGCGACAAACCCTCAAGATCTCTGGTCTGAATTTAAGGGACCAGCGGATCTTAGGGGCCATGTAAAAAGGCCCATAGTGTTCTACTTGGTCTTTTAATAGCTTTGTTAATTTTCTATATCTCTGCCCAATTCATGGATGTATTTTTAAAAAATTAGTTTGTGTTCATGTTATGGAGTGCACAGCAATGACTCCTCAAACTAAAAAAGGGTTGTGTACATAATAGATTGTGTCCAACTCGGTTTAACATCAGTTATACCGAGAGCTTAAGAATCAACCACAGGTTGTGTGAGAAGGAGAACTCTAAATCTGGATGTTGCCTTTGTCTTCCCCCTCACCATTAAATGAAGGGAGACTTAATTTTTTTTCCTTTGCAGTTTTTGTGTCTTTATATAAACTAGGGTTTGCTGTCAAAATATGGCTTGGACACATGTATACATTCTTATTTTCTGAACTAATACATTTATACTTAACTTGTTGCCAACCTAGAAATGTCATCTGTAAATTTCTTATCATTGCATTCAAAGCAAGGAGGAAGTGAGGAAGGGGAGAGAAGCTTCCAAAAACTGCCAAAAAGCAGATATTGCTCTTTTTATTTATTTATTTATTTATTTATTTATTTATTTAGTTAGTTAGTTAGTTAGTTAGTTATTGGACTCATACACTGCTCCATCTAGTCTATGGGCGACTCTGGTAAAGAACAAATTACAGTATATACATGTTAATAAATTACAGAATAAATACAAGAATTAAGCTTATTAAAATACATAGTTATGCAAAGATAATCAATTAATAGTACAATAAAAACCAACAAAAAGAAATTATAAATTATAATACAGATATGGTGTCCTTAATATTTGTGCTAACAGAGATCTGCTGGGACTTCTAGGAATTAACACCCAAGGCATCTGAAGGGCTAAAAGGTTTCTTATCCTCTTCTACACAGCAGAGATCATTCAGAAAGAGAGAACATACTTTGAACTGAAATCCATCTGCAGCAAAACGTGTGCAGGGATGACAAAGCCACTGCATTGGGAATGTCCCTGAACAGCCTAGTTTCTCACATTTCTCACTGACCTGCAGCCGGCTATATGGTCATTAGAAAAAGAACTATTCCCTGATCCCAAGTCAATAAATTAAAAATGTTTACATGAAAAAGGGGACTAATATGCTCTAGTGAGTGAAGAGGACCAGGTAATGTCTTCAGTGAAAGACATGCAACTCTGAAAGGAATTGTTTTGCTTCTGGTGCCAGCATTTAGCACCATCAAGGTCAAACTAAACACTTACTAGGGAAGGGAGGATTTCTCATTTGATAAGTCTTCTCTTTCTTGTGTATGTGCCTGCACCTGCTGTGTATTTGTTCTGCAACAACAGTGTTTGGTCTATGGATCACAATCACTGAAACAAAGACACAGCATTGTGTCAAATCCAGATGCCCAGTCCTGGCAGATTTACAATTATTACGGAAACACAGTTTCACAACGCAAGAAGAGGCCAATGTCACGTTGTACGTAGATAGGTGTAAACTTGGCAATAACTTGGGGACTGGGGGGCTGTGCTTATTGGAAAAGTCATTTGTTTTGGGGGCTAAAGGGAACAGATAAGAAGGTATACACTGAATGTTTCTCTGTCCTTTCTGCTTACAGCTTTTCAGTCGTAAGTTTTATGGGTCTGGACCCCCACAGGGATAAGACATCTTTGGTGAAAAGCTGGAGTAGTGATTAGAGGGTAAAGAATGGGTTAAACACCCGTTTCACCTCTTTTTAAAGTCACATTTTCATTTTAAAGAATGCTTCTTGCCATCATTGCCTATATTTAATTGTAACACCTATTTTGGCATCCAGGACGCTGTCTGATTTGAAAATATTGGTTGACAGCAGTTTTTATTTCTCATGAAAAGGCATTTTATTAATATATACATTTATTTATTATAATATATTTATTAACATACTTTATGGAATAAACTACCTAGCGAGATACGCCTGGCAGAGTCCCTATCTTACGTTTAAGACCTTGCTCTTCAAACAGGCTTCTGGCAACCGCTAATGTGTTTTGTCTTTTCTGTTTACTTTGTTCTTCCTGTCCCTGGGGATTGTCTATAAGTTGCTCTTGCCAGTTAGCCTTTAGTTTTTTAGTTATCTGTTTATTTAATGTTTAATACTTTATATTTTATGATTAGTGTAAACCGCCTGGAGTTCCCTTCTGGAAGACTGGTGGTATATACATGTCTAAATGTCTAAATAAATAAATAAATAGATAGATAAATAAATATTACTGTTGTTTACCAACGATACAGGGAGAAAGACTCCCTTTTTATTCTGTGATGGAAGCATGAGTCTGATGCAGATGAATATGGTTATATGAATAAATAAATCTGTATTTCTTAGTCAATACTACTATAAACAGAAAATCAGCTAGACACCTGGTAATAGTTCATAATTTAGTTTTCTTCTATAAGAATGAAACTGATTTATAGTGTACCAGTATGCATTTATGATAATCTCAATTAACATACAAAATGCATTTAACGGTGACCTTATTGGTGTCTGGGTTCAAAAATGCATTTTTGTGGCAAAGACATTTTTTGTTATTTAGCCTATTTCTTATTGACCCTTAGCTATAGTTGCTGTCATTTGTCTTTTAAGAATCATGTAGTGGGGGAGATCTGCTACTAACCCTTCTCATGTTATACAGGAAAAAGCTTAATTCTTTAAGGCAAGAGTGTAAGAAGAGGTCATAAGGTCAACTTAATCTTACAAATAATCTTTGCAATTTTGGAGGAGATCCTCCAGCATTGTTATCTCTAGGGCTTAGGACCGTTATTTTAGTTAAAAGGCAGGATTACAGTTACGAAGCTCATGTTTTAAGTTCTAGAGGAAAGGCTGTTGATCATTATAGGCAGAATGATGGCTTGGGTGAGCAACACATGAAAGATTTCCAGTCCATTCTTTATAAATTAAACTGAGTGATCTTTTAGTAACTTAAGAGATTTCCTGGAGTACAAATTCTTGTTATCAGTTAGATAGGGATGATAGAAATGATAGGCGCCGTCTTTAGAAGCTACCTGGTTTTAAAAGGATACGTCCCATCCACTCTGCATTTCATGAAAGTTGTGCTTAACCTACTGTACCTGTATGTTTCTCTGCAGTGAGAAAAAAAAGTAATATATGGCATGGTTTAGAAAGTAACTCCTTTAAAATGATAAATATAATAAATATGGGGTTAATGCACTAGTATTTGAATTTTGAAGTAAGTACTGACAATGTATGAGAGTTGATTCATTAATTAAAAGCAGGGGGGAATCTAACATTGATTAGTACAAATTAATTAATATCAATGGAAGCCAAACTCTGTATCTGGAATATCAAAGTGTGTTGTTGTTGTTTTCTAAAGGAGAATGGTGGGATTTTTCTGGCACAACCTGGCTAGGGCAATGGGTGCTCATGTCAACCTCTAAATCCAGAGGGTGGCTTCTCTAACCCAGCGTCCATGAGGTCAGCTACTAGTGACTTCAACCAGAAACCTGAGTTGAACACTACAAAATATAAAGCTTTAGGTCCGATTTGCCTTGGAAATGTCCAGGAAATGGCAGAAAGCAACAAGGCAATTAATCAGGTTTGTGGGTTGGACATCCTAGCAGATTAATTTGAAATGCTATGATGGTCTGCCATGAGTACCGGAGAAAGCATTGCCAGGGATATTTCATTAATGGAAGTGGCTGCAGAATTTATCTAGTATTCATTCATTCATTTATTCATTCATTCATTTCTACCCTACCTTTCTCTCCGAAAGGACCCAAGGTGCTAGCCTTGCTGCTTCCTGTACTATTGTATTAAATTGTTCAACTTTACCTTAAGATCTTCAGTGTAAGCAAGAGGCCTCCAATCAACCAATAGCCCCAACTAAAGTAATCTTATTGAATCAACTGGTGTTTCCTAAGATATTGCCCTGCCATTCAGCAAATACAGTCAATGGGTCTCTTCTGACTGGGACTCCCAACTTGGTAACAACAGTAACAGTTATGGAAATTAACTTTCCCAAAGCCCCTCTTCTGTGATAATTTCCCAGTATAAACCATTGCCTATTAACTTGCTTAACTGGACTCATTTCTCTCAGTCTGCATGTTTAAGAGCAGTATGAGGATGGAGGATGCTTACTGCCCACGTACCTTTCCTGGCACACAAAATTTAACTGAAAGAGTCATGGTGGTGACAAGTTCCATTTATAACCTCCCCCAATTTTTTTCACTGGTTCTTCCATTTTGAATATCTCCATAGAAAATCCATTAACTTGGAATACCTTGTTAGGCTGCTTACTCCCTCTGCCATATCCTGTTCAGATCTGGATGTGGTTTGGCACCAGTGCCTCAGTTGCTGGGAAATGAACAAATTCCACCAGAAATCTTTTAAGCTAGCAATCACATCAACTGCCAACACTGTTTAGGACTGAAGGGACATTACTGCTTATTTTCTGCCTATTGGAAAATTCAGCTGTCTGTAATTTGGTTGGAAAAAGTACCTTCACTGCTTTTTTTTCTTAACGGCCTGTAATACGAGTAATAAAATACAATTTTCATTTAACTAAAAAAATAGCCAGATTCTCAATATACTGCATACTGTAGTATATTTTTATGTCACAGCTGGTTCATTGTGGCCATCCAGCTGTTTTAGACTGCATCCCCCAGGATCCTTCACCAGCAGCTGTAGTGATTAGGGCTGTTGGAATCTTGGGCAGGGCGAGAGTTGCCCACACTTGTTAGAGAGTTCAATATATCAGGTTATGGCAGCCTTCCCCAACCTGGGATCTTACTTCATCAGGCATTATATACACTCAGTGTATATAATGCAGCACTGTGTGCTTGCATGATGAGACACAGTCCTGTCTGATGTGCTATGCTTTGTCAGTTCATACTGTTATTACTGTACATATATCTTTTCTTTTTCTATAGAAGAAGGATTTCAGATGTGTTCATCTCATTATTTTTCCTTTTACCTTCCCAGAAGCAAATGTAAAGATCACCTGCAAAAGGATCTTGACGACAAGAAATGGATGCTTTGATATATAGATTAAGTCCTCCTATTAGAAAAGTTGTCCTTGACTCTCCCACTAATAATACGTTTCTTCCTTTGAAACAGCACTGTGTTTCAGCGTGGGCTTCCTCTCCCCATGTTGACAAATCTTCCCCCAAAGTCTTTGACAGATAATCCCAGTTGACTGCAGTGACATGCACTATGGGATGTCAGAGCTGATGAAGAGCAGGCTCTCCTACTGCTTAACTTCACCAGACCCACTGCCCGTTAAAAGCTCGGGGCTCAAGTCTCCCTACAGGCGCGGCACACACATGCGCAGCCCAGGCAATGAACAGACTTTTTGTTTTTATTCTGAAAGAGGGCTACAAGACGGATCAGAACTTCTTCTAGTCATTTAAATTCCTGCTGTTTCGATGAAACACTTCTCTGTCACTTTTCAAATCCCAGGTAACAAATTTCCAACCGGATTGCAAGAGAAGGGAAGATTTCAGCTAGTGTACTCTAACTAACACATGAGAACTAACTGAGCTGCTCTGCTCACAGCTGTTATTTATTTTAGAACTCGGTATATGAATTCATTGTAGTCAAAATTATTAGGCACGAATCAAGGTTACTACACAAAACAGGGAGATATGCAGATTGGGATTATGTTTTCCCTGGCTTAGACCTGTTCAACGGTTTTCCCTCCTAAACTGTGAGAAATCTGTCTTCTTTTACACTGATGTTTACTCAGAAAGAATCCAAGAGGTGGAGGTTGATTTAACAGAAATCAAACCAAGAATATTATGAATTCTTTTATTTCTTCCAAAGACAAAATACATCAGTACACAACAGCCCTAACATAGCACTGTTCCCACTACACCACACTTCACCTGTGTGGTGCAGTGGATTGAATAATGGACTCACAGGGCATACAGTAGGTTTTAATCCCTGCTCAGCCATGGAAACTCACTGGGTGGTGGGGAACTGGGAAAGCTACTCTTTAAATATCTAAGTTGTCGTAAAAGCCCTGTTAGGGTCACTTGATGTCCATTCCAACTTAACAGCACATAAGGGTTCCCTGGCTTTCAATATGCAGGACTGTTCCCCTCTCCCATTTCAGGATTAAAGTTGAAAGCATGCCTCACTCACCCCACCCCCAAAGATACTATGTGATACACTCCTAGATTCCAAAGGAGAGAGGAGCTCTATGGGCAAGATTCCATTTAGTAAACCCTGCTTTATTTAAATAGAGAGAACATGGGAAAAGCCAACATGCAAGTACACACCTATGAGCAGACAGTAGCATCTGCACTGGGTTATCAGAAAGACACAAGCTAGTTCGCTGAAGATTAAGGAGAGGAGGAAAGGGAAAGGAGAAAAGGAAGAGGAAGGTCCTTGATGAAGATCAAGTGAAACATAAAGATCTCCATCCTCTGAATCTACAAAACCCAAGATCTGAAATGTAAAGTCAAAGCAATCTCTTTCCATCCACATCTACAATAAGCTGAAGCGCCAGTTAACTCATGAATTTGACTGATCATCCTGTATATAGTCAATAGTCCCACCACCATACACAGATATTTCATCATGATACAGTGGTCCCCCGCCAATTCGTGGTTCATATACTGTGATAGAGCCTGTAGTCATCAAACAGTGGTTTCTTTCACCATATCTTCCACTTCATACAGCCAGGTATGAAGGGGAGCACTATTTAAATAACTGTTTTTTCTTCGGATGGGGGGGTGCCACGCCAATTAATTATTAACAGGTTTGTCAGGGAATCCAGGACTGCACTCAATCTGTTTTATCATGTCAAATCACTGCTTATATACTATCAATATATTCCATCATAAGCATTAAAGGATATATTCAAAATGGTAGCTTATTTGACCAACTGCAGTTTAGACAACACTTCCTGAAACATAAGCATCTGAATAGTACTACGTTGTTAGGCCTGAAGTATTTAATAGTTTACATTTGCAACTTAAAAAGAATGTACTGGCAACATTAATACTTAGTCCAGTTTACAAAAGAAACTTAAGCAAGTCCTTCTCTCCTGCTTGTTGGCTTGACCACTGCTATTCCCTTGGAAGAAGCAAAAGTTAAAATTCAACAAGATAAAAGTAGTGGTCATAGCAGGTCAAAAATGTACTTTTCTAAAATATTTATGACCACATGTGCACATTCCAACCTTTCTTAAAACCCCTTTTATCAAATCTTCTCCTTTCACTTTAGCAGAATGCATAATTATGTTGGACGATGCAAAGGCCTAAGGTCAGGAGGAACCTGTCTGTATGTCAGATTCAAATGTAGTATAAAGACTTATTGAGGCCTCCCTCTACAACTTGCTGTCCACGACCAACCTCAACCTAAAGACATCAATAAAGAGGATCAGCCTAACAGGACAGGATAATGGCACAGGAAAGCAATGTATCACAGCCGGATGGCTCATAAACCTTTGGGTCTTCCCTAGCACCCACAAGGACAAGAAGAATCTTCACATCTGGAAGGAGGCCAGTGAAATAGTCACCAACAGTTTATTTATTACTGACCCAGCATTCCCTAATCGCCAAGAAAAACACCAAGCACATGCAGATCCCTTTGGATAGATTTTAACATCTGATTATGTAAACATAGATATTAGAGCACGAGCAGGCCAATTTTTTTCTAAAACAGTGGTAGTACCCATCTCCATTCTAATAATCTGCCCCCCCATGTGTGTGTGTGTGCAAACACGCTCGCACGCATGCACACACACACACACACTTGTGTGCACGTACGCACGCGCACGCGCACGCGCGCGCGCACACACACACACACACACACACACACACACACACACACCTATAGATGGAGAGTTAGGTAGTCAGGTAGACCACTAGTAGATCAAAGAGGATTTGTCCAGCAAGCAACAACATAATTTTGCAATAAATATTTGGAGGATTGAATGCAGAAATGTGAGAGTAATTCTCCAAAGTCCAGCAAAGAGTACATGAAGCCCCCAAACTGCTGGTGGCTGCCTCCAGTTCAAGAGGAACCACAGTTTGTGGATAGAGATGTAAAATTTCTGGGAATTTTGAAGGTCAGGAAAAAACATGTTTATTCCCTGTTTTTTTTTCCGGGGGGGGGGAGAGACATTTTCAGAAAAAATGAAAAAAAAATGCTACATTAGCTCTCCCCACCCCCTTTTACAGCTTGAAAGTCATTCTGTTACTCTGGAACATAAAATATGACTAGAGGCAATTTGACTTGGCATAAAATTATCACAACTAGCATATTAAAATATAGTGTATCCAAATAATAATAATATTTATTTGTAATTGTAAGTAACAAATGGAATAACAATCTTCTGTACTGTTTACTAGTTTATGGGGAACAAAAAATCCTCGACAAAGCAATGTTTAAAAATCTAGAATTAACCATTCACATTTCCTCTCCATAGTATTAAATAAAAATAAAATAAAAACCTCATTCTTGTAAAAAGAATTGAAGAGGGGGGAAATGCATAGAAGGGAGTGGGACTAAGTTTCAATGAACGGGCATGAAATTTAATCAGAATCATTTTTCTTGCTCTGTATTTTCTTCCAGTGCTTTGAGGTCTAGTGAAGAGGACAGAACAGAACCAAACATAACCACCCACATATAAAAACAAAAGTGAAACCTTTTTCTTTTTCTTGGGACAATAGCAGCACCTCCTAAATGAAGAAATGCATCTTGTTCTTGCCTTGGAGAGTTCAGTTTGTAACCTAGGACTTGCTTGTCCTGAGTGCACAGAAATCAGAATAATCTGATACTATGCATATTTTTAAGAAATGATTTGGAAAATATTAGAGCACCCTGTCTTAAAATATTTTATTCATCATGTTAAAATCAAACATTCCATAATCATTTTTTATTTTTTCAATTTTCCAATTTTCCAGAAACCAAAAGGCTTCAGGGGAAAAAAATGGAAACACATGTTTGTTTTTTCCCTGAAGGCTTCATTTCCCCCCGGACCTTCACATCTCAAGTTATGGAGCAGTTTAAGCTGCTCAAAGGTACAATTTACTACCTGCATATCTAGGGCCTGAAAAAAAGCAGTGGGTTGTAAACTAACCATCATGCTGTTAGCCTATCTCATGAAAAATTCTGTAAACATTATTCCAAAGATTGCCAAAACTTCTCTCCAAGATCACCTCTTTGCTATCAAGATTATTCTTTGGCTTGCTTCCCCAATCCATTCCTGAAATGATGTCAGCTACCAGTTCATAATTTCTACCGCCTCCCTTTTTGCAGAAGGTGGCAATTACTGGCTTTGGCTATATGTCTGAATAGTAAATTTGGATCTACAAAAAGCTCACACTGAAACAAATCAATTAGGTTTCTAAGGCGCTGCAATATTTTGTGCCCCTCCAATTTTGCCAACACACTCTGGCTCAAACATCTGGATCAGCTTTCCAAATAGTTTTGGAGAGCATGGGGAAAAGGTGGAACCCCAAACATTACATTTTATGGGATAGGAAAACACCTTCTGATACTACTTCCTGGAACCATCCTCAAGAGACAGGTGGACCTACTGTACTTCAAGACTGCCCTATATTCCCGTTGTTGATAGAGAAGAACATGAGGGTTGATGGTATCAAACAAAACTGAGAACAAGATGAAAGAAATGAATAAGATTGCATCTTAAGGCACATTGCCTTGGTAAATAAAAAACTCATTATTAGATGGTTCCACAGATGGCTTATTTACACACCTTGTTCTACAGCATCCTTATTATCCATCTGTGTCATTTTTAAAATCTGTCACAGGCCACACATAAGTTTGTCCTGGGGTCTTGATACAACAACCTAGCATTTAAATCACTGGTGTCATTCACATATAAACGCTTAACTGTCCTGGTAAGGTATATTTCACGCATCATACAGCCTCCCTGCCTGTCACTCTTCCCTGCCTTTATCAAAACCACATTGTCCATTCCTTCCACTAGCATTCAAATCCCTTATTTTTGCTTTTCAACTGGGTGGGCAATGTAGAGCCTCCATAATTAACTTGTAAACCACCCAGAGAATGCTTAAGGTACTATGGGGAGGTATATAAGCAGCACACTTTTAGTGTTGTAGTGAGAAATAAGCATTTGAGTTAGGGCTATAGAACAAAGAGAAGAATCGTTTTTTAAAAAAATACAATTTTCAAACTGTTTAATTGTCGTACTTACCAAGGTGAGCAGGTTAGCAAAAGGAGAAAGGCTCAATCCCACACCACACTTCATTCTGTGCATCACCATCTGGATTACACAAGCCAAAAGCAAAGCAAAGTAATGCAACTGGAGTCAGGCTGAATGACAGCTGTCTGGAATTCTGGATAAGAGCACTCACTACTTAAATGCAGTACGTACTGCACCTGAGAAATCATTTAAGCAGAAGTTTCTGTTTTATAAAGAGATTTATCTACACTATAAAGCAAGAACTAACACAAAGGGCGGAAATTCTACAGGGATATTCATATATTGTATTTTAAAATGGATTCGTATCCCCCTCTTTATTACTCTCTCCTCTTGCAAAGCTCACTATTATACTGTACTTCAATTCTAAAATTCTGTTTCATAGCAGTTTGTTAATATTCTGACAACTATTTAAAAAAAACAGTTTGAGTGTTTTTGGAAAGCTAGATGCTAATGAAAAATCTTTTACAGGGAGAGACTGATCATACATTAAAACATTGTGTGCAACTGGAGCACACATTCTTAAGAAAGCAGTGAGCACACATAGTCAGAACTGATTGTCTATATAGAAAATTAATTATACAGTATTTGGGGGTTTCTATTTTTTTAATGATAAAAACATAAGCTGGTTTTTAAATACAGCATGACGTACAAATAAGAACTGAATCCCATGCAAAAATGATCCAGGCTAATATTTTCATCTCTGATCCTTGGTTGGAGATAATAATAGAAGAAGCTTGCGAGCTACATTCAATTTGTGCACTTTAGGCTCCTTATAAGATACAAATCAACCTTGGAGTAAACCCCATTAAACCTTGTAGGATTCCTTCCGAGGAAACAGGTAAAAGGATTAAGTCATGGGGGTTCTCTTTTCCTAGTCACGCACTGAATCATCTGGGTACAAACCAGAAGGTAGAAAACTTACCTCTTGTTTAGACTAACTCTAAACTTTAATAAACTCCAGCCAGGACAGCCAGTAATAAATAGTCCAAAATGGAACTTTTTCCATTTCTAATAGAAACTCTTCTGTTGTTGGCATTAAAACATAGTCTACAGCAGGCATGTCATTGTCCAACTTCGAACAAGATCTACTTTTTCTGGCCAAAAGTGCTGGTGATCTACCACCATGAAATTTACGTTTCAAATTAGTTTCAAATTAAATTGTAACCCAACACAGTTGGAGGATTCCCCCTCCCCATTTTTAACGAACCTTTTATCATTTACTTGGATGCGATTAGCTGTTAAGCAAATTAAGCAAAAAGAAAGCAGAGAGACGAAGATCCAGTAAGAACTGCGATGGGAAATAGAAAGTACATTTTTTTCTTAAAGTTTTGTTAAGTATTCACTTTCTTTAACTGTCTTAATAACTTTCTTTAACTTTTATTGAGTAATTTGTGTTAAATTTAAGTTGGGTATTGATCCAGGCTGATCTTGCACAATCTTTAATATTTCGCTCTCGCTCATTAGTGAGACATCTGAGCCTGCATTTCATCCACCAGTTTTTTGAAGTTGGATGAATATTGTGTGAGGGTCAGTCTCAGGGAATCATGGAGATGTTCATCTGTCATGTTGGAACATTGTGTACTCTTTGTCATTTTCAGATGAGAAAATGCAGATTCACACAAATAACTTGTATCAAAACAGGAGTGTATAGCTTCACTGCATCTTCTCAAGTTGGGAAATTTGTCTCTAGGCCCTCGCTTCCAAAATGATTCTTGCTCAGCACGGGTCTTGAGAAAAATGTTATTTTAAGGGTTAATATTTTGTTTTCAAGGGATGGCTTGTTCAATGAGTAATTTTTACTGATAGCAGCTGCAGTTTCTTTACTGTCCACATCTACTTTGAATGGGCATGACAAGTACTCCACAACTGTTTCAATTTTTCAGAAGTCACAGAATCTATTTTCGAATTCCTGGATAACAAAACAGAATTCTGTCACATACTTCTCGTTTTGAAAAACAAAATCTGCATATTGTCCCAGATGGTCCTTCATATTAGCAAAATGTTCAAAAGTATTGTTTGCAAGGTCAGTCCTCATTAGCTCAAATTTGCTCTTGTAGAATGAAATCATCTCACAAATGCATTTGTTTTTACCTTGTAGTTCAAGGTTCATATCACTTAGTTTGCCTGTAAAATCAGTGGCAATGCCATATCACATAATCACTCCTCATCTTCCAACTCTACTTTTTCATCTCCCCTCTCCTTCAAAAAAAACTTCTTATTTCATTCAGCAGATCATGAAATCTTTGCAGAAATTTGGGCCTACTTAGCCACCTTACATCTCTGTGTGAAATGATTTCTGCTGCCCCCTCATCAAGAGTAAGAATGAAAACCAGTCTTTTAAGCGATCTTCCATGTACTGAATTTACAATTTTGAAAGCGATGTCCATGACAGTTTTTGCATTGAGTCTGTTGCTTGCCAAAACTTGCTGGTGAATGATGGAATGGGATGAAAGGAAATCTGGGAAGTAGTCATGCTGTCAACAGAAGGCTATGAAACCGCTAACCTCACCTGCCATTACTCTTGCTCCATCAGTAGCGATGGAAACAAGTCTATGCAATGGAGAATTAAACTTTGTAACAAAAGAATGGAAAGAACTGAATAGTTCCTTATAGGTAGTTCTCCCTTTTAAAAAAAATCATTCCAAGTAGTTCTTCTTTAACAATGACGTCTTCAAAAACCATCCAGATAAAGGCTAGTAACTGAGCTGTGTCTCTTATGTCTGTAGATTCATTCAGTTGGAGTGAGAAAGCAACATAATTTGAAACATCCTCCAACAATTGTTCAGCTGTGTCTCAACACATCTTTTTTACTCGCTGCACGGCAGTGTTTCTTGACAATTGTACATCTTTAATAGCAGCTATGATCTCTTATATTTAAATCCACCAAAAAGATTGTCAGCTGTTTCAATAAAACAGTCTTTGACAAATTCCCCTTCAGTGAAAGGTTTGCATTTCTTTGCAATCAGGTTGCTGACCTTGAAGGATGCTATGTTTTCACTGACCGAATTTGATCTTGGCTTTGCCATCAACTGTTGCTGAGTAGCTAATTTTGATTTAACTTCTTTGAGCTTCATTTTACAAATTCTACTTTTGGGTGGAAAATCAGCATCAAACTTATTACTATGCAGAGCCTTATAATTATAATGATGTTCCAGATTACCCTTTTTGGCAAGGACACTGGGGTATTACAAATTACACAACAACACTTGTCTTTCACCATGATGAAGTCATCCATTTCCCATTCATCATGAAAGTGGTAGGCTTTGTTCTTCTTTGGAACACTCATCTTCGCTATATTGGGGTGGCTGGATGTAAGAATGCCAAAGTTGCTAAATTAGTATAATCTCTGGCTGAATCTGGTAAATTCTAAAAGTGAAAATAAGAATTCATCTTATTGGCACTAATATTCAAATACCACCAAACAATAATTAAAAAAACTCAAACATCTGCCCAGCAAACCAGATAAAATCAAATACTGCCAAACAAGTTCAAATACTACCACACACGATTTAATAGATTCTGCACATAGTGTAGAATCAATGCAAAGTCAAGGAGAAATAAAATTGCAGTGTAGAATAAATACAAAGGATAAGCAAAATAAAATTGCAGAGGCAAGCAGGAGTCACAGTGGTTTGAACCAATTCAAAGGCAAGGCATAGGCAAATAAGAACAAAATTAGAAAAGCCCACCAAAATCACCATATTTTTGCAACTTTGTTGTGTCTGCCTAAAACGTTTAGTGAAAGCAAACTATAAAACAATCAATGACCAGCACATGGCACAACTAATATGGTAAGTGTATTCAGGTAATATAACACACTTCTAAGGGGCAGGAATGGGTGATTCTGAGAGGTAGAAGACCAGGTATGATGCTGGGCCTGTGGCATCTTGTCATGGGACACGGGCAATGGCCCTCTGGGGCACCCATACATTATTGGCATGAAAACAGTAAACACCCCTAATACACCCACAGGCAAGATTCCCGCAGGCAGAGAAAAAAGAAAGGCAACAGCTCAGCAGTGGAGACAAGCCGTTGGCAGACAACCTGCCAGCACGAGCTCTCTCCTAGTGATGGGGCAAACTGCTGGAGAGATGGAGCCAAGTGGGGCTGGCTATCTACCTCTGACCCCTCTGCAATCTACAGGTAGGTCACGATCTACCTGTTGGACATGCCTGGTCTATAGAAATCTTGTTATTATGGTTCCGGGCTGATTGTGGTTGGTGCTCTTGCTGTTTTCATAGTCATTATCATCGTCAGCAACCACAGCATTTTGACCATTAGGACTTCAACTTCAGAATTGTTAATATTACAGTATTACTACTTTATTAATTTTTAAAAGTATTTACTCTTTACTGCTTCTCAGCCCATGAGGGCCTCTAAAGGGTTGCACAACCATAAGAATATAAAAACTCTGGTTTCAAACTTTTTTTAAAAAACCTGATGTTAGAAGTCAACATTCTTTAAAAATAGATCAGCTCTAAAAGCCAGCTGTAAAACCAACATTGATACTTTTATATTACTTTATATGTTTTATTTTCCTTACTATTGCCTTGGACAATGCAGTTGGAAAGGCAATAAAGAGATTTTTAAAAAAATTATGCATGTTGCAGGGCTAAAATGTCAACATCATTCATCAGCTTTTATATTTACTTAAAAATAAAACACACCCACCTTTTTTAATGGAAAAGAAAAATGGTTGCATGTCAGAGTATGAACCAGCCGTGGAAATATTTGTGACATCTGTTGCATTCATTCTAAATAATTCTTTAAAGTCAGTGCTGACTACAAAACATACAAAATTAATTTTAAAGCTACATTAAAATGGCATCAATGATATATCCTAGCTGGACCAAATCAAGAAACTGAGACATTACTCCACAGAATGAGCCAATTAATTCATGCTTTCAAATAGGAAAGTCTGTGGTTGTCTTTTAGACTATGCGTATTAAAGAAATTCTAACCTCAAATTTACAAGACAGGAGGATTGGTGTTTAATCATTTCTACCTCAGACTTCTGTTTTGTGTGGCTTTTGAAAAGTGCTCAGCACTGTGGGTCTGTGAGCCCCACCAGCCACAGCTTTCTTTCCCCAGCCCCTTCCATCCTTTGCGCCATAAAAGCAGGAAGCACAGGATAAAAACTCAACAGGATTTATTGGAACTTGGACAGAGGTAAGAGGCAACAACATGTATTATATTCAGAATCCTAAGTACTGGTTCAGCTCACTTGTCTAACATCATCTCCAGCAGTCTTACATCCTTCAGCTTCCTTCACAGGAAGGGTCAAAGTCACTCAGAGGGGCTCAGTTCCATTCTGTTTGCCTCCCATATGGTCACTTAGCACAGCGCAGCTCCCAGAGTGCTTTCCTCCTAAATGTGCCTCCTGCAGCGAGTCGTGCTATGTCCTCATAGGTGGCAAATAAGGTGTGGTTCTTCCTCTCATGTTGTTCATCCCCTGACTTCTTGACACGGGTGGTTGCTTCATCCCTTTCTCCACCAGCATCTACTTTCAAAGAGTATTAGGTGGCCTTATTTCCTTCTGTCTCCAAAAGGAGGATAGCGGGAGTTCCTCTATACTCATATTGGACAGCAGAGAGGGGGAGAGAGTAAGAAATAAGGCCACCCAATACCCTTGCAAAGTAGATACAGTGACCCCCCCCCACCTACCGCGGGGATTAGGGACCCAACCCGACCCACGATAATTGAAAATCCGCAATATGCGGATGCAGGTTGGGCTGGGGTGGGGTGGGGCTAGCTGGGGGCCCTTGTACTTACCCCCAGCCTGGTGCTGCCCTGAATTGGCCTGCAAGGGCCTTCCCAGGCCTTCTAGAGGCTCTAAAAGGGCCTCCCTGGGAACCGGAATTGACTTCCAGTTTACAGGGAAGCCATTTTTGGGCCTCCAGAAGGCCCGGGAAGGCCCTTGCAGGCCCGTTCAGGCCAGAACCAGTCCTGGGGTAAGTACAGCAGGCCTGAAACAGGTCTCCCCCCCTTAACCCGGGGGGGGGTGTCATATACTGCGGTCCTGCGATATAGTGGGACTGCAGTGTATGAATTGTGAATGGGCAGGGGACCACTGTACTTCCTCCTTGGGAGCCCAGATACCTAACCAGGTATCCTATTTACGCATGTAATATCAGTCACCAGGCGGTTTCCTCCTCTTCTGGGGATCCCATGCCCAGTAGTTGCCTGGCCACTCTTCCCAACTCTGAGGTGACTGCCTATATCCTTGGGGGTTTTGCACATATCCAGTTTGACAACCCTCTTCCTCTCACCTTGTCTCCTGCCAGGTTTCTGCCTCCACCTCAGTGTGGATGAGCCATTAGTCAAATCATGGCTCCCTGTAGCTTTCCAATAACAACACCTAAGAGTCAGACACAAAATATGTAATTCAAGCAAGGATGGCAGCTCTTACCTGGAAGGTAGATGATTCTTCTTCAAATGCATTTCTAATTTTCAATAACTATGCAATAGGCAGCAAAATTCAGTGCACATATCTAACAAAACATATCCGGATATTTATGGTATTGTTTTACATATATAAATCTTGAAGAAGTCTTATATCACCTCAAACACTAACAAGATTGATTTGGCTTCAGATTTTGTGGATTATAGTGCTTCCGACACACACAGCCTCCAAAAGCCCAGGTCCAGTCAAACTTGTCTAACTTTAAGGTGACACAAGAGTCCTTGCTGTTTTTTGGCTACCTCACCCCCTAAAATATTAATCTTAGTAATATTTATCCAAATGCAGTCTTTCAACTCAGTTATGCACATCAGGGGAAAGGGTATAGCTAGAATTTCTGTTGCCCAAAGCACTTTCTGATAATACCATCACCTAATGAGGCAAAACAACAAATAAGATGGCTTGAACTGCACATTAAAATGTTTATTTCTTGAATCCAAAAAATGAGTGTCTGATCAAGGGCTGACCCCAGTTTGTTGTGAGTCCTGTGACTTTCTTTTCAAACCACAATCCATTCTTCTCATTCTAAATGAATCTCGGTTGTTTATAATAATCATCATGTTCTGTCAAGTCAATTCTGACTCATGAGAACCCTTTCTAGCATTTTCCAGGTAGAGAATACTGCACTCCCTTCTTAGGGGAGAACCCGGGAACAGTGAATTTACCATTCCCTTCTTAGGGGGAGAACCCAGGAACAGTGTGTGTTGCCTAAGGCCACACAGGGGGCTTAACCAACAGGATACAGAGTGAGGAATTGAACTTCCAACCTCTGGTTCTGCAACCAGATACCTAAACCACTGAGCTATCCAGCCAGCATTTTGTTTATACTGCATCCATGTTCATACTACATAAAATTTCTGAGTGTTCTCACAATCCAAATAAAACATTTAATATTTATATTAATTCTAATAATTGAGCACTAGAGCTAATTTTTAGTCATCCCTCCAACCAGTAAATGAATGCAAAATATTACATGATCTAATTTAAAATTATATTTAAAACAGACATTCTAAACTGCAATTAGAAGATTGATTAGCAATGATTTAAAACCATGGGCTAACAGTGTAATACAAACCTCCTATTTACTAAGAAGGATTTCTAATTCATTTAAATGGGGCTTACTTGCAAGTTATTAAGTATAGAGTGATCTGCCACCAATACATCAGAAAAGCCCTGATCAGAAGGATAAAAGAGGGCACTAATTTGCAGAAATGTAAATGTGCTGATTTCTATGTATAGATGAAAAAATGAGAAATATTTTTATTATTTAAACAGAACTACAAGCCTTCTTGTTTGCATAGAGAAGGCTGTCGCCAGGTGACCCATGGACCTTCTATCTTTGCTCTCTAGATACTACCTGCGGCTACACAATTTCAAGTGATCTCACCTCCCTAATTATGTTTGTTTAAAACAGATTTGGAGTGGATGGCCCTTCAAACCAGTGGCATCTTCAAAACAAGGACTGTACTCTGGCCAGCCTTCAAAAGGTGAACTTTCCTCCCTAAAAGAAGACAAGTGGCCCTCCACTTTATCACCATCTAATTATCACCTTCATTTTCCCCTTTCAGAATATTTATTCAGAGCTGAAAACCTCACAATTGTGAATTTTGCTATACATTTCTTTTAATTCTCTTCACAACTGGTGACTATTTTAAATCATCTGCTTCTTGGGAATCTGCTTGGGGGTTAGTTATACTTTATCACTGTGATGGGTAGTTAAGTAGTGTTGGCAGGACCACCCGTTGCCCTTCTGAGTCATGTGGTCATCAAGAACTTCCTAATCATGCCTCCATCTAAAACCAACACTGGTTTTGGCAAAGGTCTGTCTATGAGAGATTAAAAATGAAACTGGTGTATTACAGGGTTTGTAGATCTTACTTCTGGTAGGAATGCCATTTAAAGGGGTAATAATTTTATCTACATTATTAGCTGTCGGAATACATCAATGTCTTATCACACAAAATCATCTTCACAGTACTGCTGTAAGTACAATTAAACAATTTTCAAACAAAAAAGCCCAATTTTGAAAGTCTTTAGCAGTTGGAGAAAAAGCAGAGAGAAGCTTGCTACTATTATAGCCTGAATTTAGCCATTTTTAAAAAAAATCAGAATTATGAGCCCTGTCAGATTTTGTCTGACACTGACTCAACTAAAGCACAGTTCCAGGCAACTGCATGGCTTTCTTCAAGAGCTATCAGTTCACTGAGCATGCAAAGCTATTTAATTGCTCTTTAATCAGTGTTCCCTCTCAGTGATAGAGAAAGGTGGGAGCAACAGACATAAAACTTCAACTATACCACTGGGATCACCACAACAAAAATCTAGATAGAAGCTCACTGGACTGAAAACAATAAAAATGGCTACTTCATTAAAACTCTCTTTAAAGTCTGGAATATTTTATTTAGCGAGCTTCCCTCCCTAGTGCTGTAAATCTGGTCATTTTGTTTTCCAATCCATAACCACTTTTCAAGTTAAATTACTTCATCATGCCACCTGATTTCTGGTATAAAAGGCATGCATAATAATATAATGAATACTAGGTTCTGAAGAGGATAAGAAGAAAGGGAGGATTCAGAGGCACATACTAGTAGCCAACCGGACTATAACAGTGGGAAATCCTGACACAGGAACAAAATGAGTGAGGCCAAGGGAGGACTTGGCCTTTGTGGAAGCCCCCTTATTAGTCACTGTTCTCAAAGGCTACAAATATCATAAGATACTGTCTGGTCAGACCAAAGACCTACCTCACCTGGCATTCTGTTCACTCTCACACCTGTCATCGACCAAATGCCTATGGGAAGTGCACCACGTGGTGATGGAGCAAAATAGACTTTTGTCATAGCCTACGTATCAAGAACAGGATTGAGAATCACATGTAACAACAAATTGAGGCCCACAGATCAATCCAGCCTGGGGTTGTATCGCAGCAGACTGACCATGAATGTTCATGTGTACCAACTCTATTCTATGTTTTGTTTTGACCTGAATCCAGCATCATCCTAGTGGATATCCACTAGCTTGATAAGATTTCATTCTCTTCAAATCTATCCTCCCCATCTTCACCACCATCCAAAAGCCTGATCTATAGAATTTTCCAGCCTTCTGGAGCAGCTTTCAAGGGTTCAAAGGGAACACTGAATAACAACAGAGCTGCCTTCTTCACAGGTGAACTGACATAAGAAATTCCTTCAGTGTAACAACCCTATGAAATCTTATTTTTAGAGACTTGCCCTTAACTACACAAACTAGTATCATACTGACTTGCTTTGGCTGTGCAACAGGAGTGACAGCACCAGGGTTAACTAATATACATTCAAGATTTAAAAAATAAATAATGATTTAAATCAATTTTAAAATTTTTATTTTTTTATTTTTATCTACCTTGGATCTGAACAAATATCAATTAGATTCCAGTGGAATACCTATTAACATAACCATCATTCAGGTCCGTGCTCCAACTATCAGTTCTGAAGAAGATGAAATTGAAAGCTTTTATATAGGCATCCAGAAGAAATGGCTCACATGCCAAAACATGGTTATAGTCACAGGTGAATGGAACATAAAAGTAGGGAACAACATCGAACCAAGTGTTCCTGGAAAGTTTAGCCTGGGGGTAGAAATGAACCAGGATAATGACTCATAGTTTGTTTATTCCAAATGCATGCTTCAAAACAGCTGATCAGATGGCTGTCCATCTGGACATAGCCAGATAATCAATACAGAAACTAAACAGACTATGTAATTAGAAACAGAAGATAGAGCAGCTGTATTCTCTCAGCTAAAACAAGACCAGGAGCAGATTGTGGTAAGCTACAGAGAAAAACAATTCCAATAAACTACTTGCTTATCACAGATGCATTATGTTTAACTCAAATGCTACCATTCATATTTGTTGAACAGCAGCATTGACAATTGCTTTGTGGGTGAGAACAATAACTGATAAAAAGGAGTCAACTTTTGAGATTTTCCCTTGCTTGGTGTCACTTGACCAGTCATAGTGAACACAAAATGTATCCTTGACTCCTGCCATCGGTGTGGTCAGCATTCAAGCTGCCCTTTGCAATAAAAAGCTTGCCGTCCTTTTTCCTGCTAGCAACACAGGTGTGATATTGTGCAGCAATAACAGGCTATCTTCTAGCATTTTGAATCTTGGGTACAGAAGCACAATATTCTGCATTCATAAAATGGAGGGAGATGATGGTGGAGGTTTAAAAACTGGATTTTATGTGCTACTACTTGTAGCATGGAGCTTTTGAGTTTTCATGCACTACTGCCATGGGTTTTGTTTTGTTCTGCTTTTGCTGCCTCTTTTATTTGATATTTTAATGTTTAGTTTTTATTATTACTTGTAACCCACCTCACAAAAGCTTTTGATAAGGCTGCATTAAAGAAACAAAACAAAACAGACCAATAAAATGTTTGTATTATCCTAACACTAATAATGCAGCTACAACTCCTACAAGTTTATATCTGTGATATTATACCAAGTCAGCAAGAGGGCCATTTTCATATAAATTGATAGTCATGGATCAGAAAAACAAGAAACTTCTTCATAACCTGAAAAAATGTACGACTTCTGAGAAAAGATTAACAGAAGCAGATAATGATAATAATAGCAAATTGCACTGGGAAATGAAAGAAACAGTTTACCATGAGATCAGAGAGTACTTAATAACTTTTATTTAAAAAGAGAATACCATCTTTACAAAACACATAATTAATCTGTGAACTTCTGATGCAGCAAGGCTTAGGTTTGTGACACAAACATTAAGAACACTTGCCTCTTTATCCAAGAAGGTACATTATTTAGAAAGAACATAAATAGCCACATGACATGATCTAATAAACTGATCATAAAATAACAAGGTTGGGTTTGGCAATTAATTCTATGAGTAATTGTCCTTGGGTTCTTTGCTGATTCATACCGCTGATTCATCCATGCCTCACACTGGAGGTGACACTGCAGATACAGGAATGAGTAATTGTTTGGTTTGATCTAAGAGGACTCTTATTTTAAAATTTTCAGGTTGAGAATTAGAGCTAGTTAGCATCATCTGTAAAAATATCTTAAATAAAAACAGACAAGTTGTTCTGGCTGTCCTGCAGTATTACAGTCTTCTTTCAGTACTCTAGAATGAGTTCTAGGCTGATTTTATTATTTATTATGTCTTTGATGATCCTCCTAAATGACTGAATTATGGTAATCTGCAGCAGCAGGCCGATACCCTATACAATATGGAATATTCAGGATATGGGACAGCAAATGTCTTACATTTTGCCAAGATGTGAAACACTTCATGGAAGAAAGCATTGAGAAAATTAAAATGCAGAACTTCTTAGATCTTTTCCCCTTTGCAACATTTAATCCAAGGGTACTTGCCAGCTAAATTCTAAATTTTATTTGCCGTTCAGTGCACATAGACAAGACATATATTTGTTTTGGGAAGATGGCTAGCTTGTAACATATAGGGCCCATTTGAAAACTGTTTATGTCTCCTTCAAAATGTAAGGTTTTCCAGAGACTTTGGTCATGTCACAAGATATATTTCTTAGGACACTCATAAACAAGCCAGCTGCTTGACTTACTGTCCAAGCCTTTGTAATGACATAACACTGCAAGGACATTATATACTTGTTTAATGAAGGAAGGTTCTCACTTCCAAAATTCCAGTTTAGATTAGAGATGCTTTGTCTGTAAGTTATAACAATTTGCAATTTCAACAAAGTAGCAAGCATTTTTGAAAAAATGAGCCATAGATAACTGCCATTAAACCTAATACTGTTGATGACCTGAAGAAAACATGAAGATAGATTTACACTGGACTGGTGGAACTATGACAAGAATTAAGTACTTGTTGACAGTGAAATAAAGTACATAAATATATACCAGTATTTCTTTTTAAAAGAGGAACAATCAAACTGAAGTCCTTTAGGTTTTCCTATATTAAGCAGTTTTAACTGAAATCTATTGTTGCCACATTTACTGAAATCTGAAGAAACCCAAAACGTGTTTGCAAGTTTCTGAATTGGCTTTGCTTGGACCTCAGCTGCCTTTGTTCCTTCCTTCCTTCCTTCCTTCCAGAACGATCATGTCCTCTTTTACCACGTTCTGCTTCCAAGCTTTATAAGAACAACATGCAAGAAGCACAGCATTTCTCACGATAGAAATACCCTTTGATTCTGAAATCTATGTAGCAGCCTAGTGAGAACATGAACAGAAGGCTACACTAGGTATTACTGCAGATCTCCAGGTAGGGCTAGGAAAGAAACCTGCCAGAAACCCTGCATACCTTATCAGAGTTGACAGTGCTAGCTGGGATGAACCAACAATGTGTCTTAATATAAGGCAGCTTGGCGTGTACCTCTTTTGCCAATTATTTTGCCACTGAGGAAAATACTTGGAACTTTGATATATGAACTCCTTGGAGCTCCTCAGATCAGGCAATGGTCTCAAAATCACAATCTTTAACTTTCTCCTTCTTTTGTTAGTTTTTAGTTGGTACTCCTGACTTTGGAGTCTTAGTTCTGGTTCCCTCTTAAGACCATGCTCCTTGTGAACTGGAATACTGTTACAATCTCTGCAAAACAGGATTAAGTTAGTCTTAAAGAACCTTTTAAAATATATTTTAATACACTGCTGTTTTATGTGGCCTCCCCATCCAGTATAATATAATTATTTGCCTGTCCTCCTCAGACAACCCTGACATCTATCTATCTATCTATCTATCTATCTATCTATCTATCTATCTATC
>JAHTLZ010000016.1:57835419-57898640 GCA_023846285.1 Phrynocephalus versicolor
ATCTATCTATCTATCTATCTATCTATCTATCTATCTATCTATCTATCCATCCATCCATCCATCCATCTATTCTATTCTATCTATCACACATCTGGCTTCAAAGGCCACTCTGGGCAGTTTAAAACAAAAAATGTAAAACAAATTTAAAAATTTTAAACAATTTAATGTTAAAACAGCAATATTAAATTGTGACACCACAGAGGTCAAAATAATATAAAGGGATAAGCATAAACTAAACATTGCAAACACAAAACAAAAGACATTTAATAAAAGCATTCATGAAGTTGGGATAAAGAATTTAGGAGCTAGTAGATAAGGAAATTCTCTTGCTAGTTTTAATGGGCAAGTATGAGCAGAACATTTATCTAATTGAACTGCTGGACAGCTCAGTGGCTCAGGTCTCTGGCGGTGGAGCCAGAGCCTGGGAGTTCAATTCCCCATTGTGCTTCTTTGACAGGGGCCGAACTCGGTGATCCATAGGCTCCCTTCCAGCTCTGCAGTTCAAAGGTGGCTATTAATATAAATGTTTTGGAAACCCACGTACATATGTTGGCTGCTCCCAGATTGTGGAATTAACTGCCCCTCAGGAATCCAGGTTGGCCTCCTCCCTCTAATCCTTCAACTGACATGCAAAAACCTTCCTTTTTAGGTAGGTGTCTAAGTAATTTGGACAACTTGGGTTTTTAGGACTGCATTTTTGTTTAAAAAAAAATAAGTATTTCCAACACAGTTGATTGGACAAAGTGGTATTTCAGGATCTGAAAAATAGACCCTGCTCCTGCAGGAAAATAAAATTTAAATAGTGAAGAGTGTCCTCATAATAACTTGTTCATTAATGCTTCCCTAAGAACTACCAACCCCTTAAAATGGATAGATCTCCCAGAAAGACTAGCCCCTGGTTACATGGAGAACTGGGTTACTTTTTACAAGGCATTTTATAGGTTATGGATAGGAGATGGCAGATCCAAAGAAAACAGGGCTCTTCTCCCAAGAGGCTACATTGCAAGTACATCATTGTACTCTCTGCCCATCACGTAATATGAAAGATTTGGTGTTAGCTGCCTCAAATGCTCTTGGTGTCATCTGTTATTGGGACAAAATTACCTGAGATATTTATTATTTGCACTGCGATGCTCTGAAACGAACAAAGGAGGAATGCTTGATTCATATGGAGAAACTGCTTTTGAAGTCACCACTTCTAGCAGAGCTAACCTAGGGCAGTTCCAAATGTCAATTTTGTTTTGAATTGCTCTTCATATGCTTCCAGCAAGTTCCAGCTGTGGCAAACCATACATGCTGAAAGACGGCACGGAAGTGGCAAAAACCGCTGAGACTATAGGCAGAAGCTGTCACTCACAAACAGAAATGGAGCTACCTCCATGGGGATTCCTTATTCTTCAAGAGAGAAAGGTAGGAGCTTGATGTCAGGCAAAGGTGAATGCTTGCTTCTCAATACTTAAATATGGAAAAGAGGGTTAGCCAATACATTGTAGCAAATAATTTTACATTATTTTTTATTTTTATGAGTTGTCAGAGAGAGGGGAAGGAGTGGATGGGAGGGGCAAAAAAACAAGTGGGGAAGAGAGAGACAGCAAAGGGGGGAGGAGAGGTGAAAGGTACAATAAAGTGTTCTGCTTATATACCATCCCATACCACTTCAAGTAGTCTCTGGGCGATTTACAGTTTAATTACAGTATGCAGGCTACACACTGCCCCCCCCCCCCCACAAACTGGGTACTCAATCACCTTCTTTGCTACATCTCTATTTAAGCGTATTACTGTACTTATATACTGAATTAGTTCTATTCAATTACTTATTGCTCTTAATAATTCTCACAATCATCTATTTCTATTAGTCTCACCCCCCCTTTTTTTCCAGTTCTCTTTCATAATGTCTTGGAAATTCCTCTGTAGAACAAGTCCCAGCTTTTGCCAGCTTCATCCATTGGTTGGTCCTTGAACGTTTCTGAGCATGTGTCCATTTCCACAACTTCCGGACATTTCTGTAACAATTCTTCTTGTTTCAGTATCTTTGTTTTCTTCCAGCACATAGCATACAGAATTCTAGCTCCAGTTATTGCATGTATCACTACATTCCTTATTTTCATATCTATAATCTCTGGCATAATATTCACTAGAAAAAAGCTCTGGTTTAAATGGCAAATTACATGACAGAATGTTTTGTAAACACTCACATATCATTCTCCAATACGTTCTCACTTCTTTGCGTGACTACCACATATGACAAAAATGTGGTGTTTCTTACATTTCCAACATTTGATACTTTTGTATACATTTTAGCTATTTTTGAGGGCGACATATGCTATCTATTGAACATGTTACATATTTTTTCTTTAAAACTTACAGATTTAGTAATTCATATATTCACTTTCCAGATCTGTGCTCAATGGTTGATATCAATATTATGCTCTATATTTTGTGCCACCATATATATAGTGCCTCAATCTGTAGCAAAGACTCTTATGCTACCTAGAAACTAACAAGTTTTATCCGGCATAAGGTTTCTTGGAATGCAGCTCTCATCTGTGGAGGCTAGCAAGCTACATTCTGCAAGCAAGACTTTCCCCCCTTGTGATTAGGCCTTCTATATGCAGAATTTTAAAGCTTTGAAAACCTGGCTTTTTCAACAGGATTTCCCAAATTTTAAGTTATATCTTCTTAGTTGCGGTTCTTCCAGCTCAATTTTTAATTTTCTACTCTTAACTCCCATGTTAGTTTATTTAATTTTGATTGTACTAATACTGACTCAATTATATTCAGCTATAGGGTTGTTCTCTGATGTTATTGTGGCTTTATTGTGTACTGGTTGTTATACCTATGTGACATGTAATTGTAATATATCTGCTTTAAGTTGCTCAGAGTGGCCAGACAGTAAGATAGGCAGGATATAAATCTAATAAAAGAATGAAATTAATTATTAGGTACTTCTGTAGAGCCAGCTAAGCTCAATTGGGTTTACTTAGTGATTCCATTGTGGACATGCCTGCAGTTTCCCTTACACTCTGCACCAGAATCTCAGGTCTTTCCTCCCTGAGATTAGCTAATTAGTCTCTACCCAGGCAATAAATTAACCACAGTCAATTCTAAAGTCTGGAGACTATTAAAGATCCATGGGCTTCTCCAACCTTTCTATTACTGAGAGCTTAGACTTACCAAAAATCACTTTCAAGGCACCTTCTTTATAATCAAAAATATATTTATTAAAACTACTGGATGCTACACAAAAATACTACTTCTCCCTGAAACATAACAAAGAATGATTCCTACACTAACTTACAAGGCCTGAGGCGTAGGCCCCTATAAATCCCTATCACCTACATTATTAAGGTGGAATCTTGACTTTATGCGCAGACAAAAATCCCAATTGAAATGGATCCAGAAAATCCGTTTCATCAAGCAGAGCCTGGAGTTGCCCAGCCACCACCCGCTCTAACACCTTGCCCAAATATGGGAGGTTCACTACTGGTCGGTAGTTAGCCACCAGCCCTGGGTCCAGATTAATGTTTTTAAAGGAGTGGTCTAACTACCACCTCTTTCAAGGTGGCAGGGACCACTCCCTCTTAAAGAAGCATTCACAGTCGCCTGGACCCAGGTGCAGCCCCCTCTGGCAGATCTTTCAATTAGCCAAGAAGGGCAAGGGTCAAATAGTGTGGTGGTAGAATGGACAGTTCCAGCACCCTGTCTATATCCTTAGGCCATTGTTCACCTAAAGGCCTATTCAGACTAGTGTCCACCTAACGAGCAGGGTAGCATGAAATCAAAGTAAACTATAAAATGGAGGACTCGCAACTAACTTTCCTTGGACTGACAAAGCTGTTCGGATGCGCAGTGAAATGTTTCAATCTCTCAAGAAAATTAGTCCAGTTGCCATGACTGAACTTCCAGATCTTGTACTGGAAGTAAAATTTTCCTTTTATAAAATGTAACCTATTTCTTTATCATAATACATGACATGAGCAGTGGGATTTTGGGCTGTCAAGCAAATTATATAACAGTTGTGTAGAAAACCCACCAATGAGTGGTCAATCTAGTGGCGGCCCCCTTTTATTAAATCCAAGAATCTGCAATCCCACCAGCACATCTGCATAAAAAGGCATTTTTACTGGGACAAGGAAAGCACATTGAAATAATTTTTTCAGATTACACTTCTATCTTAGTATGATATTAATATTTGAATGTTATATCCATTTTGAAGGTGGAAACAACCCTCCCTTCAGGTCTCCCCACCACCACCACCAAAACAAGTCCCCTCCTCCTCAAGGCTACATAAGCACCACCACCCCTGGGCCACATCTTATGTCACTCACGCCCTGGTTCTCCTCCCCTGCCTTTCTGCCCCTCTTGTCTTCCTCCTCCATGATTCAGGTAGGACCCGGAGGCATTTCCCCACTCACGTCCCTTCTCCCTTCATTGTAGTGCCATTGCTGCACCCAGGAGAGCCAGAGGCACCCAGGTGGAGCTAAAAGCACCAGAGATGCAGAGGCAACAATCCTGCCCCTATTTGGGACATCAGTATTCTGGAAAGTACCGCATACTCACATTGTTAAGGCCTCTTTGGGCTGGGCTAACTCCCTGGTCTAAAGAGCTCATGCCAATCCTATAAAGGTGGATAGGGAGGAGTAGGGAGAAGAGCGACTCTTTTGGAGCAGGTAGGAATGATGTGCATGCCTAAAAGGGAAATCTGCCCAAAGGGGTACTGAAATCACTAAGAACTCTAAGGATGCTCCTAACTCCTGGTTCAGATTAAATAATTTCTCTGTGGTCCAAGAGGATTAAAAGAAAACAGCATTGTGTACTCCATATTTAATATAATAAAAGATAAGAATACTGTAATTGCAACTAAAAATAACTGCGGCAAGCCCCCAGAAAACACTTTGTGACCCCTTGGGAATCCGGCCATCTAGAGAATGGCCATGACAAATTCACTGTCTCCAAAGAAACATGGGGAACATTCAAAATATCTGGAGAATAAGCCAGTTGTATTTCCCCAATGCAGTAACGGACCTCGCATTTGAATACATTATAGGAAACGGAGGATCTGCTAATTCGGAAATTCAAAAGCCATGTAGATAGCCATGTGCAAATAATAGTTACTGCAGCCAGAGTTAGTGAGAAACTGAACTTATGTTGATCTCTTTCCACAAATGGGTACACTATGCTGACTGATGTGCAGTATAGTTTGTAGGAGTAAAACATGCCCACTAGATAATCACATCCTTACAGAAATTGAAAACGTATGTGAAAGTCTTGGTGGTCCTGAAAAAAGGGGGGGGGGACCCTCAAACAATTTTGTGATTCAGTGTCATCATTCATTTCTTGTGTTGGTGAAATCAAGAGTTTTAGAAGGACAAGCAAAGATTAATGCTTTTTTCATAAAAGGGTATTTTATGAAATACTGAAGTGTAACATATTTCTACCTGATAAATGCAGAGACCTACAAACTCTGAACCCAGCTTGGCCTTTATTTCTTTTGACCCTGCTTAAGTGATTTATCTGCATTTAAGGAGTTTGCAGGAGGCAGAATATCTTGGACAGATCTTTAATTCTCACAAAAGTAATGTTTAAAATGAGTGCTTGATGTCTGAAATGCTAGTGCAGAAAAGTGTTGTGATAACTTTGGTGTCATTTTTAGAGCAAATCCTTGATTTTGGAAGATGTGATTTTGAAAACATGATGACCTATATGCTACATCTCTTGTGTTAAAAAAAAAAATCACTCACTGGGAATCTACATGTATGTGACTAGACTTAAAAGGTAACTTTCTACTTCCAGAGACTTTGCTGTTTTGGTCAGAAAAAGTAGTAGCTGGGGAGAGCTGGAGAATTAAAAATGCTGGACTTATGGGATACATGTGGTCTATGGGATACATTTTATCCTCCCTTGTCTAAAAACCTCAGGCATTCTGCTCTTCCATATGAAGATCTGAGTTTTTCGGACAGATGTCAAATCTGTCACTTTCAAGTCCTATACGTATCTTAATATATGGTGTTCACAATAATATCTCTTATTGTATGCCAGGAGTATTCCTATACTCAGTGCAAAACCCTTTTGAAGTACACAAGATGAAACCTCAGTGCTGGAAATAACAGTGAGCGGGAACTAGGGTTCCGCAAAACAAATTCAAGTTTTAAAGTGTAATTAAAACAAAGCACCTTTAAAATATTAATAAAAAAGAGTGTGCTATAATTTTTCCCCACAGCAAGCAGTTGGTTGCCAAAACCTCTTGTGAAAGAGCTCCAGATCCTGAAAATGGTCGTACGAAAAGCCTTCTTTCTTAAACCCCTCATGTACTTTTGAGGGTGTGCAAACAGCCTGAACATTTCAAGGTGAGACTATGCTCGTGTAAGAGAATCCTATCTTTGCCTGGATTCAAGTGATACTGCCTGGTCAATTGTACCGTAATAAAATAAACTGATTAAGTCCCTGTCTTCTTTATTTGTTGAGTACCAGCCAGGCACATTTCTGAGCCTATCAGTAATAAATAAGAATAGTTTATATAGACACCTTGAGCCAGATCCTAGTAATCCTAGGGATTATCAAAAAAGGGATTGAAAATAAAACAGCCAGCATTACAATGCCATTGTACAAAACGATATCAAGGCCGCATCTGGAGTATTGTGTACAATTCTGGGCACCACATCTCAAAAAAGACATAGTGGAACTGGCATGAGTAAAGTGAATAGAGGGACACTCTTCTCCCTCTCACAAAATACCAGAACTAGGGAACATCCACTCAAATTGAGGGCTGGGAGAGTGAGAACAGACAAAAGAAAATATTTTTTTACCCAGCGTGTTGTTATGTCTGTGGAACTCGTGCCACAATATGTGGTGATGGCATCTAGCCTGGATGCCTTCAAAAGGGGATTGGACAGATTCCTGGAGGGAAAATCCATCACAGGTTACAAACCATGATGGAGATGTGTAATCTCCAGGATTAAAACCAGGGTACTTCAAGGACCAGATGCAGGGGAGTGGTATCAGGAGACAGTTATCTAGTCTTGTGCACTCCTGGACACATTTGGTGGGGCCACTGTGAGATACAGGAAGCTGGACAAGAAGGACCTTTGGCCTGATCCAGCATGGCTCTTCTTATGTTATGTTCTTAATGCATTCCAACTCGCAGAAATTTCTTCAGAATAGAAGGTAGTTAAATAAGTATATATTTCCCTCACCTTCTCTTTTCTCTTTAACGCTTTGGAAGAAGCCAATAAGTGCTTTGCATTCATATTACATTTACCTTTTACATTACTTTGACTTTTGATTAGCAACTTAGCCTTCATTTATTTTGTGAGGTCTTTTTATAACACTAATATGTATATTTAACAGAATTATGAGAAAAAATATTGCAGAGAAACATTTTTTTTCTGCACAATAACCAAAGTCCTGTTGGTTGGCCTAGTAGGTTGCACTAGGATATGCCCCCTGAATCAGCAAGGAGTTAGTGAATCAACTCCTGTATTTTCGAATAGTGTAGTAAGATTGGAGTACACTGATTTGCCTCAATAGAACTTACAGATAAGTTCTCTCTCTCTCTCCCCCTCTGAATTTTCAGCCAACCAGCTTATTTATGTTGTTGCCATGGTGATGGTTCTGTCACACTAAGGACATTTTAGACAAATGATGGGTCATGCTGGTTTGTTATGTACACATTTCTATAGGGATTCATACCCACACTCCAGAAAAGGTTGTTGTGGTCTCTCACCCCATACTAACTGGTTCAATCAGAGTTTCCTTCTTAACCTCTCCCTATTGGTCATTCACCCTTGATACACTGTGGTCACAATGAAACTTGGTGAACAGGTGTCATAGTACCTCTCATTTGGATTTGCTGCTCAGATAATGAAAGGAGGCCAGCCTCATCTTAGGTAACTAGTGCTGAAAGGGAACTAAGAGACAGGCACTTATTTACTTAGCTAATACCGTATTTGTGAACAAGTCAACGTCCTATAGTAACAACAAAGGCCCATAAAAACAGAGAAGTGGAATTAAATAATTAATATTCAATACTGTACTTAATTTTTTAAATAACTAACATCAGAATGTAAGATTGTAAAAGCTTGGACTCCTCTGCTGGACCTAATTAAGCTACTGCCCTAACAGGACCACACAGAAAAATGGCAATCTCTTTAATACAAGTGCATATAAATAAACTGCTTCCTCAGATGCTCCTATGGAGACCCAGTACAGACTCTTTCAAAGATTACAATATTGGAATCTGTCCAACATATTTTTTTTTAAAGAGCATTAAGAATACAGTACCAAGATCTGTCTCCATGGCTCTTGTCCATAGTGAGACATTGTGCTACTCAGTGGGTACTCTTGTTAAGAAAGCAGCTGTGCTGTTCTGGCTCAAGATGGTTGATCACACGGCCTCAGCACTGGTTTCATAGGAAAATGGAAGGGATAGTTGGGCAGCTATTATATCCACAATTACATGTATATATAAGCTAGGAGGGGCTATGAGGCTACCCAGGAATATATTATAGATGATATGAAATTGACATCCAGATTACAATGGCATCTGTATATCCAATCAGTCAGGAAATGCAAAGACTTTTCCTTGTCTTTTGGAAAAGTGCCCGAAAGTTTGTCCCTTATTCACTGACATAAGCTGAGACAACTGCTAACTAGATGCAGAGATTTTGGATTTTCTTTATCACAGCCAGCATAAATACTTTCACTTTTTCTATGACTTTAATTTTAAAATATCAAAACAGGAGACAAAAAAAAAACAAATGAACAATCATTAAAAGAACAAAGGAAACATTCCCCTCCCTGGCATCTAAAATATAACAGTATCGGCACAAGATTGAACAAACATCTTATATATACTAACCAGGAGGTTAATAAACATTCTAGTTAGTATATATCTATATCTAGACACACACACACACACACACACACGTTTATTAACTTCCTGTTTAAACGACATCAGTGTACAGTCATCCCCCTCTATACTGCAGTTCATATACTGCAGCCCCAGTATATCGTGGGACCGCAGTATATGAAAGGGCCCTTGGGGCAAGCTACGTGAGCCTGTTTGGGGCATCCTGCATTTACCCCAGGCCTGGTGCTGCCCCGAGCATCCCTCCAACGGGCTTCCCGGGCTTGTTTGCCAAAACAACTTCTGGGGCCTCCAACAGGCCCAGGAAGCCCATCGGAGGCCCATTTGGTGCAGCACCAGGGCTGGGGTAAGGGCAGGAAGCCCCAAACAGGGCCCCCAGTCCTGACCCAACCCAACATTGCATAATGCAGATTTCCCTTTATTGCGGGTCAGGTCAGGCCCCTAACCCCTGCGAGAAACGCGAGAAACACGGGGTTACTGTAACTCTGTATGCATCTTTACAACCCCACAATGAAATTTACTGCTTGTACAGAATTGTAGTTTTAGCCACAACAGCACACTGATGAATAAATGCTCATATTACTGCCGAGAGCCATTGTACTGTAGCAGACTAACAGACTAGGACTCAGGAGACCTTGGTTCAAATCCCTGCTTGGCCATGCAAACCTACTGGAGCTGGTGGCAATGGTACAACTGCCCTTTAAATACCCTGCGTACCTTGAGAACCCTGTTAAGGTTGTCATAGGTCGGATGTAATTTGATTGCATGGAACACAAGCATTTCATGCTAGACCCACAGACATAATCAGAAATGGTTCAAAGTTGCACCTGAAACCTTAATGAAATTTCAAAAAGAAATCGCAACATTTAATAAAATAGTCGTAACATTTATTGCAATGGCCAGGACATTCCTGGTGCGTTCATCAGTTCAACTTCAGGGTACTTCATCCATAATTACTTTCCTAAACAGATAGCACATACTCATATGACTATATTCTATTTGCACTGTGAATCAGCACTACGATTAATAGAGTGGCAAGAAATCTGATGCAATTTCCTGCTTGGAAGCGATAACTGTATAGTTATGTAGCTTATATGAGGCAATACCAATAACTCTCTCATATATTTTCAGGAGATCAGAGTTGAAAATATCAACTTTTAAGTAGTGTGGAGAGGGTTTTTTTTTAAAAAAAATTGTAAGCTCTGCCGTTATCCATGGTTATAATCTTCACAAGCTTCAAAAGTAATTGCTTTGCTAAACATAAAGGAAGTCTGATTTTAATTTGCTATCTACATCTACATTCTCATATTCTTTTTATAGATTATTTGAAGTTATCACTAGAATCTTCTTTCACTCAAACATAAGTGAAAGTTTTATCTTACTCTGGATATCACAAAAATAATTTATTGCTAAGGAAACAAAACCTTTTGTCTCCTAGTATATTTCTTCGGGACAGCTGTGGTATTTCAGAGCAAGCACAAAAGCTACAATGATCTGGGCTGCAATCAACTATTTTTAATAGGAAATTTTTACAGACTTTTAATAAGATCTCCTAACATAATTTATGACGAGAGGTTTTGAAGTGAAGAGGCATTGTTTGGCAAGTGTTCTTCCTCTAATCTCAGGAAATTTAAATAAAAGAGGACTCATTTCCTCTCACTTGGGATTTCTTCCACACAAAGTTAAGAAAAACACCTGCTACATAAACCCACAAAGTAAGTTTATTCATAGTCCAAACAAAAAAACATTCTTTAAAAATCTGGAAAACATGCAACTCTGGAAATGCCATATCATATTGGTCTAATTATTGTGACTAACATTAAACAGCTGACATTGAATAATAAATAACATGGCATCAAGTCAATTCCAACTTGTAGTGATCCATTCCATGGCTTTCTTGGTATAGATTACTATAAGGTATAATTCATTTACCAGTTGTTTCTTCTCTGGTAGTGTTCTAGGACTTTTACAGCCTGCCCAGGGTTACACAGGCTGACTTTTGCCATGGAAGACATAGTCGGGAATCAAGACTCCTAACTTCTGGCCAGGGAGCCAATTCACTATCCAGCCAGGAGCAGACATTGACCATAATTAGATGGATGCATAAAAATGTGTAAGTGACAAACTGTCCTGGGCAATTACATGACAAAGGAAAGAAGGGGGAAGGGTAAGACATTCCCTAATACTGTGCTATCAGAACAATCCTTGTTTGTGAGACTGAGCAGATATAAAACATGACCCAACTATTTCTGATATAGGTATTTGCTCATGGTTAAACCATCACTAGCATATTTGGAGAATCCAATTGTTAAAATATAACACACTTAGACATAAGTAGGAGATAAGTAAACTATATAATAATTATAAAACAGAAAAAGAACACAAAGAACCTAACAGCTTAAGAAACTGAGAGACTTGTTTTGAAGCAATACAACATGATTGTTGCAAGCTCCAGCACCCAACCATTAGGATGCTGCACCTCTGATAGGAGAACAAGAGAAGCCAAGTATCAGGCAGGCATTGAGTTTGATGTAAGTCTCACTTACTGTTGACATACCGTAACTGAGAACCACTTTTATACTGATTGTACACACTGAAGGAGTGCCTTCCTCCAATTCCCTCTTCCCCTGCTCTCCCATATTCCTCCTCTGTGCCTGCCCCTCATCCATATGAAATGATGGAAGGGAAAGTTTTATTTATGCAAATGGAGTTGGAATTAGTGTTAAAGAAATGGACGCTGCAAGGTTAAAAAAAACCTCAGCATTCTATAGGGATTCCCACCATTTTCTGGTTCCAGGATGAAGCTCACACCAAGTTATTCACCTTGAGGTTGAAGACCTGTACTACACTGCTTGAGTCATCTGTAAATGTTGAGGCTTAGATTCCATACATGAGGGAGTCCCTTTCTTCATCAGTGCACCAAAAACAGAAAGACAATTTATTTTTGTTTTCTATTTGGAGATGAAATACAGCACTAGACAAAGGGGAAAAATAGGATGGATATTTTAAAGACCTTTCAGTTATACTTATATATATATATACACACACACACACACACACACACACACACACACACAAAGTATACATACACATCTGTCTGTCTGTCTATCTATGAAAATATATAGATGATACTTTGCTTTATATTTATTCTAAGTCACTTTAAAAGAAGTTATATAGATGGTACAGTAAATAGGGACATTAAATACCAGATTTTCTCTAGAATACTTAAATTTGCCAATCCACGGAGAAGGTTCTGGAAGCAGACCCCGCACCTGTGGGAAAATGCTAGGAAGAAGAAGACTGAGGAAATTCTGGAAAGCTTTTAGGTAGGAACACAGAAACTTTCACAATATATCAGACCAGAGTCGACACTGTGTCGAAATACAGGAAACCTGCAGCTTGAGCAATGAATTAAGTTGCCCATAATGAAAACGTTCTCATAATCCCAATGTGATTGCTGGAGAATGAATTCGCTTAGAGCCCTTTATGAGTACAGTTTCACTTCTCATTCCAGCTTCCCAAGGACTGGTAAAGGACCATTTTCATCTGTCATATTCCACAACAAAGTCTTCCTGAACCATCCATCCTTGATAACATTAGCAATGGTGACTTGTCAAATTATTACATTGCAGTGCAAGGTAACCTGGCAAATAGGAAAAGGAATTTAAAATTATAATCAGTGTGGACTGACACCAAACGGGTTTGTTTCATGTATATTAGACGTACAGTATTTGTTCCATTCTGAGGTACACTTCATGTTATATATGGGAGATACATTTTATTAGTTCCTGATGTGCTTCCAGACAGAGTTCCCAGTTTTCCCTGTTAGGAAACACTAAGCTGCTGCTAGTCTATCTTTTCTGCCCTAACAGATTCATTTCACTGAGAAAAAGAAAAGGCTGCGAGAAACAAGGGAGGGTTAATGGAACAAGACAACATTGTTAGGTTCCCCCATAACAGTCTATGAGTGAGACAGGGCATTTGCCTTATCCAGGAGCACCCCTAAAATCGACAGCTCATCATCTGGTATCTCGTCACCACTACACAAATTTTAAATTTCCTTTATACAAATTTCCTTTATACAAATTTCCCATAGGAATGTGTTGAAAACAGAGTAATCCCTAGTCGCAACCATTTTTACGGATTTTTACAGATTCGCCCCACAGACGATTCTGTTAAGCAAATTTCCCCTATCTCCAGAACTGTTTATGTTGTACAGATTTTATGTTATACAAACTGTTATACGAGGGTCCAATGTATTTAGAAGTAGTAAAATGAGGAACAGATCTTTTCTCAGTAATAAATAATCACTAAGACAGAATCACGTGCCAGCATTCTAAAGAATTGCTTGATCACTCCTGCTTGACTCCTTCTGCATAAGGAACTGGCTGAAAATATTGATGTGTGCTACTCTGTTTCTCTCACTGTAGGTGGGGCAGCGGAAGAAGTGGCAGACATTTATTTCATCCATGGTTTGTTTTAACATGTGAACCAGGAACGCTGGCATGTTTCTCTCTTGACCAGCGAGTCATGAGTAAGTAAGTAGGTAGGGAAGTAAGTTTGCTTTTACTTGGTTCCTGGGGGCAGGGGGCAAAGTAAGTAGATAGGTAAGTCAGTTCATTTTTGCTTGGTACCCAGCTTGCTGGGGTGGGGGTGGGGATGTATAGCCTGCATACTGTTATTAAACTGTAAACCGCCCAGAGACTGACTGAAGTGGTATTGGATGGTATATAAGCAGAACACTTTGCTTTTTTTGCTTTACTCCTGAGTTTGGAGCCTTAGTTCTGGTTTCCTTTTATGACCATGCTAATCATGGAGTGCAATGTCACAACCACCCAAAAAGTATTAAGTTAATCTTAAAGGACCTTTTAAAATACCTTTTTAACACACTACTCTTTTATGAGGCCTCCCCATCTAGTATAATGTTATTTTTGCCTGTCCCCCTCAGAAACCCTGATATCTCTCTCCCCGCCTCCCAGTTTGTTTATTTGTTTGTTCATCTGTCCATCCATCCTTATAAAGAATGCAAGGCGGCTTGAATCATTAAAAGATAACATTTAAAGCTAAAATATGTATACAAATGATAAAAAAGATAAAGCAAAAATTACATTAAGTGGAGAAAACAAAAGCAACATGAAAGACACATTCAAGGCTGTAAGGCTCAACAATCCATTTAAAAACCACACTCAGGCAACCAGTCACTAAAGGAAAGCTTGCCTGAAGAGAAAGGTCTTTGCCTGCTTGAAGGACAGCAAAGATGAGCTCAGCCTGGCTTCTTGTGGGAGCAAGTTCCAAAATCTGGGAAGGGCAACAGAGAAAAGGTGGTGGGAAGGTGGCAGGACGAAGAGAAAAGTCTCCTGATTTTCTCAACCCTTGAGTAGGCTCATAAAAGGAAATACTGTACATTCCTTGAGATAGGTTGAACCCAAGCTGTTTAAGGCTTTAGAGTTAGAAGTTAGAAGAAGTACTTTTATCTGTGCTGGGATGGATACGGTTTCCCAGCCAGTGGAACTGCTATAAACAGGGGGTACTGTGACATTTATAACTAGCCCCAGTTAGCAATCTGGGTTTCCTGACACTTTCCAGCGGCAGCCCCAGGTAGAGTGCATGGCAGTAACTCAGCCTGGATGTAACTAAGACACGTGTCAGCAAGGCCAGATAAAAACTCTCCGTAAACCCACCCTAAACGTACTTGCACAAATGCGCTCCTGGCCATGGCCAAAACCTAGGTATCCAGGTTGAAAGGCAAATCCCGGAGCATTTTGGTGAGACACTCCAGGATACCATCCAAAAGTCTTTCTGACACCTGGAGGAATAACCCGTTTTATTTAACGTCCACAAAACTTCCAAGGATACCACAAGGCAAGAGGGAGGGGATGTTTTCACACACAAACGCACCACACACAAACGCACAGCATAAAACATCCTCATGTATAGCTAAATACGGGAAAGCCTCTTTCATGAGCTCCTCCAGGGACTACGAAGGGCAAGGCGCCTCTAAGTAAAGAGGTGAGAGCCCGCGCGCAACTTCACCCTGGAATAAATTCTAATACTCGGAAAGATGGCGCAAGATTTTTGGTCCTGTCTCTCTGTCTGTCCGTGTCCCCCTGCCCTCCCTCAAAGCCGGCCGCTTTCAACCAGCCCAGTCGCGTCCGCCGACGCAGGAGAGACCCTTTGGCCAAAGGACCGAGCACGCCTCTCCACGCCCCCCGCCCCCCCCCCCGCCCTCGAGCGAGCGCCAGAGGCGGCGCCAAAAGCCTCTCGGGGAGGCCCGCCAATCCAATGCCACCTCTCGTGACCCGGAGCCCCCTCCCCTCACAGAAGAGGCGGGGCGGCTCGCCGCGGAGCATGCGCACCTCGAAGCGACGAGTGGGTGTGACGGGCGAGGGTGTGACCCGGACGTGGAAGTGACGCTCTTGGCAGGTCGCGCGTTCCTTTCCGGTCGGCCGGCGTGTTTGGTTCGGGGAGTGAGGTTGCCGCCGCCGCCGCCGCCGCGATGAGTGTCCCTGCTTTTATTGATATTACGGAGGAAGATCAGGTCAGGCCGCGGAACGATCCTTTCTCTCGTCAATCTCTCTCTCTCTCTCTCTCTCTCTCCGCCTCCCCCCTCTCCGTCTTCCGCCCGCCGCCTCTCCAGGGCTGCCTCCTTCGACTCCAGCCTGCGGCGAAGGGTGGGACCCTTTCTAGAACTCCTGGCCCCGCCGCTGATCGCCCGCAGTTCGACAGCCACTCACTCCATTGTGGCGCCGGCCACACATTTTTTTCCTGCCCACCAACAATCCTATTCATTCCAAACCTGCGATCTTAATTTATAGCGGGATTTCCGGCTATTCCTGGCCTCCTGAGCAGGCTTCTTAACGGGAGTCCAGCCCACCGGTGACTTAATGGAGACTCATACAGAAGTTGTTGCGAGTTTTCAGGGCTGCTTGACTGTGTTCTGGAAGTTTTTCTTCCTGACGTTTCGCTAGACTCTCTGGCTGCCATCTTCAGAGAGCAAGGAGCTCAGGGACTCACAGAGCACAGAGATAATTCCTAGTTCCTTGAGCTCCTTGCCCTCTGAAGATGCCGGCCAGAGAGTCTGGCGAAATGTCAAGAAGAAAAACTTCCAGAACACGGCCAAAAAGCCCGAAAAATTCACAACAGCTATCAGATCCCAACCTTGAAGGCTCATACACTCATACAGAAGCTCCATTATTGGGCCCAGAGGTGAGAGGGGAAGGTCGCTTGAAAGCTTCTGCAGTTCCTTTGTGGATAAGAAGTACAGATCTTCATTTCTTTTGTCAAGAAGAAGGAGAAAAGACTAACGCGATTGAGTGAACTTGCTTAAGGAAAAGCTACAGCATTAAGCCAGTGTTCTTCGTGGATTTTCTGGTTATTCATGCTAATGTATTTAGAGAAAATACTGTAACATAACAAAAAAAGGGTTGTTGGAGCAAAATGATTATTTGAGCAATGTGCATCTGATGGAATTGGGTGCAATCCACAAATGCTCTATGCTAGTTTTTTAATTTATACATGAGTTTTAGCCTTAGCATATGTTTAATTGGTTTTTAAATGTGACATTTATATCGTCTTTTTAAATTTGTCATTTTATCTGTTGTGAGCTGTCTTGGGACTCCAACGAGGAGAAAGGTGGCATAGAAATAATTTAAATTAATAAACAAAAATGGGTAGTCTTACTTATTCTATGAGTTACAATTTTGTTTTTGTTTTTCACATTGTTTTTGAATAACTGGATTACATGAGTGAAGATGGAAGTGGAGGGGCTTCCTGTGGAATCTGCATGTGTGTGGATATTTGTTGAGTTGTCCTTTCCATGGTCAGACTTTGAACAATCAATCTTCACCCAAAGCAATTGATTTCAGTCTTTTTGTTGGACTTGAATAGTGTGGATTAAAGTGTTGCCATATTGAACTTGAGTTACATATTATCTCAAAATTTGTTTAGCCAAGTTATTACTGAAACAGTAATGTCATTTGGTATGAGCTGCTGGGTATGCAAGTTTCATATAAACCTTTTTCCTTTTCCTTTTGTTAGGCTGCAGAACTTAGGGCTTACCTAAAATCAAAAGGAGCAGAGATATCTGAAGAGAACTCAGAAGGTGGACTTCATGTTGACTTAGCCCAGATCATTGAGGCATGTGATGTGTGCCTAAAGGACGATGACAAAGGTTTGTGTCTCTGAGCTTTGAAGGTGATATTGGCAACCAAATGGCTAAGATTTTAGGATTGTGATTTAATTTGGTTCAACTCTGATCAGTCTAAAAGAATATTAATTGTTGGGATCATCTCAGATTTGGGTAGAAATAGCCATGGTTGACTTGGTGGGTGATCTATATTGCTGAATGGCCTTTTCTTCTATTCACCATTTTTGATCACTTGACCAAATCGGGTTTAGTAGGCATGGTGTTAATGGTAACTCTGGCCTTCTCTGACAAAAAGTGGCATGGAGTGGGCAAAATGTTGCCCTGCCCAGTTGCTTGCAGGTGACTATGCTCCCTTTTACCCATGCTCTTTAATAAGAACCTATTTGGGAAAGTAATCTGGAGCTTTAATATGCGTTGTCATTAGTTTGTGGGTGATTCACAGCTTTGTTCTTTTTTCCATCTGTTAATGAGCATGGAGGCTGCAGAACTCTTGAACCGGTGTCTAGAGGCACTTTTGACTTGGATAAGGGAGGTGGGGGAGCAAAGTGTGCTTCTTATATACTGTCCCATAGCACATAGCTGTCCCAGCAAACTGGGTACTCATTTTACTGACCTCAGAAGGATGGAAGGCTAAGTGAACCTTGAGCCTGGTATCTGGAATTGAACCCCAGGTCATGAACAGAGTTATGGCTGCCAGTTTAAACACTGTGCCACGAGGTGCAGCATAATCCAAAGAATATGCTGCATAGTTATTGCCAGTGGAAGACTAATAGTGGTTGTGGGCCACGGGAAGGACCGGTTTTGCAATGTAGGTCCCTCTGGACTCAGTGTGGGGACACAAGTCGCATTACAGACTAGGAGGGTCTGTTTTGTCAACCTCGACTTCAGTTATAATGAATACATCAATGGAAGAGAAGGCACAACACTTTATGAAAGAGACAAGGGACAGTAAAGCAAAAAGCATAAAGTAGAGAAGAACTTGACACTCTTTATTTCCAGTCTTCTACAGAGAATGCTCAGAAAATCGCTCACTCATGCATTTTGGTTTACATTTTGAATTTCACCAAAGTGCTAAGTATTTTGAAAACTGGATAATCTCAAAATACCAACAGATGTTTTCAAGAGCCAGATTTAACTGTCTTCCACCTGCAGTTTTAGAGGATCACTATCATGGCATATCATATGAAAGCTGATTATGCCCCTGCAATGATAAAGAAAGTGAAACATTGCAGCATGTTCTTTTTATATGTGCTGTAGTTATTACAGGGATGATAGTACCAGGCTCCTTTACCCTGTAATGAGAGGTTTCCCAAGCAAATCCTTGGACTGGTATGGAAGATAGACTCATAGAGATATCTTCTAGAAGACACAAATAAGTCCATTACAGAACTTGTGGTCGAGTCCCTTTTCTCTGCCCAGAAAATACGAAAGAGAATTCTTACACTTAACTAATCTTAAGAATAGAATAGTATAGATTCTTTATTGTCATTGTTACATAGTACAACGAAATTGAAAGCTATCCCGACTTCCTTTAATTATTTGTACAAATGTATACTGTATTTTATCAGGGCTTTGGCTGTAAAATAAAATTGATTGATTGACACCTTTTATGCATGCCAGAGTCCCTGATGGATGGCAGTAGGTGACCCTTGGGAGCCAATTGTGGAGCAATTCTCCCTAGTCTGCTCTACACAGAACTTTAGCAATGTCAGATATCCTTGCCCTTTATTACCTTTTCAGAACAGGACACCGTTCATTAATACCTCACTTTATGGACAACTTCTTGGATGTTTATAGTTCACTAATTGGCAAAATAAGAACAAAGCATCTCACTTATGAGCAAGGTGATAACTAATCACACATCAAAGGATGACAGACTAGGACATGAAAGCACAACCCCTGCTGGGATTGTCCAACCCCTGGTAGGCCTTATATGCTTATGAACTTCTCATCCCAGAATATCTGTGGTAAACAACTTGGTCGTTTGACTGGGTAACAGTGGTTTCTGCCGGCTTGTAGTGCTTCAAGTCTCCCCTAAGAAATCTCTGTTAATTTTTAGTATATTGTCCCTTTTGAGCAGTCACTGAGCCAGTTTACAGTATCTTAAATGTTAGCATTTACATCATTTAAGAGCTGGGCACAAAGAGGAATATTGCTGCATACCGCACATTCTTCTGTGTGGACTCTAAAGTACCGTTAATACTGGAGATACATGGAAGTGTGGCAGGTGCAATTCTTTCTACGCAAAGGAGATCTATCCTTTGTTGCTGGAGATACTCAGAATAGTGAGAAACATTTAAAAGCAAATTGAAAACTTCAAGTGATTGGAATTGTTGCCAGGCCTTTGGTTAAGGAGGCAAGACAATTAAAATTGGTGGCATTGAGCTAGTTGCCTTGCTTAGTGGTGTTTGTGACCAACATATATTTGTATATTTTGTGGCTCTGGTGTTGGCTTCTCGGGATCAAAACCAGCCTCTTCCAATCTTGGTCACCTTTATTTTTGGATGCCGAATTCCATTAACCTGAGCCAAGTGGCTGTACTGATTGGGGATGTTGGTAGCTATAGTCCCCTCATTCATAAGCACCTGCCTACTGTCTGCTTATAAGCTGTGTTACAAGATCAGGTTAATTTGTGGAAGAGACAAGATCTTTTGGATGGACTACCTCCAATCTGCTGTTTGTGTGTGTGTGTGTGTGTGTGTGTGTGTGTGTGTGTGGCATCGCTGTATTCGTGACCGACTCTTTGTGACCCCATGTCCATGGAGTTTTCGTGGCAGAAATACTGGAGTGATTTGCATATATCCTTACAAATGCAGGTGTACAAAGGGACTTAAATTAATTTCAGATCAAAGTGTTTAAACACAGCCCATTTTAATAATATGATTCAAGTCTATTCTTGATAGAACGTTTTAAAGGCACTGTATGATCACTATGGTGATTTATGATTTTATGATTCTGTCCTTTGATGTAAGATGTGTTGTATAACCTGTTCTTAAGAGGCAATCTGCAGATGCTCTTTGTCTAGTGAGAAGCAAAGCTTTCCATCTGTAGGGCATTGCCAAACACAGAACTGGGGTGGGGATGGGTTCATCCTAAGACCACTGTCATGTATTTGCGTATAACACTGGATCACTATTTTTGTGTATCATTTTCTGTAAGAAGGTTGGTAACTTGAGCAAAAGCAACTTGTTTAAATATTTCAAATATTTGATTTAGTATGTCTGGAAGTTGAGTCATGGGAATTGGACTTCTTTTCCTGAGAGATCGAAAGGTTTCACTACTCATTCAAGCAGCTTCGTCAGTGTGAGGAAACTTAGTGGCGAGTCTTCCAATTTATAGCTCACCTTGATTTCACATCCCCCTGGTTTGAACAGGCTTATTATGTGGACAGTGGCATGAATAGGCTTGTTAGACGGACAATAGCCTAGGGTGCATGAAAGCCCCACCTATGCAACCCTTCCTAGCACCCATTAAGTATGGATCGTTAGCTATGACCTTGCTGGTGGAGGTGTGAAGTGATTCTGATTTGTTGGGGAGTGATGAAAGGGCAGCTTGATAAGTAGCAGACAGATTGCGCCTGAGGCCCCCCCCTCTGTCGAGAGAGGGGTTTTCACTACACACATAAAAGGCTTCCTGACCCCTCTCTCAAACCACCTAACTTCTCTAATATGTGTCAGTATGAGACTCAAGAGCCGATGGAAGAACCTGGTCATTCCTTACATGGCTGGAGTGTCTGAAAAACATAAAAGGATTTTGGCAAGTACCACATCCCTATTTACTTCAAACCCACAAATGCACTAAGGCAGAGACTCATCCACCCAAAGGACTCAATACCAAAACACAAGAGGAGCAATATAGTATATGCGGTCAAATGCAGTGAGGAGTGTGTAGATCTCTACATCGGAGAAACTAAACAGCCATTAGGCAGGAGGATTGAATGAATGAATGAATGTTTATTTACGGTTATTAACCAAATTGTAGTACAATTAAAATATAATATAATAAAACAGTATAAAATAATACAATAAAACAGTATAAAATATTATGATAAAACAGTATAAAATATATTACTAGAAAATACAGCGCTTGTAAAAACGACAATTTACGGGTAAAACACTAAATATAATTAGGAGAGCTCAAATCTCTATCAGTTATACATCTACGTTTGATCATAGCAGCATAACAGAATCTGGCAACACAATTTGTGATCTGAGGGGACCTGTCTGAAAGGAGTAGCTTAGCGTAGTAGTTGGTAGGTCTCCCAGGATGTTTGCAAATAATAGGATGTATAAGCTCCTTGCGTAGTTCTTGATAAAAGGAGCAGCATAAAAGAACATGGGTCACAGACTCAATTTGGCAATTATTGCAAGGACATAGCCTCTCAGGGTAAGGGATATTTTGAAATTTCCCATCCAAAAGTTTGGAAGGGAGCACATTCAGTCTGGCTAAGGAGAAGGCCTGGATTATTTTTGTAGACATAGAGCTAGAGAGGTAAGAAGACATCTTGAATGCACTGTATGTGACTATGCTATTGGTGCCCATTTGGCTCAGGTGTTCCTGGAAATCTATATCCCATATCCTACGCTTGACGGTCGCTTTGGCATTGATGTAGCCCATCGCTATAAGGGTGTTAATAGAGAGACCTATCCGTTGCGTTTCTTTGACTACAAAAGATTTCCAATCTGACTGGAAGGTGTCTAGGAGGGTCAGGGGAGCCAGACCGACAGGAAGAAGCATAAGTTTGAGCCAGTAATTAATCATGTGGGCTTTTACCCGTGCTCTAATGGAAACTAATCCAGTCTCCAGGCGTAGGGCTGTGTTAGGAGTGCAAGGAGGCACACCGAGGATTGATCTCAAAAATTTGGTCTGAACAGATTCAAAGGAATGCATATTTGCATATGCAAATATTGGGGAGCCATACAGCAACTGTGAGATCACCTTGCCCTTGAAGACTTGTACTGCTGAGGGAACATGTCGTCCACCATTAGAAAAAAAGAATCTGTTTAAAGCTGTGGTACTTTTCTGAGCATTTGATAATGAGTATTTTATATGGGATGTCCAGGAGCCTGTGGAGCTGAATACTATGCCCAGATATTTATAGCACGCCGCCTGTTCTATAGAGTGATTATTTATTACCCATTTGTGTTTAGCCCTCCTTCTGCTGGTAACAAGTACTTTGGTCTTGGCATAATTAATAACGAGTTGTTCCTGATTACAGTATGAAGAAAAGGCTTTCAAAAATCTTCTAAGGCCAATACAAGTTAAGGATAGTATCATCGGCATAAAGTAGCATGGAGATAGGGCGTGAGAACAGGTTAGGAGGATGGAAGTCAGATTTTGATAATTTATCCACCATGCCACTGATATAAAAATTGAACAAAGTTGGGGCTAGAATATAACCCTGTTTTACACCATTGAACACTGGGATTGAATTAGATAAAGCTCCTGTTGAGTTGCAGAGAACTTGCAACCTGGTGTTTTGGTAAAGGCGTTGAATTAGAAGAAGGAGCCTCCTGTCTATGTTGGTTTCCTCAAACTTAGCCCAGAGTTTGCATCTTGGAATAAGGTCGAAAGCTGACTTAAAGTCAATAAAAGCCGCATACAAGGCACCTCCCTTAGGGGACGAGTATTTCTGAGCAAGATGATGAAAAATAAGTCCCTGGTCTAGTGTGGAGCGTCCGGACCTAAAGCCGGCCTGTTCCTCTGCCAAGAGGTTCTCTGCTTGTAACCAGTCAGTTCGTTTATTCAAAAGGTGACTAGCATAAAGCTTGCTGACTGAGCTAAGTAAACTAATTGGCCGATAGTTGGCTGGATCTCCTCTGTTACCCTTTTAAAAGATTGGGACAATGATGGCAAGGCCCCAGTCCTCTGGAATACATCCGGTTTGGTTAATCCAGGAGAACAGGGATGCCAGTACTGGGGCCCACCAGTCGGAGTTGGACTTTAAAAGATCTGTAGTAATATAACCCATTCCTGGAGCTTTGCCTGCTTTCAATTTACAGATCAAGGTGGAAATTTCTGCAGGGGAAACTGGGGACCAATCAGGGAGCTTTTCATTAACTACTGTTGAACTTTGAGCATGGTCAGGGTGGATGGCATAAATATTCCGTAAGTGTTCCTCCCAGGCACTTGGTAAAATGTGGGATACATGTCTAAGGGAATATTCCCTCATTCCCCTTGCCACTAACTTCCAGAAGGTAGCCGAATCTTTAAGGTTGGCTGCAGCCAATCTTTGCCAGGACTCTCGTTGGGCTTGAAGTTTTTTCTTTTTGATCAAGGCCTTATATTTACTCTTAAGAGTGAACCATTCAGAAGGAATTCTGACCAGGTTCTACTCACGATACCATTTGTACTTGGCCATTAAGTCCTTTTTCGCTGCCTTACACTCAAGATCAAACCATGTATTCCCTTTGGCTGCTCTGGAGGGGCTGGAGATTGTAGTTTTGTGTCTTAGGTGTGGTTGTAGCTCTTGAACCAACTCATCATAGGCCTCAAGAGCTGTATAAATTGAGTCTGCTTTTGAAATTAGCATACCAAGATAAGAAAGGGGGTCTGAGGTTAACAGTTTTCTCATGGAGACCTCCCTTTCAGTAGACCACTTAATGCGAGCAGCTCTTTTTTCTATAGAGGGCGGCAGTGCTATTTCACTCTCAGTGGACACTTTTATACCTCCAAGATTAATTAAAAGAAGTAAAGGAAAGTGGTCACTCTCAGAACGGCATTCAATCCCAAAATCAATAATTGGGGTCAACAAATCCTTGGTTACTAGAACATAATCTATGGTGGAGGCACCCATGTGTGATGTGAATGTGAAATCCCCAGGCCTGTCCCCCTCCATATTTCCATTTAATAACACAAGATCCAACTCATTGGCCATCTGCATTAGGTGAACGCCAGCATAGTTGCACCCACCATCCTTGGATTGCCTATGATAAAGGCACTGGGGGTGCACTGGATCTGGAGGTATCATATTGAAATGTTTATATAGCATCTTGTCATTTTCTCCTATTCTAGCATTAAAGTCCCCTGCTATCAAAAACGGAAGCTCCTGGATACAATAATATCAGACTTTCAATATAAGCTACCAAATTGACCCAGTAATCACTACACTGTGTGCGAGATTGTTGAGGAGGGATATATACATTGATAATAATTATCAGTTGTGAAGTGAACTTAAGGGTAGCAGTAAGAGCTAAATTACAGGAAGGTTGCAATTCTTGGACAGATGCCTGTAGTTTAGTTGATATGAGGATGGTCAAGCCACCTTTATGCCGTCCACCCTTCTTGCCCACAGCTGCTTTGAGGGAGTGAGATGCATAGCCATCTAGAGTCAAATCCTCTTGGGACCAAGTCTCTTGGAGCAGTAAGATGTCAAATTGACCTATAAATTCGGTAAAGGCAGTGTCCCAAATCTTGTTTGACCAGCCTGCTATGTTCCAGGAGACAATCTTGATTAATGAGTCATTTTTGTGGTTCATTGTATATTTACAAATAGGACCGTTCAAGGATGAGGCCTTATTGGTGACTCTGTATAGCACAGTTTGTTCAGAACAAGAGGGTGCAATAGGTTCTGAGGCACAAAGGTTGGGGCTGAATTTTCCTTCTCAAGACAATTGCTTCTGAGATAATTGGGAGGGTCCCAAGTCCCCATATCAAATCATAGTGGGCTGAATTGGGTCCGTTCTTGTAGACTGACTCCATTGGGACTTATCCCAACTTGGATACACTTCTGGGAGCCAGTAGTTTGATGTTGACTGGTTTGTAAAGGGTCTCCTTTCCTTCATTGTCCCTCTGAAATTTCTTCGTTTATTCTGGAAACGCTTGTTCCTATCTCTGATGAGAACTGGGATAGACATACCCATTAAAGAGGTGAGACTCCCCTCACTAGGATTGGTGGGATGAATATCAGAATTCTTGAAGTGATGGTTCTGTGGGGACAGGACTTGTGATTGAACATTTCTATTAGCAGGCAACAATTTATAGAGGGGCTTAAAATTCATGCTTCTTTCTTTTTTGCCCCCTTGGTTTTTGAAGACTTTAAAGACTTTCGGGTGTTCTTTCTTTTTGAGCCTGTTAAGACAGGTGCGTTTCTCCTGGAATGTTTAATGTCCTTGGCTATGTTGATTTGGGGGTTGGATGCTGGGCAAGCCACCTCAACAGTTTGTGAAGCATCAGTGGAAAGAACCTGATTGGAAACAGTGTTGACAGCTTCAGTTGGTGCAGTAGTTACCAAGTTTGGGTGGGGATCCAAAGGGGGAGCCACGCAAAGAAGCAGTTCATCCAGAGACAAGGCCTCTATTTTGTTTATGGTGTTGGGGGATAGATTGTAATAGTCAGTGTTGCCCTTACATTGGCAGGCTGTGTTGTTTATGTTCTGCCTGGATAAGGTCTCATTAAGCATCACAGTATTGTTCGCAATTTCCTTCATAGATCCCGACATGACCTGCATAAGTTGCTTGATTTCTGAAAGAGTGTCTCTGATTTCAGCTAGGCTGGTCTGGTTGGGGCAATTGTTGCCTTTCTCCTTTGGCATAGTTTCATTGTGGAACCTGGAGACATTAGGGATGGAAGCTGTGAAGCTGGAGGTAAAGGACAGGGCAATGGCTCAGGACCAAAACAGGAGGGGCAATGGCTCAGGACCAGAATCAGCAGTGTACCTCCACTCGAAGGACAAAGGGCACCCATTCAAGGATGAGGATGTACAAATATTAGACAGAGAAGATAGGTGGTTTGAGAGAGGGATCAGGGAAGCCATTCATGTGAGTATTGAGCACCCCTCTCTCAACATAGGTGGGGGGGACTCAGACACAATCTGTTTGCTACTTAGCAAATGGCCCTTTCATCAATTCCCAGGCAAATCAGAAACATTTCACACCTCCACCAGCAAGGCCATATCTACCAACCCATACTTAATGGATGTTGGGAAGGGTTGCATAGGTGGAACTTTCACTCAGCCTAGGTCTTTGTCCACCTGATGAGCCTATTCAGAATTCTGTTGCTGATTTAAGGCTTGCTTAGGGGAAGTTGCATACTGCGCTGCCCCGAACAGGCCAGTGAGGGCCTTCTTAAGGCCCAAAACGGGCCTCCCTGTGAACTGGAAGTGACTTCTGGATCGCTGAAAATCATTTCTCAGGCCTCAGACAGGCCTGGAAAGGCCCTCGGAAGCCTCAGAAATGATTTTTGGAGATCCGGATGTCACTTCTTGTTCTTAGTGAGACCCTTTGGGGGCCTCCAGAAGGCCCAGGAACGCGCTTGCAGGCCCGTTTGGGGCAGCGCCAGCCCTGGTTTAAGTACAGAAGACCTGAAACAGGCCTTTTCCCTCTTGCCCCAGGGGCCCTTTTTTCATATACTGCGGTCCCGCGATATAGCAGGACCACAGTAAATGAACCGTGAACAGGCGGGGGACCACTGCAAACTGAGAACAAACAGAAGGAGGCCTTTCTACATTTGCCTGTGGAATACACTGGCACAGGATGTCAAGCCAAGGCTTAAAGGCCTTCCTCTTCTGAATACTTGTTGTTGCAGGCTTGGAGCAACAGATAAGGATGTGGTCTTCCTGGCCTGATTGTGTTCTTTCTGGAAGCTTTTCAAGAAGATACGTGGGCTGGAAAAGGAGGCCAATCTTTTGCTCTTAACTCCTCGTGTGGCTGAGCAGGAGCCTGCAGTTTCCAGAGGAAATGTATTGCAGGGATAGCAAGAAAAGACCGCTGAGTTGTGTCCTCCTGCCCAGTCTGTCAGTATGTCCAAATTACTTCCTGACAATGATGGTTAGCAGAGAGTGTCTCTGTGGCCGACACGGGATAGAAGGTGCCAGAGCTGCTGTTCAGCACATTGGAATTCTGAGGGCCTTGACCCCTCCTGCATGGCAGAAGAAGCCATGTTATTTGAAACTATCTGTGCTGGAATTCAGGGATATCTCGGGTGCATGTGGTTTGGAAACAAGCCAGTTGCACAGGAAAGAAATTAAAATCTACCCAGCTGGGCTGTATTTGTTTGGGCTACTCTTTTTCACTCAAGAGAAAGGATAGGTTAATTTGCCATACTGCAGTTTGCCCTGGCCTTGAGCAACCAGGGTCTCGAACATTACAACACACGAGTTGTTTGTTTGTTTGTCTGTCAATCTATTTATATATCCCCCTTAGTGCAAACTGCATTACCTGGGGCAGCTTGCAAAATAGTAATATTAAAAAAAGCTGTAAATAAAATCCAATTAAATCTAATTAAAAGATCTTTTAGAACAGCAATTAACAGAACCTGTACGATGGTAAACATCTCAATTTCTTGTGGGGGAATAAAAACCATATTAAAAATGTGCCCCCTCTCAGATAGGTGGTGGAAGTGGGGTGGGGTGGGGGTAAGAGAGAAGAAGAACAACACAAAACAACAACAAACCCCACTAGCTGGGGAAGGCCTCTGCAAATAAATGGGTCTTTGGGGCCTTCTAAAAGGAGAGAGTAGGGAGGAACTTTTCATCTATAGGAGGCAGCAGCAGCTTATTTTGCAAAATAGATACAGTATTTCAAGTGAGATCCATTTGAAATGGTATTTGAAAATCCCTGGTGGGTGTATTTACTTCGCTTTTTTGTAGATGAGCAAGTCTTGTAAATGTTAGCTTTGTAGTTAAACTGTGCAAATGAAAGTCTAGTAAGTGTAATTTATCTTCCGATAGTAACTGCATATTACTTCTGCTGTTGGAAGGATTCATAGAAACATTTTATAACATGCCCATCAGTCTAGAAAAGATCTTCCATATGCCTTTCTAAACAAAAGCATAGCTGGAATGCATTCATTAATCGACAACTCAGAACTATTTATTTGGGCAATGAAAAATATGTGTTTCTGTTTTCTCAATACAGATGTTGAAAGTGTGATGAACAGTGTAGTCTCTTTGCTTCTTATTCTGGAACCCGACAAACAAGAAGCTTTGATTGAAAGTCTCTGTGAAAAATTGGTTAAATTTCGGGAAGGCGAACGTCCCTCTCTCAGGCTACAGCTGTAAGTGTTCCCTCTGTGTGTATAACATCTCATGTATCTGGTAATTTGTGATTGACCTGTAGTCAAAGTCCGAGAATATAATTGTCTCTTATTTCTGTGCCTTTCATATAAAAGGTGCCCTAAAATGGAATAATAACACATAGTTTGAGAGTGTCATCAAATTCTGAGTGCAGTTCTGTGTTTGAATTGGTGGCAGAAATGCTACTTTAGATATGTTTGTTGAAATGCCCTTATCTTGGTGGATTATAGGTGTTGGTTAGGTTCTCCCTGTACAAACTGTGTAGAACTAAATGAGTTTTCATTATTACATAGGCTGAGCAATCTGTTCCATGGCATGGATAAGAACACCCCAGCCAGGTACACTGTCTACTGCAGTCTCCTTAAAGTAGCCTCCAGCTGTGGTGCTATACAGTACATTCCAACTGAGCTGGAGCAGGTAAGCGATCAGATGATGTTTGCATGCTAAGAGTAAGGCTATTCTCTTTACCTATAAAAGAGGACTTGGATCCAGACATGCTTTCTCAGTCATCCAGGTGAGGTTGTCCGGAAGCTGAATCATGCATGGCAACTGAAAAAAGAAGTCCAGTTGCCATGACTCAACTCCCAGAAAACTAGGGAGGGGGGTTTGTTTAGTCAGGTTGTTTAGTATGATTCCACAGAGGCTGGTATTCTGTCCTGTTTTGTCCCACAACAAGCCATAGAAATAATTTAAGAAAAAACTAGAGGTTCTGATTCTAGCATGTTAGAAGAGAAATAAACCAGAGTAACAATTTATTTATTTTATTTATTTATTTATTTAACTTATATGCCGCCCACTACCCAAAGGTCTCTGGACAGCTTACAGTCCAAAAAAACCATTTCTGCTGGGTTCGTCAGTCCAAACAAGCCACCAACAGAAGGTGTTTGTTAACTATTCTTCCTTGCTTCAGCATATTGTGTTCCACACAGTGACCCATAATTCTTTTTTAAAAAGTGAATTACTATTATGTGGTGAAGAATACCACAAGTACCCTGCTGTTAGAAAAAGTGGAAGGTGACTGTTAAAGAAATTAGCATTAAGAATCCCTTCCCCTAAGACACATTGAGAACTATTTCCCATTTCCACCTTTTTGTGACTTGTTGAAATTTTAACTCACTTCCTTTGAAGTTACTATTTACTTTTTATTTCACATCTTTCAATATAGGTTCGAAAATGGATTTCAGACTGGAATCTTAACACAGAGAAAAAGCATACTCTTCTTAGACTGCTATATGATGTGCTAGTGGACTGCAAGAAGAGGTAAGCAACGTTATGTACTATAACAGATTTACTTCATTTCATTAATTAGATCTATAACCTGGTTTTCCTTCAGATGAAGTCGGAGCATTGAATATGGTGGTGTACAATGGCTCAATATGGAACTTAGTCAGAATAGAGCCATTGAAATCCTTGGTACAGTTCTGGATTCAGAACAATATATGTGGCCAAGGTGGTCAGTGAAATATTTATTATTTAAAAATCTGGCAGATTTTATTTGCATCCTGTCATTTGTGAAATATTGCCACTAAAGACCATGTGCAACCAATGATTTTGAGCCATCTGATATTCCACCAAGCCCCCTTTAAAAAGAACACCTGTTAGAAATAATTTAAACCCACCCTTCCTTGCAAGTACAAGAATTGTGAACAATATTCTAATAAGAATAATCAAATAATACAGATTTAAAAGAATTGTTGTGTCATTAACAGTCGTGACCGACTCTTCATGACCCCATGTCCCTGGAGTTTTTCCTAGCAGGAATACTGGAGTGTCTTGCCAGTTACTACTCCAGGCACCTACAACACCTGGTATTCCCTGGTGGTTGCCCATCCAAGTACTAGCCAGGCCTGACTCTGCTTAGTTTCTGAAATCAGGTGAGATCGGGTGTGCTTAGGGCATCTGGAATAGCGTTTTACAATAAAATTGATGTTACAAGTGTCAAGTGATATATTTCAGGAGTTCAAAATATAACCAAAGCCTCACTGAGCTTAAAGGCCAGCAAAATAATAATTTATATGATATATCCCAGAAATGATGACTTTGTAGAAAAGCAGACAGTATTCCAATTATAACTCCAAGATCTCTCTCGTCACTCCTTACATTCATGGCTTCTGTTAGTTAGCTTTGTAGGGTGCAAATGTTGGTCTTCTTCTTGCTTACGTTTTCCTGCAGGTGCAGGGTCTGCATTTCAGATCCTGAAATGCCACTTTGCCCAACTGACCGCACCTTTATGGGACAGGCTGATGATTTGCATGCCCTTATTGACAGTGCCCTGCCATCTCTGTATTGGTCACCCACGTGGCTGCAACTCATTGATTTTTTAGGTTGTACACAGTTTAGGCAACAGTGGAAAGTGCTGCTCTGCGGACCAGCGAAGCCGGCTTTCTCTCATCTTCTCTGTTATTGATTCCACACCTAGTTGCTGTCGAGTAGTGCCATTTGTGATGTGTCCAAGTAGGGAGAGAGCCAATATCCGATGGAGCGTATGCACTTCATTGGCATGGAGACAGCTCTCTATGCGCATTGTTGTGGCCCAGCACTCTATGCCATCATACAGTGTAACAGGGCAGACAGTTGTCTTGTAAATCTTAGATCTGAGAATGATTGGGATTAGTCTGTCACAAAACACACAGTGAATTCTTGTCAATGCAGCTAAGCCACGTTCACCCTTGCTGGCATGTTGCCACTGATGGCAGCATCGCCTTAGAGATGGGAGCCAAGATGGAGGAAGATATCCGCTGCCTTTAGGTTTTCTCTGATTATATGGACAATCCCATGGGTGGTAACAGTCTCTAGGTATTTAGTTTTCTGGATGTTTAGGCAGTGTCCAACGTGGTTGAGGTGGTAAGAATGAATCATCTAAGTTTCCATTATATCCTATGGGTAAATTTGCTTTTATTTACAAGTATTTTGGTTTACAAGCATGTTTCAGGAACAGATTATGCTCATAAACCAAGATACTGCTGTAACGTGTAAAGATACTTTTGAATGAAGGGGATTTCTGGAGCCATTATGTAATTTATTAATTTAAAAATGTAAGATGAACTGTGCATGGTCATATAAAAACAAGCAGCTCAGACTTAATAGCTTCAAAATGATGCTTCACTTCTGTTACTAATAATCATGAAAACTGGTGCTCTACATTCAGGTGTATTCCTTATTTGAATTATAATTTCATGATGCTTTTGATGAACCAAATCCATTCATGAAGTAATCCTTAAAGGAATTGTTTTTTTTTCCTCCACAGTGATAATGCAGCTAAAGTAATGGTAGAGCTGCTGGGAAGTTACACGGAGGACAATGCTTCTCAGGCTAGAGTGGATGCACACAGGTATTTGGAATCAGAGGAACATAACGGGGGACAGGATTCAGCATTGCGGTACAATGACTGTCAGTAATAGCAAGTTTGTGAACGCAGTGCAGGCATGCTTCTCCCATCTCACCCCCATTTGCTTCCTATGTCCTTGGGTTTTCTTTTCTTTTCCTAACGCTCCAGAGAACATATAACAATGGAAGTTGCTAAGACAGCACTGTGCGTGAGAAAAGAACGACAGGATAATGTATGTGAAAAGGCCTGAGGTTATTAGGAGGGCAGAGGTTTTCCCACTTTAGGAATACTGGATTAGAACATCAGCATTTCAGAGTATTCTGCTTACCAAGTGTGATCATTCAGCCAAAGAAGCCGGTAGTGGTTTTGGGTTCAGCAAATGACTATTGTTATAAACATGACGCTTTTCATCTCGAACAAACAAGAAACATTTCAACTGAAGGTGTTGCTCCCCTGATGTCAACCAGGTTATGTAATTTGAGGAGCCTATATGCTTTTATATGTGGCTGGCTGAATGTGCTTATGGCACTTCTATAATCTGTAAACTCACATAGCAGGATTCCTGAAGCTGAAAGCACTGTCGTAAGCATACCGTCTGAACATGCTTACAAGTGCATTTTCATATCTTTGCATGCAAAAGTCCAATTGACTTCTGGGGAGGCTTACACATGTCCTTGTGTCCTCAGTGTAATTCCAGCCCTGCCTGCTTTCAGGTTGTAATGTGTGAATAGAGCCGATCTTAGTTTTCACATTGCTTCATTTGTGGCCTTAACAGCAGGACCCTAAGAGGCCACAGCGTACCTGAACTGGAAAACAGCAGTGCTTGGCATCAATCTGGATCTTAGTGTTGTAGATAGAAGATGCCAGTTGATTGTGTAACTTTGATCAAGGTTCCTAGATTTTATTTGGCAGTATTTAAAATTCTTCCAGCTATGTGTATTCTGTGCATGAGAATGAGAATATTGGGCTGCACTACCACAGTAATACAGTTGACACACTTACAGTAGTTTCATGTACATTAAGACCTCCAAGAAAGCATACCTAATGCAGATGTAACTTTTCCCTGGATACCCCATCAATCAAGACTGGCAGATGGTGACTGGAGGAGGGTTTTCTTATTGTTGGCGCTTGTGTATGGAATGCTTTTTAAGAGTGGAATAAAAATCTATGAGATACCTAAACTAGAAATGTATATTTTAGGTATGCACATTTTGCTTTTTTATCTAGGTGTATTGTTCGTGCTTTAAAGGATCCAAATACTTTTCTTTTTGATCATCTTCTGGCCTTAAAACCAGTCAAATTTTTGGAAGGAGAACTTATCCATGATGTAAGTACATTTCAAAAAGTTAAAGTACAACACTTTGAAATATGGGATTATGAGTTGTGTGATTGCTTCATCATTCTGCTTGGACTTAAGTGCCCTTAACTTGCCTTGGTTTAAGTCACAGTGGCCATATTTGCACAAGTAAGCCATCACTCAGTATGATACGAGTGTGCGGCAATGAGGTTCATTGAGCCTTGGGATAATACAAATACCCCCTCACACAGAGAGACACACAATCACTACTGCATGCCAGCGAGGAGGGTTTGAGAGGTTTCACTTTTAACTAACCGTAGTTAAGATAACCCACAGTTCCTGAGCCAGCTGATAGGGCAAAGTGTACTTAACCAAAAGCGGGAGCTTATGCATTCCAAATATTAAAGGGACTCGGTGGTGCAGTAGTCAGAAGCTTTGGAACTGTGGCGTGCCTTGACATTTCTATGCATTTCATATGTTTTGCGACATGTTTGCTGCCACCATCATGGACAGTCAATCATTTTTACTGGTTGACAAAACTATAACTCGGCCCAGTGTAAGCTGCAGCCAAGTTCATTTGCAAAACTGTCTGTTTTGTAACTGATATTACCTCTCTCTGCAACTTAGATAAATCATCATAAGACTATCTGTCTAAAAATCAAACTCTGGTTTCATCAGCAGTTTTAGTTTTCGTTTGCATGTTACTTCCACTAACAGACGTTTGCTTGATGAAAACATAGTTCTAAAGGGAAGTGTCAAATGACAATGCATTCTCAAAGGCTTTCACGGCCGGGAACTGATAGCTGTTGTGAGTTTTTCAGGCTGCTTGACTGTGTTCTGGGAGTTTTTCTTCCTGACATTTTGCCAGACTCTGGGGCCAGCGTCTTCAGAGGACAAGGTTAGGAAGAAAAACTTCCAGAACACGGTCAAACAGCCCGAAAAACTCACAACAGCTGTCAAGTGAAAGTTCAGGATCTGAATGGGAATCATATGACCATAGCGGTTAACTTGGCTGGTGGGCATCATATGCCCAGTCTTTAAGTCAAAGGTGGTCCCCCTTTAGATGCCATTGGACTGCATTTCTGGGGCCACTGGCCTTGGGGGAAGGAGCTGGACTCCAGCAACATCTCAAGGGGCAATGTACCCACCTCTACTCTAAGTAAAATGTTTGTGAAATGCTTGTTGTATTTCGTGCTTCTCACACTTGACCTGTAACTAAGAATTTTCTTCATTTTAGCTTTTGACAATTTTTGTAAGTGCCAAGTTAGCATCCTATGTCCGGTTTTATCAGAACAATAAGGACTTCATTGATTCTCTTGGTAAGCTTCCCCACCCCCCAACATTTGTATTTCTCTTGATATCACTTTGTATTTCTGTGCCTGTGCTGCAATTGTGATAGCAGCCTACCACAGTCTGTTGAAGAGGGAGATGTTAAGAGATCGACTGTATTGGGGTTTGATTTAACAGTTGCTGCCTTGACACTATGGTATTTTGCTGCACTTTGCTGCCTATAGTAATCAAACTGTGATTTTGCATATGTGAGTGTTGTACTATTGCATGACACTGAAACAGCGCTGTGATGTACCTGTCCTAATCTAAAGGGACATGACATCCTAAAATATCAGCTGTGGTCACTCAGAGCAAAAATACATGCTAAAAATTGCATATTTGTTTCAGTCTGAAAATAGTTGTAGAGAGTACAGTAACCCCCCACCTATCGCGGGGGTTAGGGACCCACCCAGCCTGCGATGACTGAAAATCCACGATATGAAGATGCAGGTCAGGTGGGGGCGGGTGGTGAACAAGACTCCTCGGAGCAGCCCGGGTGAGCAGCGTTGGGGCCTCTGATACCCCGCTGCCACTCGCCTGAGCTGCCCCGAGACTTCTCGGAGCAGCGAGGGCAAGTGGCGTTGGGGGATCTGATCCAACCACCGAGCTGGAGCCCGGGTTTTTTAAACCTTTTTCTTTTCCCTTCCCCACACCCCAGGCTTCAGCTCATTGGGGCTGGGCTGGGGAAATAAAGGTTTTTCTCCCCACACCCCAGCGCTAATCAGCTGGAGCCTGGGCAGATGCTGCGGTCCCGCGATATAGCGGGACCACAGTACCTGAACCGCAAAATGGCGGGGGGTTACTGTATGAGAAATCTGAAGAAACTTGTGCCCAGTATATTATCCGTGAAGAGTAGGAAATACTATTTTCTAAACATTCAGTGCCAAATCTAAATGTTAGGCTCATTTAGAGGAAATGCTTTTATGTATTTATGTATTTATTTATTTCGTGCCTTTTTGCCCAAAAGGAACCAAGACAACCTACATCATGAAACAATATTTAAAAGTTAATTAACAAGAGATATACAAATATTTAAAAAGAATTAAACAAATATTAGAATAGTACTAAGGTCAGTACAGTATCAAAAGATATTTAAAACAAAGAACAATCAGTTTGAAACCCCTCTCAAATTAGTCATGAAGCAAAACCCTGCCTGGAAAGAAAGGTCTTAGCTTTCCTGTGAAAGGACAACAGAGATGGGGCCAGCCTGGCTTCCTGTGGGAGGGAGCTTTAGAGTTGGGGAGCAGCAAGCAGTGATTTTTGCAAATTAAAGATGTTTCATGGCCATGTCTCATGGCCTCCTCTATGTTGAACTTCTTGCTCAGTGCAGGAATCAAACCAAAGTCATTTTCTCTTGAATGATTCTAGGGTTGGAGGATTCAGTAACTCCCAAGATAAAGTAAACACCCACCTATTGTGGGGGGTCAGGGACCCGACCCAACCCATGATAATTGAAAATCCACAATATGTGGATGTAGGTCAAGTCAGGCCTGGGGGACCTAGCTAGGGGCTCTTGTACTTACCCCCGATCTGGTGCTGTGAGGGCCTTCCCAGGCCCATCAGAGGCTCCAAAAAGGCTTCCCCACGAATCAGAAGTGACTTCCGGAAAACAGGAAGTGATCTCCGGATAGCTTGAAAGCACTTTTGGGGTTGGTGCAGAGGCCCCAAAAGTGCTTTCAAGTGATCCGGAGGTCACTTCCTGTTTTCCGGAAGTCACTTCTGCTTTGCAGGGAACCCCTTTTGGAGCCTCCCGCACGCCCAGGAAGGCCCTCACAGGCCCATTCGGGGCAGTGTCAGGCCAGGGGTAAGTACAGGAGACCTGAAACAGGCCTTTCCTGCTTACCCCAGGGGGACCACAGTATATTAACTGTGAAGGGGTGGGGGTTACTGTACAGTAATACCTTGGTTTATGAACATAATTCGTTCTAGAAACATGCTTGTAAACCAGAACACTCTTATATCAAAGTGAATTTCCCCATAGGAAATAATGGACCAAATACTGTACACACAGCATGCCACAACTCACAAAAGAAGTTGGCTAGATGTCCATGTCCACACCATGGTTTACATATCTGGTAGAACCTTCTCTGCTTGGGACCGGGTTTTATTCTGGATTTTAATATGACAATAATAAAGTGCAATTTATAGCCCTATACACAGTTGCCCCATGACTAGAAATGGTTTGAAAAAATAAGAATGCTGAAAAGAAATTAAATAAAAATAAAAATAAAAGCCTAACCTGCACTCCCCTTTGAAAACATTCCTGGCTGATACAAGAGAGATCTCTATTCCTGTCTCCTCCCTCTGCTTTGGAAGCAGCCTGAGACAGAATGTTTCAGACAGCCACCCTCAATGCAGCAGTAGGAGGGGGGAGTGATCCACCACTGGTTCACTTATAATCATGTGACCTGGCTCCAGTGCTTGTATATCAAGACATTGCTTGTTGATCAAGGCAAAATTTAGAAGTGTTTGTTTGTCTTGCAAAACATTCTTAAACCAAGTTACTCTTAAGTCAAGGTATTACTGTAATTGGTTCCCTTGTTGTACTGCTTTAACAGTGCTACCATATCGCCCCTCAGTCTTCTTTTCTCTAGAATAAATTTGCCTAGTTCTTGAAGTCTTTCCTCACAGAGCCTGGTTTCCAGTTCTCTGATCATTCTTGTTGCTCTGCTTCTTTTTAAGGAACTAAATGTGTAATAGACTTAGGTTTGGATTAAACAGAATTTCTGTAACAAGGATGCAGTACAAGAATATAAGAGTACTGAATGTATTTGCATGAAAGCTTAATATTTTTCATCTACCAAACCACATTCTGTTCCACTTAATATGTTGCATATGATGAAGCCTTGTGATGGAATGTTAATGTCAGCACCCTTTTTATTTACACACTGAGCAAAAAAAGGAGTAGTAATTAACACTTTGGCACTCCCCCATGAATGTGTAATTGACTGTTTCAAAGGAGCACTGGTTCATAAGCTATTGCATGCATGAAAATTACTTTTTTCTGTATTGCAGCATTTTAGGACAAGGGTCAGTGACAATGCAGAATTTGTTCAACGATGCAGGGTTTTTTATGACTACATTAAGGTTTAGCTATACTGATAATGAATAAATGTTTCCATAAAATTAGGGCTTGGTTTGTTTTCTTTTAAAGTGTTTACAATACATCCTGATTGAGCTCAAGAAATTAAAAGAAAGGGCTTCTAAATCAGAGATGAATAAATTGAATTAAATCAGCTATTGGAGAAAAACACCAGGGTGCAGTTTTGATTTCTTACTCTTTCCTGCTTGAACAACTCGTAGTGTCCTTTGCAAATTTGAGGGACACTCCAGAACAATGTGGGAGGTGTTGCTAAGTGCTGCAGATGGAAAGTGAAATCCCCCCCCCCAACACCCTCTATCCCAGGTGGGAAGCTTTTGTTGGACTCTGGTTCCTTTTGTGTTTTTATTCATAAAAGGGCATGTTTACAAACTTACAGACCAGAATCCTGTTTGGTATTTAAGTGCAAGGGCAATTGTAGAAATAGCCATGGCTAAGTATGCTGGTCCTATGCTGGGCAAATGCCTGGTTGCGCACCTGTTTAGTGGCTGCCGCTTGATCAGTTGGCTGCAATCAGCCAGGACAACTTCCATTATTCCTTTTGCATATCTAATTGTGTATGGAAATATCCAGTAGATTTGGACCACTGTGCTGGAACGGAAAATAGGCATTTTTGCATGCAAAGTAAAAGACTCTGATTTAGCTGTTTCTCAAAGGTGGCAAGTCACAAATGTATAACAAGTATATACATTTCTCTAATGATCATTAATTGTTCATGTAATTTTACATTTTTTAATATTTTATGTATAATGTATGTTACATTATGCCCAGTTCAAATAAAATAAAAGTAATTTGATTCCCCCCATTATGTCTAAACATTTTTGTTTGTGCATAAAACTGAATTCCTTTAATGTGCAAACAAGTATTTTAAAATAAGGCTGAAATAGTCAGATTAAAGGAGTTTTATAGAATACAGCTATTTTTTTTTCATTCTATCAACCCATTAAACCAGACTAAAATTGCAGTCTTGCTTTGGTTTAAAATTAATATGTAGCCCCCTGAAGCTATACAATCTGCCCATTTAAAAACTTCCACAGGTGGCATCATTTTGTTACAGTGTGTTGTTTTATTAGTACTGACAAGTTAGGCCAACAGTTGGATTATCTTGTGTCAACTATGAGTTCACCGTACATGTTCACATTTAAATCTGATAGTATGGGCAACCTTTTTACTTTAGAAGGGTAATTAACACTTTATTTGCATTTGTTAATTGGAGTTTACATGCACTAATTAATTTTGGGGGGCTTGTAAATTTTCATTAAGCCCAGTTAGATATCGTTCAGGGACTCTATTCGCTTGAGTTATCATGATCACATTTTTGCTGAATCTGTGCCAGATAAATAGCAGGCATCATAATTACTGCTAATTAACACATTATGAATGATAGCAAAGTGATTTCTTGCTCTTCTATTAGTGTAGTAATGTTATAATTCCAAAGGTAAATATTTGTTAAATGGCCGACCAACACTGATTTTCCCGTGTTTCAAATCTGAGTATCTATTTTTAGCACAACTCAGTTGCAATGTTTTGTGAAGCTTTTCTTTTTTTAAAAAAAGTTAGTATGCAATGTTGCATTCATCTCTATCCATCTCATCAGTAGAACAGATTCCTCCTCTTTTTACAGCCCTCCATCTGCACAGCCCCAAGTCTTTGGGTTTAAGAGGCATGGAGGGGAGGAGGAGGGGAGGTCCTCATTTCAGCAGAAGCTTGCATGCACTGAAGTGGATCAAGCCCAATTCCCTCTGCTCTTGCTTCCAATTTTTATGTTAATTGTTGTCAGAAATTGACTTGAGTTCTTAAATGATCACTAATGTTTATGCAGTCTAACAAGACGGGCAGCTTTTCTTTTCCCCTCCCCCATAAATACTTGAAGTAAGAGTAAAAACTCTTGTTTCTTTCTCCACATTACTGTACTGTATTCTTTTGCCTTTCTAGTACATAGGGCTGGAATTGGGACTTTTCTGTTCCTACAAGCTTCTTTCTACTTACTTATTTCTTGCAGGTGTTTTTTCATCTGCTCCTTTTGCTCCCCCACCCATTCTACATCCCATCATCTTTGCATCTCCAACCTCTTGCTCATTTTTCCTCATCAATGATGAACAGTTCCTTTCTTTTTTTATAATACTGTCTCTGTAGCGCTTTTTTATAATGTCTACTTTTTCTTTTCCCTATGTGTGTAGTTTATAATCTGTAGTTTTTCAGTTTTTCCATTTCCCATTTTGCCTCATCACATTTGTCATCTGCTCTTCCTTCTTTATAGGGTTTCTGAGTTCATCAGATTAAAAAAAAAATTGGTCTGCACCTGAGCCTTTCACGATCAGTTTGATAGGTAATGATTAGGAAACAATGGTGCAAATATACACAGCATCTCTTACTAGTGTCCTTAGATTGAGCAACACTAAAAGCTAGAAGCAGCATTGGCAGTCCTGATCCCATAGTTTCTAAACCCATAGGTCTCCCTCACTTCCTCTCTCTTTGCCTCTTGAGTCTCTTCCTTGGAAATACCTTCATCTGCAGGTTGATGACCCACTTACAGTATTTTCCTTTGGATTTCTGCCTGCCTGCCTGCCTGCCTCAGCTCCATTCTACTCTGTGGCCAAGTTTGGCAGGCTTTTAACTCGTATCCATTTACATCCTCAGATGCTGTGCAGCATAACTGATTAGTTGGAGCAAACTGTAAAAAATGTCAGGGAAGAAAAACAACCCAACACTAGTGCAAAACTAGGTGTGGCTCTATCTAGCACCTAACCAGAACATTGCTGATAGAATAATAAGTCAGACCTGCAATATAATGATTCAGTGTTGAATGTTCTTCTTCATTGCTTCAACATGTTGGTTGTTAACCTCTTCCCAGATACAGTGGTAAATATTTGTTAAATGGCCGACCAACACTGATTTTCCCGTGTTTCAAATCTGAGTATCTATTTTTAGCACAACTCAGTTGAAATGTTTTGTGAAGCTTTTCTTTTTTTAAAAAAAGTTAGTATGCAATGTTGCATTCATCTCTACGTACGAGTTTAATCTGCTCCGAATGCATACTCATAAGTCATGTCTAAAAAAATTAAAAAAATAAAAAAATAAAAAATGTAAGTAGAGCGGACAGCATCTAAAATTTGTAAGATAGCAGTTAAAATGCCAATGGTTTTCCGCTCTTAAGTCAAATTACTTGTAAGTTGAGATGGTCATAAGTAGAGGTAGCACAGTACTCTTTCCTTTCCTTTCCCCTCCACTCAACTTAATTTTCCCCACCTCCAATTAACAGTTGTCATTGATCTGTTTCAGTGTTTTTTTCCTTGAACTGTATCTTCCCTTAAAGATGTTTGTATTGGCGCAGATTCTTGCTGCACCTATCAACTCCGTCCTTTTGTGCATGGGTGGTGCAGTTTGAAGTCCGGAAATACTGGTGGCCCCAGCTGAACAGATGTTGAGGGAATTATTATATCATGGGCCTGAAAACATTACAATGGTACTTAAAATGTGCTCCTTTCCATGACTGTGGTAACAGGGTTTTGCAGTATTAGATACCCAGTTGTGTCATAAAGCAAAAGCAAAGTGTTCTGCTTATATACCGCCCCATACCACTACAAATGGTCTCTGGGCGGTTTACAATTTTAATTACAGTGTGCAGGCTACACATTGCCCCCCCAGCAAGCTGGGTACTCATTTCACCGACCTCAGAAGGATGGAAGGCTGAGTGAACCTTGAGCCTGTTACCGGGGATTGAACCCAGGTCGTGAGCACAGTTTTACCTGCAGTACAGGCATTTAACCACTGCGCCACGTTCTCCTAAATCATATTTTATAAAATATTACCATATTTGATGTAGCTTGAGTTATTTGCTAATAAGAACATATATTTCACTTTGCTCTTTAATGCAGGCCTGTTGCACGAACAGAACATGGCAAAAATGAGGCTGCTCACGTTTATGGGAATGGCAGTGGAGAATAAAGAAATCTCCTTTGATACTATGCAACAAGAACTTCAGATTGGAGCTGATGATGTTGAAGCATTTGTTATTGATGGTAAAATAGTTTGCTACTTGCTAGCAGGATTTTATAAAATAAAAGCATACTGAGTGATGACCTGAGAATGTTAGTAGTCATTTGGTTGCAGTTTAAACATAATATTGAGCTAACCTTACTCGCAGCTGTACATTTTGCAACATGTATTGTTGAGTTTTGTGAAATATTACTCATGACATCTTAAACTATGTTTCTCTTAAATGGCTGTGTGGTTTTCCAAAAGGTCATAATTCGCATTGTGCTTTCTTTAATAGATGTGGCACTGTGTAACAAAATGAACTAGAAAGCAATTACTTGTAAGAATGCCTTTTCTCTCTTCACAGAATATGTTTTTAAAGCATAAGTATTGGGAGGATATACCTGCATTGATTTTGATTTTAAAGAATTGTTGTTGTTCAGTCGTTCAGTCGTGTCCGACTCTTTGTGCCCCCATAGAACAGAGCTCACCTGGCCTTCCTATCTTCCACTACCTCCTGGATTTGGTCAAATCCATATTGGTTGCATTGATGACACTGTCCAACCATCTCATTCTCTGCCATCCTCTTTTCCTTTTGCCTTCAATATTTCCCAACATCAGGGACTTTTCCAAGGACTCCTCTCTCCTCATGAGGTGGCCAAAGTACTGGAGCCTCAGCTTCAAAATCTGTCCTTCCAGTGAACATTCGGGGTTGATTTCTTTCAGGATGGATAGGGTTGATCTCCTTGCAGCCCAGGGGACTCTCAAGACTCTCCTCCCGCACCACAGCTCAAAAGCATCAATTCTGCGGCGATCAGCCTTCTTTATAGTCCAGCTCTCACTTCCATACATCACTACCGGAAAAACCATAGCTTTGACTATCATGACCTTAGTTGGCAAAGTGATGTCTCTGCTCTTTAGGATGCTACCTAGGTTTGCCATTGCTTTCCTCCCAAGAAGCAGGTGTCTTCTAATTTCATTGCTGCAGTCACCATCTGCAGTGATCAAGGAGCCCAAGAAAATAAGCTCTGTCATTGCCTCCACTTCTTCCCCTTCTATTTGCCAGGAGGTGATGGGACCGGTGGCCATGATCTTAGTTTTTTTTATGTTGAGCTTCAGCCCATTTTTTTCACTCTCCTCTTTCATCCTCATTAAGAGGTCCTTTAATTCCTTCTCACTTTCTCCTATCAGAGTAGTATCATCTGCGTATCTGAGGTTGTTGATATTTCTTCCGGCAATCTTAATTCCGGCTTGTGATTCATCCAGACCTGCCTTTTGCATGATGTACTCTGCATATAAGTTAAATAGGCAAGGTGACAGTATATAGCCTTGTCGTATTCCTTTCCCAATTTTAAACCAGTCAGTTGTTCCATATCCAGTTCTGACGGTTGCTGCTTGTCCCACATATAGATTTCTTAGGAGACAGATAAGGTGGTCAGGCACTCCCATTCCTTTAAGGACTTGCCATAGTTTGTTGTGGTCCACACAGTCAAAGGCGTTGGCATAGTCAATGAAGCAGAAGTAGATGTTTTTCTGGAAGATGTTTTTCTTTCTCCATAATCCAGCACATGTTTTTAAAGAATTATCAGGCATCATTTCAGTCGTTTTTTTAAAACCCACTCAAAATCCTAATAAATGTGTATGTATTTTGTTTTGCAGCTGTAAAAACAAAGATGGTTCACTGCAAAATTGATCAGACACAGAGAAAAGTAGTAGTCAGGTAAGCTTTAAATCGTAATGTGAAGCAACTTAGTGCAGTGCTAATTATAACACTTATACATCTGTCTAATATTTTAACTAGAAGCCTGATATTCCTGTCAGTTGCTCGTAGTTAAATAGTTGCTATTTATCATAATTTTATTAAACCTTAGACTGAATGTGATTAGCTTATTTAATGAAAGAGTCCTATTTTCCAGCACATTTCATTTAATGGCCAAACAGTGGCAAGAATACTAATGAGCATTGTCTGATGATTTTAAATACTGATGAACGCTACAGAATACCAAACTAACTGAAATTAGAAAGCCTTTTGGTGGAGGGTAAATATGTTTGTTTCCTTATATATATTGTACCTATGTTTCTGAATAGATGCATACAAAAACCAGCATGTTTTTTAAAAGGGAGAACTTGGATGGAATTATATGGTAATTCGTTTTTACATTTCTTTCCTTTAGTCACAGCACACATCGGACCTTTGGAAAACAACAGTGGCAACAACTGTATGACACACTTAACTTCTGGAAACAAAATTTGAATCAAGTGAAAAACAGTCTTCTTAGCTTGTCAGATTCCTAATTCTTTTTTCAACCGATTGGTTTGTCCTTGGAAGCTGAGTTACAGACAACAACAGATTAATTTTGTGAATTTTTTATTCATCTTCAAAATATCTAATTGGCCATAAAACATTGTAATTTGAATTACAAGCTATAGCAGCAATAAATTTAATATCAGAATGAACCTTGAATTTGTGCAGATGTTATGATCATTGAAAGATTTTATATTTTAATGTAAGTTGCGAAAAGGATGACAAATAAGTATAATCTTAAAACTAATTCTAAATGAATGGTGTTCTCTCAGCAATCTAATTACATCAGTACGTTTCAAGTAACACTTTATAAGGTATTATTTTCTTCCTCTCAAGAGAAGTATTAAGAATATGCAGAATTACAAACTTTACTTTATAGATACCTCGCACCCCAACATATCCACCATTGGGGGGAATGTATAGATTTTAAAACATTTACAAACAATCATATTGCGGCTTTATCTGCTGTTACTGCTTTTTCTGAATCTTCCTCATACTTTCTCTTTCTGGGCTGGCAGAGCCTTTCTGAAGACAGAAACTTTTCAATATTGTTGATTTGTGTTTTTATGAAGACATTTTGCAAATTCCAGCCAGCTTCTTCAGGGCCGTTCGAGTTCTCACTTAAAATAGCTCCACGGACTTCAGAGGGAATTTGAGAAGACTTCTGCTTGGATCCCAGGGGGCCTCCTGTGGTGACCTGGAGTACATAGAGAAGATGTTACAAGTGTAACTGTGGTGGGCCTGACACATTCCTGTTACCCTGCTGGTGCTACTAGGATGTCCTTCCTTCTCCCCTGCATTCTCTTGTGCCCATTTGCAAAATGGCTCTGGTGGGTTTCTCAGCCTTCCAGATATGCCACCCTGCTCTTGTTTTTATCAGTTTCCACTATTCCACATCAGTTATGTGCTGCCAATAGTCCATTGAAAGCAGTTATACGTTTTATGTTAAGGAACATTCATTCTGCTTATATTTTTGGAAAATAGCTGATATCTTCAGGTACCTACTGAGCACATTTCCCCCCCACCCTTATATCATGTTCCTGGGCAGTTCACAAAATAATTTGAATGTACACACAGCATATGCCTACTTTCAAAAGTCACAGAAAATAAAAATAAAGGCATGAAAATAAAGCAAAAACTATAAAATACAAAGCAACCATCAACATTAAAATTAAATTTAAAAAGTCAGAAAATCCTACTTCGTGTTAAAAAAAGGCATAGAATACAGTTTAAATACAGATATCTGTCAAATATCAACTTAGATAAGCTGACTATAGTGCAGACAGGAGAGTGTTCCCAGACTGTCATACACAGTGTTACATACTCGGTGCTTAAAGGAAAAAAATTGTCATCAAATTAAGAGTTTTGTGGGATGTGTTAATCATATCAGTTCAGCAAGTGCAATTTATTCAGGTTTGTGTAATTATCAAGTACTTGAACATGGCTCTTCAAGACCAATTTCTAAAAAAAATATCTAATATTGGCTAGAATCTCCTGAAACACAAGGAGACAAAATACTGCGGATGAGTCAGTGACTTAGAAACTGGGATGGTATTACAGGGATCTACCTGTGGATGGAAACTGATATCAACAGAGCAACAGAAGGGGGGATTCGTGGTTTTTGATGTCTCTGTCAATGCATAGATGATGGAAAACAAGGGAAGCTAGAAAGACCTCTTGAGACATGATGAGAAATACAGGAATACCTTGGTTTACGAATATTTTGAAAAACGAGCAAACATTTCTGATCAATTTTGCCTTGATCAAAGAGCAATATCTTGCAATATGAGCACTGGAGCAAGTCACATGATCACAAGTGAGCCAGTTATCTCCCGAGCTGGATTGTGGGAGATTGTCTGGAATGTTCCCTCTCAGACAAACCTCCAAAGCAGAGGGAGGAGAGAGGAAAAGCGCAGGCCACAAACGTTTTCAAAGGAGAGTCGGATAGGGTTTTATTTTTCTTTACATTTATATTTTTCTTTAATTTGTTTTCAACATCCTTTCTTATTTTTCACACCATTTCTAATCAATTGTGTATATGGCTACAAATTGCATTTTATTATTGTCACATTAAAAACACGAAGTAAATTCAGTTGTTAGTCCCAAACAACAGATTCTGCAGCAAGGTAACTAAATAATAGTGTGGACATGGACTTCTAGCCAACTTATTTTCTGAGTTTTGGCATTGTGTGTGCACAGTTTGTGGTCTATGGGGCGCCTGAATGAATAATCTGAGATTCCATTATCTCCTATGGGGAAATTTGCTTTAATGTAAGAGTGTTTTGGTTTGCAAGCATGTTTCTGGAATGGATTATGCTTGTAAAACAAGGTATTATTGTATGATGTAATGCAGGGGTCCTCAACCTAAGGCCCCGGGGCCGGATGGCCCCCCGCAAGGTCCTGAATCCGCCCCCCAGGACCAATTGCAACACCTCACCCCCTGCTTTGCGAGCAAACTAGCCTCCGCAGCTGCTTCTATTGCAGAGGCGGTCCAAAGCAGTGGGCTATGTCACTTCTCCCACTCCCCCCAACTACCGCCCAAATGATCAGCTTGCTGGCTAGTGGGGTATTCAAAGTGGAAGGGCTACGGCAAGGTCCCCCACTCCCCCCCACCCACCGCCCAGATGGTTGGGGTGGTAGGTGCAGCCGAGCGGGGCAATTTAAAACAGGAGGGATGCGGCAAGGTCTCCCACTCTCTCCATGGCCCTGAGGCCCCACCCCTGCTCCTCCTCCTCCCTGCCCACCTCCCTTCCTTGTGTGGCTGCCACCTGTGTTACTGTAGTTGTGATGAATGAAGGGGCAGTCAGAGGCAGCGCCAGCCAGCCTTCCGAGCTAGAGCAGCCACTGCAGTGGACGGCTGGAGGGATGGACGGCAGGCGACCGAGGGGGAAACAGAGCTACGTCCCACCCACTCAGTCCCCTCTGAGCTGCTGCCTTGCTCTCTGGAGTGAGGGAGGGGAGGAGGGGTGCTCCCTCCTCCAGCCATGGCCGGAGGCTTAAGCTGTCACCACCATCACCGGGTTAGAGACCAGCGAGGAGGAGGTGGTGGAGAAAAGAGAAGGGAAGAGAAGGCCAACAGTGGCCTGGGCCTGGTTCCTGGGAGGCTGGTGGGGCTGCATTTGTCCCCAGTTGGTGATGGGTGGGCTGGCAAGCCAAGAGAGCACCGCAGCCTGGCTGAACTCAGCCAGTGAGCGGGCTGCAGGTGGCTTTGGGCAGGCCTTCCTGGCTCCCCTCCCCCCTTCCCAGCCCTTGCTCCCTCCCTCCCTCCTTCCCTTGCAGCACACCAAGTCAGGCCGGGCTGGGTCAGGCCAAGAGAGGAGGCAGCTTTCCCTCCAGGGCACAGTAAGGATGTGATGGCCAGGGTACACAGCTGGATCTGCACGCAGCGGCACCAGCCTTGCCCTTGCTGCGACTGCTCCTCCTCATCCTGAGTGGCCACCCAGAAGGTGATGAGGGGCCTGAGTTTGCCTGGGCTGCCACCTCCTTCCCGACGCAAGGAAGGAAGGAAGGAGAGCCACTCCCACTTGCCCCTCCCTCCCCACTTTTTTCCATGTCGGCCTTTTGGGGGGGGGGGACTGTGGTCAGGCCCCCAGTGGTGTCTGGGGGGTGGTAGACCGGCCCACTGTTTGAAAACTTTGAGGACCCCTGATGTAATGGGTATTACTGAAATGGGTAGGGTGAGCTTCATGACTGGAATATAATGATTGAAGAATATAAATTCATTCAAAAGAAATATATTAAACAGGAATGGAGAAGGAGTAACATTGTATGTAAAGGACATGACCAGTGGTGAGGAGATACATGTGCTGGAGCATGGAACTGCAGTGGCAAGTATTTGGGTCAAAATCAAAGAAGAGAGAAATAACAGTAATATCACTGATGTGATTTCTTATAGGCCTTCTAACTTGGAGTTAAAGATTTGGATGATGTTCTCCTACATCCATTTACCAAACATTCCAAGACAAAAGACATTCTAGTAATGGTAGGCTTTTGACAAGTTACTTCATGATGGTCTTGGAATCATGCTAGTAGAATGGGGGCTAGATGATGCTACTTTTAGATAGATTTGTATCTGTCTGCTTAGTGAGCCATACCCAAACTCATTGTAAGTTGGGTTTCAAGCCTGGCTATGGGGTAGTTTTTTGGCCAACTTAGTGGGTGACCCATGACAGGAACTAAACGGTGGGAGGGTATCCCTGTTAGTTCTCCTGGACCTCTCAGAGGTATTCACTACCATGGTATCCTTCTGGACAGTCTCTGGAATGGGACTTGACGGCACTGTCTACATGAAACCCCCAAAGAGGCTGTCCAGATTTTGGTGGGTTGGAGTCATCAAGATAGTGGTCACATTCAACTATATCTTCCCTTCCCATCTAATTCCAGTAAACCTGTCTTGGTTCTAAACTAGTGCCTGACATCAGTAACAGGCTGGATGAGGGCAAACAAACTGAAATTTACTCCAGACAAAACAGAGGTGCTCCTGGTCATTTGGTAGGCAAAGAAGAAAACAGATATATCCTGTGCTAGATGGGGCTATTCTTCCCCTGAAAACTCAGGGTGTACTCCTGGATTCATCCCTGTATTACTGGTCTTCAGCTGTAGAGTGCTGTAAGTGGCTGGAGATACTTTTGTTCTAGGAGCTGAAGCCAGCTCATGTGGCACAGGATATTTCAATTAAATCAATATTGATACTTATGCTTTTATTTATTTTCCTAATTACGCCCAACAAGTCTCTGTATGTGTCCCATGCCATCAAGATGGAACCAACTTAGTGTCCCTAAATTGGTTACTTAAACCAGCACAAACTGCAGAAATTTAAAGCACACAATACATTAACAATTCAATCAATACATCTAAAGAAAATGATTGGATTAACACTATATTCCATTCAGATATATAAAATCTCTGTATGAATGCTTGGAAAGTAAACAGGAGTAATATAATCTGCTCGAAATGTTACTTTGTGCATTTTTTGTTAGAACCTAATTTTCAGTTCTAACAGACTGGCTAAGATCCGTTTGATTTATATGCTGTGACTTTTTCCTTCTGTTTTCCATCAAGGGAACTGTGAAAAATGTTGCCACATTTGCCCTCTTGGTATTATTTTGGAGATCAAGTAAATCTTAAAACATCCAGATGCATACAATTCTATACATATCTCCAGAGTTAGCTCACCAAGTTAGGGTCTGCAGTATTTTTAATTGACTTACGTGTTCTGTGGGAAAAGGAGGATTGCTAAAAGTCTTTGGCACTGCATTCCTTTCTTCACTGGGATTTCTCTTGGGGACTGCATTGATACTTCCAGTATTCAAAATGTCAGAGACTCCATCACAGTGGGTGGCTGATAAAGGGGAAATGGCAACGGCATTTTATTCTCCAGGTACTAATTTTGTTGTACCCAAACTTGTCTGTGACTCGCAGAGTACAGAATCTATATTACAATATAGAAGACTTCTGACACAATTCTATTTATAGTTAATGCTTTTTTATTTTTGTTTTCTGAGAAAAGAAATGTCCAGTGATTGAAGCATCAAATTTATTTGTACAAGAAGATTGGCCAGGATTCTACCAGGGATTTATGCTGACCAAAGTATCACTAGATAAATCATAGCAGCAAACTGCCATCAATTAACAAGTTGCCACTCTCAGTGATGGTCACAACTCATTAATTTGTGGCAAACTGCTGCCAGTTCTTATTACATTTACAGTATGTTATAAATCCCTGATAAGATTCCAGCCCTCCTTTACTATCCTTGAAAGAACTCTTCAACACAAACATATATGGCAACAGCATGTAGCATTTTGCAAGTATGAATATTATATACAATTTTACATATACAAAGATGAAATAGAAGTATAAAAAATCTAGAATTATAATCAGTGTTTCATCTCATTATTTGTAATGAATAGGAGCTGAATTTCAAGACTTTTTGTCACGCTTAGGTACTTTCCTTTCATACAAGACAGTTATTTACCTGCAGTCATATATTTCATGCAGCTACAAATGTCTTCTGTTTTAAAAATGTGTCATTATTTCGTTTTTATTTTGTTGTTATAGCAAGGCATTGCCGTGATAGCAAAGGTTTATTACTCTCAGCCTTTGAATATGCAAGATCCCTCAATCATCCAGCTTCCTCAATGGAAATAATATCAAACTAACTATAATATAAACACATCTTGCTTTTTCCAAAGTGCTTCTCCTTCCCTCCAAACTCCTGTTGATCATATGCTATAAAGGCCAGCATCTGAACAGCAACAAGGGTGTGGATTCACTACGACAACCTCCAGTATGATACACAATTAGGTACTAAAGTCGCAAATTTTAGAATTTAAAATTTGGGTAACACTAGCCCTGATTCGATATACTAACATTTATACAGTAAATCTTTGTCTGGAGATTGTCAACAGAGAGAGCGACTTTATTTAGTCATGTGGAAAATGTGCTTATGGTTTTCAAGAAGGGCCACCATAATTACTATGCTGATGTCTTATCTAGAAAATATGATAAATTCTTTACCTCTTGTGATGCATACTAAGTAATGCAAGGACAGCGTTAGGAGAGCAAAATTCAGAGAATGAGCTAAGTAGCTAGAGGCGCTAAAAGCAATAAAAAAGCATTCTTCAGGTAGGTGGAAAGCAGAATTGAAAGAAAAGAAACAGTGACACAGTTCCTTAATGGAGATGGAAAAATGGCAACAAATGACAAAGAAAAAGCAGAGGGGCTCAATGCTAGAGATGGGCATGAAATGATTTTTATTCATTTTGTTATTCATTATTCATTTTATTACATAACAAAACGAATAACGAACCACCCCCTCAAAGAAAAACAAAATGGAATTTGTCGTTCCATTCTATTCCGTTTTTGTTTTTCCCCATAGCAATGCATTGAAGCAATGTATTCCTATGGGGAAAAGCCCGGTGCAAGAACCCGGGGGATTTTTAAACTTTTTTTTTTTTGCCGGCCCAAGTGCCACCAATCAGCTGTAGCTTGGGCTTGGGGCAGCAAAAAAAAAATCAAACCCCCTCCTTTCCCCCACCCCATCGGGAGAGGTTTTTAAAGGTGTGTTTTTTTTTTGCCGTCCCAAGCCTGAGCTACAGCTGATCAGTGCTTAGGCGGCGGAAAAAATGCTTAAAAATCCCGCCTCTTCCCATGTCCGATCAAGTTACACAAGCACCACACACACAGTACACTAAAAATGAAACGAAACAAAACAAAGCTCAGTATTTTCTCATAAGACAGACTTAGAACCTTCAGACATAAGTAAAGCACACGTGGAGGAGACAGGATTGCAGCTTGAGATTAATAAACAGTCAAGGAAGCATGTATTCTCAAAGGCTTTCATGGCAGGGACCCGATGGTTGTGGTTTTTAGGGGCTGTTTGGACATGTTCTGGAGGCTTTTCTTCTTCCTAATGTTTCTCCAGTCTCTGTGGCTGGCATCTTCAGAGGGCAGGAGCAGCGGGACTCACAGCAAGAGTGAATAAAAACTTCATTTACTTATATTTTGCTCTCTTGTTTACCCAAACATACCTGAACATCGCCAGTACTTATACAGTATTGTGAGATCCTTGAGGAACAAGTTGGATACAAGTTGGATATGTTAACTGTCAACTAATTAGTACACATGGAGAAGTTGTGAAATGAAAATCCCACAACTGAAATAAATGTATTAATAAAAGACTGAATTCCATAAAGTTACTCCCAGGTAACTCCATAAATACTGTACTCAACAGTCATTGCAATAATGCTTTGACTTCAGCCATTTTTGTTAGTCAGCACCATGATTATAGCAGCTGTTGGGCCTCAACAAGGATTTCCCATCAAGAAGAAACAGCATAAGCACACAAAAAAATTTAAAAGCTCATTTCAAACATATTTTATATTGTCTTCGTGTACTCTTGCACATTAATGCTGTATTGTTATGCCATGTGAAATATATAAACATTTGATTATATACTTTTAAGCTGTAAATGATTAACTACATTTCTTACCTAGTATTTCTTCTTTCATACTCTGATCACTTTCTCTTGAATTCTGGGAATCGTTTATTTCTGGTATAAGTAATTTTTGTTTCAAAGAGGAAGCCATTTCTGAAGTTGAAGCACACACTGTTTGAATTTCACTTTGATACACACTTGGTAAATTCAACTGCACTGCAGTTGTCTTGGTTTTATTATCCATAGGTGCCAGTGCAAAGCAAGACCTCACACTTCCGTTTATGAAATCCTCAGTTGTTTTTATGGGTAAAGAGCATAATTCTTCTCTGTTTTCTTTTCCACTCATTTCTTCTCTAACTCTATCTCTTAATGTTTGTTCCTTTTCATTGGATGATATATCCATCTGCTCAGCAATGACAACAAATTCTTCACCATTAGTTTTAGAGGTTAGAAAATCTCTTTTTTCGTCTCTCGTATTGTGGTTATCTTCCAAGTCTACATTCTGAGATTCATGTACATTTTCAGTGTTGAGGAATGAAATTTTAGGTGTCTTTGTGCTCATTTCTCTCAACCCAGAACTATTTTTATTAGAGCACTTGCTTGTGATTCCATTTATATCTTGACATGGGTTTTTTTCGTACGAATTGAGATTTCTTACATGAGGTGATTTATTAATGTTGTCATCATTGGTAACAGGAGCATTTACACCTGAATTGTTACAGAAAGCATGCAAAGGTGATTTGTTATCTGATGTTCTGAAAACATTAACTTGCTCAGAGCATCTATTATCTGTGGATGAACGATCACTATGTACTTCACCAAGGGAAGTGTTTATCTGTTTACATAAAACTAGACTGGACATCATAATACTGGCATTGTGACTTGGTGATGCTTGTTTTGTGTTACAAATATATGAGCACTCATCTAAGGAATCATGTTGGATGGCTTTGTCATTCACTGTCATTTGTGACAAGACAGAATCCGTTTCAGCACTTGAATTCACAATGTTTTCATTAATATCATCTTGTAATTTTGAGTCTCTATTAAGTGCATAACTTGTGGAATCCACTGTCTCATGGAGTATATTGTTGATACTTGCTTTTATCTCAGAAACCATTTCATTAGTAGCATCTCTGTTTAGAGGCTCACTGAGTCTTCCAAAGTGATCTGTATTTGGATTGGAATCGGAATCCTCTAAACCTTCAATGTTTTCTAAGAATATCTTGTGTTCTTTCTCCAAAAATTGTGCCAAGCTATAACAATTGTCTGTGCACTTTATTTCTGTCCTAGCATGCATTTTATGAACTGTCTTTTCAACTTCTTTCCCCTTAGTCATTGTTTCTTTATCATCAGAAATAGATGACCCAGTGCTCCTTCCTGGTTCATAGAAGTTGGCTGCTTTGTCTAAAGAAGCCTCCCTTTGTTGTTCAGTAAAAGGATGAAGTGTTTCGTCTTCTTTCACACCGTTCTCGAGATGATCTACATCGATAGGATAAGAAAATAAATTTAAAAGAAAATGCGTTTTAAAATTTTGTTTGTATAAAAATGAACACTTGTAAAATATTCTTCTACATAACCGTGAAACTCTTGCAGATTAATGTGAATGCATATCTAATTTTAATTATTTTTTATTTTATCACTTTATTATTTGATTGGAGGAGCTGGCTAGGGGAGGAGGAGCCAGTAAACTAGTACTTACCTCCAAACTGGGTCTGTGCCCATCTCTATTAATGAGATTAAAATATAAAAGAGCATGCCACACAAAATCTCTGTAAGTGGCTGGGGCTTATAAACAAATATCAGGAAAGCTTTTAAAATCATTCCAATGTTACCTTACGTAGCATTAGAGATTACCCTTAATTCCCCAATAACTAAAAAGAAATGACAAGAATGCAAACTTTGAATGATCAATTGTAATTGCTAATGTCCCCTTAAAGGGGACATACTGGTATGTCTGGTTGTGATAATGAAACAGAAAGAGATCACTACAGGTAGAAACATGGGCCAAGATCCTGCATACTGTAATCCTGCTAGTTTTGCCACAATGAAGAATTTCTCTGTTCTTCCTGTACCCTGAGGCATGCCTTGGGTCCTTTTTCAAAGAGAAAGGCAGGGTAAAATATTCTAAATAAATAAATAAATAAATAAATAAATAAATAAATAAATAAATAAATAAATAAATAAATAAATAAATAAATAAGAATTTGCTCTGGAGATGAGAAGGTGAAGAATGGACAAAATAAGTCCTGTAAGGTACAACCTTGCTCATGCTGTTTGCTCACTCAGTGGTCTGGAACTATCCTTGCATCAAACTAATTGGCAGATCATTTTATTACAAAAGTAAAGCTATATACAGCGCATTTAAAACAGCTGTTTAGAATGGAAGAAAGTGAATAAATAGCTTCCCTACCCACTTTAGCAAGCTGTCTTTGGGCCATCTAATGTCATCTTGTTAGAAAAGGTAAAACTGGCCAGACGACCCATTCCATCCCCATAATTTGGCTCCAAAGAGAAAGGTGTTAATCATTCTACACACATTTCAATTATGGTACTTTGACGCAAGCATCCAACAATGGAAAGATATGGAAGTCTATGTGATGCTACATTAATATAGTTTGAGATTTCAATGAGGACATCATAAAGTGAACACTATAAATCATCTGGACAGTTTCTTTTGCATTGTGAACTGTACCTTTAGTACTAACTGAGTTCTCTTCCCATACACACATATGAGTACTGTTTTCCTCTGCGGGCTTTACATCGTAGTTGAAAGGTGAAGGTAGTGTATCTTTTATTCCGTTTTCTTCTTGTAGGATATTATTAGAAACATTTAAGTTTGTTTGTGTATATTTGTTCTCCTTACAGCCTGTATGTGTTTTATTTTCAGTACATACATCTTTAGCCTGGAACAAAAAGAAACACAATAAGGCAGTTTACAGAATGAAACAAAAGTGCAGCAAAAAATTAATAACTTCCAGTCAAAAAAGTGGCAAAATTAACTGGAAAACTTCTTTTTCAGATAGTCATTACTAAGCCTCCATTCATTAATGTTTACTCATTAAATAAACTAGCACAAAGAAGTAAATTTGTTTATGAAACAATTGCACAGAAGAGTGGCTGCATGTTGTGTCTCATAGTCTGCTTTCTACAACAATATAAAACATCTTGGTTTTTAAAAATAATATCTGAGAAATTAGAGATTATAGTTTATCCAAAGAGATACAATTGTCCTATCGCCAGTCCTCTGATTCTCCAAAAGTCTAAATTCCACCTCTCTCTCTCTCTCTCTCTCTCTCTCACACACACACACACACACACACACACACACACACACACAAACTGCTCAGCACTTAAATTAAACCTTTTGACAACAGGTGTTACATGGCTGTTTTGTGCTGCCAGGTTGCTTCAAACCAAATTAATAACCACTAAAAGGTCCTATTCTTAACAGCCCTGCTTAAACAGTGTAAACCCGAGGGTGTGACTTCTCTTATTGAGCCAATCCATCTTCTATTTGGTCCTCTTTTCCTGCTTTCTTTAATTTTTCCCAGCACTATTATCTTTTTCAGTAAATCTGATCATCTCATGATGTAACTAAAATATGACAATCTCAATTAGAGATGGGCACGACTCAGAAAAATTTTTGTTTGTGTTTTCGTTTTCGTCTAGGGGTCCGTTTCGGCTCGTTTCTGTTTTCGTGAGCTAATTTTCAAATTTTTTCGTTTTCGTTTCATCACGTAACGAAAACGAAAAACGAAAACGAAATTTTTTTTGTTTCTTCCCATTTAGCTCCATTAAGTGCTTTTCCAGTAACGAAAAATGAAAATTGGCTCAAAATTAGTCGTTTTGTTTCCGTTTTCGGTCCATTTTTGAACCGTTTTTCGTTTTCGTTTCGTTACGTAATGAAAACAAAAAAACAAAAACAGAAACGAAAATTTCGCTAAGTCGTGCCCATCTCTAATCTCAATGTAGCCACTTTTTACATTTTAAATATGAATAACAGCAGTCCTAATGCATCTAAAAGAAGAATGTGAGCATATTGAATTGAAGTGTCGTGCTTCTACACAAGAAGTAGTATTTATTCTACTAATAAAATGAAGAATGGCATAGAAGATAGAAGTCAGTTTTGATTCCTGGATATATTTTTTGGGGAAGATTCTGCTACTGTACATAGAGGAATCAATTATAAAGTAATGAGTTGATTTATTGTGATTGAGGTACTACCATGGTTTCAGAAAACATGTGCTTTTTAAAAGACAGCTTTCAGACACTTGTTTTGATGTTGCTGCTGGTGAACAGAACATAAGAGTATTTTTAAAACTAGCCAAAGTAAATCCAATGTTTTACTAGTACTGTACTGCATTTGCTCCAAAAAAGTTCTTCCTCCTCCTCCTTCCAGTAACTTTCTGTGTTGCCCTCAAGGCTTAAAGGCAAACACAGGAGTGTCCAAGGGCAACGGTGTCTCTTCTCAAGGCTTAAAGGCCTTTGGAGATGGCTTGCAAGGTGCCTGAGCCTATCATGGGGAGGGAGATGGCTGGAATTCCCCTTTCTTTTGAGGGAAGAGCAATGTTTGGCTACTGTCCAAAATGTTTCCTTCTATAGAAACGTGATTATTCAAAGACAAATAATATCTGAACCTGTTCTTGTTTTAGATAATTTTGGGGACTTTTAGAAACCTTGTTAGTCGATGTGCATTTAAATGATAAACCTACCTCACTTTTCCAAGTTGCTTGTGCTTTCTTATATTCATTCTGAAGAATAAGGAACTTTTCTTCATTTTCTTTTGCCTTCTCCCTCTGCAGCTCATTATCTCTTTCAAGGGTCTGCAATAAAATTAATTATCCAAAAAATAATCAATACCACATTAATGAATTTTGATGTGTTTTATGTTGCTTGGACCTTTTCCTCTAACATGGGGAAAGTGCCATACAGATCAGTGATAATGTGCTATCTCAACAATAATTTTCATAAATTAACAGAAAGGTGCTTATAGTTTAGCTAACATGAAACAGGGGGAGGTTATGAAAAAGAAATGGCTATAAAAGGGTATAAAAATACTTGCCATTATTCAGTTTCACTGCTTAAGTTTTAATGTGCTGAAAAAGTAATATAAAGTGCAGTGCTAAGACATATGAAATGTAGCACATTCTAAACCTTTGTGAAGATGAAGACTACACTACAATCCAGGACATATTTTTATTATAATAATCGCACCTCAATTTACTTTAATAATATTCCATGTACTTGAGATTTAAAATTAATTTAAGAACCATGAAGCAACAAATTAAAAATCCAGTTTGTAGGGTTTCCAAAATTTCTACTTAATTTTATTTTTAAATTGGTTCAATGAAATAGAACAAAACTGTGTTTAAAAATACCAATATTTTTCTGCTACCACTACTTAATACTTGCACAGCATAAAAATAATGCTGAGTAGTCCTCTAAGACAGATTTTATATTGTCATAGATATTTTAACATCTCTGGACTATTTACTGTTAGCTTTACTATCACACTGAAAAATTCAAGCTTATATAAATCAGAAGTTCTTGTTCATCTCTCAGGTACTGCAGGCTATTTTTCCTCTTATCACTTGTTAAAAAAAGGCAGTTTACCGTATACAGATATGATGGTGTGATCCTATTTAATATTGTAAATGCACTGTTTTAATGCATAATGGTTTCTGTGATGCTTTAAAACAGCTTTTAAAAATTAGATTCCTCTTTCAAAAGTAATTACAAGCAAATTTTCTTTTATACAAATTTCCAATAGGAATGCATTGAAAACAGAGTGATCCCATTTTTATGTTTTACAGATTTGCCCCATAGGCGATTCTGTTAAGCAAATTTCCCCTATCTCCGGAATTTTTTATGTTGTACAAATTTTATGTTATACAAACTGTTTGTTATACAAGGGTCCACTGTATTTGCTATTTTGCCATTTAAACAAAGGAGCATCACATCATTTCTAAATTAATATAGCAATATTCCTGAAACACTAGGAGGTTCCTACCTGTATACAGTTATTATAAAAAGAGTGGCCATTGGCCAGAGTGATGGGAACAGGAAGGTTACAAATACTTTTGCTAAAGTTCCCTTCCCCCACCAGAAGAGCCACACCATAGTGGAGGGAGAAAGGGAAGAAACTGATATAATCATAAATAGAACTGCAACAGATAATGAAGTTGCTCTTAAGGCTCGATCACCCTTGCCAAAAGAACCCCAGTTATATAGTTTTGCCATTATTGGGGTCATTTCAATATTTTCTATTCACATGCTTGCAGGGCTATATAAAAATACCCATGTTCCTAACGGACAAAGTGATTGTAATTCTATAAAAGTTACTGCAAATTAAGTGTTTTATATATTTTTTCTGTTGTCCCACAAGATTCCTATTGTATCTATGATCCAAATGTGTCATGACTTCAAAACTGTTGGAAATGTTGCATGTCTGTAACATGTCTGTATCATGTCAGTTTAGTATTTTTAAAGATATAGTTTATTTACTGTAGACCATGGTCAGAATCCTGTTGGTGTTTTTGTAAGGTTTGTGTAACTTGCTGTGGCTAACTGCAGCTGATTGACTGGTGGCACAACCTGTTTGAGTCGCATGCCTAGTCATGTGCCCAGTCACATAGCAGAGACACACCCAACCATCTGGACAATTAGCTGTAATTAATCACATCTTATTATGCAGCATGTATGTATACATCAATAGAATTCTGGCCAATAGTTAGAATTGTATTTATTGACTTTACTTTTAAAAGTTTTAGAATTTTGTTACAAACAGAATTATATGCTGCTTAGTTCTAAGACAGGCATGTCCAAAATCAGGCCCGGTTGCCAAATGCAGCCCGTTTTCAAATTTTGAGCATCCCGCAGCCTCTTCTCCCTGCCAGCTCAGCCTGTCACGCATCCCCGCCAGCTGGACCCTCCCCATACTGGATGGAGACATCAGCTTGCAGTTTTATGGTTTGCCTGCCCTCCCTGCCTCTGTCTGCCCCCCCCTGCCACCTGCCCAGCCTACCTGCCCCCGGCTCTGTTGCTGCAGCATTTTCCCCTCCTCCTTACATGTTATAGAGGCTTGTCCAAAGTCTGGCCCAGGGGCCAAATGTGGCTGAATGGTCAGCCCCCACACATTTTCACCTCACCAAATCTGGCCCTCCTTGCAAAAAGTTTGGACACCCTGTTCTAAGATGTTTGATCTGGTCTCTACACCCACAGAAAAAGAGACATTCTTATGCAACAAGATTAATTCTATCCAGAGCAAAAATAATAATAATACTAATTATCTGACCACGTTCAAATGCACTTTTTAGCAGAGTGCTGTAGAACAGTGGTGGCAAACTTTTGGCAATCCAGATGTTTCGGACCACAACTCTCAGAATTCCAAGCCTGTATTGCCAGTGTTAAAGAACTGTGGGAGTTGTTGTCCAAAACATCTGGAGTGCTGAAGGTTCGCCACCACTGCCATACAAGCTTTGCCAGAAACCATAACCTGGGCAAAATGCTACTATTTCCATCAAAGCCTTCTTCTCCCAACCATTTAATACAGGTCCAGAAATTCCACTCATTAGCTTTGCTACCTAGGTTTCCCTAAGCTATAGCCCACCAAAATCTGAAGTCCAAAATTAGAAACCATCTGTACAACCCTAGTGCTCCTAGAGAGGCATACTTCACCTTTTGTCAGGACAAAGGGGCAGAGACACCAAAGATAGACTAAAAATGTTCGTGGTTTTAATTATATGTTTTCTATAAATTTGTTGATTTTAATGCATTATTTCCAAGCTATGGACAGGTTGGATTGAATAATGTAACTTCTGAGTAACACATGAACACTTCTAAAAACATTTCAAGTCTTTATAAAGCTGCTCCCATGGCACCCTCTGAGTGCGTAATCAACATCTGACCTGATATTCTTCTTTCAATTTGTTCAGCTCCATTTCTGTTCTGGTGTTTGTCTCAGACTGTCTGCAGAGGAGTTGCTGCATATGTTGTAGAGAAGCAATAAGCTCCTTATTTAATAAAAGGAAGATGTTGTACATGAGATGACAGAACATTATATACAATTCAGGATGATCATTTATGTATATATATTTGAAATACATTTATTAAATTATATCTTTCCATTACACTGCATCAAGATCCTTCAGTCATAACCACTGGTGCCCATGGCCAGGATGCAATATAAGCCAAAGCACTTATGTGATGATGCAGCATGATTGGATCTGTTTTTCTGCCTTTGTACGAAGAAGTATTAAGTACCTCTTCATACAAGCAGAAGTCCTGTTTGTTCAAACAGATTATCTGTGCTGGCACATTCTCAAAGAATGTGGCAGCACAGAAACATACAAGTGGATTATTCCACTCATTGGACAAGATTCTTGCTCATGTTTGGAATGCAAAAAAATAAAGAAAGAAAGAATAGGAGCATATACGTAACATCTTGGTCAGTAAGATATGATGGTAATAACAGCTGTGGCTAATCCACAAACGGTGGCAGCTGGAATTTAGTCGTGCAGCCCAAAAACTAGTTCTGGAAGTTGCTTTTAGAGGCAGTTTATGGTGGATGGAGAAGGGAGATCACATCCTTCACAATTCCACTGGAAGAAGCAGTACTGTTAGAACATCAACCTGATTCTGGTCCAAATGTTTCATTCATTTTCTCTATAAATATTGGTAGGTTATAGAAATCAGAAAGCTGCCTAGTTGCCCTAAGAACATCCAATCTCGACTGATTACAGAAGCTAAGCAGGGTCAGCCCTGGTTAGTACTTGGATGAGAGACCACTAGGGAATACCAGGTGCTGTAGGTGCCTGGAGTAGGAACTGGCAAGCCACTCCAGTATTCCTGCCAAGAAAACTCCATGGATATGGGGGTCACGAAGGGTCGGTCACGACAACGACACAAAACACACACACACACACACACACAGACAGAGAGAGAGAGAGAGAGAGATCAGAAAGGAGAGGATCATTTCTAAGGTTTAAGGTCCTTGGTCCCGGCCAACTGAGCATTCTTGTTTGAACCAGTGGGCTCAACCTCTGACTCTATGGCTACAGTTGCTTAAAGACTTTAGGCAGCTACAATGTGAAAGGGGAAACGGGTGCAGTACTATGGATGGCACTGTCAAGTTCAAGTACACTTGAGCAAAGTAAACCAAAAGGCTCAAAGATATGCATTTAAAAAAATAATTTAACATATTTCTATTGGAAAATGCTGTTTTTAATTTATGTAGCATGCATTGTGCATTATATGCCATTCTTTCATATGTAACGACAACAATGACATGCCATCAAGTGGTTTCCGACTTAACAACAACCTTTTTTAGGGTTTGCATGCTATAAAGTATTCAGAAGTGAATCAACATTCCTTTTTTCTAAGGCACTCTGGGACTACGGCAGCTTGCCCAAGGTCACAGATGTTGGCTCTTTGCCTACAAAGCAATGTGGGGAAACAAACTCAAGACCCTTGGCTCCATAGCTAGGAACCCCATATTATAATAGAGCTACCCAGCCAGCATATTAATATATATATTATTGATATTTAATATGTTTATATTAATTGAAATTAAAATTACCCCTTTCTCTTCTTTAAGTTGTGTATTTTCCTCCATGATTTTTCTGTTCACTTCCGTCTCCTGTAAATGAAGTAAACACAGTAGTCCCAATGCAGTTGTCCCTTTATGACACAGCCTCTGTCCTTCACACCCATCTCTGCATGTGCAAAAGAGCAACCAAGAAAGAATCAAACAACAGGAAACTCCTTGGCACAATGCAGTGGGAAGGAATGGGGAGGATGCAAAAAGTAACTGGATTGTGTCCTAAGTAATTAACCTATAAGAAGTAATAAATGCATGAGGATACCACTATTAAACAATATTAACTATTCAATAGTATTGCAAAATATAAAAGCTTAGCAACATATTCTTAATCAACATATGATAACTATTAAATGAAATTATTAAACAATGCTTTACATTATATACAGTATTTACTGTAGTTGGCCAGTGTTATAGTATTTAAAGAAATGCTTTTATATCCTATTAAATTATCAGTGTAGCTCTTTTTTATAAAATAATAATAGGGGCTATTAGCTGACAAATAGTAATTCTCAAATACCATTGCATTTTTTTGCCGTAGCTCTTGTAATTCTTGTTCCCTCGCTGTAAGCTTGAGGCTTTCTTCTCCCACTCGGTGCTGACAAGTAACATTGGATCTTATCAGGTTGGCTGTAACTTCTTTAAGTTCCTTAATAAGGAAACACTCATAAATAGTTCATCCAGGATTCCTTTTCAATGCCAAGCAAGCATTTGACTTCTGACAATTATATCCATTTTAAGGTCAGTATGTGGACAACAGTATAAATGGCATGAAATGTAACTTTGATAATAAGGACATTAAATTTCAAAAGATATTTACATTAAACATTTTATTTCTGAAGTTGACATGTTCTTTGAGTAGTTAGATTTACATTGTTGTCACCAGAGTTGTGTACTTATAATGCTACTGTTATTTTTCTACCAAAAAAATTACCAGAATATTAAATGAACACTGTATTGTCATACCAAATGTTCAACCTGCAGCTACTTTCTAAAAAGAAAAAAAAAGGCATGACAGAAGAAGGAAAGAAGACCTCACATTTCTAAATGTTTTAACTGCTGGTTTCTCCATAAGAATTAAGACTATCACCCTATGGATATATACTTGGGATCCCTATAAAGCTTTTACTATTTAAATATTACAACATTGTACAAGTGTAACACATTTTTCAGCTCTATATTGCCATTCTATTTTTTTCAAAGGCTACAGCACTGCAAATAAACATTATACACTTTGATCTTATGGAATTACAATGCATAGTCCTTGGAGTCATAAATATTGCAATCCTTCCCCTACCCCTCCCTTTCTTGTATGGGGTGGCCTGTTTAATATCATTCTCTCCTTGAGTGCTCTGACGTTTACTCAGACAAATAGCAAAGGTTATGAATGCTGTTTGTAGATAGTATCAAGAATTCTTCATGATGCCATAACACCGAATCAAGCATTCAGCGTGGCAATAGTTTTATCTAAGAGAAACTAAATTTGGTCTGTTTAACTTTTCTTCATAAAAATGGAATTCTTCGTTATCACAGCCCAACAGTTTAACTGTTCTGGACAAAATCATATAACAGTGGAGAGGAGAAACAGAGATTATCTGAGCTGCTGAACTTTATGAATACCACGTTTCATAAACGCAGCTACCAATGTAATGAAAATTCATTTCTCTGTAAACAATAGCTCTGATCCAACAAAAGGTGATTTACACAGAGAAACAAGTTTCCATATGTGAATTTCTCTATAGATGCCAAGATTCTGTTCAACCCAACAGTAGGGGTTGTATACATTGAGTCAGAATTGGGCAAATACACTTGGGACTTGATTTAAACATCTAACATAGTAGTTAAAACATCAAATACTGTACAGTGCGTCTTCTGTTGGCTTTTGCCTATCATCCCCCAAACACGTTACTTAATAACTGGCATTCTACTTTTCAGTAAAGAGAGCAAAAAGGAATAAAGTTTTTCAGATGATTTAGCACTCCCTTGCTTGTAACACAATAGCTCATAACATGGCATCCCCTACTCCTTGAAACGGGTAGAAACTCAAAGCACTAAGAAGCAGGAAGATGAAATTGTCGACTAAATTTTGCAGTATCAGACAAAAAATAAAAATAAAAATAAAGAAGACAAAAATGCTGTGACACCTTGAAGACTGCTATATTTAATGTGAGATGAGTAGTTCTACATTCATGTCTGAGGAAGTGGTTTTGTCCATGAAAGTTCACCTTAAAATATACCACCTAGTTTTTAACATGCTACAATGTTTTTGTTTTCTTTTTCTTTCTTTCTTTCTTTCTTTCTTTCTTTCTTTCTTTCTTTCTTT